>CM035439.1:38251218-38506218 GCA_020310875.1 Ceratopteris richardii | reverse complement strand
TTACATATATGTGGTGTTATATAGACTTCAACAAGTCATAGATGCATTGTGTGTGACAATCATAGATCGCAGATGGAAAAACGTACCACACTCTCAGACAGAGCTTGCACGTTATGTGCAAAAGTATTGGACGAGAGCTTTTGGAAGGAAGTAGAATCTCTTGTGCTTGTCTTGAAGCCCATATATATGTTGCTTCGTATAGTGGACAAAGAGGGTTCTACACTCGGACTTGTCTACCATTTCTATATGCAAATGAGGCATGCTATCGTGCGAGGAAGGGAACTTTCACAGGAGAGGTATGTGTTTGAACTATGAAATTTATGTATGTTTCTTTTATTTAATTTATTTATATAAAAATTCAGATATGACATAATGACATGTATTTTACTTTGTAGGAAATCTGATATTTTACGACTAGTGGACTATCGTTGGTCTTTCCTATCTAGACCCTTACATGGATTTTCGGCACTCTTGTATCCATATTTCAAGAGTCCGGCTTTATGGGCAGAAGGCCAACTACGACACATGAAGGATGAGTACATGCAACGCATCATGTCCCTAGACGATCAGCTTCTCTTTGATAGAGATTTCACAGGTTATACGGGGAATGTGGGCATCGCATATGCGCGTAGTACATCTATGCGCAAAGAGGTGACTGCTGAGCCATTGGAGTGGTGGCTACATTATGGCTATGGTCACCCTTCAATGGCTCCACATGATCTACGAGTCTTATCACAGGTATTTTTTTGGTATTGATAATTGAACATTGATTCATATTATCATAATAGTTTCAATACTTTTATTTTGAAAATGCTTATGGATTATAATCTATGTAGGATGCTTCCTCTAGTGCATGTGAACGCAATTGGAGTGCCTATTCTCTCATTCATACAAAGTTGAGGAATAGGTTGAGTGTACAACAATTAGAGAGGTTGGTCTTTTGCAAGGCCAACTTGAGATTGGTGCATGATCTCAAAACAAAAAGTGATAGACCAAAACAGGTATTCTTTTATATACTTAAGTTTGTCCTTCATTCTTTTAAGTTTAATATTGTAATTCATATTGCGTTTTTATCATTTATGTAATGTTTAGGTACCTCCTACCATCTTTGAGAGTTCTATGGAGACAGAGGACGAGATGACAGTTGTTCGAGACGAGCAGGAGGATATCTATCGCATGCTACACCTGGAGCTAGAGAGTATCGATCGCAGAGTGACACATGCATGTGCTCGTCGATTGGGTATTGAGCCTCGGGTGGACATTGCATCTACGAGTGTTTCTCCAGCACCGGTGTACAGCAGCACCGGTGTACAGCAGGAGGCGCAAAATGCACCCACGACGACGAGGAGATCCACTTCCTGAGGCACACGATATCAGCATAGCACCACATAGCATTGATTTCACTCCGATTGCCGAGCCAGAGTACGATGAGGATGGGAATGTCATTGTCATTGGAGACATTCCATCAGAGTCATCATCATTCTCTTCTTTGGAGGGGATGGATGATGAGGAGCATGATTATTGATGATTGATCCCATTATATAGAGACTAGAGTCTATACTATATAGATTAGTCAGTATGTGGAGTTTGACATTGGACAGTGGACTTAGGCATGCCGCATCATTATTCATAGGTGTCCTTTCATCATTATGTTTTTGTATCAGGATTCATGGTTGATTTGAGACATTTCATGCTTCATGTATTATTCACACACATTTTGGTTCATAGTTAATGCATGTTATGTGGATGCTATGCTCATTGCTTTGTTTCCTGAACCCTGACTCCTGAGTTTGTGATTATTGTAACTTGTTATAGCTTTAATTTTTGAAAGTGATGTTTGAAGTGGATGGTGATATTATTCATAAAGTTTATAAGATGGTGATGTTAAATTGTTGATGGTTATGGTGTAGAAACTAGAGTTTAGATATCTAGTTGTGTTTGTATTATTTTGATATATATATATATATATATATATATATATATATATATATATATATATATATATATATATATATATATATATATATATATATATATATATATATATATATATATATATATATATATAATATTTAATACATGGACGAACCTTACCTCGAGGGTAAGGTTCTTCCCTCGAACCGAATGCGTACCGAACCTTCCGAACCTTACCACCTTGATGTGTTGATAGCCAATATGCTCCTCTATTTATAGCTATCCGTGATCCATAATTGTTATGGCAGGAAATACGGAAGTCCTTAGTTTGGTTTTGTTTTTACGATTTTTCCTTGCTTTTGGTGGCTTTTGGGTTGATTGATATTAGCCATTGTATTTCATGCTTTTTGTACTTGAAAGTCCTCACCATGGGATCAAACTAAAGTGAAATACAATTTAGGGCAGAAAATTCGGGTTTGACTTTTCAATACGTTTCAGGTGTCAGATGGTCGAATGCTATATATCATCAGAAAGTTTCAATTTTCAATGAGGACTTTCCTACGAGAAAAAATTTTTTTGTGACCATCTTTGACCCAAATTTGACCAAGTCCTAGATTTAGGGTTGCTGGAATTTTGGGACTTTTGGTGCTATTAGCCTCCTTGACGTAAGCTCATATTGTGGAATTTTACTACAAAACTCTGATTTCTAATCCTTTATTTCAGAGACCCTAAATTGATCCAGAATAGAGTTTCCCAATATCTTCCACTATCGCTATTCATAGAGTAGGCCCACTTCAGTTTATGAAGGACAATAAGACCGGCATTTCCATCTGCACCTTGTCTTTCCTCTATTATTGCAGAGATGATATATGACATGCCCCTTTTTGTGCACTATGATGTACCCATATGGGTCACAGTTCAAACTTCTCCGGAAACTTGGACGAGCTGGCACAAACCATATGACATCCTTTAACCTTATAAATTCAGAGGTCACTCCATGTGAGAAGTGAATCTGTGCTTCATGGTTAGGTTGAGGCAGACTAACATGTACTTAGGCGTTTAGTGTTGGCATTCATATCCACCCTTACAGTTGGACGAATTATGAAGTCCATTAGGTAGAGATGTTAGCTTGCTCATCAACCATGCTTCATTCTATAACAGTGAAAATTGGTTGCCAATCAGGTGTTATTAACCATGGCATTGTATACACCACATTCTTGAAGGTGGGCAGCTTGTGGTGCTCATGTCACAGCCTGTTTGGCTCACGTGAAGCATTATTTTTTCAGCACATAGGTGGGAATAATTCCATCTTTTGTTGTGTTTGTGCATGCTCATACATGCACAGTGCACACACATACCGATACCCTCTTGGATGACCACAGCCAGTTAACCTAGATTGGAGTTATGCGAAGCAGGCTGTGCAAAATCTGAATATGCATTTGCGATCAGTTTCCTGATAGAGGCTACTGATTTGAGATGGCAGACCTTTTTTCACTTGGGACCCTGAAGAATGACTTTGGCCAGAGAGGCAGTTAGTGGATAGTAGAGTACCTGTTTTATTGTTGTGTCATGTCTCTTGAAAAGAGACTTTGCAATGCTATTATGTGCTTTTAATGAGTGTTGAAAAGTTTTGTAATTTGTAAATGTGGATTGAATACACTCAAATTGGCCTGGGTCCAAATAGAGGCTATGGATTTGAGAGGTCAATCTTCTACATCAGAGTCTCAGACTTCTTGGGAACCTGGAGAGTGTTCATGGTCAAGCCCATAGGACTTCCGTGATCAGTAGGGACAGTGCTGGGATAACATGATTAAGCTCTATATTTGAATAGCAATCAAGATAAGGACACTAGCGTTGAGCTGTTCATTTGATCACAAATATAAAAGCCTTCGTTATTGAAACAGAAATGTCTATGGAGAAATTCTTTTTGTTGACCATTTATGCGTATTCTAGCTGTTAAACTTGTTAACTTTCTCAATGAGCACATTATTGATGAGAGCATGTTGCAGGAATTGAATGGCATCAAGAAGATATTGTGACTTTCTTTACTAGTGAAGGATTGATTCAAATTGGAGGAACTTTGGTTCCTCATCAGCCTTCTGTGGGAGAGGTAGATATATGATGTACTACTTAAGAGGATTTCTAATGTTTTTCCCTTCAAAGTTTGCATTTAAACGTTTTGTGCATTTAAACACTTTGTGCTACCAGAGAAGGCAATTTCCTGGGAGGGCGCCCACCAAATTCAGGCGATACCGTGAAGAGGACTATATGGATCCTAAGCAGGGTCTTTGTCTTGGGGCTATCTTTGACATTATAGCCACCAATGTGAGTCTGTAACTAAAAGTTTTATGTATGTTGAACATTACAGTTTTGTCCATAATAAATTTTCCTCTATAAATTGTGTCTCTTCTCATTGTCTAGGGCCTAGATAGGGGGCGCCGGCTTTGCGTGTTTGGATTTTGTCGCTCTGTTGAGATGTTAAGTGATGTTGTTGAAGATGCAGTGTTAGAACAGGGTGGAGAGGTAATTATCATTGCGTGTTAGACATTGCATTTCAACGATACAGAAAATATCATTATATCAATTTGGTACGATGGACAATGTTGGTTGTGTAGGTGATGCTAGCAGCCAAAGACTCTCATGGAGGACTACAGGAGAAGCTAGTCATGAAGGTGGCAGTGCCATTGTTATGGGGAGTGCCACCAGCAACCGAATCCTTGAATTATGCCATACGCTGCGGTGGTGGGATTGTTGACAAAATTTCTTTCCAGTGGCAGTTCTTTTGATACATATGCGTTCCTCTGATAAATAGCACACGAAACCCGAGTGCCATTTTGTACATCGTGTAGATAATTCTGATAATGTACATGCATTTTTTGTTATACCAAAAGTTTTTCAGAAAAGCGACTAGGGTCCTTCTGGCAGCCAAATCAGGCTGAGTTATCTGAGCCCTGAACTCGTTCTCCTAAGGAGAATCTTGTAAATTATCGTGAAGTTGTTAAACATTCAAATAGCTGGAGGCTGAAATGAAAGTCACAGTGCATAAATGTCAGAAGCATACAACTTTCAATGCCCAATTAAACAGAGAACATTGGATCTTTGATGTTTTTCACTTCATCGAATCGAATTGTCTCAATGATGTGATGTTTTTGGTTTTGACATGAACACGTAGAATAAGGTAGAGTAGAAGCCTTTTGTTGTATACAGTTGAGGTGGGGAAGGGCATGTGTATGGTACCTTTCTTTTTTTATAGGGCGCTCAGGAAAGGCTAAGATTATGCATGACTACTCTAGACATGTTCTTTGTTGCTTTTTGAATATATGCATAAGTTAAATTCCAGACTGAGAACGATCGACGCATCTGGGTGAGAGCAAAGAGTAGAGTGTCATTATTTTTCAGGCATCTTGATTATCCACGAGCGGTAAATCTAACTCCCAAGCAACAAATTACTTGGGATTTTAGAACAAGTTGTACTACGAATCGCAGTCCGATTCATGTAGAGCGTAATGATTCTCTGCATCTTACCTCATGTGCTTGTTGTACGCTTGGAGAGATGGACCGAAACTTTCTCTATTTGACAGAGGGAGCAGCCCTCGTTCTGTAAAGCTCAAGGCCAAGTCTAGCTGCTCTTTTGGTCTCTGCAAAAAAGAAGGGGTCCATGACATCATGATGCGGAGAGGAATTCGGGGGTGGTGGTGGTGAGTCGCACGGGCAAGACAAGGGAACGGCGACGCACTGGACTTGATGAGAGGACGACGTCTGCTATTAGGACAAAATTCCCCACACCACCCCCCCCCCCCCCCCCCCCCCCCCCCTCTTTCTTTTCTCTCTCTCTCTCTCTCCCTCTCTCTCTCTCTCTCTGTCTGTCTGTCTCTCTGTGTCACGTCATGCATGGGGCGCTGCCTTCTTTTGCTCAGGACTGATCTCCGTTCTCGTGTAGTACACCAAAAGTACTATCAGGAGCACGCTGGGAGAGTCGGTGGCAGGTGCACAAGTTTCCGGGACCAAATGCAAGAGCTCGGTACGCCATATGCTCCAATCGTGGACCCTTGAGCTGGATACACAATAGGTCAGGGTAGTCGACGACTCGACAACCTTCAGGAGGGTATTCCATTGGCCTAAGTGGGGAGAGCGCAGAGCACCGACAGTTGCAAAGGCAACATGAATGATGAAAATCAAGTTAAAAATTCCATGCTGTAATTTCAATGAACAAGGACTACATTCCTTTGCAAGATTCTACATACTTTTCCTGCGTTTTAGGGAAGCTTACGGCTTTCATAACTTTATTGCTTTGAACAGATTCTACATACTTTTGACTTGTGCGATAAAGGGGAGCTTACGGCCTTCATAACTTTATTAACTGTAGTGACAGGCGAACAGCACCTAAGAAATGCCTTGACTACCTTACAGCCTTCAAAACTTTATTAAATGTAGTAATAGACCAACTCCACTATATATTCCTTGATTATGGAGCTCCCCTTTATCGTACAAGTCGATACGGTAGATCATAGATGTGATGTAGCGATTTGGGCTCTGTGAAAAGTATGTAGAGTCTGTGAATAGCGATGCAATCTTTTGCAACTGCAGTCTGTCGGTGCTCGGCGCGCTCCCCACTTTGGCAAATGGAATACCCTCCTGAAGGTTGTTGTTTAGTCTCACCTATTCTGTATCCAGCTCAACGATCCTTCACGATTGGAGGATATGGCGTTCCTGTTCCTGCAGATGGTTCAAAAACTTGTGCGCCGACTCCGCAAGAGTGCTGCAGATTCCTGATTTTATTTTTTGGGAAGATAGGCTCCAAAGTCTACTTTGTAATTCTCCTTGACTTTCTTGCAATAGAGTGCTTATTTATAAAATTTAAGCATGTTAAAAAACAAACCAGGAGCTGCAACATTGAAGTGGAACTGGAGCTTTTTCCTACATGTGATAGTGGTTGCACATGGATCAAGTTTTGGGTGATGTGAGACTCTTTTGGGTGATTCAAAAATATCAGTGCATATGATGACCCAATGATTGGATTTCAGGTGATCGTATCGAACTATAGGTTTAATTTCTGAATTTAATTGCACATGATGGTTCGATGGTCGAATTTGAGATCACCTGATTATATATCACAGACTTACTTTATTTGCTCGTGAAGAAAAATCACGGTAGTTTGGGCTTGAATGTGTCCGTCGTTAATATCTATGTAAAAAAAATGAAATAAAAAATTCTTTGCCTGATTTACTGGTTCTAAAGATGATCAGTCTGTTGACCTCGGCTAACTTGGGTCGCCCAAAAGTACAAATTTTACTCAAAGCAGGGCAAAATTTTGTCATGTGCGACCTCTATGGAAGCAAGGTGCGACTCGGCATCATTGGTAATGTTGTAAGGGATGCATCTTTGGATAGTGTTGGATGGAGAAGGGCCTTTTTGGATCATGATTGAAGGAGATTTAGTTCAAAGGTACAAACATCTACTTTGAGTTTCGGTGTGAAATCCAAACCATGATTTCAAGTTTTAGTTTAAAACTCAAAACCACATATCAAATTACAACATTTTCCACCTAAGGATTAAACCACGGTTTTGAATTTTCATTGAAACAGAATTGTGATTTTTGATCTTAGCTCAAAAGGTCCTACTGATTTCAGGTTACAATTTAAAGGTCCAAATTGCATTTTTGAGTCCAATTTATGGGTTCAAAGCATGCTATCGAGTTTCAAACCTAAATTCAAGGTATTGATCAAAGGTCATACGTGTTGGTGCAAGTCAACCACCAATTGATGTTTTGGTTAAAGACATGAAGTCAAAGGATGAAGAAAATATCAACAATTGAAGATTGAAGATAGAGCATAGTCACGAAATGAACACTTGTATACATGTATACATTAATTTATAGTTAGCTCACTTATACCTTTGTTATGGTCATGAGCTTATACATATATGCCTATATATACACAAGTAGAAAGTCGGGGAAAGCATGAGAGAGCATGAGATATGAAGAATTAGAACTTGTAAGAGTCATTAGACACTTTAGAAGTGTAGAAGCTCTCTCTCATCATTCAGATGTAATAATTTTCAGAGAAGAAGAAAAATTGTGCCCGATCTTTTGCTGAGTGCTCCTTCTGTGTTTAATCTTTTGTGAAATGCTTTTGTACAAGTCTAAATCTATAGTTGATTGACCTCTGTACAAGTTTTCAGATTCTAATTGTGATCAGGCTGAGAGAATTGAGAGTAGGAACATTTACATGTGTAAATATGAATAAGTGAAGTTGCAACTAGCGCAAAATTCGATGCTAATGTTTTGGTCAGTTCTCCTTCCATAGTGTAAAGTTTTGAGCAAGCAATCACTCATTCTTTAAGTTGGAAGGTAAGCTACCTATGGTTAAAAGCATTTGAATAAACGGGTTGTAGTTTGAGAGAACTATGCATTAAAAGTTACAGGTGTCAAAGTCGACTGTAAAGAAGTACAATTTTAGACATAGGTGGGTTGTTTGAATCATTTCTCAAGATCTATTGAGTCTTTTGAGATGATTTAACTTGGAGAAGGTGTGCAAAGATTAGACGAACTTCATACAAAGTTTCATTGAAAACTTTACACATTTTGTTAGGCAATGAGTGAGTTAAGTGGAGCAGACTTTTCTGAGTAATGACTTTCTTCACAGTTAGTTCAAAATTTTGATAATCTGGTATTGATCCTCCAAATTGGAAAAGGTTTTGAGTTATTCTTGATATAGAAGTGTTCTAACATCAAGGATAGGTTGTCTTTTGGAGATTAACACTCTCCATCAGTGGTATCAAAGCAGGAATCGTCAAAATAGAAGAAAGGAGGACCCCGACTGCTGTAGTCATACAAAAATCAACATTTGAAGGTTCAAAAGGTGAAAGCTTAAAGAGAAAGCTTGAGAAGGAGGCCAGAAGCTATCAAGAAGATCAAAAGGAACTTCATTTGAAGTAAAGGGACACTTATTCCTCATAAAGGTTGAAGAATTTAATACACAGGTGAAAAAAGGATGGGAGATTCTCTTCAGATAGAGAAATTGGATAGAGAAAACTATCCAGCATAGTCAATGAGGCTGGAAGCTCATCTCATGAGCAAAGACCTGATAGGTTACATCATAGATGAAGAAGAAAAACCACAATTCAGACATCCTAGTGTTCCAACTAGGGATGAACTCTGAGATTTGAAGACTTGGATGAAGAGAGATGCTCAAGCAAGGAGCATTATCTACATGGGAGTCAATGACTACTTGCTACCTCATATTAGAGGTCTTGAAAGTGCAAGTGATATATGGAATGCTTTGGAGGAGCATTTCCAAAACACTACAAAGTCAAGGAAGGCATCTTTTGTGGGCAGAGTTTACCACATTCAAGAAGAAGGCCTCTCAATACATTTCTGATTATGTAACAAGGATGAAGGACATTGCAGATGCATTAGGAGCAGTTGATGAAGTTATTGAGGAGGATAAATTGGTAAGGCAAATCCTCACAGGTTTGAGAGGAGATGAGAAATGGAAGCCATTCATTTTGTCTACTGAATTGTCACTAGATCATTTCACTCCTGATTTAAATCAGTTGTTAGAACACATGCTAACTTTTGAGCAGGATGTCAAAGGTGATGGTGATAAGAGTGCAGGTCAAGCAATGTATTCAAAGGATAAGAAGCAGAATAGCAAAGGAAAGCAACAAGTAAATGAAGAAGAAGGTACAACTAGCCAAGCCAACTTCCTAAGAGGAAGAGGAGGTGGCAAAGGTAGAGGAAGAGGCAGATGTAATAAAGATGGAGCCAAAGCTTGCTGGATTTGTGGTAAGACAAATCACTTAGCTCATGATTGTTGGCATAATAATAAGAATAATGATGGATATAATAAGAACTTTAACTCAAGAGGAAGAGGTAATAAAAATCAGAGAGGTAATTTCAGAGGTAAAGGTAGTAGAGGTTACTTTGGAAGAAATGCAGGTAGAGGTTTCCAAAGTCAATCCTACAACAATACCTACTACAATTATGCTTCAGATCAGAAGGAGGATTCAACCTTGATTATGAATGCAACTTGTGAAAGGCAAAGTGAAGACCAAAGAGTCTTCTACATTGAATTGGGGTGTAGCAATCACCTGAGTGGTAATATAGCTTTAATGACTGATTTGGAGAATAAGGTAACTAATCATGTAGTTCAAACAGGTGATAATACAAAGCACAATGTGAAGTCGATTGGATCAGTGAAGGCCAAGGATGGAAGTACTCTCCTGAGTAAGGTCTTGTATGTTCCTACAATTCCAAAGAATCTGATAAGTGTAGGGCAAATTGTTGAAAAAGGTTATGAAGTAAGGTTCACTAATGATGGAGTTTTTGTGGAAGACCCTAGCAATGGGTATAAACAAATTGTTTCAGGGAAGAAAGAAGGAAGACTCTTCACATTGAAGATTCAAGGTAATGTTGGTCATGCCTTCTTCACTTATGGAGGACATAAGATCTCTAAGTTAGATCTTTGGCATAAAAGACTTGGACATTTCAATGAAAGAGGTATTAAGGATATGGTTAACAATGGTTCAGTGCTTGGATTACCTAATGTTGTAGGTCAACATATGACATACATATGTGAAGCATGTCAATTAGGTAAGGCTCATAAACAATCATATTCTAAGCATGGTTTCATGTATTTAGAGAAGCTTTAGTTGGTACACACAAATGTGTGGGGACCATCAAAGGATTTCAGTATAAATGGTTCAAGATATTATGTGATTTATGTTGATGATGCTACCAGGTGGATCACTATATATGTGATCAAAGATAAATCAGAGGTATTCAACACTTTTAAACATCATCATGTGTATGCAGAAAGAATCACAGGTCAGAAGTTGAAGAGACTAATGTCAGATGGAGGGGGAGAGTATTTCTCTAATGAATTCAGTGATTATTTTTGGAATGCAGGTATAAAAAGGGAAGTTACTTGCAGGTACTCTCCTCAACAAAATGGTGTAGCAGAGAGGAGGAATAGAACTCTTGTTGAGTTTGCAAGATCAATGATGAAGGAGAAAAATTGTCCCAATTACTTGTGGGCTGAGGCTGTAAATATAGCTACATATTTGGTCAATAGGTTACCATGTAAAGCTTTGCAGGGTATGACACCATATGAGGCATGGTGGGGCAAGAGACCTACCTTAGATCATTGCAAAGTGTTTGGATGTCTGGCTTATGCATATATGCCATCTCAGTTGAGGCATAAATTGGAACCTAAAGCTGAAAAGTATGTGTTCATTGGATATGATGATAAGCAGATGGGTTATAGCTTGTGGAGTCCATCTACAGAATAATTTCTTGTGTCAAAGGATGTCACATTTGATGAGCAAGGTACTTGGTATGCAGGTAAAATTAATATTCATGCAGGTGATGAAGAAGTTTTGGATTAGAAGAAAGGTAAATCAAAGGTTCATATATTTGATGAAGAAGAAAACAATGAAGTACAAGTTGAAGTTGAAGAAGTGCCAAGGTTTGATCCAGAATGTGATGAACCAGAAACTTCAAGAAGTGGAGAACTCAGAAGGTCATCAAGACACAAATGGCAACCTACAAGGTATATCTATGACACTTCTTTTTTGACTACTAAAGAATATGCTTATATGGTGAAAGCAGATGAAGATCCTTCTACATATGAAGAGGCAAAAGATAAGGAAAATTGGGAGAAAGCTATGCAAGAAAAGTATGATGCATTGATGGAGAATGAGACATGGGATTTGGTTCCTAAACATAATATTCAGAAGATCATTGGATGCAAGTGGGTCTACAAGACAAAGAGGTATGCAGATGGAAGTGTGTCTAGGTATAAAGCTAGACTTGTTGTGAAAGGGTATGCTCAAACATATGGTATAGACTATGATGAGACCTATAGTCCTATGGCAAAGATGACAACCATCAACACACTCATAGCCATTGCTGTATGTAAAGGTTGGAGATTATGTCAATAAGATGTGAAGAATGCTTTTCTTAATGGCTATATTTCATATGATGTTTTCATGGAGCAACCACAAGGGTTCAGAGATAAAAGGCATTCAGAATATGTATGTAAGCTCAAGAGAGCTTTGTATGGTTTGAAGCAGGTCCCAAGGGCATGGAATTATAGACTTGTGAAGTTCTTGAAGAAACTTGGTTTCCAAGTATCTAAAGCTGATAGTAGCTTGCTTGTTAAAACAAGTGATGATGGGTTTATTTATATGTGCATATATGTTGATGATATAATCCTTACAGGTACATATGAGAAGGGCATACATATCCTCAAGAAACAAATGGAAAGAGAGTTCAAGATTAGTGACTTGGGAGACTTGTTGTATTTCTTGGGCATGGAGATCTCATATACTCAACATGGAGTGTATGTAACTCAAGAAAGATATTTGAAGAACTTGTTGATCAAGTTTAAAATGGAAGATTGCAGGGTAGCACCTACTCCAATGGAAGTAAATCACAAATTGAGCAGATATGGAGGAGAAGAATTCAAGGATATGAAGTTATATCAAAGTCTGGTTGGTAGTCTAATTTATGCTACATTAACTAGGCCTGATTTGTCATATGTAGTTGGAGTGTTGTTTCAATTCATGCCTTGTCCTAGAAAAGAACATTGGGTTGTAGGACAAAGAGTGTTGAGATATATTAAGGGTACATTCAGGGAAGGTTTGTATTATGGTTTTACATCAGATACAAACATCAAGATATATAGTGATACAGATTGGGCAGGTAATCTTGATGATAGGAGATCAACATATGGATATTTGTGTTATGTGGGAGATAAGTTAATCTCTTGGTGTTCTAAGAAGCAACATACAATTGCTTTATCATCTATAGAGGTAGAGTATAAAGGAATGGTTGAAGCTGCAAAGGAATTCATATGGTTGAAAACTCTCATGAAGAGTTTTGACATCATTCAGAGTACACCCACTATTCATGGAGATAATATGAGTTCATTGTATCTAGCTGATAACCCTGTTTTTCATGCCAGGACTAAACGCATTGAGATTCAGTATCATTTCTTAAGAGAAAAGGTGATTGATAAGGAGATTGAAGTCATACATACTTCAACAAAAGATCAGATTGCAGATATGCTAACCAAAAGCTTGGATGGACCAAAGCTACAAAGATTCCAAGACATGGCAGGTATAAAGAAGATAGAGAAAACGTCAGTTGATGATTGAGGGGGAGCTGTTGGTGCAAGTCAACCACCAATTGATGTTTTGGATAAAGACATGAAGTCAAAGGATGAAGAAAATATCAACAATTGAAGATTGAAGATAGAACATATTCAGGAAATGGAGACTTGTATACATGTGTACATTAATTTATAGTTAGCTCACTTATACCTTTGTTATGGTCATGAGCTTGTACATATATGCATATATATATATATATACAAGTAGAAAGTCGGGGAAAGCATGAGATATGAAGAACTAGAAGTTGTAAGAGTCATTAGACACTTTAGAAGTGTAGAAGATCTCTCTCACCATTCAGATGTAATAATTTTCAGAGAAGAAGAAAAATTGCGGCCGATCTTTTGCTGAGTGCTCCTTCTGTGTTTAATCTTTTATGAAATGCTTTTGTACAAGTCTAAGTCGATAGTTGATTGACCTATGTACAAGTTTTCAGATTCTAATTGTGAATAGGTCGAGAGAATTGAGAGTAGGAACATTTACATGTGTAAATACGAAGAAGTATAGTTGCAATAGGCGCAAAATTCGATGCTAATGTTTTGGTGAATTCTCCTTCCATAGTGTAAAGTTTTGAGCAATAAAGCACTCATTCTTTAAGTTGAAGGTAAGCTACCTATGGCTAAAAGCATTTGAATAAATGGGTTGTAGTTTGAGAGAACTATGCATTAAAAGTTACAAGTGTCAAAGTCGACTGTAACGAAGTACGGTTTTAGACATAGGTGGATTGTTTGAATCATTTCTCAAGATCTACCGAGTCTTTTGAGATGATTTAACTTGGAGAAGGTGCAAAAAAATTAGCCAACATTTCATACAAAGTTTCATTGAAAACTTTACACATTTTGTTAGGCAATGAGTGAAGTGCAGCATACTTTTCTGAGTAATGACTTTCTTCACAGTTAGTTCAAAATTTTGATAATCTGGTATTGATCCTCCAAATTGCTAAAGGTTTTGAGTTATTCTTGATATAGAAGTGTTCTAACATCAAGGATAGCTTGTCTTTTGGAGATTAACACTCTCCATCAATATGTGACTTCAGAATATGAATAAAATATCAATTCAATTCATGACTCAAGAGTTCAAGTCTTGATGGCTTGAGAATTAGATAAGAGGAAAGTGAACTACACGAATGAAGACTCTGCCAAAGATATAAATTTGAACAAAGTCAAAAACACGAACGAGAGGTAATAATCTATTGTATGGTTGTGTTTTGATTCTTTATCTGTATCTTTGTTCAAGAATAGTCGCTTTCATATATAGACTTATGTTTGTTTTCATTTTCTTTCTTTTTCTTATTGTACCTGATAATTAATGCTAATGTTTGAGTTGGGGATTAGTATTGGAACACCTACACATCTTTTGATTATCATCATTTCGTATGAGCATGCTAGAGGTTCCTATTTGCAAATTAATAGGTGAGATTGAGCTTATAGAATGTCCACAATCAGTATTAACCTTTAATATTCCTATCTTGGCAATCATCTCACCAGATGGTCTCCCACCTAGTGCTTGTACTATGTGAAACATATTGTTTAATGTTATTATCAATATTATATAGGTGTAAGAGAAAACAACACAACGAAATACACAAAGACACCTTACTATGTCTAAACACAAGACCAAGTTCAGAACTAACAAGAGGCAATGTATATGCAAATAGAAGATGTATTCTGATTCCAAAATGCAACATAGAGATGGTTTTGCCCACTTGTATGCTCCAAGTGCAAGAGTTTAGATGGCGACTTGGATGAGTATATAGATAGCCACTATTCTCAAATAATGTACCTAACCATGAAAGAGTATGATTAGATTCTTGATGCTCACACTTTGAATTTACATAAGGCTTGAGCCTTATTGCAGAGGAAATACACCCACATCTTTATGCCATAGTCACAACAATTAACAAAACGAAGAAAGATCCTCCAAAGGCCTAAGTAAGCATTTTACTACACAAGGCAACATGTACCAACTCTAGAGAAAAATTTGCTAGATTTTTTCTTGTCTATGGAAACAACTTTCTCTATTTCTTACCCATCATACAAGCTTCATATGGTTCCTTCACTTTGGCGATGACCAACAAGTGAGCAACGATTCTAGTTTTTTGCACGTGTTTGAGTATGGGATACCCAATATGTACAAATCACTTGTGCTGCAACTAGCTTGTTTCGACTTTTGCAACTATCCTAAGAGTGTCGAGCTCATATAGGTTGCTCCTTTGGATCTCTTTAATCAATCATATTTCCAAAATGGTTAAGAATCTGACCTTAAAATTGAAGAAAGTAACAATGTGCTCCAATTCGACAATGGTAACGATCGATAAAATATTTTCATAATTTGTGGAAGACATAGCATATCCGAGAGTTTCTTAGTTTTTCATTAAGTGAAGACACATATGAAACTGTACTTGTTCCTTCAATAGGACATTTCCCATTGTTCCATACAACCACATTGATGGAGTTCACCAGAGATTGGAACAAATTTTCATGTCGTTCTACCTTGTCATATACCATATTGCACCATTATTGATGATCCATAAAGTCATGTGTAGAAGAAGCTTGAGTGGAGGAACACACTTCAAAATCATGAACAATGGAAAAAACTAAACTATACCCCACATAGTTGTTATGAACCACTCAAGCTTTGCTTCGATTAAGTTGATCATCTTTTGGGTCTTTTGTTCTTTCTTTCTTTTTCAATATTTGGTCTCAATATCTCCTTTCTTGTGATAGTGGAAGACCTTAACTTAGATCTTTTTCTTCTCCTTTTTGTCCTTCTCGATGTTTTTTCTTTTGTATTGGTAGGAAATGCAACAATTGCTGTTGTTTCCTTCTCGACTAGCAAAGTGAAGCTCCTCCTCAATAAGAGGGGCACAAAACCCCTCATAATCCAAGGGTTGAACCCTTACCTAGGTGTTGAGGTGGCAACCAATCTGTCAAACCTTGGTGGAAAAATTCAAAGACATCACCTTGTCAATTCCTCACTTATAATTGAAACATGACTCTTGCAATGTGATCATGCATATTTTTTATCCTCATGATAAAGATTTTTGCTGCCTTTGCATCTACAAACCTTTTTGCTATGAGCCAATTCTCAAGATTTTGAGTTTTATATTGATTTCTCAATATGTTCCAAGCCTTTGAAGCTTTGGAAGCATGCTGAATCAATGTGAGAACCCAGCCGATGTAGCTTGTCAATGTGTAGAGGTGCATCTATGTTTTTTTGCTTCCAGGTGCAAAGAAGCTTTGCATCAAGGGAATGATGATGGTAGGATTTGTAGGGTCTATTATCCCTATCTCCAAAAGCTCAAAAGATTGCAGGATACTTATGCATTCAAACTTCGAAAATGTGTAGTTTTGTACAATCTAACTTTACACCTATGAAAGTGGGTGGAGACTATGCAACATTTGCATTCCAACATTAGCCACATTCAAGGATGCACCTTCTTCAATGGTAGCATTGTTACTCATGCCCAAGAACGTACCATCAAGGAAGCCATTTAGGTTCTATTACCATCTTTGTAGAACTTGCATTTGTGTTTGCTACAAACTAGTCTCTAATGCTAGAACTCGAGACTATTGGTGCTCTGATACTATGTAAAAAAAGGCATAGCGGAGTACACAGAGGCACATTACTATGTTTAAATAAATGAACAAGTAGAGAACTAATGAAAGACAAAGTATATAGAAAATGTATGGTGATTTCAAAGTGCAATATAGGGATGGATTCATTTGCCCATGTGCTCCAACTTGGGGGTTTAGATGGTGATTTTGACAACTATAGAGAAATAAAATATTAAGTAGAGTCCTAAATTATAGGCAAAAGTTGTCTTGGATCCACTACTTTTTAGTCCTCTCATCTGAAGAGTGGTTTCTTGTCACCCTTGTATAACCATTATTCTAAAATGATGCACCTAACTATGAAAGTGTATGATCAAGTTCTTGATGTGCTGAATGCTCCAATGCACTGAATGTGTCTCAAATGGCATATGTTGTTGATATATTTTGGTAGTGATATGTATGAACACACTTAGGACTGCTCGGACACTTTGTTTCCTCTTTTTTTTTTCCCCTCGACTTGTATATATGCCTATAGCCATATTGGGTTATTTATTTTTGTACATTCACTTGGTAATACATTCCCTATTGTGTTGTGCTCCAAGCTTCTTCTTTGTCCTTAAGCTGTTTGTGCTTTTGTAGATCTCAAACTCCAACAATTGGTATAGAGCAAGTCATTGCTTTATCTAGGGCATTGTCTACACCCCTCTAGTCACAATCTCAAAATTGCACAAAAATTGGTGAGCATAATTGGGGTGATTAGGAGTTCAAAATTGCTTCGCTTTTTGGCATCAAAATTTTGATCGGGCCTCTAAATGCACTATTGCAGTAGTTTTTATGAATATTGTAAGGGAAATGATCATGTCATAAAGAGTTGTCCAAAACTGTTTGCGAAAGAGGCAAAGAAGAAAGAGGCTGGAATGTTTGTTGCAAAAGCCTCTACACTTAAAACAAAGCCTTCTAATCTTGTTTTGAATGAAGAATGAGCATTCACTACTGTTTGTAGCTATGACCCATCTTCTCATGAGTAGTGTATATCTGCGGTAGACTTAAATGTTTGGTACTTTGATTGTGGGGCAAACAAACATATTACCTCCCAATGCAGTTTCCTTAGTCTGCTTGAGCCTCTCCCTACGAGGAATATTCTCACATGCGCTAACAACTCCTCTTATCATGTAATGGGAGTTGCTAAGATTATTATGAATACTATTGATGGTAGTTCTTTCACAATGTGAGATGCTTTGTATGTGCTAGGGATCAAGAAAAATCTATTCTCAATTTCACCATTAGCCAAGGTTGGCTTGCCTGTCAAATTTGTTGATGACAGATAAATGGCGATGTAATTATTGCTTTTGGAATTTTATGTTATGGGCTGTATAATCTCATCGACTATGCAAAATCTGTGAATGATTCAACTTGTGCAGTTCAAGCTTCTCAAGCTATCTCATATGCAAATCTTTGGCATGCATGCTTTGATCATCTAAATTTTGCTAGTTTTCTATGCCTATAGAAATATGAAATGATGTCCTCTTTGTCGAAACTATAGGAACCTTGTAAACATGTCTATGAAGTCTGTATTTTGGGTGAAATGCAATAGTCCTCCTTCCCAAAAGATGGTTCAATTTGAGTTGATCATAAATTGTAGCTTGTTCATAGTGATGTCTATGGTCTTATATAGACAGACACCTTTTGGGAACTACCTTTACTTCATGAATTTTATTGATGGTTTCTCCAAGCATGCATAGATGTGTCCATTGAAAGAAAAGTCCGAAATCTTTATGTGATTCAAAGGGTTTCTGGTTGTGGTTGAAAACATGTTAGCATGTAAATTGGATACCCTCTATTCTGATCGAGGAGGGGAATACATGTCTCCTGATTTCAATGCATTCTAGCTGAGCATGGGATAAAACATCAATGTATAATGCCGTATAAACCTCAATATAAAATGGTGTTTCTGAAAAAAGAACAGGTTTCTCATGGGAATGATGAGGTTTATGGTCAAAAGTCAAGCTTTACCACATAGCTTTTGGCTTGAGACTATTATGTGTGCATCATATGTACTTAATAGGTGTCCCACCAAAGCACTACAATTGATCACTCCATATGAGGCTTGGCATGGTTGCAAGCCATCTATTGCTCATCTACATGTCTTTGGTTGTTTGGCATATGCATTAGTGCCTAAACAACAATGCAAAAACTTAGATGATAAAGTTGCAAAATGTGTTTTGTTGGTTACAATTCTAAAAGCAAAGGCTATCATCTGTATCATCTAAAGACTAAACACATTTCAGTTAGCCATGATGATTTTTTTTGTGGAAGATGCAATTCAACCATTACTTTCATGTACCAAGGAGACATCAATTTGGTCTAAAGATGTGTATGACATTTTGATATCTCTTTTTATAGGTGGACAAGTGATTTCATAGTCTTTATAGGTTCCATGTGTTGATGTAGATCATTCCATTTCCGATGCAGATTTACATGGTGCACTTTTTGATGAGAGGGCTGATATATAAGAGGGTAAAACGATTCCTATGGTGTAGAATTTGAGAGAGAGCAAATTAGATTCATCTTTCTCATACCATACTCGTTCAGTGTTTCTTTCGATGAAGCATAAAATTCAAAAAATTAGATGACTGATATGCAGTTAGAATATGTTGCTATTATGAAGAATGGTACTTGGTCTTTATGCAATTCACCTCCAGACAAAAAGGCCATTGGCATTAAATGGGTATACAAGTTGAAACATAATTTGATGGAAGAATTGTCAGGTATAAGGTGAGGCTTGTTGCAAAATGCTATGCTCAAGAGAGAGGCATTGATTTTGATGAGACATTTGCTCCCACATGCTATATGACCATTATTCGTAGCATTTATGCTTTTACAACTCATCATGGTTGGAATGTACATTAGTTGAACATTAAAACTACAGAAGGGTCATGGAAACAAACTATGTAGGCTAAAAAGGTACCATGTGCATGGTATGAAAAGACACATGCCTACTTGATTGCACATGGTTTCAAAAAGAGTCCAACTAAGAGCTCCTTATATGTTAAGCATGCAAATGATGTACTTCTAATCATCTAGTTGCTATGACACTCATATATCCACCAATGGTTTTTGATTCATTCTTGGTAGCTCATGCATATCTTAGTTGAGCAAGAGTAGTCTACTGTGACCACTTCTATTTGTGAGGCTGAGTATCGCAATGATTGTTGAGTGCGTGTGGCTTAGATGCCTTTTGGATGATTTGAGTGTTGGCTAGTCTTTTGCCACCACCATCTTCATCGACAGTCAAAGCTCATTGGCAGTTGCGAGGAACCTTGTGTGTTCCATGCTCACACTAAGCACATTGAGGTGCACTATGATTATGTCATGAGAGGTTCTTTGATGGAGAGATGAGTTTGACTTATGTGCCCACACAGGATAATGTTGCAGAGGTTTTCATAAAGGCTTTGCCTAGGGAGAAGCTTGAAGCTTTTTGCAAAGCTTTGGGCTTACTTCATTTTGTGGATTGATCTCTTTCCACATAGCTTGAAACTTCTTTATACATGAGTGTCGGCTCCTTGTTCACAGCATCAATCACATGGGGGATTTTTTGTTATATTTAGGTGTTAATGTGTGTGAGCACACCTAGGACCTCAAGGGCAATTTTTCCCCTCTTTAAGAGGTTTTTTTATGCCTTGGCTTGTATACAAGCCTATACCCCTAATGGGTGACTTATCTTTGTGTATTCAATTGTTAATATTTTTCGTGTTGTGTTGTGCTCCAAGGTTTTTGTTCTTCCTTGTGCTATTCATGTGCTTCCATAGAACTTAAACTCCAACATAGGTGACATAATAGGAAGTTGATTGTCTATGTGTGTGTGTGTACACGTGTGTGTGAGTGCACGTGGGTGCGTGGGTGTGTGTGTGCACATGGGTGCATGTTTGTGCACACATGCATGTGCATATGCACGTGTGTGTGTATTTGTGCATGCGTTATTGTTGTGTGTGTGTGTGGATCCAAATATATTAAGCCTTGGCCAAAGGGAAATCATAGTGGACAAGAAAGCATTTTTTATCTATAGAGATCAAACCAAAGAGGGTTGCGACTGAATTACTTGGTGAAGTCAATCTCTAGTGTTGAATAGTCCTAGAGACGTCTTACAAGATTTTCAAAATTTCACTATGTCAGTACTCAATTTTCTTCGAAATCTCTCCTCAATATATTCATCCTAATATTTTCCTTATGTTTTTCTTGTAGTCTCCCGAATCTACTTGGCACTATTGTTTGTCTTCTGAGATTTCTTATACTAGATCCAAAACATAGCTTTAACCATCTCGATTGACTCTTGAGCCATCTGATCATAATGCCAAGAGCGCCATCATTGTTGGGTACGCTAGAGAGAGTTGGAGCCATGCAGAGTTCTACCACTTTGGTGTTGCTTCGTAAGGGTATGACATTAATCATATATAATCTTATGCACATTCCACTTGCTTAGTGATGCATTTTCGCCATATTATTTTCTTGTAAGATACCCATGCTTCCTCTAAAATTTTGGTGCATAATGCTCCCATGCACTATCCATGTATACTATCCTCAATCACATAGTTAAAGTAATTGTTAAAGTCACTTTTTCAAATGAAAACACATCTTGGAATGTTTTTAAGAAGGCATTTACCTTACATAGTTATAGGAGTAAATGTGGAGCTAGAGGAAAATTTAATCTTGTCATTGACAAGCATGTGGTTTCACTCATCATCATCCATTTCCATCTCACATTGACACTCATCAATGGAACATCTTAGGATTTCCATTTGTTTCTTTTTTTTATACTTTTTTTTGAATTTTTTTTATTGATTATGAAGGAAGTTGAGTGAGGAGGAAAGAAAAATGAAAAAGAAGACTCAAAATTACATTCGAGATTATGGAACTATGGCCACATAGCATGAGATGTTTAAAATGAGGGAAAAGGTGAACCAAAAGCAAAGAAGGGCCAAATTAGATCCATATGTTAATTTCAATGGGAAATCTAGAAAATTGACCTTTCAATTTAATAAGTTCTAGAGGACATGAAGTTTACTCCATGGAGATTATTGCAAGGTATATTGGATGAGAGGATCATTCTCTATTCCAAGGAGCTTAGTTTCAGTGAGATGGAGTTAAAAACACAAGTCATCTACTAAAATTGACCTTTCAATTGAATAAGTTTTAGAGGACATGAAGTTGAGTCCATGGAGATTATTGGAAGGTATATTGGATGAGAGGTCCATTCTCTATTCCAAGGAGCTTAGTTTCATGAGATCAATATTTTTTTAGGATTTTTCATTTTTTCATCTTACATATCTCTACAAGATTACTTGATTCGTTTGAAGGATTGGGAAAATTTCTTGCAGTCCTTTTTTATTCATCTTTTGGCACAATCTTCTTCATCTATTTTCTACTATTTTTTGGAAACCGACCAAAGGGAACAATGGATGCGAAATTATCTTCTTGTGAGAAAGTAGTCTTTGGAAGGGCATCTATTAACATATTTCTTGAACCTCACTTCATCCAATCCCGCCATTTCATGCGATTTTTTAGAGTACAAGGTTGCAAAGACATACCATGACCTACTACTATCTTGGGTAATTCTCGAATGGATTTACCTTAACATTTATCTACATTCTTATAATTTTCCCATATTTAGATGCTAAAACCATTTTAAAATTGTCCCAATGAGTGTAAGGCCAAAAGATTCATATTGTGTTTAAAACATTTTTCATTTCCTTACTTTAGGCACTTGTTTGAACTATACTAATATTACATGATTGTAGGGATCACGAGTGGCATCATAGTGGGCTTTTATACATTTTGAAACTTAATATGATCTTGTATTCTTGATAGATTGAAAAAAATTATCTATAGGATCCCATATATAATTGTACATTGGTTCTTTACTCTATTTTATCAACATTCTATTGTCTAGTTGGATTACAATGAACTTTTTCTTTGTTTCTACCTTGAGTATAGTCTTTTCTCATATGATCTAGTAGAATTATCTCTCTCTCTCTCTATCCCTTTGTCTCTCTCCCTCTCTCAAGATGCCATGCCCTTTATCATTTCCACTTGATTCATCTTATTTTTCCTTTGAATTAGGAGAAATATTAGTTGCTTATTATATTTTTTATCAGCTTTACTAGCTAGAAATTACTTATATAATTACTCATGTATATGAGTGGTATTCTCATAGCTTTCGGACACATGATCTCATAAATGATAACATTAGATAAAAATTCTCTTATCATCTTATTGAGATTACAGGAGGACTATTAAGAGGTCCGATTCATGCGTAAATGAGCCAAATCCCCATGATGAGGAATCAAAGTTACATATGGAATGTATATCAATGATAATAGACACCTTTTAGTAGAGGGAATGTTATTTGGTTGCTCCACTACTATTGGTTCCTAGTTTTTAATTTTGGTTTTACAAAAATCATGGTTTCATTCTTGATCAATTGTGCTAATGCACATTAATCCTTGAATATCTAGATATCAACCACTCTTGAACTTGAAGATAGGGTCTCTAGGTGGAAAAAGTACTTTGAAGTTCCTCAACCTTAGTGTTAACTCCTTTGAGATGCATTGAGATTAATAATGAATTATTATACAAGAATGACCACAAAACTTTGTACTCCCATCTAATCATCGTATGCATCCTCTTGATAATAGTCATAATCCTAAATAACCTGAAAAAGTATCCACGTGTTTTTGGTCACGTTTTTTATGAGAGATACAATTTAAATGTCTTTAGGGACTATACTTCTTTCAAGCAATATGTGATTGTGTTTTTCTATGTTTTGACCTATTATACTATTAAATCTAAAATGTATTTTTTACATCTTTTTTTTACAAGTTTCTTCCCTTCATTACATGAATCAAGACCTATTAGTTACACTTCTAGCTCCCACTCTCTATCATTGTTGAAAAAACCTTCAACAAAATCTATTGGAAAGACCAACAAAATCTAGCCTTGTAGGGTTACCTATTTTTACTCAAAATCTCATTGGAGTTCTTGATCGGTACAAGTTCTCTCTCTCTCTCTCTCATTTGTGTGATTTCTATTCATTTTTTAAAGTCATTCATGCTTGAAAAGTGATCAAAAGAAATCACAAATGTAGTAACATAATTTCTCCCTATCCATGATTTCCATAACATGATTTTTGTTCCATGATTTCTCTAAGGAATTTTTTCACAACAAAGTCCAAACCCAATTTATTAAGTGGCAATAACTTGACTTGAATTTTTTTATCCTTGATCTCCCAATCTATGTTCACCATAACTTGGGCATGTATTAAAATTTTCCACTGACTTGATCTTACAATAACTCCTCCATCATTCGTCATCATCTATCACTCAACTTACCTTGCATCACCCCTCCATCGAGCAGTTGCGTCATCCCTAAGAAGCTTCAATTTTCCCTTGCACTACTCTGTTTTCCTTGAATTTCCATTATAGCATCATCACCCATTTCCATATGTTTGCTCTCTCCATTACCCTACCCCACCTCCCATCTACCTCTATTTTCTTTTTCAACTAGCCATTACCCATAGTGTCTCCCTATAGCCACCTCTCCTCGCCTCCTATAGCTACCACTTTGAAATCTTCTCCATAACTATACAGTCTCCCACTTCCACTAACTTCTAAGCCGAACCTCAGTCACCCTCACCCATCAACCAATGGACTAGGAGATTGACTTTTGACATGCTTTCAACCTCAACTTATTTGTCTTGCCATCAACCACCTAGTACCCCTCACATGTCATCCTTGTTCATCTACAATTCACTAATACCTATTCCCAATCCATCCATTTCTTAGGTAATGGTCACCCCTCGGCATTGACATTGGCCAAAGCTTGGAGTCTCCTCAAATGGCATGCATCAAAGTTTGTTGAGATCCAAGGAGGGTAGCACAATTCAATTCAAGTTTAAAGATTAGGAAAAGCATCTCAAGATCTTTGATACCTCAACATTAGTGTCCTTAGAACCTCACCTCTCAATTTTGAAGGGATAGTTTGAAATTCGGGTTGTAAGTCAGCCTAAAAATTGAAAGATTGGTGCATGAGTCTTGTGAGTGTATCTTCATTCATTGTCTATACTCAAAGCAACAAGTTAGCACTTAATCACATCAGAATCATACTTGAGTTTCCTTTCAACTTGAATATTGCTCTTATTTCACAACTTGGAATGAAACCTAGAACCTAGGCAAAATATTCAAGATACCAAAGTGAATCTTGAACAAATTATGGAAAGGGGTCACATGCACATAAGCAATAGACTTATGCACCTTAGGTTAGGTTGAAATATTGGTAATCCTAAGTCCCTCAAAATCTATGCATATCTTATCAATCGCAAGTATGAACCATAGTTAATCCATACATGCATACTCATCTAGTGACTTAGAGAGTGAGCAAAAAGAAACAATGAGCCTAGACAAAGTGCACACAATAGATTTTACCTTTATAAAATGTGAATATTGCACCATCTTGGAGTTTTAATGATGGCTTGATTGGATATTTTTTATGACTTAGTTAATCAATTTGTCATATGATCACCCATGATTGTGAGCACATGAATGACATGTTTCGCATGATCATGTGAATCAAGGAAAAGAAATAGCAATACCATGCATCTATATGAATAGCTATCAAAAGATACAATAGGAGTTGCCATCAAAAGAAGATGTGATCTCTTTGTCCTTGAATGTAATGTCTAGCAAAAATTTGGGATCTTTGGTGTACATTAATGCTTGAAAAGTCTCAGAAAATGTATAAAAGACTTCATAGATTTAGAGGATGACCTAGAGAAACATCTATGACTTACCACATTAGCTCCAAAATTATCCCTAGATACAATGAGTGCTAGCACAAATGGAATGCACTCAAAAGAATACATTGTGGAATAGGTGGCTAAGGGATTAATTCTAGATCACTTAAGAGAGAATCAAGTTCCACCTACTAGACCTTAACCCAAAACATTTACAAGCCTCAAGTAGGGATGGACTAGCCAAAATGAAGTGGTGAGATTTCTGCTATGCATCTAAACATGAAATGGGTTTGCATGTGGAATTCAATCTATATAAGAGTAGAAAATAAAATAATATATGAAAAATAGCTTAATTACCCCCTTGTATTGTAGCTTTGCTAGAGGCTCATGTGTCTATTGAACTATATCGATGACAATGCACCACAATGCACTCTCCTTCTCGAGAGCTCCATGATGATATCCTCGAAGTAGAAAATCGAGCTCCTAGGGCTGCACATGGTACTTTGCACAGAGGCTATAGAATATGAAGAAAAACACA
The DNA here is from genome assembly GCA_020310875.1 of Ceratopteris richardii. Taxonomy (NCBI): domain Eukaryota; kingdom Viridiplantae; phylum Streptophyta; class Polypodiopsida; order Polypodiales; family Pteridaceae; genus Ceratopteris; species Ceratopteris richardii. Next base: position 38,480,255 of record CM035439.1, on the reverse strand, counting down.
GTACACAGGGAGCACGAACAAAGAATTCTTAGGTGTTACAAATGCGGTCGAACTTACAGTCTGTGACTGACCAACCACTATATGTTTTATTAACGAACATATACAAAGAAGTGTTCGGTGGCCATTTGGCCTTTCACATGGACACTAACGGTAACAATCTCCCACTAAAGGCCAATATGGCCAAAGTAAATATGGAGAAAAATCAAGAATGATAAAGAATACCTCAGTGTAAGTATACAAAATATACCTCCCACTTGATGGACATGTTACATACAAGTGATCGTGCATGAATCAAGTAACCCCCATCAAGTGACAACAATGTCGAAAGCTATCCTGTGGTAGAGCTTTAGTCAAAGCTTCTGCAACATTATTTCGAGTGTGAACCTTCTCAAGAACAATGCGCTCAATGGCTAAGCAATCTCTAATGAAGTGATAACTCGCCTATATCTGCTTGGTCTTTGAATGATAGACCGGATTCTTAGCCAAAGCAATGACACTCTGACTATCACTGAGCAAACGAGGTACATGCTGAGGTAAACCCATATCACAAGCAAGATGAGAACGCCACAATGCTTCCTTACATGCCTCACTTGCTGCAACATACTCTACTTTTGTGGTGGAAACAACTGTACATTCTTGAAGACGAGATCTCCAAGAGATAGCACCTCCAACAAAATGAAAAATGTACCCTGATGTAGACTTATGATTGTCTACACACCCAACATAGTCAGAATCTACGTAACCATTAATGGATGCTTTCTCTCTACCTAAGCATAGACACTTGTACTTAGTGCCACTTAGATATCTCAACTTAACTCTTTCCCAATGTTCTTGCCAAGATTAGACATATATCTGCTCACAACTCCCACTGCAAATGCAATGTCTGGTCTCATAGCTACCAGATCATACATGAGACTACCAACACTAGACTGATAGGGAATTTTGGTAATGAATTCCTTTCCCTCATCTGATTTGGGGCAATCATCCTTGCTCAATTTCACATATGTGGGTAAAGGTGTACTCAATGCCTTTCCATCCTGCATATTAAACCTGTGAAGTACTTTGGATATGTGCTCACTTTGAGACAAGTATATGCATCTTTGACTCCTATCACGAGTAATGCGCCTGCCAAGAATATGTTTGGCATCCCCCAAATCCTTCATTTCAAATGTCTGATTCAACTTCTTTTTGGGAATTGACAAGTCATAAGAGGACTTCCCAACAATCAACATATCATCGACATAAAGTATCAAGCATATCAAGCTAGTATCTGAGCATCTCTTTGTGTAGAGAAGATGATCTTCATTGCTTTGAGAATACCCTTGAGACTTCATAAAAGCATCAAACTTTTGGTACCATTGTCTAGGGGATTGTTGAAGTCCATACAAGCTCTTCTTGAGCTTACAAACTAGACTTTCCTTGCCAAGGACTACATAACCCTCTGGTTGTTCCATATAGATCTCATCTATAAGATCTCCATGCAACAAATCAGTTTTCACATCCATTTGGATTAAGTCCTCCATTGCAACAAATCCAAGCAACATGTGCAAGGTAGTCATCTTGACCATTGGAGAGAAGATTTCCTCAAAATCAACACCATGTTGTTGCTTAAAACCCTTTGCAACAAGTTGTGCTTTATACGTTGGAGAAGCACTATCTGATGTGAATTTCAGCTTATATACCCATTTACATGGTAAAGCTTTCCTACCCTTTGGAAAAGGTACTAAATCCCAAGTACCATTCTTGTGAATAGAATCCAATTCACTCTTCATGGCATGCTCCCACTGGACATGGTCCTCTATCTGCATAGCCTCTTTGTAGCAAGAAGGCTCACCGACATCTGTTAGCATAACAAAATCTAAACCTGGAACATATCTATCAGGTGGATGTGAGACACGCGCAGAGCATCTCAATGGTTGTTGAACAAGAACATGTGCAGACTCATCTGATCGAACATTCTCTTGAACGTCCCTATGCACAACATTTTTATGCATGCTAACTGGACGACTAGTATCCTCAAACACCAATCTTCTCACTTCAACCTCCTTAATGGTTTGTTTATGCATCTTAGACTCATTGAAAATGACATCACTACTTTTGATCACTAACAGTGTTTCAAGATCCCATAAGCGATATTCAAATTGTGCTTCTTGACCATATCCAAGAAAAATGCATTTCTTTGACTTATGGTCTAACTTTTTTCTAAGATTCTTGGTTATATGGACATATGCTTCACAACCAAAAACTCAAAGATGATCATAATATGGTGGCTTCCCTGTCCATAAATCTTGTGCCACTTTTAGACCTTTGGCAGTACTAGGTGAAAGGTTAATCACATGAACTACAGTCAATACTGCTTCTACCCAAAAGCCTTGTGAGAGTTTTACATGATGCAACATAGAAACTACTCTATCTTGAATAGTTCTATTCATTCTTTCAGCTAAACATTCTATACTAGGGTTTAAGGAGCGTTAAACCTCTATGAATCCCTCTAGAGTGACAGAAAAGGTTGAATTCATGTGAGGTATACTCATCCCCATTATCTGAATGTAAAGCCTTAAGTTTAGTTCATTTTTCAGTCTCAACTAAAACAAGCCATTTTTTGAAAGTAGGGAATACTTCATCCTTCGATTTGATAGGATATACCCAAACTTTTCTAGTAGCATCATCTATGAAAGTGACAAAGTAAAGAGAACCACCTAAGGAGGCATAAGACCACACACATTTGTATGACGAGATCTAAAGGCTGAATTGAAGAGTTAGTGTGCCTTCTATGCACATTTCTGGTTTGCTTTCCATATATTGACAATGCTCACAAAATTAAAAATTAGAGAAAGATAACATAGGTAAGTAGCCAAAATGAGAAAGACTTTCCATTCCACTATGAGATATATGGCCCAAACAACCGTGCAATATACAAGCCATAGGCCATTTAGTAACAGCCAACAAGTGTTCTTTCTATGATACAAAGGAAGGATAAAGTGAGCCAACTTTGCTCCTTTTCCAATAACCATATTGCCCTTTGATATACGGAAGGACTGAGCATAGAAAACAACCTTGTAACCAAGGTCATCAAGTTGACCAACTGACATCAACTTGCATGATAATTGAGGTACATAATGTAAATTATGCATAGTAAATTTTGAGCCATCAACGAATTGCACAACCACATCTCCAATCCCCACAATGTCACACAGGTAAGAGTCACCAAGTCTCATGGTACCAAGAGACTTTGCTGCATAATTAGAGAACCATTCTCTATGTGGTGTCACATGGAAAGAAGCACCAAAATCTAATAGCCACGTGTGGGAAAGAGAATTAGCCATAAGAGACTCAGTTGCTACAGTACTATCAAGTGTCAACACATCAGCATCATAAAAAATAACATTAATTTCTTCAATCTTCACATTCGAAGTAGATGGTGCATGTAACTGTTTAACATGCCCATCAAAATTCTGTCATTTACCTTTAGCATTCTTTAATGCATAATATTCTTTCTTCACGTGTCCTTTCTTATTAAAATAATGGCATTTGATATCCCTCTTCCTTGATTTACTTCTACTCTTATTCCATCGACCATTATTTTCCTTGTTCTTGCTCCTGCCACGTTATTGATTCTTTCCTTGGTAAGAATCACGAACATTATATGCATCTCCACTCTGAATTCCAACCATAGATTTTCTACGAATCTCCTCACTCAAGAGTGCTCCATGTATGTCATCATAGACGAGTTTACCACCATGTGAACTATTGCTAATAGCTATGCAAAACATATCCCATGATGATGGCAAGGTGCATAACAACAATACTGCTTTCTTTTCATTATCCATAATTTTGAGCTTGTAACTGGGAGAATATAGCATCAAACTCATTTAGATGAGCCGCAACACTATCTGTGTCCTTCATGCAAAGGTCATATAATTTTCTCATCAGATACACTTTATTTGATGTCGTCTCTTTTTCATATGTATTGCATAACTTCTTCCAAAGCTCCTCTGCACTTTCACAGTCTAAGATTGTAAAGTAAACATTATCTACCAGCTGCAAGCGAATGGTAGGCCCGACCATTTCATCTAACTCATCCCAATCATCTTCATCCATATCAGTAGGCATCTTTGAAATTCCATTTATTGGCTTCCATTGCCTCCTTTCAATCAACACATCTTTAATCTGATTCTTCCATAGAGAAAAGTTTGTGCCATCAAATTTACAGATCTCAAAATGGTCTTTGCCCTACAAGTTATAGCTCCTCCTCGGAACATTGGCACTAGACCTTGATCCACTGGATGTGCTTGAGACCTTTGATGCCATGATGGTAGAGAATTGAATAGACTGATAATGGAGCTAGAAGAGTCCAAAAACCGATGAATAAGTGTATCAATGAGTAAATGTACCACTGTATAGTTGACAAAACCAAAAATCTAGAAAAATTTTGCTAGAGTATCCTCAACAAAATGAGCATATGGCCAGTGTCAAAATATCATAAAAGTGCAAGTAGTGGCATGTTTACTTGCATAGTGAATCACTAACTCCACTGCATATAATCAATTACCCAATAGAAGCCAACTAGGCTTATTGAGCACCTATGAATAACTATCATACATCTCCTATGGCGAGGCTGGGTAAGTCTTCCACCTGCATCACGAAAGAGACCCCGATGTCTGGTTGTCTCCTAGTTAAGGAAACCTCACCACGACCCTCTTTATCAAACATAAAAGGCTTTATGAAAAAACGTAACCACTATATCAATGACCACATGGATGAGCATATGAAAAAATGTAACCGCTATATCAATGACCACATGGATGAGCATATGAAAAACTGTAACCGCTATATCAATGACCACATAGATGAGCATATGAAAAAATGTAACCGCTATATCAATGACCACATGGATGTATGTACATAAGCGGTATCCACATAAGCATATGTGATTTGTATGTGCTCATTATATGTAGTAAATTGACACTAAAAGGCTAAATGCACAACCCATAAACTAACCAACAACACCTACAAGTGTTTGTCAACTCTGATGTTTTAGCCTCAAAAACTTGCATAAACTTGCAACAGTTGCTCCCACCAAAATTGAAAACCTTTCAAGAAACCTGTAGTTTTATGAGTGTGCCTAAGAACACAGCCCCAAAGGTTGATATCTATTGTCATATAAGTACAAAGAACACTCTTCTAAAAGTACTCCAAATGGCTCCAAAAGACACCCCAAAAATGCTTCAAAAACAAGCTTTGAAAGCAAAGAATGAAGCTTTGAGGGACCAAAACATGTTCAAGGTAATGTTGAACTTAGTCTTTCCCCTTCTTCAGACACCACAAGAGTGTAGCTTAGTGGCAAGAGATTCCCACGATTAAGGGAGCTCCAGGGGGAACAATACTGGGATGGGTGACCTACTAGGAAGTACCAAGAACCTCTATCTTCCTTGATCGTTGAGGTCCTCCCTCATGCGTAACCAACGGTGCCAACGGTGACTTCGGTGAATTGGATGACAAGGTATGCCAAGGTCTATGCCTTGGCCGCCGCCTTACTTGCTTCACTTGCACAAAAGGAACAAATCGTTTGCATCAAAAGGCACTGATACCAATGAAGTATTTCGATGGTGATGCACCACAGTGAACTCTCCTTCTCAAGAGCTCCACCATGATATCCTCGAAGTAGAAAACCGAGCTCCTAGGGCTGCATACGGTACTCTACACAGAGGCTACAAAATACGCAGAAAAACACAGTACAAAGGGAGCACGAAGAAAGACTTCTTAGGTGTTACAAATGCAGTCGAACTTACAGTGTGTGACTCACTAGGCCACTATATATTTTATGAAAGAACATATACAAAGAAGTATCTGGTGGCCATTTGGCCTTTCACATGGACACTAACGGTAACATCTGTTATGTGATATGTGTTGGACATCATTGGACATTTAAAGAAATTGCTTCGTGGCATCTCAAATCTTGCCTTTGTAATGTTATTAAATTTTTTTCATATTATAGAAGTTTGCCTCATGGAATTTAAAAGTCTTTGAGCTCAAAATCTTAATGCGATTGTATTTATAATGGGAAATCAAATTTTCATTTTCTATCTCTATCAAATGTTTGTCCCTAGATGTTTATGTGGTTATTTTTCATGACTATAATATTTTCCAATTCAATACATTTTGATTTCTTATAAGCCTTCTTTACAAGTTTCTTTGAATGAAATTTCGAAATATAATGCAAAATTGATAATATCTTCACTCATAGAAAGAGAAATCAATCAAGAAAAAATCAACATGCCATTATATATGTCCAATGCCTTTCAAGAACGAGATTTTGAAGCAACAAAGCAAGTATACTCTCGACTAAGGCATGAAGACAAAAGACAAGTGTGTCCTATCAAGGATGAAAAAGATCACGAGGGGGAGTTTTGGAAAAATAAGAGATAGTAGAAGATTCTAACGAATAAAAAAGAAAGAGCAAAGGAAATTATTTGTAATGCTTCATTTTATATTACCTATGATTTAATGTCATGAAGGAAAATAGAAGATATTATAATTAAATAATTTTTGAGATGAGATTAAAGAGTCTTCAAAATTTGAAAGTCATAGGTAGGATTATTTTTTGAGATATTAGACCAAATAAGTTTCAAATTATCTAAATCCACATGTATAAAGATAAAAAAAATAGTCCTATCACTTCATCTTAGAGCCACTTTTTGCATTCTTTCTTTTGTTTTACTTGCCAATGCTTGAAATTTTTTGTTTGATCTAGTTTGCATCCACAAACGTTAAGTTTTCAATGAGCAAAGGATACATGAGAAAGTTGTGATTCATAAATCAGTTCAATTTACGTTAGGATAATTTGTATATAGTCCTTTTGGTCAATTAGCATAACCTAGATTGTAGGTTAGCAATATGAATTTTATTACTTTAGGTTTTTGATATCATGGTATTGTGTATACAACGGAACATCCACTTTCTAATCTTTTCGGCTGGGACAAGTCAATTAACTAAAAGAAGGATTATTGGAGTTCTTAAAAAAAGAATAAATGTTTATTTTTGAAAAAAGTGCAAACATTGAGTATGATCAAATTACAATCGTTTTGATTAATGTATTGGTTCTACAAAAGTTCATCACAAGTCACATGAATGAATCTTCATTATTAAGTAAGACATTTTTTTGTCAGTGAGGATGCCTTAAAGATAAATGGGATGTATTTGTAATATAGAGATGTAAGGTACTAAAAATTAATAAATTATTGGGCAAAGTGGGCATGTTAAAATTTCTTTTAGGATAATTCAATATACTTTCTTCAAACTTGGTTAGGATGCTATATCAAACAAGTTGTGTTCTGTTATGAGTACCTATTTTTTATACTGAGCAAAATAAGGAGTGAACTACTTGAATAATTTTATGCATGAAAAGAATCATCATAACATCCCAAAGTTAATATTATGATAAATAGGACTTTCCTAGATTAATGGAGGGGACATGGGTAGAATTATTTGGCATACTTAATGAATTGTCTATTTTGTAATGATACTTTGATAAGCCCCGATTATTTTCACGATGGGATGAGGGGATGATTTCATATCATGGCGTCCTAATAAAGATAAAGTGTTTCTTTGAATTGTATCAAACAATAATCAATATCTTTTTCTATTGCTTAATATAATAGTATGACACCATTCTATGTGGATTTTTAAGTACTGAATGGACGCTATTTTAATAGCTTTCAATTATTTTCTCATGCATACCAAAAACCAGCTTTTTTTTTGTACAGATTTATTGATAGATGGAAAATTTTAAATTTCTATATGTACCCCGTGATTTAGGTTTTGTATATTTACTTTAATTCATAACATTAATTTGATGTATAAATATGTATTCCAAACTATGTTTTTTCACAAACTTTCACCTTCATCTATTCCCACATACAATGCATAATATGTATTCCAAACTATGTTTTTTCACAAACTTTCACCTTCATCTATTCCCACATACAATGCATCATATGAATTTCAAACTATGTTTTTTCACAAACTTTCACCTTCATCTATTCCCACATACAATGCATCATTTGAGGTGTACTTATGCTAAGTCATATCATCAAATTTCTTTTCGAAATTCATATAATAGGTTATTTGTTGGACTAGATGAAGATGATATGACTTATGCTAAGTCATATCATCAAATTTCTTTTCTTAATTTCATTTGAGGTGTACTTATGCTAAGTCATATCATCAAATTTCTTTTCGAAATTCATATAATAGGTTATTTGTTGGACTAGATGAAGATGATATTTTTTACAAAACATAGACGGTTTCTTAGAACTCATTATTGGTTTAAATCTTGTGACTTTTTTTGAGGTATAGATTTAAATTTTAGCACCAAGGGAAGTTTATAATTTATGTGATAACTAGCTTCTCAATATTCTTCAATATTTTTCTTCATGGAGCATGCTAAGGGGACGCTTATCAAAGTCCTAATGAGTTGGAAACGGAGTAAGTTCCTCTTCAAACAAAAAAGAGCATTGTCAACTTCAGTATCCACATTGTAAACGATAAGAGTAGGGAAGAGAAATATTATGAAATCATTGACAATGGCTATATCTAACACGTATATTAACAAAATCAGATCCTCATTTTTGTAGTTTCTCTTTTATATTGAAGTTTGTAAGACTACAATTTCTTTTTTTAATTTAATAATCATATGTCAACCAAAGGGAATGACTTCTTGATCAAAATACGAAGAATGCAAGAAAAGATAGAGAACCAAAAAATTATCTTGCAAGAAATAATGAATAAATTAGTTATTTTTATGTTTTGAATCTATTTCATCATATTTCACAAGAAAATGGAATCAAAATCATTATAATTATTTGATATTCGTTCCCCTCCATTTGCAAAGAATAATCTTGGGAAAAACAAGCTAAAATTATTGAAGCACTAATGTATCAAAAATTTTGTAAAGGAATCCACCATGAACATGTTGGGTGTGCGTAGAAGTACGAGAGACACACGAGAAGCACACACAAGGAGCACAAATGAAGCAAGACACACAGAGAAGATGGATGGCTAGAAAAACTCTCTCTATTGATGATGAACATGTGTGTAGCATATGTAATTAATAGGTGCCCCTCTAAAGCGCTACATTCTATCACTCCATATGAGGCTTGCTATGATCACAAGCCATCTTTTGCTCATCTACATGTTTTTGGTTGTCTGGCATATGCATTGGTGCCTGAACAACAACACAAAATTGGATGATAAAGCAGTGAAATGTATTTTTGTTGGGTACAATTCTGAAAGCAAAGGCTATCATCTATATCATCCACAGACTAAACACATTTTGGTTAGCCGTGATGTTGTTTTTGTGGAAGATGCTGTTCAACCATTACTTTCATGTACTAAGGAGATATCTGTTAGCTCCAAAGACATGTATGATACTTTGCTGCCTCTTTTTACAGGTGGATAGTCTAGTGCTGGTTCTAATGAGGCCATTTCTCAGCCTTTACAAGTTTCATGTGATGATGCAGAACATTCCATTTCTGATGTAGATTTACATGATGATCTTGTTGATGAGAGAAATGATGTTGTTGAGGCAAAAATTATGCCAAAATGGCTAGTGTAGACTTTGCGTGATAGCAAATTAGATGCTCCTCTATCATATCATAGTTGTATTGGCTCTCATAGTGCCTTCTTTGCATCACATTGCTATGCTATGGCTGCATCTAGTCTATGTGATGAGAATTAGCCTGTTTCCTTTGATGAAGCACAAAATTCAAAAAATTGGATGGCCTCTATGCAATCTAAATATGATGCTATCATAAAAAATGGTACGTGGTCTTTATGTGACTTGAATCCTGGCAAAAAGGCCATTGGCACTAAGTGGCTATACATGCTGAAGCGAAAACATGATGGAACAATTGACAAGTATAAGGCTAGGCTTGTTGCAAAGGGTTATGCTCAAGAAAGAGGAATTGATTTTGATGAGACCTTTGCTCCTACTTGCCGAATGACTACTATTCGTAGCATCTATGCACTTGCAACTCATCATGGTTGGAATGTACATTAGTTGGACATTAAAACTACATTTTTGAATGGTGATTTGCATGAAGAAGGGTATGTTTTTAAGCCCCGTGGCTTTGTGCAAAAAGGACATGAAAACCAGGTGTGCAGGTTAAAGAAGGCATTATATGGTTTAAAGCAAGCACCATGTGCTTGGTGTGAAAAGATACATGCCTATCTGATTACACATGGTTTTGAGAATAGTCCAACTGAAAGGACCTTATATGTTAAGCATGCTAATGATTTGCTTTTGATCATTGTTGTGTATGTTGATGACATGCTAGTCACTAGTCCTCATGAGAAAACATTGAGTCACAACAAAGGAGAACAAAGACATGTTCTCTATTCCTTTTTACCTAAAGACCATGATATCAAGCAATAAAGTGGGCATTTTACAATATCTGGAAATTATGAAGCATCACTTGTTCTTGCTTGTAAATATTGACTAGAAGCTTGATCCCATATCCCAAGTAGTCAAGATAGATATGTTAAAATACTTGGTGCCATGAAAACTAGTTGTTCAACACGATCAAGAATCCCACATCATGATCTTTGACAAGAGATTAGAGTTGAAGGTACAAGTAAGAGTTCGGGAAGCTCCTTCATTACATCTATAACCTCAACAAGCACAGATTATAGCTGATTAAAAGCTACTTGAAAATCAGAGTACATGTGTTGCAAAAATCGAAACATTTTAACAAGGCAATTAAGATCATCCCCTTTGTATAGTTAAGATCGTCATTGAATGCTAGGCCATATTCACAAAATATGAAATAAATTTCACAAAAGCATTCCCAAGAGAAGATTATAATCAACAAAATTATACTAAGAAACATTCACGCATTCATCAGAGAAATGCTCAAGATAAGTCAAGCTTAACACAAAGTGGAAGCAGAATTCGGCATTATAATTCTATTAAAATGATGTTTTACATTTCATGTGTTTTACAAGAGTAATATGAATCTACAATAGAAGTTGATCATAGCTTTCCTTAGGCTCAAGCATAATGGGATCCTCTGGAACATTAGAACACATCTCCTGCCTCTCTTGCTCCAAGATTGGCTCTTCAAGGTCAACCATGTCCCTCAGTTCATCTGCAAGTGGGGGAACATGCTCCCTTGAAGCCGGTTGGAATCTCTCCGTGTCTGCAATGTGCTTCCTTCCAACGTCTTGGTCTTCATCTGGGCATTGATTCAGCCCATTGATTCTCATTCTAATGAAGCTCACTTGAGCATCATCCTTCTCCACAACTATGCAGTGTCTGAACATCTTTAAGGAGCAAGCCAGAGTCGTTCTTGAAACATCAGAAAACCACTTAGAGGCCAATCAACATTATGACTAATGAAAATGGTTAAAATTGAAATTACCTATGCCTGAAAAAAGGTCTAATACCGAGTCATCATCATTGGAGAATAGTTGAAGCAATCTCATTATGAGCTTTTGTGGCTTCTGATAGGGGTTAACCAATGTCCTGTCCCTAGCTACATGATGAAGTTTCTTGGTAACAGCTGGGAACATGAGCACATTTGAGATCCCATTCTCATTGCAATGCTCCTTGACTCTCCTTTTCCTTACTTCATCATAATAGCCAACTGTGATGCATTCAGTGGAGCTCACAAACCTATGCAAAGGAGTGTGATTGACGTTTGTCTTCACCCTGCCAACAAGAACTATAAAGTGACAGAGAGCATCATTAAAGCCATGGAGATAGAAAGAAGATTACTTACCACGTGAGGCACTCCACAGCATGACATCTTGCCTTCAGAGCAGTTGAAACAGAGAAAGACTGGTCTCTGCTATGGAAAATTATGCCCTCAAGTCGATGCCAGGCATCGAGTTCCTACTAAAAGCCTGGCATCGATTTGGTTAGGTGAATCAAGGCATCTAGTCTAATAGCAAACCAGACATGCTCTCTGAAAGAGAACCTACCCAATCACGAAACAAGATAAAATATTCTGATAAAGCTTTGTAGGATGATGTGGTTGGATAGTCTGCTTGGACCTCTGTCCAAGAAAAGCAACCCAGCCTCTTCATCATCACCTCCTGAATCTTCATGTATACTTTATGACTACAGTCACAGAAATGAAAAAGAGACTAGGTTAGACTAGAAACATGGGAGGAGGGAAAAAGGATGTGAGAATAACATACATACTTATTGAGCTCAGTCACCATCTCCTCCACACTTAACTCCTTGGAGATTACTCTTGACAAAGTTGATATAATCAATGTATCATCCTTGATTCCTTGAAGGGCCCTCCATGGTGTTTGCTTCATGTCCTCAGGAGCCTCTTCAATTGAGAGGTCAACTTTCCTTCCCTTTGCCTTCAGATCAACCTGTGGGTCTAGCCTTGACTTCCGTTGCTTCTGGCCCTTGACCTCCTTGTTCTCCCACATTGTGAAAATTTTATCCTGCAGATCCAAGATCTCACCTGTTCTGAATGCCAGTTGAAACCATGGATCATATTTTCTCAAAGCATCAGACTTCCGATTCTCATCCAGTGCAATTCCAACCTCAATAAGGCATTGCTTTTGTAGATTGGGATGTATTTTTCCAGCTTCCTTCACGAGACAATCTTCATATTCATGGTGGAAGAACCGAATTCTCTCTATGGAGGACATTTTTTGCCTGTAGTCATTGTCATTGTTGTGATCCCAAGCGAGAAGCTTGGCTTCCTCAGTGGTAAGACCAACATATATCTTGCACTCTGCATACCTAAAGAAGAATGTGGTAGGATGCTCCTTCACTAGCTATCTGCGGGCCTCTGCAGAGTGTGAACCACCAATCACATAATATGTATAATCCTCAAACAGACCCTCATCGAACTCCTCCACAGAGCTGCACTCCTCCGGATCCACCATGACAAGGAAAGGCACAACAATAGCATGAGGATTTATTTTCATTTTCTTTTTAAGATTCTGCACGTGAAAATTGTGTGGCTCCCTGATCTCAAGGGGCCTCCTCCCTATGATTGGATCTATTGGTGGCCTATGGATGATATTGATTGGCAGGTGGAACAACTGCCCCTTCTTCACAACTTTTCTTCTAGCTATGTCCTCCCTCATCTTGTTCTGCTCAGTACGAACACCCGAGGCAAGCTCTCCACCAGGTGCAACTATTATATCCTCAGAGCTAGAGCTTGAGTTAGAAGACTCCTCATTAGCAATTCTCTTCTTTTTCTTCAAGAACTTTTTCTGCACGCACTGCTTACCCCTTGCCTTTACAGGGGTTGTCATCTTCTGTTGTGTTGGCATGATGTTGCCCTGGATCCATGGCATCAAGTCCTTGATAAGATTATCTGAGTCCCTGCATATCTCTACAAGCCTCTCTGGAACACAGCACTCTGAGCACAAGAAATCCATCTTGCATATAACATTTTTTAAACCTTTCGATGTCTCTACCAGGACAAGGAGGTTATTAGAATCCTCATCTTCATAATCCAGTTTGAACACAAGGCCATACTAAAAACCCTGTGTTGTCGTGATCTTTCCTCTCCCATACGCCCCTGTGAACACAAGTAGGACTGCATTCTTTTCTTCCACATACTGAAGGCACCACTCCAGGTTTGTCATGTCCCGGAGTGGACGATCTGTCCTTAAGACCTCTTCGTCCCTCGACCTTTCCTTCCTAGTTGCATCATCCTCAGGAATTTTGATGCTACTCTGTCCACCAGAGGACATTCCAACCGGATTGCTGGCCTTCTCAGAGGATAATGATGCAATGTTTTTCTTTGGTTTTGCTTGGTGACCAATGCCTCTGTCACGTTGCTGATCCACAGAGCTCATTGTCACTTTCAGCTTCTTGAAGGTCCTCTCACTTTTGGACTCAGCATCCCTAAAAGGGCTTGGAAATATGAGCTCATACGTTAATGTGTTTTTTGAGGGTCCAAGTCGATGCTAGGCATCGACTTTTAGGTGCAAGTCGATGCCAAGCATCAACTTTGTGTGCAAGTCGATGCCAAGCATCGACTTGAGGGTCCAAGTCGATGCCAGGCATCGACTTGAGGGTGCAATTGGATGCCTGGCATCGACTTGCACCCTCAAGTCGATGCCTGGCATCGACTTGGACCCTCAAGTCGATGCCTGGCATCGACTTGGATCCTCCAGTCGATGCTTGGCATTGACTTGCACACAAAGTCGATGCCTAGCATCGACTTGCACCTAAAAGCCGATGCCTGTCATCGACTTTGCACCCTAAAGTCGATGCTTGGCATCGACTTTCATGCCACATTGGATGTGAGGTATCGACCTTCCAGGTCGATGCCAGGCATTGACTTGAGGATGCAATTCGATGCCAGGCATCGAATTAAAGTGAAAGTCGATGCCTGGCATCGACTTGAGGCTGCAAGTCAATGCGAGGCATCGAGTTGGACCCCAAAGTCGATGCGTGGCATCGAGTTGAGGCTGCAAGTCGATGCTAGGCATCGAGTTGGACCCCAAAGTCGATGCACAGCATCAACTTGCACCTAAAAGTCGATGCCTGGCATCGACTTACACCATTAAGTCGATGCCTGACATCGAGTTGTACCTTATTGGATCTATATTTTATGAGCTAAGAAAAATAAAAACCTAGAAAGCATACTATTTACTCAAACATACAAAAGGAATCTTTTATGAATCTTTTTTTGTGGTATGATTTTGTCTACCTCTTGGTACTCTTGCCAACATTCTTCTTCTCCATGAGAGTTGCTTTGCTGGTTTGCTGAGCTCTGTGCTCCATGGCTATCTGTGCTCTGTTGCTCTCTCTTGCTCGTGGATTTTGAAAATGAGAATGATCTCCTCCTCTGCTATTTATAGGCAATTGGGTAACTTGAACCAGAGACTAACTGGATCTAACTGAATGAATCTAGTTGCTAACTATATCTGTTAACTTATCTAACCAGGAAATACCACTCACACAAATAGGCTGTTTCACCTTGACTTTAGTGAAATATTTATAGAACCTTGCAACTATTTATATACATTTGCATGTTACACTTCAATGGCAAGAGTATGGTATGTACATGAGGAAGTCTAATCTCATGTATAAGTTGTTTCTTAGAATCTCTTGCTTGGGAAAAAATCAAGTCTAAGTTGTGTTGAATATGGGAGATTAATGACATCTTTATAGTGTTATCCTTCTCACTTCAGTTCATATTCACATTTATCTTGTAACACATTGTTGAAAAGGAAAATCAATGTATGAATAAACGTTCAACAAAGAACTTTGGGGTTCAAACGTCTTGATTAACAAATGTCACTCATTGTCTTTGCAGAAAAGAGAAAATCAAATGAAGTTATTCATAGCATCCAACGTTCAGGAAAATCGTAGATTCAAAATTCATTTGAAAATCTTTCGTAGATTCAAAAATCATTTGAAAATCGTAGCTTTTAAACATAATTCTTACATATACTTTTCCGTGTACCTCTTTCCTACATAATTCTTTCTGAATATACTTTCATATACCTCTTTGAGATCTATCCAAGACCACAATAAAACCTAATCCTTGAAATCTTAACCAAAGGTAAAATTTCTTCTTGTAAAGTCTTCAATGGCACTACTCCAAACAATTTTAATATCTAATCGAGTTGGAACTCAACTTGGATATATTTTGATTCACTCATAATTCTAAGACTCAATGACTCATATCTAGTTAGAAATCAATTGTGTATCTCATCTTTCAAAAGTGAATCAAATCTTTGGTTCCCTTATTAGTGTATATCTGAGTAATTAAGTACTTTAATTTTAGGCTTTAATGTAATTTGATGTTTAATTCACTTTAATGTACTTTAATGAACTTCTGATTTCATATCTACTTGATGTGACATTTGATGTGACATCTTCACTTGATCTCAGATTTCTACTTATTTAAAAAGGTCATTCATCTTCAGTCTTCTTTGAACTGAGTGAAGATGAGCTCAATCTTTTCACTGGATGCTTGGGCATCCGCTTCCTCTACTCATATTGATACAGTTTCGGATTCATTGTTCTCAGTTGACCCTTTCCACATAAGTGATGATCCCTATGGTTTAGAACGTGCTGATGATTCTATGTTTTCTGTTGAGTCATTTAAGTTATCCAATTCACAGTGCAATGTTGCTCAACCAAATGCACCTCTTGATCTCCGATCTGATCCAACCATTGATCTCCCTTCTGACTCAAGTGCATGTGGAGCAACGGAAAAGCAAAGCAAGCTCAATCTACGTTTTAAAAGAAGGCCTCGTGAAGTAACTAAAAAAAGATTTAAATTTCTTACTTCAGATAGACAGATTGCATTGGATATTGTGAAGCACTGTTGTGGTTTGAAATGTTTGTACAATTTAGGAATGAAGAAACTAAAGCACCTAAGAGAGAAATTCCTCCATTTAGATAGTGAAAGGCAGGATATATACCTTGTTTCTCGCATGCAAATGATTGAGGATAACATGTCAATAACACGTGTTGCTTTTGAATATTTCTTTAGTCAAGGGATGCGATGTTGTAAGGCTGCATTTAAAATTGCAATGGGTGTGGGAAATTTTAGAATACATAGGGTTCAACAGGGGCTTATGAATGGGGATCTCATTTTGGATACGTTCCATGTTGGGAGGAAAGGATCTGTTGGACGTCATGCAATGAATTGGATGATGAACTATTTTAGCTTGCATTGTGAGGTTATGCCTACAACTGGAAGGTTGCACTTGTCAGATAACTTTACTCGTCGAGAGGTATTTCAAATATATAGAGAAGACATGGAAAATAGAAATGAGAAGTATGTGTTGTATCGTCACTTTACTCGATTATGGAAGGAAGAGTTTAACAATGTGTCTATTCCTCGTAAAGTTAGAATGGGTGAATGTTCAGTTTGCGCCACTTTGAAAAACATGACAAAGGGGGCTACAACACCACAGGAAAAGGATAATTTTAAAAACCTTCTTAACAACCATCCTGAGAGTCAAGCTTTAGAAAGAAAGAAAGCAATTCATCATCGAAGTAAAGCACTCAGAAATCTGGAGTGTTATATGTGTTTGTTGATCGATGGTATGGATTAAAAAAAAACTTGTTTGCCACATTTTTATCGCATCCCTAAGGACATTGGAGATGAAGTCCTTGTGAAAATGCATTTGGTTGGTGCTTTGGTATACAATGGAACTGCAATGTCCAAGGTTTTCTTCACATATCCGAATGTGCATAATGATCCAAACCTTACAGTTACTGTCATTCATCATGTTTTGCAATCATGGAAGGGTCTTTTGCCACCAACTCTATATTTGCAACTTGATAATACTGCAAGAGAGAATAAAAATTCTACAGTCTTTGGATATTCAAGCATGCTTGTTGAAAAACAGGTATGAAGGTTAAGGTAAATTTCCTTATGGTTGGCCACACTCATGATCACATTGATCAAATGTTCAGTACTTTCTCTAAGAAGTTGGCATGTAACAATGCTTTTACTCTTCCGATTTTATCTGAGCTGATTTCAGAAGCATATACTCCAAAACCAGAAGTTCAACAACTCACACAGATTTATAACGTTAAGCACTTTTGCTCAATGGGCCTTGATAACAGTGCTAAGGTTTTGGCTCCATTGCACAATATTAGTTTCAACCATGTATTCTTGATGAGGAGGGTTGATGAAATAACCCTTTTATTTGCAAAGCAGTATTCATCTTCTCCTGGGTGGGAGCCTAAAGAGGGATGAAGATTCTTATTGCAGGTGCCTAATTTGTCTACAATGTATGGTGCAGAACAATCACCATATGAAGATAAAAACAATACAAAAAGATGTGGAAATGTGGTTGATCAAAGTAAAAGCTGGATGCATGCACTCATTGAAAAGAAGAGACATATTGAGCATGCAAAAAAATATGCTGGAGATCTAGATGTATCTTGGTGGGAGGACTTTTTCAATCATCAAGAAGAGATTATACAGTATACAATTGCAGGTCATTGGCCAGTTGATGTTCCATTCACATGGGATTTTTGTACACAAAGATCCGGGAATGTGGCCCAAGCATTGAATGCAGATGCAATTCAAAGTTTTATACATCCACCAGAAAGAAATATTTATGTAGGCCCAAGGATGACAAAACAGGCAGAAGCAAGATGGCAAGGAAATTTAATAGAGATAAATGTTGGAACACTTATTGCAGTACTTGCTGATGGTGATGAGGCTACCAGACCATTTTGGATTGCAAAGGTTTTAGAGATAACTAAAGATATTGATCAGAGAAGAATAGAGGCTTTGATGGTGCATTGGTATTACACTAAAAGTAGTAATGCATTCACAGGTAAATATAACTTAGGAATGGTGTGTGATACTAAACAAACAGGTTCAAAAAATAAAAAGAATATTCAAAGCACATCCACTCTTAAAATGGATGATGTAGATATTCTTGTTTATGATTTTTCCTTGACAAAAACAGGTCACTTGAGGAAAGCAACCATCAATATGATAAAACAAAAGCTTCCAGATGTATGTGGTACAGGAAATCATAGGCAAACAAGAAGATTTGTGCATGATCCTGCAGAATTTGGTATGTACGTGGATGAAGATAGAGCTCTTGTAGATATAGAAGAAGAAGAAGAGAGCTCTGAACAATATGAGACTGAATCAAGTGCATCAGATGATGAGGGTGTAGACATAGATCGACATAGTTGTGAGTTGCATTGAAACTCTCTAACATTTTCAGTGCTTATGTAAATACCTCGAAGTAGTTTGGTTAATGAAACCATGTTTTGTAGCAATTTTGAATAACAATCAGATATCCACCCATTGAAAATATGTCTAAAATGTTATTTTTGTATAAGAATTATTCAGTTTTACATTCTTTATATAGATTTTAGACATGTTAATGTCTTATCATATAGATTTTGGACATGTCAATGTCTTATCATATAGATTTTGGACATGTCAATGTCTTATATAGTGAAATTTTGACTACATTTTGAGCTCTTTTTTTATGAGAAAATGACAAAAAATGTCAAAAATTCACATGTTTTCACTTCATTTTTGTAATATATGGATATTGGTATAAAGGAATCTCAAACATAAGCTCCCATTTGCTTGATTTTTGCAGAGATTGTTCTCTTTTTATGACATAGTTCTCGTTTGTTACGACTCGCTGTTAGAAGCATATTGCTGATTTTAAGACTGATTTGCATGCCTCATTTGAGATGTCTGATTTGGGGTGTTTGCATCATTATTTGGGAATTCAGTTTATGAAAGTTGATGGTGGAATATCTCTATGTCAAACAAAATATATTGACACATTATTGCAGTGTTTTGGCCTTAAAGACTATAAACCTATTGCCACTCCTATGGAGATAGATTTATGGTTGAGTCTTCATGATGCTCAATATGCATTTGATGTTGTTCTCTATCAATAGGCTATTGGATGTTTGATTTACTTATGCATTACTCGGCCAGATATTCAGTTTTTTGTCTCACAGATGAGCAGATTTATGCATTCCCAAGGTCTCAAGCATTGGCATGCGGTTAAGCGCATGTTTTGCTATTTGAGTGGTGCCCGACTACTTGGATTGTTTTATCCCAAGGGGGATACCACTACATTTGCATGCTTTTTCTAAATCTAACTGGTTTGGTTTCTATGACACTCATGTGTCAACTAATGGCTTTTGCTTCATGCTTGGTAGCTCATGTATATCTTTGTTGAGCAAGAATCATCCTACTATGGCCACTTCCAATTGTGAGGCTGAGTATAGGGCAGCCTTTACAACAACTATTGAGTGTGTGCGTGGCTCAGACACCTTATGGCTGATTTGGGTGTTGGTCAATCTTCTGCCACCACCATTTGCACTGACAGTCAGAGTGCATTGGTGGTTGCAAAGAACCCTATGTTCCATGCTCGCACTAAGCACATTGAGGTGCATTATCATTATTTTAGGGAGAGGTTCTCTGCTCGAGAGATCAGCTTGGCATATGTGCCCATGCAAGAGAACATTGTAGAACTTTTCATGAAGGATCTGCCTAGGGAGAAGTTTGAAGCTTTCCGCAAAGCTTTGGGCTTACTTCCTTTTGTGGATTGATTCCACATAGCTTGGCACTTCTTTATACATGAGTGCTAGCTCCTTGTTCACCACATCACTCCAGGGGGGATTTGTTGATATATTTAGGTAGTGATGTGTGTGAACACACTAGGACCACCGAGGCACTTTTTTCCCTCTTTAGGAGGTTTTTTCCCCTAGCTTGTATATATGCCTATTGCCCTAATGGGTTACTGATCTTTGTACATTCTAGTGGTAATACATTCAGTATTGTGTGGTGTGTGCCAAGCTTCTTCTTCTTCCTTGTGTTGTTCACATGCTTCTGCAGATCTTGAACTCCAACATTGAATAAGGTTTTTGGATGCTACTATAATTGATTTATGGTTGTTTTTCCTTGTATACATAGGATGTTTTGAAGTTGATGTATTCTTACAAAAGGACAAGGAAATAGAGAGGTACAAAACCAAGGTTTAAAGGATTATGTCAATACAATGTCGATGGAACAACCAGATGTGTGATAGATGGAACATGAATGATGAGTGATTACTGGATTCTAGCATGAGAATTGAATGTTTGATCACAAAAGAGTTGATGGACACAAAATTGATCGCCACCCAAATCGTAATCGATGGATAAGCTTCTGCTAGAAGAACCATTTAAATGTGAAGAGGAAAGCCAAAAACAACAAAATCCTAATTTTTCACAATAAATAAACGTTATACTTGTCTAATCCAATAAGATTTCCTAGTTTTTTCATGCTATCCTACCCCAAAGAGATAGGAGAAAACAATGAAATGGGTAATCTTTATCCACGAGATGAGATCAACTTCAAACAATAGAAAAATTGCATACAATCATGAAAATCCAAAAGTTATGTAGTTGTAAGTTCGCGATCCATTTAGAAGTTACCTAGATCTAGATGGCTCTCCCAAAAAACAATACCAAAAATTGTGAAGGTTGTAATAAAAGCACCTTCATACATCTTCAAGTTATCATATCAAAGAAAGTATACCTTAGTCTAGTTGTAATCAACAACAATAAGCAAAAAAAAATTTAGGTAAGCTTCATTTATAAACCTATCAAAACAACCCTTCATACTTTTAATGCAATCATGTTGATATATTTTGGTAGTGATTTGTGTGAACATACTTATGATTGTTGGTGCAATTTTTTTCCTTGGATTGTATATATGCCTATAGCCCTAATTGATTAGTTATCTTTTTATATTTCAGTTAGCAATACATTTTGCGCTATGTTTCCTATTTCAAAGTTCATTCTTTGTCTCATTCATTCATTGGTACTTGTAGTCTCTATAGTTCTCATATCCATGATATCTAGACCATTCATTTTGTGGTTTTTAAAAGATGGCACTTCGTCTTAAGGTAGAAACTTATCTCTACTTGTCTCATGTAACCCAAACGTATTTATGGGAACTTTGTTTATGAATAGTTATTTTCTCTTACCAATTAGGCTTAGATGTTCACGAAAACGGTCTTGAGGCTAGTGTCTTGTGGCAACAATACCCAAAACTCCTTTTCAAAGTATCAATGTACTCTGATGGTTCAATTCCTATGATTCCTAAATTAAAAGACCCATACATAATGTGGGATTTCTTCAATCAAAGTACATGTCTAAGAAAACATTATTGTGGTTTTCTTTTTGTAAAAGATTCTCTAATTTTCAGCATTTTCTTTTTTTATATAAAGGAAGTTCGGCAATAGCCTACTCTCCCGGACTTGAATTAAATTAAGAAACAAAGGTACAATAGAAGGGGACTAGTGCCCACGGGACCCCCCAAATCCCACAAAGCAGGGGAAGCTTGATTGCATCCTAGGTAGCATTACAGAGAAGGTTAATCACCCTCTCATCGCCCTCATGCGGGGCCCACTTGGGTTTGAGCTTGTTGTTGATCAACAGGAGGACTTGATGGTGCCTGAAGGGGGGGGATTTCTTACTGTTAACAATCCTTTTGCCAAGGAGGAATAGTGATTTCTCAATCGACCACTCCCTGGGGGGATTGCCGAAGTTGAGAGCACACCTCTCCCGCCAAATTTTCCACAGGACTTCCCCTCTGATGGCGTTCCAGAGTGTCGCAGAGCAGCCGATCGCTTCTCCCAAAAGGACTTGTTTCCAACTAAGCTGTTTTTGAAGTCTGATTTTCATTCCAACCGTCTGCCAGATTCTGTAGGAGTTGGGGCAAGAAAGGAAGATGTGTGGGACATCTTCGATAGCCCGGTGGCAGTGTTTGCACCAAGGAGGGATCCCACAAAGTTTGCTAGCCTTATGGTTGGTCCAAATTCCTCGATGAAGAATTTGCCATAAGAGGACAGACTTCTTAGTCTCTATAAGGGGGTGCCAGATACCCATGAATTTCATGTCCCACCGAAGCCGCGTCCAAGACAGGCACCACTTCATGTTGAGGCTGATCTGGTGGTCAGCCGTTTCTTTGATGTTCGGGATTTTGAGTAGGCTATTTCCATTGTGCCATTTGAGACCAAGCGAGTTCGGTGTGTCGTGTCCCATGAGAAGGCGAGTCTTGTGACGATCCCATGCGAGGCATCTGTTTTGCAAAGTGTTCCATTCTTCGTAGGAGATGTTTATGCGAGGGTCAATATCCTCGAAGTTGATCCAGCTGTTGGTGTCATGCTTCCAGAGGTGTTTCCATTTTTTGAATCCTTTGTTCCATAGCTTCTTGGCATTTTGAATGTTCCATGACTCCACACTCCGGATGCCATGTATCGGAAACCAGATAGAGTCGTTTTGTCTGATTCCGGCCGCCCACTTCCAGTCCTCACTAATTCTTGTGAAGCTTTTGACTTTATTCCAGCCCTTCCAAAGTGAGCACACGAGATTGGAGCCTTTCGGGAAGACGGGGATCGGGGAAAATAGCAGGGTCATGATGTCCAGATTCTTCCAGTTCGGGAACCCCATGAGGGCCAGCTCATTCTTGTTTCTGAATATCAGCTTGGCCCACGAGGCCTCCCTATTGCACCAAGCCTTAATCATCCATTTGGCTGCCAGTTTGTTAGCCATACACCCAATGTCCAGGATACCAAGCCCCCCGCTATCTCTAGGGCTAGTGCAGATGGCCCATTTGATTTTAGGCGCCCCCCTTCTGTTGTGATCGCCCGTCCAAAGAAAGTTTCTACAAATACTATTCAGTTTGGACAGGCCTTGCTCATTCGGTCTCCAACAAGAGAGGAAATAGATGGTAGAAGATAGGAGGAACGTGTTGATAACCATCGCACGCCCAGCGAGATTGATTTGCATACCTCTCCAATAGTTAAGCTTGTTTTCGAGTTTGGCCAACACCTAGTTCCATCGCTGCTCCATAGAGATGCCAAACCCCAAGGGGATTCCAAGGAGTCGAAAGATTTGGCCCTGCGGAATGATTTGACAGCCATGATCAATGAGAAGGCCAGGATGATGGCCCACAATAGCCCTAAAGGCGGTCTTAGAGTGGTTGATTCTGGATCCAGAAGCATCACAAAAGGTAGCAAGACACCTCCAGAAGGTCTCCAGGCTGGTATTATCATTGTGAACGAACGCGTTCATATCATCGGCGAAAAGTCTCATGATGATTTGACTGTGGTCGTGAGGCAGCCGGAGGCCCTTGATATTGCCAGCCTCCACATGATGTGCCACAAGTCTGCTCAGCCCCTCAGTGGCGATGGCAAAAAGAAGGGGGGCCAGAGGGCACCCTTGTCTAATAGATCTTCTAAGATGGATCGCCTTCGAAAGTTTGCCGTTAACGTTAATTTGGGTCGTTGCGTTTCCGAGAAGGGTCGCGACCATCTTGGTGAATTTCTGACTACATCCGAGATCTTGGAGTGACTGCAGAATGTAGTCCCATTCTAGCCTGTCGTAGGCTTTGTCAAAGTCGATCTTGAGGAAAACCACATCTTGATTAGACTCATTTGCAAATTGAATACCTTCCCAAATATCCATAATGGTTTCCAGGATAGACCTGCCTTTGATGAAACCTTTTTGGTCCTCACTAAGCCAAGATCTCAGGTGGCACGAGAGTCTGTTGGCAATGACTTTGGCGATGATCTTGTATCCTGTTTGGAGCATCGTAATAGGCCGCCAGTTCTCGATTCTGTTCTTTTCCCCCTTCTTGTGAATCAACTTGATAATTCCATTATTTAGACAAGAAGGAAGAGCACCAAATCTTAGCGCTTCTTGCCAGACCATCCGAAGAGGGGTGGCAACCACCAGCTTGAAGGATTTAAAGAATTCGTTAGTGAGTCCGTCGGGTCCCGGGCTTTTACCGAGAGGGAGGGCGTCAATGACCTCAATGATTTCTGATTCAGAGATAGGGGCATGAAGCAGGGAGTGGAGGTTGGATGGTATCCTCCGGGGGGAAACCCTAGAGATGGCAGCCATACAGTCCCTTCTATGGTGGGAGAGGGGGTTCGAGGTTCCCAGGAGTCTCGTGAAGTGCCCTTCGATGATGCCAAAATTATCTTCTTCCGAATTGGAAACATTGCCCTGCGGATCTAGCAGTAGGGGGATCGATTCTCTGTTGTGTTTCCTTTTAAGGATACGGCACATCTCTTTGGTGGGTTTGTCGGCTTTGCCAGCCCACCACTCCTTGAAGAAGATTTGCAAGTTTTTCCTTTGTATTTCTTCCTCGTATCTCAACAGTGCTCTGATTTTTCGGAGACCTTTCTGGGCTTGGTGTTTTCCTTTGTTCACTTCCTCCTCGAGTCGCCAGAGTCTGTGGTAAAGAGCTTCCCTACGAGCCCGCCGCACAGTCTCGAGCATCTTCTTAGTTCTGATCATGATCTTACGAGACTTGTCGACCGCACTTCTCCAGCACTTGGCTGGGGCCAAGCCAGAGGCGAACGTCACCTTCCACACATCAGCAATTTCTTGATGGACGGAGGGGAGAGAGAAGATGGTTGCGTTGGCATGGAACCATGGAGCCTTGCGGATCTTGTTGGAAGGTTGAAAAGTGATAACGATCGGGTAGTGATCAGAGATAGTGAGGTCGGTGCGTTGCGTGATGGTAGGGTGGCCCCACTGATGAGTAAAACTCTGAGAGATGTAGCATCTATCGAGTCTAGCTTTCCTCAGGTCCTCGCCCGCTTGGAGATTCGACCAAGAAAAGCCATTCGAGTCTTTGAATTCAACCAAATCCAAGTGGAGTTTGGTCATGTCCCACGTTTCTTTCTCCCGACTGTCGATGACCCTGCCCTTGCCCAACCATCTGTCCATAGGGTCCTCCACCATGTTGAAGTCTCCACATATAAGCACGTTGTGGGGAAGCGAGTCTAGGGAGGCCCAAGTGTTCAGTCTCTCCAAATCCCCGTTAGGGGCGTACAAAGAAACCATAGTAACACAAAGAGGAGCACCAAAAGAAACAGCAATCCAAAGGTGACTTACATCTTCAATGGAGTTCTCAAGCTTTTCAAACCAGAGTTGTTTAACACCGATAACCGTTCCTCTAGACCCCCGCTGATGCTTCATTGGGATCCACACATGGGCCGAGGAGACCTGTCTGAGCCGTTTCTGGAGGTCTTCACCGTCAATTTTAATCTCTTGAATACATATAAAGTCTGGGTTTAAGCTAATGTCGCGAAGCCATTGACCAATGATGGTCGCTCTTGAGGGGTCGGTTAGCCCTCTAGCATTTAGCGAGATGACAATCATTTTTGTATTGATCCCTCTTTGCGGGAGGGAGCTTTGTCCTTTCTTCTCTTGGCTTCATCTTTCTTTTTCGCTGGGATCTGATCCCGACTTAGAAATCGGTTCTTGTGGGGGCTTTTCCAGGGTAACTCCATCGGCTGTTTTCCTTTGCGGGTTGCCCCTTGCTGGGGAGACTTGGGCCCCGTGCTCGGCACCGTTTCCGGGATCGTCGATCCAATGATGGAACTTTCACTATCCATGTTGTCTTCGTTACTAGTGGTGAAACCATCTTCTTTGCTTGTAGTGTAGCCCTCCTGGGGGGTTTCTTTATTATCAGGGATCTCTAGGGCTTTGTCGTAGGTGTCTACCTCAAGTAGCTTCCCACCTGGGTAGTCAAGCTCATTGATCTCCATTCCTAGATTGCAATACAAATTGCTGTAGGGGGTAAGCGGCGGGTTGTTTCTCTCACCGTTGGCCCTAGGGCTTCTTTTCCTTCTTCTTCTAACTTCAATAAAGCCATCAGCATCAGCTTGTGGATTAAGGAGGCCCTTGCCTTCCCCTTCCTTGGTCGAATGGGTCAAATCGCCAATGTTGTCTTGAGCAGTTTTGGAGGCTTCTTGAAATCGCTTGTTTTTTTGCCTGAAAGGGCAATCTTTAATCCTGTGACCTTGTTGGCCACAGCGAAAGCACGCGTTGGGAAGGTTTTTGTAGGCGATGTTCTGCTCCCATACATCTCCTTCGCCCATGTCCACTTTGATCATTGATGGAAGCGGCGAGCTGAGGTCGGCCTCGACACAGATTTGGGGGTGCCACCTAGCATTGAACGAGTGTCTTGCACCTTCATAGATGAGACCACCAATGTCTTCGCGTGAAGCCAGCGGCTTGCCGATAGGAGAGGCAATGTCCCACACGAAGTTGTACAAGAAGTAAGGAAGGTTAGGGAGCTCAACCCAAAGAGGGTACCGAAGCGATTTCGATTTGTCGGGGGTAAAGTCCGGGGACCATCTGAATAGGCACAGTGTCGCTCGACCGAACTGCCAGGTGCCAACGCTTAGGGCTTGGAACGCCATCTCTTCATTTTCAAAGACTAGCAGCATGTGGCTCGCTAGTAAGAACTGACATTTGCTAACAATTAGTCCTCGAGGGAACCACTCTTTTCGAAGCCATTGTCGCACAGTTTCGAGCGGGGGCCTAGGGCCAAACACTTGGCCGACGAGGCAAACTTTCTTGAGCTCCTCCTGAGCCGACAGAACTGCGGGTCTACTGAGGGATACAGTGGGGGATTCAACACTTTCGGATGCCCCAGGGGCGGCACACGACCCCCCCTTCAGCAGAGCAGCCAGGATATCGGTCTCCCCAGGGGGAGGGGCCCGGTTACTTTTCACGAGAGAGGATGAAGCCACATCCATGGTCACCCCACTCTAAAATGAAGCTCTTTTTCTTTTCTAATTGTTTTCTTTTTTCTTTTTTCTATTTTCTTTTCTTAATTCTTCCCCTTTTCTTTTTTTCGATCGAATAAGCCCAGGCAACCACGACTCACGCCGCGTCGTAATAACAATCCACTTTCTCATGAGCAGCAAGAATAGCGTTGGATGTGGTCATTGCACTTGGTCGATTATAGAATTAAACTTTGGTCCACATAGCTCGGAGCAACAACTGCGCGTCCAAAATTAAGCCATTGGTTGTGATGCTTTCTAGTCAACTGCCCTTCAAAGAAGGAGCACAAAGTGACCAAATAGCAAACTATGGCGTTTGGACAAGATCGATTCAAGCCTGTACACTGAATGTTGTGAGAAGTTATTTCATTTCTGAGGAAAGAATGCCACGCGTTTTGTGGAGCAGGCGCCGCCACTTTTTAGAGAGATGAAGGCCGCCACAAACCAAGGCGACACGCGGCGGGTGAATTATCGCGACAGACGGTTCCGGCGGGTGAACTATCGCGACATACCGAAGAGGCCCGTTGGCCTATCGCGACAGACGGATCCCCTGGGGTAGCGTGACACGTGGCGGCGGGTGACTTGTCGCGACACACCGTTGGCTTATCGCGACAGACGGTTCCGGCGGGTGAGCTATCGCGACACCGAAGAGGCCCGTTGGCCTATCGCGACAGACGGGGAAGCGCGAACCTGCTGACGACCATCGCCATCACGAGACGCTTCAGAAGAAGATGCTCATGATCACTCGTGGTTCAGTCTAATCAACACATCCGACTGATGCTCGGCTTCGGAGGCGATGACAGCAACAATGGCGATGACAGCAGAGTCGAACGCATTGTCAAGCATGGATGATGAAGAGTTTCTTCTAGTGTGTCTTTTCAGCATTTTCTTGATATGGAGAAAATCTTGGGTCATAATATCTTATGTACACTCCAATCTTAGTGTGGATGGTTGTGGCATCTTTTCATTCTCAGGGTTGTGTTTTCTCAAAGTTCTCAAGGACCAAACTTTCTAGGTCATTCATGTACTCATAGTGCTAGATAATCAAATCTCATTTTTTCTCAATCCACTTACATATCGTCTTTGAATTTTAGGATGGGAACTTTACTAGTTTCTTTTACTACGACGTTCTTAAGTTGCACAATGTATCTATTCAAATTTTCAATAAAATATTGGTGTGACAAACCATATTTTCTCTTCTCCATTTCAGTGCAATACAATACTAATGTGTTGTAGAACTAGATTGTATTGGATATACTTCTTCTAGGATCACCATTTCTCCCCAATCATTTAGTGAGTTTATATATAAGTAGAAACATGTAGAGAATGGGTGTATTGTGCTACAAACCAGAGAATAGTAGCTTCTTATAGAATGCTTATCAATGGTTCATTCTAACCTAAGGTATCTAATCCTAAAATTTATGTCCATTTGATTGGGCTCAAGAGTTCACTTATGTATCGTCTATATATCTCTTGAAGTTTTTAACCGAATTCCTAGGTACAGTTCATAGTTTTTGGTTGGAAATACAAGTCAAATTAATCAACAAGAACTTTTAATTCGATCTTTGAATTAAAAAATCCCTGAAATGAGGAAAAACGTCCATGATAATCATAAACGAAATCCCAATTATCACTTTTTAAATTGAAAGACAGATTAATTAGTGTACTAGATTGGGTTAATGATATACTTAGGACTCCCAAATGCAATTTTGATAAAGATTCTTTGTGGAGAAGTGGAATAGAGGTGCCAAAGGTGATGGAAGCTAGTATGAAATGTTTTGATTCGATCTTTGAATAAAAAAATCCCGTAAATGAGGGAAAAAATCAATGATAATCATAAAGATTCTTTGTGGGGAAATGGAATAGAGGTGTCAAAGGTGGTGAACGCTAGTTTGAAATGTTTTGATTTGATCTTTGAATCCAAAAATCCCTTAAATGAGGAAAAAATATCAATGATAATCATAAAAGTCAAATTAACGAGCAAGAACTTTTGATTCGATCATTATATTAGAAAATCCCTTAAGTGAGGAAAAAAATCAATGATAATCATAAATGAAATCCCATTAGCACTTTTCAAATTGAAAGAAAGATTAATTATTGTACTAGATTGGGTTAATGATATACTTATGACTCCCAAATGCAATTTTGATAAAGATTCTTTGTGGGGTATAGGGAAATGGAATAGAGGTGCCAAAGGTGATGGGCGCTAGTATCAAATGTTTTGAGGCTTGTAGGTGGAAATGGAGATCCTAGTCTAGAGGTGATAGAGGAAGGATATAGGAGGAAATGCGTTAGTGGAAAACTAGGTGATGGAGATGAGAGAAGGATAGGGTGTTTGTGGAAATAGAAGATTTTTTTTTTGGGGCAATGGAAGTTGTCATATTACGGATGCACACTCTTTACGGATGCACACTCTTGGGTGAGGTGGCATACATGCCACATGGCATCACATGGGTATTTATACCACTTGGTAGAATAGATAGAGAGTCTCTTTATGAAAAAGTAAGAAGCTCGGCGGCTGGGAGGAAATGAACGATCAACTCTCTGTGTGTGCTCATGGATGCAGATCGAGGCAAAAGAGAACAACGACGCGACGCGGACGTTACACTGGTATCAGAGCATCGTTTCTTGGCTTGTTTCTGCACGCGCAGGCCATGGGGATTGAACCCTGGTCGAAAGGATGGAAGGCTCACGACCTAGCCAAGGCGCTCAGCCCTTTTAGATGCCTTTAGATGCCAAAATTATCACCACATGCTGGTCGCTGGGCTACGACATCGCCGCTTTTACCTTGATACAAAGAGAGAAGAAGAAGTGCAGCCCGATCGGCTGTCAACTCTTGGCTACCCACGAAGAGAGGGCACAATGCCCGCGAGTGCCCTTTGGCTGCCCACGAGGAGAGTGGGAGAGAGACCTTCTCTTCCTTGTTACAAAGAGGGAAGGATAATTATGAAGGCATCAAATGGGCACCCATGCAGTATGTACATGCTCATCCATGAGTGTGAAGAAGCACACTACACTCTTTCCCACTACATCGGATACTTGTTACAAAGCTTTATTAAGAAAAAGGGAAGAGTAGGTGCAGTCGAGTCCGAATGGATGGAGTCCGGAGCTCACCTAGAAAGGATTTCTCGAGAACAAGAAGATTCCATCTCAAAGCACAGGTATGAAAATTTTTTGTCATTTTCAAGAATTAAAAAAATAAAGATCCGGCTCTTTAAGAAGGGCAAAGAAGGGTTTCAAGGCCAAAAACTTGGAGGGAAGTTACATGTATGGAGAGTATGAGATATGTACTCTCACCTAGAGTCAAGGATTCCCTCAAAATGCAACAAAGGATAAGCTTTAGGCACTTCCAAAGTAGCGTATTTTTATGATTTTCACATAAATTTCAGGAGCTATTTTGATAAATAGCCATTTTGGAAAGGGGAAAAGAAGAGGTATTTTTCATAGATTTATGGAAAAAACCATACACACCTATAGTCTAGCATATTGACTTCCATGCAAGATCAAGAAATCCAAAAGATACCTCAGTTTGATGGGAGTTTGAAACTCCACAAAACCCCCTTCCATCACAGTTTGACAAAAATTTCAGCACCTAAATCTGAAAAATTCCCATTTTGGAAGAGGGAAAAAGAGGTGCGATAGTTATGGATGGATGGGAAAAAGTATATTTACTGAGAGTATGGTGCATGGACTTCTTAGGCGAATCCTTAGATTCATCAAAATGATAAGTTAAGGAGGGATTTTCGTTCCTCAAAGACCCCCTTCCCGCACTTTTTGGAAAATTTCAGAAATTAATCTTTTGCCAAACTCCACTTCTTGGAGTAAGAAAAAGATCATTTCGAGGCTTCCCATGGATTATTGTATATAATCCAAGAGAAATCCACATTTAGAGTGGATTAGAAGCTTGCTAAGAGCTCCCATTTAAGTTTTTGCATAAAAGCAAAATCTTGATTTAGGCCTCTTTTGGGGAGTGAATTAGCATGCACTAAGGGAGGATTTGGAAAGGTAAAAAATGGCTCAAGCATCTTCATATACCACTCTCTGAGGTTATGGAGAGAATTTTAGGATTTGCATGATGGAAGAATGCTTTTGGGCACCCCAAAAATCACATTTTTACACTTTTTCCAGCCCCTCCAACAGTCCACTAGTTTGGCATGTCCCACTTGGAATGGCCATATCTTGGGCTAGGAAACTCCAAATTGGACGTGCTACGGCTCGTTTCGAAGAGCACAAGGTCTACTTTCAGTTTATGAAATAAAATTTTGGAAAGTAAAAATTTTTGCAGGTCTGAACAGCTCTGCAAAGTCTGAACAGTTTTTGGCGACTACCTTCCGGGAGCCATATCTTTCAAACCGGGAAGGCAATTTGAGTAATTTCACTTCGACCTATTTGCACATGGTTTATATTTCAGTTTATGAAAATTTGCAGGTCCTAAAGTGGTTTTTGCAGGTCTAAAGAAGGATTACTAATGCATTTTTGAGCTAAATTTGCATTATTTTTGTAATCACTTGACCATGCTTTATGTTTTGAGGAGTGCTCCGATATTTTCGGACACTTCAAAGTGTATGTTAGGACTTGAGGAGGAAGGTGCAGAGGTCTCGAAGCTTGTCGAGAGCGATTGGATGCATGCAATTCCAAAATCAGACTACTCAGGGACGTATATTTTATGCTTTCTGGCATTTTATTTATGTTATGGCATGTCTGTAATTACATGCATGAATGGGATTGCATACATCAAGTGTTGATCATTGTTTAAGCTCTTAAAAGTATGGATCAACATGCAAGAAGTATACTTTTTGATTGTTTGCAGGAAAGAAGATTACAGAAACCATATGGCTATGCAACACCCGGAATGGTTGCTAGCAAATACTTTTGTGTTTTTGCAGGTCATGGAATCCATATATAAGTTTATGGCGTGCATGCCATGGGCCTGTCAAGCCCTATGTTTTTGGGTGGCCTGAGTGCCACTGAGCTATGGTTTAATTTTTTTGGGATTCCATTTCCTGGGGAAATGCTGTCGAAATTTTTCTTATCGCATGGCGTTATATACGCACTTGCTTTTAGGTAAGAGTGTTATGGCATAGTAACATGCCTTTCTGCAAACATCAATAATTTTTAGGCATGCTTATAAGCATGTATTTGATGGACTTAGGACCATCAGAGTATTATATATAAGGCAACTTCGGTAGTAACAGGATCCCTACATATAATCCTTATGGATTTAGACCATAGGATTGCTAACGGAAGGAGCTACACCTTCACCATTAGTAATGTGCACAAGCAATCCTATAGGTTCAGGAAGTTGCATTTAGGCTCGGGAGATACATTTAGGATAATCTCCAAGGTAGTGAAGATTTATTTATCTTCACAAGAGTCTCACAGTAGAATTAGGAGACTATGGGGTATCATGATGAATACCCAAAGAGTGACTAGTCTCACTCATGCACATCACTTGACCAAGTAGTGAAGCATTTTTGCTACACTACTAAGGAAACCAAATGGATGGGATCATAAAGATGGGTTTCATGAGATAGCATCGACGGATGCTTATGTGATTCGAGTGATGGTTAGGAAGGCCACAGGTATGGCACTAGCTCTATGGTATAGAGCATAGATCCCTTAGTCAGGAATAGTTGGGGTACCCAATACATATATATGTATATCGGGATCTTCAGAGAGGTACTTAGACCTAGTCTTTGTACCTAGGAACAAGTTGGTTTGGAACAGAAAGGGGATATCCATTGTCACATTGTTGACTAGAACCAAACTAACTAGTTCAAGGACATGGGACTCATTTCAGTCCACTGACATGATTTTAGTATATGGGATTCATTGGAGTCCACCTACATATTCCATTATATGGAATAGATATTCGGTTTAGTGTAGGTATGGCACCGTGAATTGGAAGAAGGTTCCACTGGTATGGGACGGTGGAAACGACTTCCCTTTGAGCACTCTTCTTCTATGGCCAGGGAGAAAAGGACTCATCATTCATGGCGTCATGTCTCACTAGATCAGAGGAGAGCTCTTAGTAGACATCTCCTACTAGGATTGGAAGTTATCCTTCACAGTATGGGGAAGATTTATTCTTCCAATAGAGAATGTGATAGGTGATTTTATCACCATTGGTATCACATACTCATTTTTCAGTTTTTCAGGAAGGATAATTCCATCAGTTTGATTGGATCATATACATCCATGCATAGAGAATGGTTGGCAGACATAGCTTTATAGTATGGATACACATGTATTTATGGTATCATGTCATATCATTGCTGACCATTTTAGCAGAGGGCTTTGACCCTTGTAAGGAATTTATTTCCTCCACTCTTCACTATATACACCTTCATCAGTTACGGGAGATCTGTTCTCCATCTTCATAGGAATATGTGATGAGGGATTATGGATTAGTTATGGAAGAGAGGACTAAATAAATTCATGAATCTCTCTTTTAAGGAAAGGAGAAAGTGGGAATCAGCTCAGAGATCCATGAGAGATATCAGAATGGTCTCACTTTAGCTCCTGCTCTTTGGGAGAGAAAGAAGGAAAGGAAAACATAATTTCTTCATAGGGGAAGAACAGAGTATGTTTTCATTTAGATAGAAGAGGTGTTTTGAAAACATCTCTGAGGTGTTTTGAAAACATCTCTTAATCTATATTTGAGAAGGAATTCATTTCCTCTACTTTTCCATCTAATTTTCCTTCATATGGGAGTATGATTCTCCACTATTTTGGAAGGAAAAGTATGGAGAACTTATGTGCACGTTCTCACCTATGGATGAGTAGAGAAAATGGATTCAACACAATCTCTTTCAAAGGGAAAGGGAAAGTGGAATAGTTTCCACTGCTAGAGCTTTTTTCCTTGGAAGAGATTACAGAGATAGACATGGAGAGAGTTTCACTTTCTCATTTAGATTGTCTAGATAGGAGTGGCACTCTTCTATTAAAGACAAGAGGGAGATCAGTTAGTCATGATGGTTAGATTGAGTCTCACTTGTAGACTCTAGAGAGAAGTAGTTATGTTTATTTCCAGTGATGGTCTTTGACTAGATGACATGATCTAGTTATTGACATTAGTTAGTCTGGGAGTAGATTGATGACTCTTCTCTTTAGGGTTTATAGGAGATAGAGATATATCTAACCTATTATGGTACCAAACTCTTAGTCGGTGTTACATCATGAGTATGATGAGTAAACATCAGTTAGGAGCATAGGTACTTAGGGAATATCTGAATCTCAAAAGGGAATGCTTTTGCATTCATATGGCAAACTACAGGGAAGAGAAATATTAAAGTTTGCACTAGTGCCAATAGATGCTCTTCCAATAGAACGTAGTCCAATGGTAAAGGATGACAAACCACAGACTTCTTGGTTGGTGAAATGTAGAGATTGCATTTTACCACCGTGAGTTAGATGATGGATTTGCATAGTTCACAAGGTAGTTTAGACAAAACTACTACTTGTGATTACACTCAAGGTTAGGAAGACCTAGAGTGGTATGAGGGCAATCTATCATTTAGTCTTAGATGGGTTTGGAGTCACTTGTATGGGACTTTGTTCTATACTTCAGAGGATTTTATGGTTTATTATCTCCACTATGATACGGTCAAGCTTATAAGTTTGGCACTTTACACTTTCTTTTCATATTATTACTCCATAGAGGATACATCATATGGACTTAGGTCATTTGGATGATGTAGTATGTTATGGGAGTGATAGTATGGAGGTGAAGTGTACATGGGAGATAGTAGGCACCACTCAGACGGTTTCCCATCCTTGAGATGATCTCATAGAAGACTTCTTAAGGGGAAGGATATGGGGAAACAACACACAGAGATGACCATGTACATAGAGTACATGGGGTTCAGGGGAGTCCGAGCACTTTTTTCTACCATTATGGACATTTCATTTACATTTTCGAGGACGAAAATGTTTTCAAGGGGAAGGAAATGTCATATTACGGATGCACACTCTTGGGTGAGGTGGCATACATGCCACATGGCATCACATGGGTATTTATACCACTTGGTAGAATAGATAGAGAGTCTCTTTATGAAAAAGTAAGAAGCTCGGCGGCTGGGAGGAAATGAACGATCAACTCTCTGTGTGTGCTCATGGATGCAGATCGAGGCAAAAGAGAACAACGACGCGACGCGGACGTTACAGAAGTAAATCTAGGATCATGTACATATAGGACTAATAAGTGAGGGTAAGAGGGTCACTGATGAATTGGCTTGGTGTCCATGAATCAATAGGGGTCAAAGATGATGAGAAAAGTTATTCATTAGTCTTAGAGGTGATGATAAGGGATTTTTCTATTAGGGTTTTGTAAAAGGAGGGCTAGGAGCTAGGAGATAAAAAGGTGGTTTGTTAGGAAATGGCATGGAAGCTTGAGAGATTTGAAGGTGGAATTGAATGATGAAGGATATCAAAGACCAAGCAGTTTGTTAGTAGACCAAATAAAATTTTAATTTGTCACATTCAATGTATTCAAATAGAAAGTTTTCTTTTGTCTTTTTGAGGGAATCATAGAGAAAATTGGGTGAATAGAGGAGTGCTAAACAAAATCATATAGGGAGTGATAGAGTAATTTCTCATGAGGATGATGATGATGATGGATGAAAAGTGAGGGGTGATGGACAAATCCATCATAAGGTGATGGAGAGGGGTGATAGCCCAAACAATGGTTTTGAAGCTTAATCTCATAGACACTGAATCATGGGGTTAACAAAGGTAATAGAAGAAGATGAAAGTTGAAAAAAAGGAGGGCCATTATCTTGGAGGATGAGAAGGTGATAGGCAAGATATTCCAAGGCTTGAAAAACTCTCAGTATACAAGGTTAATAGAAGCAAAATCATAGATAATGGATGATGATTTAGTCTTTACTTGATGGTCTAGATATTGGGTTGATGGTTGAACTTGAACACTTAAAAGAAAGGACGAAGGAATAATCCAAGATGATGGAAGGAGACAAGATAGATTTCCAATAGAGCCCATGTGGTGGACAACCCAAAAGAGTGATAGACAAGCAAAGATGAGTTCAATGAGCCTCAATTGTGAATGTTAAGGATCCATGTATACTTCATCTATTTTCACAGGAGATGTGGTCACATCTGGGCAACTTATGTGATGGGTTATGAACTTACAAGTATGCCACCTTGCAAAAACACTTGAGTGTTTGTAACTTTAAGGTGTAAACCTAGATCTTCTCTAATCTACATAAAAAAGATCCACATCCACATTTTCTCTTACCTCCCCAGAGGTAGGATTCTAGATCAATATTGTGGATTCAGTGAGTGGTTTTTCCTTTTTTGTTTGTTTTGTTTTTTTCCTTCATCAATAGGAATACATCATTTGCCTTGAAGTTATATCCTATGTAATTTTTTCTTATGTAATGATTATGAGTGTCACTTGAAGGAGTTTCGTAGATGCAATATGTAGATGTTACTCCATTAACATAAGATTTTTACATGTTAGAAATAAATTCAATATTTTATGAGTATCTTGACTTAAGATCCCTACAATAATGATTCACCAATCATAGTCCCTTAATTTATAGATGAAAATCTAAAGGGTTGAAAACACATTGTAAAACAACATGATCATGACAAGAGTGACTTATGTCTAGGTTGAAACTCGTACCTAACTCTGGAAAAGTAAGGAACAATAAAATCACCTTTGTGTCGATATGAAAAGGATGTGTATTATTTGCCTTTCATCTCTTGTCTAATTTCATAAATGGACTTCAAACCATGACCACATCTTTTCCTATCATCACTTGAAAGAGTAAAAATCTCACCGCACACATTGAATGATTTATAATTATGTGAACAATTTGGATTAAAAAATGAAGAAAACATGTGGATTGCAACTTAAAATTAAAGCAAATAATGGATGCGATTATCAATAGATTGAAAGTAATACTTGATAAAGTGAAAGAAAGATTTTGGCCCCTCATAGTCCAACATGAGCTTATATTGAGATAGACCAAAAGTAAGTGTATTATCCATGCATATGATCCTAGACTAGTTAAACATCATGCATCACTACCACCATCTAAAGCAGTTTTGGATTCATGTTGACTAGTTGGATAGAATGAATCCAGAGAAAAACACCCATACAAGTGATATTTGGGAGGTCCAATGGGTCAAAAGTTCCCCATCGATTACATAAGATGATTGACACAAAAGAGAAACATACTGCAATCATCTTATTTGATTTATGTTGACATATATATACAAATATTTAATTGCAATCATAAATGTGCAATCATGGAAGAATCTAACACAAATTGATGACTTGTGGCATTTTCAAGTGGATGTGACATTGGATTCACACATGTCATTGTGTACCCCCACAATTGAGAGGCAAGGGTGGAGGTGGCTGAATGGAGTATGATGAAGGAGATACCTTTATGCTGATTTGATAATGTGCATAGAGCTAGGGTACCAAAAAATCTAAGAAGTCTCTAAGTACATAGAGAGAGAGATAGATAGAGAGAGAGAGATAGAAAGACGTGTAAAAAAATTTTGACATCATCATGAGCATCTCATAGCCAATTGACCTCAATGATGTTGATATTTAGGAAGCAGAGGCACACAAATCACTGACAAAGATGATGGAATAGAAAATCTAAATGAATACCTACTTTTAGATTTTATAATGCTATGATCATTACAATTTGAATCACCACTAGAAAATTATTACATATGGTATGTGTGAGCAAGGCATCATTGTGAGCATAACAATCACTATGCATGAAGAATGTGATAGGAAAAGGACACTATGCAACATGATATGATTTTTAGCTAAATTTTCATTGGTTCTGGTATAGTATATGTTGACGACATGATTGCTCCTACTTCATCTACATTTGTATCCGCATGAGTGCATCTCCATTTTGTATCCAGGAGGCACTCCATTTCTAGTCTATTTCCATTTTATATTGTATTTCCTTTATGTTTGGGTACCTTGCCATGTGCTTCTACTATTTGTATTCATTCTCCTTTCAGGAGACTTATCCCACATATGATGTACTTTTGAGAGCCCCTCCCAAATCTATATAAGGAGGGCCTCTCCCCTCTTTTGTACTTGGTTAGAAGCTTGAGGAGCCTACTTCATGCTCTTGGCAAGCTCATTTCTAATCCACATGAGTTTACCCATTTCATGGTCTACTCATTTTGTGTCTCACACACTCTTTGTTTTGTGAGAGTACTTTACTTTTCATTTTGCTTCCGCATGTGTACTCTCTACATGGTATCAGAGCGCTAGGTGGAGGTCTTGGTGGTGCATTTGGCGGTGATTTTGGTGGTGGTGGTGCTTGAGTTCGGTGGTGTTGCTCTCCACTGATTTGGAGTAGCTTTTTGCCATCATTTTACTCATTTTGTGGCATCATTCTGCCCATTTGCCCACCCTCCCACCCATCTCATCATTCTCCTACCCCATTTTCCCATTTGCCCACCCTCCCATCCTTTATTGTTGCATCTGTGGATTGTTCATGTCACTGTCCATGTTTAAAGAGTCAATAATGTACTCATACTCTTTAGAGTGTTTATAAACACTTTATTTGTCACTACTTTGTGTGTCTCCTTTACATTTGTCCGCATCCTGTTTGTATTAGTCTGCTCCGGAATGAGAGAGCGTTGCTATACGATAGTCCTCTCTCTCAGGAGCAACAGGAGCACACAGTTGCCAACTACCATTGTTGCTTCGATGTCTCATCAAACTGTGTTGCAGAGGAACAGAATTTTTTTCTAGCGACGCAAGCTTCTGCATTGGGTAAAGAGAGCGCTACAAAGCAGCTTGCTTTGGGTGACCAGGAGCGCCAGCAGATAATGACAATGATAAGGACGGTTTGGCACCTTTTGCTTCGCGGTTGTTGTTGCTTGTGTTCATGCTCTTGTTGAGGATCCTTGGCTGCATGAGGTTCTCGAAAGGTTGATGCCTCAAGGTGACTGCTGGTGTTAGCTTACCTATGCTACATCAACACTTTGCAAAAACAGGAAGGAAGTGAGAGTAATGGCAGTGGTGTTGTGGCACTATTAGAGCTTGAGAATTTGGAAGGAAGAAGCAGTGGGAGGCCACCATGGATTTGCTTCTTCTGTATCAGATCCTAGTCTCCGTCGTTTATTGTCTGCACTATGAGCGCATGAAGCACTGCTTCCTCTCTGGCAACTCTACCCTTGCCGCAAACATCAACGGGCACATAAGGGTCTATATTCAAGCCACATGCTTTCCATGCCTTACAGGCCACTACTCCATAGCTGACACGCCTGCAGCTTCTTAACTTATTGGAGCCATTGATTGTACAAGCTGGAAGATGTTACGACTGCACCATTTGAATGAAAGCTCTGAGCTGCCTGAACTCAGAGCGACTCTCCAACCTTTACACACGTTGCCAGCGATGATTACTGTTTGATCATCTACCGATGATAGAATCTGAACCAGTAACTCTATTGGAACATCCTTCCAATTTGACTCCATCCTCGTCAGACCCCGAACCCAATAGGGATACCAACTTAGACAATTGGCATGTGTGGAATATCAAGGACAAAAGAGCTTTAGGTCAGCTGTTACTTGCCTGCAACAAACTGACGAAAGGACATATCTTTGTCTACAAGACGTCCAAGGATGCTTGGGATACATTAGCTGCTTTGTATGAAGACAAGACCCCTTCAAAAATATATGCATTAGAGGCCGAGTTTCATAATTTGATCATTAGGCCACACGACATAATTACCAAGGTCATAGCCCAATTTGAGGATTACCAGCGTAAATTAGCACTATGTGGTAGGCAGATCTCTAGTGAAGTCATGGCCATTAGGCTTCTCAACAAGTTACCTAAGTCATACGAGACATTTGTCACAACTTTGTATAATTGCGACCAAGTCTTATCTTGGGAAGAGGTTCATCGACTATTGCTCCTTCACGACTCGCGAGCCAAATCAACTTCCTCACACGAGTCAGCCATGAAGGCCAAAGGCCCATTCAATAAGGGCAAATCCACAAGTCATTAGGCTAGCAATGGATCTAACCAACGATCACATAATTCATCTAACAAGTTCACCTATCTTGCTTGAGCAAGAAGTAGCCTACTGTGGCCACTTCTAGTTGTGAGGCTGAGTATAGGGCAGCTTTCACACTGACTTTTGATCGTGTGTGTGGCTCAGATGCCTTATGGTTGATTTGGGTGTTGGTCAATCTTCTGCCACCACCATATTCACTAACGGTCAGAGCGTATTAGTAGTTGTGAGGAACCCTATGTTCTATGCTCGCACTAAGAACATTGAGGTGCACTATCATTATGTCAGGGAGAGGTTATCTGCTCGAGAGATCAATTTGGCATACATGCCCACATAGGAGAACATTGCAAACCTTTTCACAAAGGCTCTGCCTAGGGAGAAGTTTGAAGCTTTTCGCAAAGCTTTGGGCTTACTTCCTTTTGTGGATTGATTCCACATAGCTTGGCGCTTCCTCAAACATGAGTGCCAACTCCTTGTTCACTGCATCACTCGTAGGGGGATTTGTTGATATATTTAGGTAGTGATGTGTGTGAACATTTTAGGACTGTCGGGGCACTTTTTTCCCTTTTTAGTAGGTTTTTTCCCCGGGCTTGTATATACGCCTATAGCCCTAATGGGTCACTTATCTTTGTATATTATCTTAGTAATACATTCAGTATTGTGTGTTGTGCTCCAAGCTGCTTCTTCTTCCTTGTGTTATTTGCGTGCTTTTGTAGACCTCAAACTCCAACACTCATACCAGGAAGAGCATTTGTGGAATGGTAAAGGAAGAACTTTAGAGCTATTGTGTGGGTCTTAAAATACAAGGAATAGCACCTAAGGCACTCCAACATGTGATAGAGGCCTACCTCATCTCCATGCTTGAAGATGCCAACCTCTATGCTATCCATGCTAAGAGAGTAAGCCTACAACCCAAAGAGATTAAGCTAGCTAGAAGAACAAGAGGATATAACCCATGAGCTTTGTAATTAGTCTTTTTTGAGAAATACATTGTGTAATGTACTTTGATGATCAATTAAATCTTTTGTCTTACCCTATATTTTCTATTTGTATCTCTCTCTACCCTAATTTTATTGTAATTAATTTTTGAAAAGAAGTTAATTTTTATCTTTATCGATCCTAATTATATTTTAATAATCAGAAAATATGTCCATGGATACCCTAGCCATAAAAACACAAAATAAAGCTCTACAAAACATTTGCAGGGCCTAATCCCACTTTTCTATGGGAGGGCTTTTTGCACTAGAATTATGGGGAGTTTTCTATGATTTGAAGTGTGACCAAAATTACTTTATTAGAGCTGATGTAATGATTGAAACTGACCATTTTCCTTTACTAGGTGTGATCAAAATTGTTAAACTCTTGATTTAGTTATGTTATGATTGATAGCATACATTAAGTTCATCAATCCTAAGTTTGTGCACATAAAAGAAAAGAAAAACCCATTTGTTAATATGCTCTCAAGAGAAAGATTTGAAAGTTTAGATGAAGTAAGTGATGAAGAAAATGAAGGATGAAGTAAGTGATGAAGAAAATGAAGGATGTAAAGAGAACTCACATGCATGTTTTTATGATGCTAATTTAACTTCATTTGAGCAATTGAATGAAATTGAATATCAAGGTGATCGGAAAGAAATTGGGAAATACCTTAGTACTTTAGCTCCTGATAATCATTGGTCAAAAGTCAAGTTTAGGACCCATAAGTAAAAGAGCATTCAACTTTTTTCTTAAACATGGTTATCTAGGGTAAAAAAATCAATCCACAAAGAGTTGTAGGCTCCAAAGAATTGCAAAAGCAAGTCATTTTTGAAATGCATGATTCCAGGCAAGAAACAAAGAATTTTTGGCACATATGAGAAAAATAAAGTAAGATATTGGTCAAAAGGAATATATGTCGATGTGTCAAATTATGTGTCTACATGTAAAACTTTCCAAAACTGTATTCACGAGTAAAGCATCGAGATGACCTAAAGCCCACCCTTATCCACCTAGCATAAACTAGAGGATGGTTGATTTAGTCATGATGTTATTAAAAAGTACATAATATACACTATATCCTATTAGTACAAGGCGATTTGACTAATCATGTAGAAGGTCGTGCATTAAAGACTAAATCGGAAACAAAAAGATTGATCGAGGACATTCATTTGTCATCAAGGCACTAGAAACGGTTTTCAAATTTAATACTCTTCGTTGGCCATATTTGTTTTCATTTGTTCTTTTGGCAGACCGCATGATATGCACACACACAATAGTGGTTTTATGCTTGGAAATTGATGTATTCTCAAAAGCCTATTTTTCCATTTGATTCACATATATTTTCTTTGTTTTCATAGCCTTGGAACAGATTGACCGAGGACATTCACTTGTCATCAAGACATTAGACAAGGTTTGCAAATGTAATATTATTCATTGGCAATATTTGTTTTCATTTGAACTTTTCGATGACCGCATGATATGCACACATACGACTACTGGTTTTATGCTTGAGAATTAATGTATTGTCAAACGCCTATTTTTTCAATTGAATCACATATATTTTGTTGGTTTTCACAAAAAATCTATCTAAAGAGGATTTCTTGTGTCTAAGAATGTAGTATTTGGAACGTGGACGAGAGCAAAGAAAAAGTTGAAAGCTTCGTAGATGAATTATAAAATTTAGTTTGATTAAAGACATTGACTACAACTAAGAGAGATAGAAAAGAAATTCTGGTTTATGATAGCTCACACAGTATGAAGCCAAGAAAAAATTGATCAAAAGATGGTTTGGACCATACATTGCTCATGAAGCTAAAAAGCATGTGTAGCTCAGTGATGAGTAGCACCTCCTTTAATGTCAATCCGGGAAGACGTGAGGATGGTATGAAGACCTCGAGCAAGTGGCGGCACAAGTGCGTGAGTGAGAAGCACACAAGCATGCACACACATACACACACACGCGCACACAAGGCAAGACAAAGAGTGAGAATCAATGGAACTTTTAGATTACTTTCAAAATGCTCTTACAAGTTCGTTTCAATTACAATCTAACCTCAAAAATGAGCTCTCTAGCTCCTTTTATAGTTTTTGACTAGCTTTTGGCCCTGTCCAGACCTAGTGTCCGGCCTAGTTAAAAATTAGGTTCCAGGGCTTATTTGGGGGTTCAAACGAGATCTAAAAATTATGAAACTTGGTACGCAACTACTTCTAAGGCTCCTCAAGCTCAAGGACTCCTTGGCTTGCACAAAATGGAGCTACAAAAATGTGAAATGAGATTTACAATGATTATTAGTGATAAAAATCGCTGTTGTTGTAGGGATTTCTTCTAGTGATCTGCCATACATATCTTCAAGCTCCCTACTTGCTCTTCTTCCCTGCATGTCCATTTCTCTGATTTGCATTAATGTCTTGAAAAAAATATTGGCCTACTTGCCAGATCTTCTTTGACTGCCCTGTTTGCTTGTGCTGTCCCTTCGCTCGCTTGTGCTGTCCCTTCGCTCTGACTCCCTTCTTTGACT
Source organism: Ceratopteris richardii (assembly GCA_020310875.1). Taxonomy (NCBI): domain Eukaryota; kingdom Viridiplantae; phylum Streptophyta; class Polypodiopsida; order Polypodiales; family Pteridaceae; genus Ceratopteris; species Ceratopteris richardii. The sequence goes on along the minus strand of CM035439.1, from coordinate 38,436,651 downwards.
TTCACGTCTTGTAGGTCCTGATGTACCAAGGCTACTGCCAACACCCCCCCCACTCTCGCGTCTGTCGCCCCTGACAGACCCTTGTCTAGCTGCTTTCTGGACGTAGTATTGTACCACATCGGCGGCGAGGTGGTGTTCTTCTAACCTGAGTCCCCTTGCTAGATCTGTCAGCAATGCATCCCAATTGACTGGCCCTGGGACATCTGGATGTGGCACCCGTAACTGCTCTGAGTGAATGGTTCGCTCCACAGCAAATAAATGGAGGAGATGTGAGGGTCTGGGTACAAATATTTCTGAGTGGTATTCCCAGAACCCTGTTATGAACATCTCTTCGAATGTTTGTTTAAAGCAGGCTGGGAGGTATTTTATTCTGGCGTGCCAAGCGTATATCACCTCTATGGAAGGAGTGGTGCTCATGTCATAAACTAAATCTTGGTTTCCTGTAAGGAATCCGACGCCTGAGAAGTGTGGGTCCTTGATATTCTTGAATGTCCTGAATGTAATAAGCATTAACTCAAAAATTTTCATGCACATCTGGGCCATTACATCAGGGGTATTCCTTAATCGGATGCTCCAGTGCCGTATAGTGGAAATCATGTAATTGACGGTGGGAGGCCCTTGAGGGGGTGCTAGATAGACGTAGTTTAACCATTTGGCGCATCCCTTGATAGTCTTGACTGCAATGGTAAACTCTGGCCATGTGCGTCTGCGGAGTACAGGAACATAACAGGGGTTATATTTAATAAAAAGAGGCATATTCGTCCAGGTGCGAACCATCTCCGGGTAGGTTTCGAGGAGTCGGATCCTCCAAGTGGGTTGATGAATGGATCCTTTTTTGGCGCTCTCTGGGATATCATCTGGCCCAAATTGTGTAGCAAACGTTGGAGGTTTGCCACATCTATGTTGGATTTCTGCATTGTAGTCCGCCAGGAGTATACAATAGGGCACGTATTGATCATCATTGGTTCCGATCCATCTATGGTGGGACATGCTGCGGAAGTATTCTGATTTAATAATAGTGTCCTCTATCTTTGCCATAGATTGGATTTGAACTGCTACTCGATCTTCATGAGTTGATGCCGTTTTCTCTAGTGTTTGGAGCCACTCATGTACTTCGATTTCTAGCGTATCCATTCCTTCTGCGGTTTGTTCACCACCTGGCATTGGCATAGGAACGTAAGGTTCCTCATACGTCTCATCTACCTCGATGGGTACCAAATCCTCGGGTTCAGGTTCGACAACTGGAGAGGGTTGCCTTTCATGTGTGAGTAATCTTGCCTGTAATTCGGCCACCTGCTCTTTCAATGCCTTGACTTCCTCTGAAGTCGTGGTCGTTTCTGTGACTTTGGGTGCTGTCTGTTGCTCTTGGAGTTGATTGCGCAGCGCATCCCGTTCCCTTTCCAAGTCATCATGAGCTTCTAATAGATCTGCATAGCTGTCCAAGATGGTCTTCATTGTCTCTGAGGGCACAGCTTTAAACTGCTCTGGATCAATTTCGTGTGGAGAGCCTTCCATTGCAGCTTCTAGATTTGCTTCATTTTGCTGCTGCAATCTCTTGTTTTTCTCAAGGGCGGCCGCCATGTGTTTTCTGAGAAGTGCCAGGTTACGCCGGACTTTGAGATTATCGGCTTGGTATACCTCGAGCAAAGCTTCTAGTTGTTTGGCACCGGATTCTGTCGATGGTTGGGGTGCCGCCAATAAGGTTTGGTGAGCCTGCTCAAGCGTCGTGTAGCGTTGATTCAGTTCTGCATTTTCTATTTGTAGAATGTGAAACTGTCTTTGTAAGTTCTGATGGTGCGTTTCCAGTTGCTGATACCGGTTGTCCAGAGCTTTGTACTCGTTCTGGAGCTGGTATACACATTGGTTTAATGCTAAAAATATGTTATTTACATTAAATAATGCTGGGAGGGGTGAAGATGCAGGGGGAATGGGGGCGGGAATGGGAGAGGTGAATGATGTGGATGTACGTGGAGATGTGGGTGGAGGGGGTATGGGTGATGAAGGTGGAATGGGGGGAGGGAGCGGTGCTGTGGCAGGTGATGTTTCCATCGTGTCAACTGTTTGAGTGACGGTGTAGATGGGAATCGTTGGTGGAGTGGATGTGACATCGGTGAACAGGGTGGTGAAGGTGGGCATGGTGACACCCCCGTATTGGATTCCCGGAGAGAGTGGGATGCCCATGACAATGGTAGTGGTAGTGGATGTGGTAGTGCTAGTGTCCTGTGGTGGAGTGAATTGTGTAGTGTGAGGTGGGGATGGTGGTGACAACGGTGCTTCGTGATATTCTTCTGCTTGCGCTGACTCGCCTGGTGCTGATGTATTGATGTGAATTTGCTTTCCGGACCTCCTGGGACGAGCAGGAACTCTTTTTTCAAACCTGTGGATGTAGGCCATTGCCTCATGGATGGCCTCGTCCAGTCCTACAGCGTCGGCATGAAGGTTCATGGACTCAATGAACAACTCATCCACACCTTCCTCAGCTAGCAAGTCGTTCATGAGTCTTTTGCCCTGTTCTAGAGACATCTTATGCTGTTCTTGAACCAGTCGCATGGTTCGATATAGTCTCTTGATTTGTGCCGAATATGCTGGGGCACTTGCTAACTCGGAGAGTTCGTCATATTCTTGATGTTGTTCTTCGTCGGCTTCTTCTTCGTCTCCTCCTGCCTCTTGTTCATCTACATCGACTTCTACAACTTGGGGTTGGGTGGGGGCCGATGTTGTTTTGGGTTGTGGTTCCTGAGCTCGTGATGCTTCCGCTTCGAGGTTAGAGTCATAGATTAATCTGGCAATTTCTTCATCCGTGAGGTCCTCAAGAGTAAATCCCAGCGGGAATTCCAAATCGGATGGAATGGGTGGAAACACCAGATTAGGCCCCTCCGTGCTTGGTCGTGGTAGCCGGATCGTGAATGGCCTAACTCGTCGTGTCTGGGGAGGAGTGATTTCTGGTGTAGCGGTAGCTCCCCTTGGTTGGGCACAGGGTAGTTGGACTCCCCCCCTCATCTTCTTGGATGGGGGACCTGCTGTTGATAGTCTTCTTTGGAATTCTTGGACTCGGGACCATACGAGTGCCCGCTGAACAGGCACGTCATAAGCCAAGCATCTATAGATTATTCTGGTCAGAGCACAACACCCGTGGAGCACATTCTTCTGTTTCTTGTTCCACCTTTGATGTGCTAGGTGGATCTGGTCTATGATCCAGTGTGGCACATTGATGGGCAGGCTTTCGGTTTCTGCTAGATATAAACTGAACCATATTTTTTTCGGGGGCATTGTGAATCGTTCTTGGGCGGGAAACGCAAAGTGTTGCATGATGGTTCGCAGGTGAAGCGCAATGGTAGGTGTCATTGCTACCATATCCTTCAACTTATTCAGATCCTTGTGCTTCATTCGACCTGGGACCATGGTTTCCTTTTCTGTGGGGATGTGCATGCCATACATTCCCAATGCTTCTCTTACCAGATTGAGGTCCAGCTTGAACCTTTTAAGCTCATTACCCGGCAGCAGTGATGGCAACACAAAGGTGCTGTCGCCTCCTTTGGCCCTGCTCGGCGTGATTGTACTGATCAGATATGAACATCGTAAAAAATCCGGCTTTGGTATGTGAGTCCTGAAATAACTTTCCACACCTGCTTTGACCCAAACTGATCTCATGACTTCGGCATTTTGGTAGCTTTCAAATTCGCGTGTGAAAAAGTGGTATCGACCCCATTTGCCATTGAATTCCAATTCTGCTTCCCAGAAGTAGGTTCCATCGCCCAGTGGTCCAGCAACATCACTGAACCAATGCGCATGCTTACCTACTTGAGAAGTGTGTCCTTGAGGAGGATCCTGGATGGGGAGCACATGCACTTCTCGAAGCTCTTGCGGTCTTGCGGTGAGGCGTGGCTCAAGGAGAAGTGTTTCTATGTCCACGATCTGGGGACCAGATCCGGCTTGAGAGCTGGTACCTGCTTCTGCCATGGCCTGTTTGCTGATTGGTTCTGTGAGAATATAGAACCAAGTGTTAACATCGTAATGGACAATATAAATCCGTTGTTGTCCCCGTTACAACATTAACATGAGATGGATGATGAGTTAGTGGTTAGTAAGTGCATGAAGACAGTGTGTGTAGTTAGTGCTTGTGTTGTCCTAGGAGACTACTGCAGTTAGTAAGTGGGTACGGATTTACACATTGGGGTCGGGGGGTTTATTACAGGCCCTAGGCTGCCAAATGCAGTGAGTGGGCTTTGCCTTCGGTATCGGAGAGTCTCTACAGAGCCTTCTCGGTGTCGTGGTTTGCAGATGAGGCCTTTTTGGGACCCATTTACAATCGATTACATGTACGCTCTTGGGTTTTGGTGTGTACATGAGTGTCGAGAACGAGTGAAATCTGGCAGTATGCGTCGCTGCGTTATGCTGTTTAAGTTGTGGCCTCAGCGTAGCTACTTGTGCCATCAAGCAAGCCTTAGGCACCCAAATTTGTCTTGATTGTGGGCTTGCCTTCATCGACTTCTTGGGCACCCAAATAGATTTTACTTTAGCGGAAGAATTTTTGAAGGACTTCTTATTAGTGTTGCGTTGTTGGTCACAAATAAGAGGCTTTGCCCCTGTAGTTGACGGTGGTGCAACCGGTCGTTCGCCTTTCCGCACCCATACCTGGTCTATTTTCTGGGCTGTTCTGCTGAGCAGGTACCTTTGATCTCTGACATAGGTAGTACCCTGCTTCTTCTGCCTTTGATCCACCTTGGGTTGCTGCCTCCTTTTAGCCTTTGGAAAAGAAGGGAGTTCCGTTGCATTCCTGACTCCTTGTTTGCAAATATCATTCCTCTGCAACACATAGTTTTGGACAAGAACAGCATGGTCATCTTCATGTGTACCCCTGGAAGGACCAGGAGTCTGTGCCTTTCCTAGTTCCTTGAGTGCTCCATTGTCTAATTCTACTGTAACTCGACTATGATTGACCCAAACCTGGAGAAGTCCACTTCTTAGGTTTAGATTGACTGCTTGGTCATAGATCCAATCCTGACCCAAGACGAGAGGTTCAGTGAGATCCTCATCTTGACACACTAGTACTTTAACGGTCATTGCCTCCTCGTGAATGTAGAGGGGGAGTTCCACCTCGCCCATGCAAGGGGTTTCCACGCCTCCCAATCCTATGAGGTATGCTTCCACAGGTTGGACAGTTAACTGTAACTCTTGACAGTAAGACATTCTAACAGCACTAGTGGCTGCACCTGAGTCAATCAAGGCTCTTACAGTCCTTGCACTTTTTCCTTGTCCTATATCTAGGGTTACGAAAGGACGTCGATCAGTTATCCTAGGTGAGCTGGTTCCTGCGACTTCACACATTGCCACATGATATCCTTGATCTGCATAGTCATTTGTCCTAGGCTGCTCTCTACCTTGCCTACGTAATTTCATCCTTCTAATGCGTTCTAAAGCTTCTTCTTGAGCTTCTTCTCGCACTCGCTTTTCTTCCTCTTTGCGTTTCTTAGCAGTATTGAGTCGGCTAAGCATTTCTTCCGTGAGGGGTTCTTGGTACAACTTGACTCTGCAACCGCTAATATAATTTGGGAGAACATCACCCTCTAATGTGGCCAATTGTACCGCTCCGCTTGTGGAGATCCTATTGATGATCATAGGTCCGTAGCCTCTCTTTTCTAGCTTCCTCGCGTGTTGTTTGAGTGTATAGACCAAGACTAGATCTCCTGCTTTCAAGCCTTTATCCTTCACATGGGCATCGAAATATGCCTTCTGTCTCTTCTTGGCGGCATATATTCCTGCAGCGGCTCTTAGTCTTGTTTCCCCTAATCGTTCAAGGTCAAAGATCCTAGAGGAGAGTTCGTGACCTGTCCATTCGTGTTCTTGTGCTACTCTCAATGTAGGGATTAGGAAGTCCAAGGGTAGCACAGCGTTTTGGCCGAATACCATCTGAAAGGGGGTGGCTTGGAGTACCGTTTTGTAGGCAACTCGGTATGCCCAAACAGCATGGTGTAGCTGTTTGTCCCAATCAGAGCGTTTAGTGTTCACTAATTTCGTCAGTACATTGCATAGAATCTTATTAGTGCTCTCAGCTTGACCATTAGCTTGAGGGTGATAAGGGGCAGACTTCTTGTGTATTACCAAGAATTCTTGGAGTAGATTTTCAATCACTTCGTTCAAGAAATGAGTGCCTCTATCACTTACAAGCTCTATGGGTAGTCCATATCTCGTGAATACATTCTCAAACAAGAATTTGGCAGTTGTTTGAGCATCGTTCTTGGTTGTAGCTTTTACCTCTACCCACTTGGTGAGATAATCTGTTGCCACAATGATGTATTCCGCATGAGAACCTTTCGCTGGGGGATTAATAGGACCTACGAAGTCTATTCCCCACTTAGAGAATGCACGTCCACCCATCATAGGTTTCAGTGGCATCTCATCTTTGCGTATAGGATACTGAGTCCTTTGACAGATATCACACCGTTTCACATAGGTATGTGCATCCATGTGAAGTGTAGGCCACCAAAAGCCCGCAAATAGTATTGCCTTGATTACCCGATCTGGTCCAAAGTGTCCTCCTGCTACACCTTGGTGAGCAGTTTCTAAGATCTTAAGATACTCACTTTCATGGACACACAGTCTCAGGTAACCGTCTTTACCGCGCCTATATAGATTATCACCTATGAGTGAATAATCCAGGGCTTCTTGTTCTAAACTCCTTCTCCTAGCTAGAGTCATGTCTGGGGGGAATGTGTTTGTCCGCAAGAATGATACTAGAGGTTCACTCCAATCTGGCACAATGGATACTTGATAGAGAGTGGCATGTTCCACAGGTGGTTTAGTGCAACAGATTGGGCATTCTTTGCACAACTTTTGGACATCCGCTTCCATGGTTGGCCAGTGCACTCCGAATCTCTTTAGAGTCTGTAAAGTTCGTTGTTTTGAATGGTGTTGCTCTAGTGCACCTACATGTGCTAATTGCAACCATTTAGCATACTCATCCTCTTCTACGCAACAAGCCAAGATCCCTTGATCTGTGTGCTTGTACATGCTGCCTGCCATGATATGGTACTTTTGGGCTTTTACGATCTCTCTATTCCGTGTGTTCACCACTGGATGATTAGGCCCGTATGTCAATACTGGTACTATTGGCTTGGCCCACTGCGGCACCACTTCCAAATTAAACAAGTAAGCGTCAGGAAGGTCATCTGACACTCCTTGTGGGGCTTCCCCAGATGTGAGCCTAGAGAGATGATCTGCTCTCAAGTGAGTCCTACCTTTTCTTACCACAACCTCAAAGTCATATTCCATTAGTAAGAGAAACCATCTTACTAATCTACCTGTATTGCATGGCTTGTTTACTAAGTACAACAATGCCTGATGGTCCGTAAAAAATTTAAACTTATTTGCAAGCAAATAATGTCTAAACTTTTTAACTGCATATACCATGCCTAATCCTTCTCGCTCAGTAGTGGTATAATTTCGTTCAGCCGCATTCAATTGTCTACTGGCATAGGCAATTGGAAGATCCATATTACCTTCACCAGTAGGTTGTGCAAGCACACATCCAATAGCGTAATTGGATGCATCAATATGAACATGGAATGGCTTATTCCAATCTGGTGTGGTCAAGATTGGTGCTGAACATAATCTTCGTTTAAGTTCTTGGAAGGAATTCTCACATTCATCCGTCCACTCAAAGTTTGTCAAGAGTCCGTACATGGGCTTTGCAATGACAGCATACATGTGTATGAATCGTCGATAATAACCGCAATGCCCCATGAAAGCTTGTACTTCCTTGACATTCTTTGGCCTAGGTAGCTCTGCTATGGCTCGCACTTTCTCTTCGTCAGTAGGTATGCCATTCTTTGACACTATGTGTCCTAGAATCTTGCCTTGCTTGACCATAAAAACGCACTTTTCTGGGTTCAGGCAGACTTGGTACTCTCTACATTTGTCAAAGATTTGCCTGAGTTCCGGAATATGGGTTTGTCTAACATTGGAATGAGCACAAAGGTCATCAACATAGACTTCTAAACTCTTCCTCAGGAACTCCTTAAACACATGGCACATCAGCCTCTGGAAGGTAGCTGGTGCATTGGTAAGCCCAAATGGCATTACTCTAAAAGCAAAAATGCCCCATTCTGTGGCAAAGGCTGTCTTATGCTGATCCTCTGGAGCTATGGCTACTTGATTGTAGCCCGAAAATCCATCAAGGAAGCTGTACACTTCCTTGCCTGCCACTCTTTCTAAGAGATGCTCTGTGATGGGAAGCGGATAGTTATCTCGAATCGTGGCGGCATTAACCTTTTTCAAGTTAATGCACACACGCAGCTTGCCATTCTTCTTGGGCACCACTACGATGGGGGATACCCATTCGGTGTGCTCAATTTCATAGATAAATCCAGCTTCGACCAGTCTATCTATCTCTTCCTTGATCTTAGCAGCATAATTATCGTTATATGTATAAGGCTTTTGCTTAGAGGGTTTGGCATCTGAGGTCATGGGGATGGTGTGCGAGCATATGTCCGGGTCAACCCCTTTCAAATCCTTGTAACTCCAAGCGAATACATCTCTGTATTCTCTTAGCAAGGCAATCAATTCGTACTCTTCTTCTTCTGTCAGGTCATGGCCTATATATGTGCATCTCTCCTCTCCTTCTTCTATGGCCACTACTATTTTCTTGGTGGTTTCTTTGTTATCATAGGCCTCTCCTGATTGTGCCTCTCGTTTAGGCATTCTTATCATGACTCTCCTGTCATCTATCTCGTACTTCTTAAAATTTTCTAGGACCTCAAACAAAGATTCTTCCTCTTCTGGTAAGGCTTCTCTCTTCTTTCGTTTCTTTCCTTCTTCCTTAGGGGTCATATGCGTTGCTAATCTTACACCATTTGTAACTTCTCCATGATTCTGAGGTTGAAATTCCACTTCCTGGAGATATTCTTCATCTGATGCAAATGGTGGGTCCATAATGATTGACTCTAGATCGGAGTCACTTGCATCCTCAAATGCATCAGGGCTAGGTTCGCATTCTTCTAGAACTGCCTCTCCCATGATTGGCTCTATGGAGAAGACTGAAATATCATAGCCATCCTCATCACAGTGAGGTGTCCATTGTTCTTCATTGATGGCTACGTCCATTGTTGCTAAAATCTCCGCCCAACCGTGAGGTTCAAATTCTTCGTCTGGAAAAACTACAGGTGCATAGGCTGGGTCTTGAATGGGTCTATGGGTTTCGTTTACACCTATTTCTCTGGCCTTTTCTCTCTTCTCTTCCTCTACTGCTACCTTGCACATCCATAAGTGAGTGTCTTCATGCATCCATGAGGATCCAGACCCTATGGAATGCACCGATTCTGTATCGTCTTTAGCTTTATGGATGGGATTCCATTGGATAGGAGGGACATCTCTATGAGAATAATCCTTGAGATTGACTTTGGTCGTAACACCCAAGTGTTGCAAATACAAGGAATTGGTTCCCCAATCCTGTACCACTTGCAATTGTCGCATAAATGGTCTCCCCAAAATCATCTCATAGGCATGATTTTTACTGAAGTCGCATATGGCAAATGTATGCTCAAACTCGACACCACAAGTGGTGAGAGTTATCCCTTCTAGCAATCCTAGGGGTCTCTCTATGTGACCATCGGCCATTTGCAATTTCATTCTCGTCGGCCTGAGTGCCGGCTTGCCCCAACGCTTCCATAAGGAGGTAGTGGCAATTGCAACTCCTGCACCTGAGTCCAAAATTGCCTTTGTGGTGTAGTCCTGGTAGGTAATGGGAAGATAGGTGTTCCCTTCTTCACCTTCGCACATATCTCCTATCTTATCCAAGGGAATTTCTGGCACTGTCCTATGGGATCCTACCCGGGAATGAGGTTTTGCAACTTCAGTTACTCGACTGGCTGCATATTTCCCCGCGTTTGGTCTATCCTCAGGCAGCTCTTTCAAAGTGAGATTGCGTTGCACCTTGGTGTTCGTGACTACCTCCGTGTTCCTTGGTATGACTGAGTCGTCGTTCCTTACCATGACTGTGGGTGCTCTCATACATGTGGACTTTGCTTCCCATGGGCCTGTGAAGTGGGGTAGCTCCTGTATGGAATTAGACTCAAAGTCCAATCTCTCATGAGATTGAGCACTCTCATGTTCCCCGTAAATTGATGGGATGTCTTGTGGAAATTGGTCGTGTGCATCGTCCACAAGTTCAAAAGGAGGGGCGACCTCGCTTTCGTTATCCCATTTGTCTTCTTGAATCTCTCGGAGGAAATCTGGTGCAAACCGATTCATAGAAGAAGAAGTGTCTGGCTCCGTAGAATTAGGTACATATGCTACCTGGGAAGGAGGGCTTATTCTATCGTTGGCTCTTTCCTTATTGTCATAGATAGCTGAAGCACAAGCTTCTTGGGGAAGGTTACTTATGCTATTACTTTTCCGCACAAGCTCATACGCTCTCTGGGAAGGAATGTGGGTTACCTGTGGAGGTACATAAGCTTTCGAGAGAGGCACCTGTGACCTTTGGGGAGGAAGATAAGCTCCTTGAGGAGGCACATGAGCTTCCTGAAGAGGCTGGCTTATCCGTTCTCTTGCCCTTTCCTTTTTTTGAGGGATAGGCTCCTTTTCTGGCTGTGCAGTTAGCCTCTCTAATCTTTCTAAGGAGGGGAAGTTGTCTGGTTTAGTGGAATTGGCCGCATAAACTTCCGATGGGGAATGGCTCAGGTTTTTGCTTGCTTTTTCTTTCTCCTGATTTTTTTCTTCCTTGTCAGATCTGGCAATTATCCTCTCTAACTTTTCTAGGAATCCATCCAAGTGTAATTGCGTCTTGGCTGAACCCGAGTAATTGAAAAGGCGACTGGCTTCAAACATAGTCTGAGCCAATGCGACCATTTTCGCGCACAGTTTGGTTCTTTCTATCTCTAGGTCAGCTCTAGGATAGCACTTGTCATGATCCGTGACGTTTGGCCCTTCTTGGATTCTGGCCTGATATGCTTTAAGCATCATGTTTAGGTCTTCAGGAGTGGGATCTGCTAGGACTGATCCTACTCTAGGGGGTGGTGGGGTTTGATGAGGCGGTGGGGAAGGTGGTGAGTCGAATGGAGATGGGAGTGGTGGAGGCGGGGTGATGTGAGAGGGAGTTTGAGCTGTGAGTTCAGTTATCCTCGCTTTGGTTTCTCTTATGCTTTCCTCTAGCTCACTCATCTTTTTGGCCCATTGTCGTTTCATTCTTTCTCGACTATCTTTCCATGCTCTAGTCCTTTTCTTTGTTACGCTCTCGGTTTCGCTAGCCTCTGGGCCCTTTTCCTTGCTTGTCTCTTGGTTTTGCTGCAATGCCTGAGCTCTAGTGACTACCTGCACTGGTGCAGTGGAAGTGACGCTTCCAGAGGAATCTACAACCAAACCAATCACATTGATCGGAGTGATTTTTGGCATATTATTGGGGTTCTTTGGGCAATCTCGTAAAAGATGCTCTTTTCCACAATCTTGGCAAAAACCTTGGATAGTCACTGACTGGGGTTGTGTAGGTGGGGGCAAGGGACAATCACGAATGAGATGATCTCCCTGGCATCTGTAGCACGGTCCTCTTGGGAATGGAGGTCTTACTTGCCTAGGTTGAGGCCTGGGGTTGGGGTTTGCATACATAACGTTCGTGTAATCTGACTCCCAACTAGGTTCACTTGGTTCTTCACTATAGTAAGACTCACCATGTTCTGGAGACTGCATGTAGTAAGCCTGGGGACTATCGACATGTGTAGAATCAAAGCTATGGTCACTTGGGTCATTTTCAGAGATCAAGGGTGTTACTGGTACTATGGCCCTATTCAGGTTTTCTTCTGCAACAGCATACTTTACTGGAATCACGTTAGCGGGGTTTGGGGGCTGTTGAGCTAGTACTGGTTGGGGTCTCTGTTGGGCCTGATATTGTGGTTGGTAGGTTTGTTGGGGTCTAGCATATTGTGGTGGTGGATTTTGGTTTTGGTATCTGCCTTGTTGGTAGGGTTGCGGGTAGGGTTGCCTAACTGCCTGCTTGTTGTATGGGCAATCTTGTGCGGTGTGATTGGTGTATCTCCGTTCTATGGTGCAGTACTGGCTACTAGGGTTTACTTGGGGTTGAGCCATAATGGGGCAGACATTCGCCATATGGTCACCACCGCATGTATAGCATCTTTTCACAGGGGCAAACCTTGGGGTTTGTTTGCTAGTTACTCCTAATTTCTGGGCCACTTTCTCTGCGAGTTCCTCAATTGATGTGGATTGTGTGGAAGAGTGACTAGATGCACCATCTGCATCTTTGTAGATTTTGGAAAGCTCTAGTTCTTCCCCTAGGTTATCTTCAATGTCAATGCACATGCGTACACATTCTTCTATAGTCCTAGGGTCCTTCAGATACACATAGGATCTCAATTTCGTACTCAGCAATCCATCAAGGAATAAGGCTACTTGTTTAGCAGATGTGGGTAACTCCGAAATAGGGCACCTTTCAAGATATTGTCTAAATCTTCTTCCGGCCAATCTGACAGTCTCTTGGGGGGTCTGTTTGAAGCTGTGAATCAATGAGGATGTATTGTGTCTTATGCCACTCTTAGAAAATTCTACAATGAATGCCTCTAAGAGTTGGTCTATGCTCCTGAACTGGCGCTCATCCAATGGCTGAAACCATGTAAGTGCCGTATTCCTAAGGGTTAGACCGAAGGCATTGTACTGCGTGAACAGATCCTCCACTTGTTCCGCTCTCAAGACTTGCTTGAACTCCGCCACATGATCATAGGGATCTCCTGTGCCGTCAAAGTAATTCTTCATGGACTTAACTAGCTGGGTGGGTCTCAAAGTTCTTGTGTGCTCCCTAGGCCTCGGCAGAGGGAATCCGTCTACATTTCTTTGGTTCCTGTGGGCTCTATGCATCTCAGGTTCTACCCTATTTGTCTCCGTTCTCGTTCTTTCTCTGCCCATTGAATTGGCAAAACTTACTTCCGGTCTATCTCTACTTCTGTCTCTTTGCGTACCATGAGCTTGGGAAGTTCCAGCCCCAGGGTGACCATAGGATACATTTGATCTTGGTTGGGGGAAAATAAATTCACCCTTCCAAGTGTAGGCATGTCTATCATTTTCTGTCACCACGAAGATCCGTTCTGAAGCATGATCTAAGTAGGTCACTCTGCCTGGGCTATCCGGATCCTTAAACTCATAGATCATGATTGTTCCTATATCAATTGGATGATCCGGTTTATACCTCCAAAAGGCTTCGTCCGTTTCTCGATGGAGAAGCAAATCTATGCACTTGTTATCTTGGGGAACCCACTCAGGCGTGATAATCCTAGTGAGAACTGATTTACCTCGAGGGGTTCTAGGTTCCACTCCCATGGTTCCTTGTTCCAAGTCACCTAAGTCCGCTTCTGAAAGTACATTTCCAAATTCATCTGTCCTATCAGGATGACTAGTGACTACATATATAGTTCCTTCTTTGTCCAGGTATGCACCATTTTCAAACTTGACCGCTGGGTGCTCTAGTCCTATGGATTGGTCAGGGTTTTTAATCTGGACCACGGATCTTCCTAGGCCGTCCTCATAGATGCTAGCACCTAGTCGGTTGGTCCTAAGATACTCCAGCTGCGTTTTGTAAGGGCCTTCTACCCTGTACAAATAAGGCACTCCTGAACTTCCCGTAGGTCTGTCCATGCCTTGAGACATTTCTGACTCACTGGTATCCGAGCTAGGGTAATGAGAGTGGTGACTCAACTGCTGGGCCCAAGACCTTGCAGTATGATTGACACTAGCCTCTGAAGACCTAAGGCTTTGTCTTTCCCTTGCTAAATGTCGTCCTGATCTAAGGTTCATATGCCTAACTGATTAGCCCAAATTTTTTTTTCCCAGAGTACAACCTCGTTGCCGATCAATTGGTATCAGTTACTTGATTCTTTTTAGTTAATTATTGTGTTTATGGTCTTGTCTGATATCACGTCGTCAGGAACACTTGAATGTTCTTCGTACTTTCAGGTTGATCGTTCCACGTTAGGTTCGTTTCCCTTAGGTTATCGACAGTACAGTAACTAAGTTTTTAGCTTGAACTTGAGTTTTTTAATAGTCTTCAACTTGATAACTGCCTATCGTCGCCCTGGCTTACTCCTATCTCTACTCGTTCTTAGCTTGAGCTAGGAAATGACAGAGGGAGTTGAGAATAATCCAACCTTACTTGTTGATCCCTTGCTTTCTGGTGCTCAAGAACCCGGTTCTCAAGCTTGCAAAGAAACCTTGCTTTGTACGCTCTCTGTTGCTCTCAATGGACCTATAAAAGTCCCACGGTTAGCTCAATGCTTATATTCAAAGGACAAAACCAACCACTTTCATTCATGTGACACAAACACACATCTGCATTGTGACTTTTAGGAAAATAATTCTAAAGACCCCTGACTTTGAGCCCCCTGGGTATGGTCAACTTCAAAATACCCTCTCTGAAAATCAATGCATTATCTTTATAAAAAACAGTTGAGGGCGTGTAGTATATGCCACGAGCTTTCCAACAAGCCCAAGAGCTCAAAAATTGGATTTCGTATGAAAAAGTTAGGACTGTTCAGGGTTTAGGGAGTTAAATCAGGATTCAATACAAGCTAACAGTCAAACAGGAATACTCGAGTAGCTTGTGGCACGGCCTAACGATGCAATACTACACCCTAGAGTTTGTCCCCCACTTAATCACAATTTAAACCAATCACTTTGCCTTAAAAATTTGACCTAACTTGCCCTTCTAACGCGTTCGCAAAGTCTGTCAATCGCGATTGACAGGTCAGTCGCGATCGACGTGTCGATCGCGATTGACAGGTCCGTCGTGGCTGTCAGTCGCGATTGACTGGTCAGTCGCGATTGACAGGGGTTGCGAAAAGTCAATCAATCGTGGTCAAAGCGTCATTGACTCTGTCGGTCGCGATTGACGAGTCGATCGCGATTGACAGGTCGGTCGCGAGGGTCTGTCGATCGTGGTCAAACAGTCGTTGACCGTGTCGGTCGCGATTGACGAGTCGATCGCGATTGATGGCTCGATCGCGATTGACACGTGTCACGCGTATAGTCAGTCGGTCGTGGTCAATCGGTCGTTGACTCTGTCGGTCGCGATTGACAGAGCCGTCGTGGGCTGTCGGTCGCGATTGACGTGTCGATCGCGATTGACAGATCTGTCCGTCGTGGTTTGTCGATCGCGATTGACAGAAATCTGTGGAATTTCAAAAAACTAAACACATTTTTGGGAAGCTCTAGGCCTGTAGGTCATGGATATGCACTTTGTTTAGCAATTAGAGCAATTTTTCTGTCGGTCGCGATTGACAGAGCTCGGCGACACACAGACAGTTACTCAGATTTCCGTACCTGCGCAGGGTGCTGGGGATGATGATGCGGCCTGTACCTGCAGAATACTCACAAAACATGCAAAAAACAGCACATGCAAATTTGCTCTCTCGCTCTCTCTCACAAGTGAAATGAGGGAATGAGGTGGAGATGGGGATATGGTCAAAAAACTGAAATTTTCGCGATGATGGAGATGGACGTGGGAGATGGTGATGATGATGATGATGATGAAGATGGTGAAGAAAGTAAAAGAAAATCGATGAGAGTGAAGAAAATACCTACAACTCCAACGCGTCAACTCTACGTCTTACCATCACACGCTCGTCCTCAAAGCTCGATCCCCGGCAACGGCGCCAAAATTTGGTGTAGCTCAGTGATGAGTAGCACCTCCTTTAATGTCAATCCGGGAAGACGTGAGGATGGTATGAAGACCTCGAGCAAGTGGCGGCACAAGTGCGTGAGTGAGAAGCACACAAGCATGCACACACATACACACACACGCGCACACAAGGCAAGACAAAGAGTGAGAATCAATGGAACTTTTAGATTACTTTCAAAATGCTCTTACAAGTTCGTTTCAATTACAATCTAACCTCAAAAATGAGCTCTCTAGCTCCTTTTATAGTTTTTGACTAGCTTTTGGCCCTGTCCAGACCTAGTGTCCGGCCTAGTTAAAAATTAGGTTCCAGGGCTTATTTGGGGGTTCAAACGAGATCTAAAAATTATGAAACTTGGTACGCAACTACTTCTAAGGCTCCTCAAGCTCAAGGACTCCTTGGCTTGCACAAAATGGAGCTACAAAAATGTGAAATGAGATTTACAATGATTATTAGTGATAAAAATCGTTGTTGTTGTAGGGATTTCTTCTAGTGATCTGCCATACATATCTTCAAGCTCCCTACTTGCTCTTCTTCCCTGCATGTCCATTTCTCTGATTTGCATTAATGTCTTGAAAAAAATATTGGCCTACTTGCCAGATCTTCTTTGACTGCCCTGTTTGCTTGTGCTGTCCCTTCGCTCGCTTGTGCTGTCCCTTCGCTCTGACTCCCTTCTTTGACTTTCACGTCTTGTAGGTCCTGATGTACCAAGGCTACTGCCAACAGCATGGTACTAAAAGAATTTGATAGCTGTGTTTTTAAAGTCCCTTTCGTAGGAGAAAAGAAGATGGTTACTACGTGAAAGACTAATTGATGGGTTCATTTGAAGATTTTGAGAATCAAGAGGATAATGAGAGTAAAGAAATGAGGATTATGGGGATGAGAGGAAATATGTTTTTTAACGTTCCTTTCTTTTATTTTCAGCTTTTGCAACATATGAGCATATTTGCATCTACAATATGCATCAATAAAATTGCATTGCATATTTTGTTTTCAATAAATGTAGGATCCAATTGCACAATAATAAATGTACATCCTGAAGTCTACATTAAGTGGGAGTTCATGTAAAGGGACTTTGTGGAGTGAGATAGGAGATTTTTCTTTTGGTGCATGTTCACATATCCAAAAAATGTTGTCATGATATGAAGACATACGCTTTATATAGAGAGAGGGTTGAACATGATAGGGGGAGAAAAATTGTACAATCTACAGTAGCTACATGCTTGTATTAATAGTTGCAATCTATATTTTGGCATTATTATGGCAACATCCCTTGTTATCATGTATGAGAAATGTGGCACCCCCTCAAAGATGCAATCAAGTCATTGGCATATGTAAAGGACCAAATTATGTGGCCAGTGATGATTTATGCTTGCACAAAGAAACGAAATTTTGATAGCGCCCTTCTAATATAGAATAATATGTTGCAAGAGCTTCTGGATAGCTTTGTTGCAGAGGGAACACTGAAGATAGTTAGGAAAATACATGTTGCTTTTGTGATCAATACTCTACCATGTGATATTATTACAACAACGTCATTGCTGAATATGCATGCACATCATGGCGCCTTGAAGGACGTTTCTTTGATTTTTGATGAGATGAAGCAATATACTCATTTGCTTGGACATCTATGATTGCATCGTACACTAAACATGATCAGGTTGTTGTCATTGAAGGGAGAGTCATACATGGCATTCTCCTAGAAATGGCTTAAAATGCAAGTTGTCTTTGGAAACTGCCCTTGTGGTTATGAACAGCGAGTGTGAAGAACTAGACTTCAGTGCATTATGGCATAAGAAAAGACTTCAGTGCATTATGGCATAAGAAACACCACGAAGGAGACAAAGAGCCAACTTTCTCTTGTCGGTGCTCGAGTAGGAGGGAGAGCTAGACAAAATAGCACATGGGATAGAAAAGGGGTATTCTTGGGCTCGATTGGAAGGAAAGACACAGGACAAAAAACAAGAGTGCTTCCACATTAGTTCCCTTTTTCTTTTTAGATAAATATGAATTGAAAACACACTCACACACCCAACATATGGTACAGAGGACTTAAAGATATGCTCCTTAGAGCTGAGGCATTCAGCTCCGGACGGGACTTGAACCACAGCCATGTACCTAGAAGATCAAGGCACAACCACTAAACCACGCCCGTTGGATTCCAAATTACTTTCTTATTTGCTTTTATCTTGGGAAGAAAGCAATACAAAAGAGGAGAAACAGGGTTGACTTCTAGGGAAGAAAATAATTCATTTTCGGCACATCAATTTGGAAAAGGAATCGAAGGATTAGAACCGGTTCATTCTTTAATCCCTTTCGAATAAGATATTTTCATCCCTTTCACTACGCATGAGAGAGGTGGTTCAAGGGCACACAGCTGCCATGCTTCTACAAGAAGGTGATTATTGTGCTGCTTCAGTGAAAGCAGACGCTCATCAAAAGGAGAACCGTATGCAATGTGCTAAAGTGCAATTGTGAAGAGATCATGTGGGACGGGATAGGAGAGGGCACCATTGCTGGAAGAGGAGATCTATTGCCGAGGAAGATGAATAATTTATGTTACAATCCAAAGAAATTTATGATGACAATCAAGGCAATCTAGTGCAATTCTTATGCTATGAGCTACAACTGCTTTATTTCCATGTGTTCTACTAATCAGTTATTTGTTGCCCATATTCCTTTCAAGCAACAATAGTGTAGTAGCATTCTTTCTTTAAGTTCTTCTTCCTACATTGATGATAAAGAATGAACCAAAAAAAATGTTATTTGCTCTTTGAATGGAAGTGAATTACTCCTTCGCTTGATGATAAAGTGGAAGCTCCCTTCTTTTCCTCCATTCCATGTGGCTACTCCACAAACACCACATCACAACTCCCTTTGATCTTCTTTGCCTGGTGGTCATACAATATGAAAGCCCTTTGATTTTTACTATGACCTAAGAAGATGCATCTCTTGCTTTTTGGTTCCAACGTGTTCTTCCTTTGACCTCGGATAAGAGTGTAGCACATACTCTCAAAAAATCTGAAGTTTCACAAAGATGGATTCTTACCAATGTAAGCTTCATGATGACTCTTTCTTATATGATTAGGAAAACCCATGCCTACCCCTCATACACATTGTTATCTCAACAATGGTATGATTCTTGCATTCCATAATGCGAACTTGATGTGATGAGTGAGGTGTCATTGTTTGACACTCTATCCTTGTGTCCTTGCAAAAGTCTTCCACCTCTATGTTGAGCTCACCATCACCTCCTACTCCAAGCGTTTTCCCACTTTACCTTGGTTCATTTTTGACAAGTTATGGTTGTTCTTTACTCTTACAAAGCTTGAGCCTTATCATGAAGAAAGTACATACATCCACATGTTCATGCTATAATCGTCGATGATGGCAAGGTAGGAAGATCGTCCCAAGGCTTGTATAGACATATTACTACACAAGTTATCATATACCAACACTAGAGAAGCCTTTGACCTACTCTTGCTTTCTTGTGGGAATGTTTGTGTTAGATGCTTGCCTATCATACAAGCTCTACAAGGTTCCTGATTCAATTCACTATAGGTTTGTGATGAATAACAATACCTTGTTTTTGCATCTCCCTCAATATTTTCATTATCACCATGATGGGTTCTTTTTGAGGCTTCATAGAACTAGATTGACTTGTCTCATTGTTCATGTGATGAGATGCACCATTGTCTAGTACCCATGAAAATGCAATTGATTCTTCATGTGTTGAGGAGCTTACCACCTTTTCTTTAGCTGCATCTATTGCCTCGTCCTTAATCTCTTCATCTACCCTCTTGATATGAGAATATGAAATTGTTTGTCTCTTTGTTTTGCAATGAAAGCATTGCCCTTGAAACTTCTTCTTACTCCTCATCTTCTTTTCACTTTCACCTTTGGTTGAGTAACCACCTTTTCCTAATGCATTGGTGAAGAATGTAGTACCTAAATTGCTAATTCGTACTTGGGTTTTAAGCTGCAAATCCTATTCCATTGGTTGTGAATAAAAATTCCCAAATATCAAAGCTTGAGGCCTGACTTGAGTGCGGAGAGTAGTTACTCTTCCATCATACTTTGGTGGAGAATTTTGCAAAGACCTTTGCCCATTGCAAGTCTTGTCTATCCCTTCACAAGCCATGAATGCATGTTTGGTTCTGCACCTCATACTCACTCCATAGCATACTCCATGTCCCACTTCCTTGGATGTATGTTGAATGCGAGGTAAAATAGAGTCCACAAAATCTATCACTATAGCATATAGTGCATTTTCATTCTTTATCTTCCAAGCTTGTAGAAGCTTTGTGTTTGGAAGAATCACCACACTCAGATCTTATGGGCTGAAGGTAGTTTGTGACTCTTCTTCGGTCCCCATCATAGTCTCCAAAAGATCATAATTATTGTAATGTTGAACTTACAAAGAAAAAAAAGATTGTACCATCTAACTTGTGTGTATGAACACATAGCTTTTTTGTTGCCAACTTCATTGCACCAACTCCACTTCCACTTCCACTTCTAGATAGTGACATTTTCATAGTGTTGAAGCCTTTGCATCCATTGAACTTGAAGCCTTGATGTGTTTTCCTCCCATGAAATCTAGACACCCTTGACAAACAAAGCAGTCAAGGCATGTGCCTATGCACCATCCGATCAAGATTCCTGTTCAATATGCAAGGGTGCCAATAGTGCACTTGTCATGGTTAGGAAAAGATTATAGTAAAATTAGAACTTGTAACATCTTCAATGCCATCTAGATTGGTTGCATTTGTGATATTTGCAACTTTAATCAAACATTTCAATAGCCTACCCAATGTTTTAAAGCTTTTACTAGCTATAGCTAAAATCAAAACAAGAATTTACACAATAAGATGAAATTGCCTGCATAATAGACACAATAGTGCACAGAAAAAAAGCTGGAATGCGATGTTGAATAACACCAAGCTCTTTAAGCTAAACTAAAACCTTTGTGGACTAGAGAATGATAGCCAAATCTTATAGAGAACTGAGAAAGTCACTAAAAGTATCGACAACACACCTCAAGAAGAAATGTCCTGCTCTGTTGCCGATAGGAGGTCAAGAAACAAGATATTATAGAAACAAGACAACAAAGAATCTAAGGAGCAGATTACAAAATGATATTATAGAAATATGCAATTTACAAAGAAGAGCAACACATTTAATCATATATACACTAGCAAAAGGAACATTTAAAAAGAGAAGAAGTGCTAGATTTTAGTGGTGAAAGGATTACCTAATTATAGGTGCATAGTCAAGACGATAATGCAACCTCTTCATATTTTACATCATATAACATCCTCTGACTCTCCTTAGTGAGCCTCTTCATAGTTTATATCATATAATATCCTCTCGAGCTCATGAAGGGCAGTGAAAGATTTATGCGCTTCAGATATCACATTCGAACTCCTTTAGTGGCCGACTAAGCAAGCTTGTGCTCCTATCAAACAAGATGTTTTAGTGACGCTCTGAAGGCGAGAAAGCAAAAAGCATTTCAAGGGAACAAAGTAAAAAGCATGGGAACAAATTAAAAAGCAATCAAGGGAACAAAGTAAAAAGCATGGGAACAAATTAAAAAGCAATCAGGGGATGTGGAGTAGCTCATTTTGCCTAGACCTTTAAGGCTGATGGCCAAAGTTCAGATTCCGCTGTAGTGAAGCTCATTTTGCCTAGATCTTTAAGGCTGATGGCCAAAGTTCATTTTCACCCAAAACCATTATATACTTTAGCTGATCCATTTCGAGGAAAAACCATTATATGTTTTGGATCAAGAAGAAAAAGGAACGTTTCAACATGATGCGTTCTTGAATTGCAAGCTTTAAAGGCTTTAAAGCTACATTACAGATAAAATACCCATCACCACTGATGGCAGATCTGTAGCAAAAGGATTACAGCTCTTGTGAGAGCATAATGAATGGAAAGCAGAGTTGAGGAAGGGTTAGCCAAAGGCAACGCGTCTGGTCCTGCTCTTATGGCGATGGCGTGAGATTATCACATCGCGGCGGGTCGAGGTTGCAAGAGGCTAGAAAATGGAGTTCAATATCTAGTATACATCGATAGAGACAGAAAGGACGAGACAATGAAAGGAACAGGCCACACAGAAGAAATGGTGGCTTAATTGAAAGTGCAGCAAGAATGTAAGCAAACAGCTGAAGGTGTCGTGTGTCGAAGATGATGTCGGCAGTTCACTTGTTCTGTTGGAAAAGTTTGGGAATGGAGATGATGATCATAAAACTCAGCACATTGAGCCCCCTTGACATGAGAGAGCCCCTGCGCTCGCGGTGAGAACCGCCACAAGCGACGAGGATTTGGGGCCGATCGAGGCCGCCTTTCCGTAATTGGAGGATGCGCCAGCACCCGAAGGGACGAAAAACGCACCATTGAGGAAGAGATCGCCCTCTGAACGCCAATCCCATGTCTCCCATCTACTTTCCATCGTGTCCATCCTCATCGTTACCTGCAATCATTCACAACTCTCAGAGAATGATTAAACGGTTAGGAAAAGAAGTAATACAAAATTAAATTAGATTTCACAGGCCTCACATCTTTGGCAAAAGGATTAGTAGGCGCGGTGTAGCGGTTGCCTTTGCTGTTGATGGTAGGCGCAGCGCTGCCTCCAATGGCATACATCTCCCAATGGGTGTAATCGTTGTTGACTATCTCGAAGAACCCATGGCGGCACCTGTGTTCCCATGGAAGTACGACATGTTGTAAGTACATTAGCTGCATATGTAATTCTACACACACGGTGTTGAAGAAGAACGTTGTACGTACCTCGGCATCCGCTGCACACAACCTTCCCCAAAGTGATTGAAGGCGATGGTGGCCTGCATACTCTTGTCAGCGACATAATCGTCGCTGTGGCTTAGCAACATCACCTGCAATAGGAAAAGAAGATGTGTTAGATTAGATGATACAAAGCAGCTTCAGACAAACGAGCAACGTCCACTCCACATGGAACGGAAGGTGACCTTGTTATGTTGAGTAAAGTAGCTGTTGGAGACGGTGATAGCAGTCGATCCCATAATGGCGTCGAACAAGCCATCTGTGCAGCGAGCGAACGAAACGTGATCCACCCAGACGTGTTTGGCCCCAAACAAAGAGATGCCATCGCCGTCGGAAATGGTGCGATAGCCCACATGTGTAGGAGAGTCCCGCACCATTGTGTTACCGCCTGGCTTGCAGTCGTGGACATGAATCCCATGGATGATGATGTTAGTAACAAACTGCACAGTGATGCATGGCCCATTTGATATGTGGATCTCATGTCCTCGCCCATCAATCGTCTTGTAACTGTTCATCAGCAGCTCCTCCTTGAGCACGATATTCATGTCCGACTTGAAGATGATCCACAGAGGCTCGGTTTGGATGACGGCGTGCCGCAATGTGCCTGGCTTTGGGTCGACGGCGTCGTCAGATGCATCAGTAACGACATAGAATGCGCCATCTCTGCCTCCTACTGCGTCTCTACCGAATCCAATAGCGCAGTCAGCGAGCTTCTTGCGATTGGCCTCCCAGTTGCTATCGCATCTCCAACAGTCGTCTATGGGGTTCCCTGTCTCGCAGGAGCTCGTGTAGTAGCTGAGCTCGCGGCGAATGGGAGAATCGACCGACGTCCTGTGGGAGCATAAAATGTGACGAGCGAGATCAGCAATGCCGGTGCTGCATTGTGCTAAAAGGATGAAGCTGAACGACAGTTGAAGTTTCAAGAAGGAAGCAACGAAGAAAGAAGAGAATTTGCTTACTGTGAGGTCGTTCTGAGGTATTCGGTTGTAGCATTCGGGAGGGACGTAGAGATTGGCCTACTCGCCGCGGTACGACACACAGAGAGCATCACAACAAACGTTACGAATGCGATCTCCATAGCTTCGCTGACAATTGGCGATCGCACAACTCTCAACAGTACCCTCTATGTCGCTCTCTCTTTCTGTGCGATCCAGCAACGATATGGTTGCTTTAAGATCTGAGATTCACACAACAGCTCTCGACGAGCACTGTGAAGCACAAGGTGCCAAGGTGATGTTGTTGGAGAAGTAGTTGATACTTGAATACATACACCGAACGTTGGAAACGCTTACACGAACATGCACATGCGGATTGAAAGGCACACACTTTCTCTCACACACAGTGTTTCTCTCTCACACAATCACCAACACTGCACAGAATGACGTTGAGGCTTGGAAGCTGCCCAATCTGAGCTCGCAATTCCGCTTATAAGCTAATTCAATCTATGCATAGTTGTGGGATCGACAGGCTTCGTGCACATGAGGCGGCAGATGCAGGGATCATGTGGAGCCCGATAGGGAAGGGCGAGGTGAGGAGGTCCATAGATGAGGGAACATGCTATGGCCTACCCCTCACTGCTAAAGTTGCTAACTTGTAACCATCGGCCTAGTGAAGCTCCCCCTCTTACGCTCTCAGCCTCTCACCATCGCATAGACCTTGTCTCCGCGGTTCATGAACGCCATTAACTGCAGCTGCAGATGTCTACAAGCAGTAGGTGTTTTCCCGTAGGCAGCGGCAGGTTAAAGCTTTTTCGCATACCGAAAATTCTGAGTCGGGACTCGGAGACTCGGACAGGATCAGCACAGTAAGCTGGCGAAGCTTCAAGCTATGGTGTTATGGTAAATTGGTAATACTGCGGTCAATTACAGCAATCAAAGCAAAACCCTTGTTGTATCAATGTATTATGTATGTACAATGTACAATGTACTCCCTTAGAAAATAAGGGCCTCACAAGATCTATAGACTTGCGGCCTGCCCCTGAAGCAGACGTTTCCTTGGCTGATATAATAAATGTTCTCCAGCCCCTATCTCGAAGAGAATCTCTGCTAAATGTGTATTCTCTGCCACATTCAGGATGGTATTCCTTTTATTTTAGCCTCACCGGCTAGTCTCTTGTAAATTGTAATTCTTTCTTAACTCAATCCTTTTTTTTTTTTAAATTTTTTTTCAAAATGGAGGTTTAGTCGAAGCCTACTCCCTTGAGTTTTAATTTTGAAAGTGCAACTGTATAAGTAAATGGGCATAGTACCAGTGAGACCTTTCGTATTCTACAAAGTAAGACCTTTCGTATTCTACAAAGTAGGGGTTAGACAAGGTTATAACATTAGAACTGGTTTAACTGTCCAAAGCCATACATATCCAGTCCGAAGTTTTGAATCTTGGACCTCCGCCTCAAGAGACCAAAGTTTAAACCAACTACCGTATGGGACATGGACAAAAAAGCAATGGTAATAAATGAAGACTGTTACTCCTTGGCTTCTTATTTGGTAATTCTAAAGCCAGACTTTTTGAGTGCTGAAAACCTTTGACTATGTACCCCATTTCCATCTCCTTTTCAGAACAATGTGTATGGAGAAGATGAAAAGTCAACTCAGGTGGTGAATATCAACAAAGAAGTGTGAATTAATGATGGAACATACAAATGTACAAGAGGCACGATCCGACAACAGCGAGCAAAGTTGTTCAAATACAAAAGAAAATCATATCAAATCTAACCCTTCTCAAATATAAGAAAAAATCATATCAAATCTAAGAGTGAATACAAAGAAAGAGGGTATCTCTTCATTGGTGGGGGAAGGTTTGAAATAAGTGAATATAAAGAAAGTAGACGGAACTTGGAAGGGGGGGATAGCCCTCAACGTAAGAATTTCACTTAGACATGTCGGGCCATCGAGGACTTGAACTCGAGACATCATCCCAATGAGTTCGCGGTGTAAACCACTTGGGCCACAACCCCTCGACAAAATACAATTTTTTTTGGCAATTATCTAGTGAGCATGGTTATTTTTACAGCTTTGATTGGTATGCTTTTGAGCAAGATTTCGGAGCTCATTTGTAGCCATAATCCCAAAGATGAGGACAGTGAAAAGATGTTTCAAAGAGAACCATGGGCTCTTGTGATTTCTTGTTTTTTGATGTAAAGCATGTTCCAAAGAGAACAATGTTATCTTGTCTACGATAGGGATTTTCGATTCTCTCCATATTAATAATTGAATCTTTTTGGTTCCTCTCCAAAGCACCATGTGCACATCTCATTCTTCTAGTGGATCACGTGCTTCCCACCTTTTTCCTTTGTCTCGCTATTCATCCATATGCCTTGATGGACAATAAGACACATAAGGAATAATAATTTTATGCTCTTTGAATGGATATTGCAAACCTTCAAAGTTCAATATCCACCTCTTTTTCCCATAAAGGTCCAATCTCATTGAGCTTAACAGAAAAATTCTTGAAGAAAGTTTGGCACCTTTGTAAGGCTAGCCCTACTCCTTCGTGTGTGTCCTTCTGATGATGACTGTATAACGAGAGAAAGAACCGAATATGACATATTCATTATAAAATTTAGTATATCCATTTAACGGCGAAAAAGCATATGGAACAGTATAGAAATATGATATGATATTTTGAGTGTTTCGATTATAATATTCATGAGAAACTCGAATCTTTACGCATAGATTGATTTTTTTTTTTTGAGGGTACAATGAATTTGGAAAGACACACACCTGATCTCGTAAGGTAGAGGCACTCATTTTGGAAAATTCTATGGCATTCTGCCCCGGATGGGACTTGAACCCTAGCCGTCTGCTTAGGAGTACAAGGTACATCCACTAAACCACACCTGCTCGATATGATTTTTTATTTTAAATAAGAATTGAAGAACAAGATCCAAAGCCCAAAAATAAAATAACACAAATTTCGGCACCGGCACCTGCTCATGCATCCATGCATGGAATTATTCATGCATCAACATACCGTGCTATTGTAATTCGAATTTAACAATCATAATGTTAATGTAGAACTATTCTTTTAAGGCTAAGGCTAGATACAGTCATTTTAGATGCCTTGTTTGAAGAAATTGTTGGAGATTAAACAATATATGCATTATTAAGTTGAATGCCTGTGGTGTAATGGTAACACTTTGCGGTTCTGAGCTAAAGGTCCGGTGTCCATGACATGCAAATCACCTGGAATTAACCTTAATCCTGTTTACAAAGAATAAAAAGAGTTTTCTGGATGTGCAAGAGTTGTTCTTCAAATTTAAAAAATAACCCAAAAAAAAAAGGAGAGAACCCCCCAAAACAGGGATATGCATTATTACAAAGATCCATAAAAATTTTTCATATTGAAATTTTTCTCAGCTTGGATGAGTCTCAAATATTCCTTAATACCCTTAACTCAGATATTAATTTCTTCAAAATAACATCATGTAAACAAATAAGTGAATTATTAATTAGATTAATCAGTATTTCGTACGCGTGAACTCATACAAAGGAAACGTGCATACACATACATACATAGACACACAGATATGTATACAAGAGAGATGCATGCATCATATCTCCATACAGATGTATATACATAAACTCGTACATTAATTATGTAATAAACAATGGTTTGTCCTAGCTCGCGTAGCGTAGTGGCTGATGTCTTGAAGTTCTTGGAGGAAGTCCTGAGTTCATGTTTGGTTGGACATGTGCATGAGTCTCTCATGATGGGTGCCTCTACCTTACGACATTGGGTGTGTGAGTGTGTATTTTCAGTCCATTGCACTCTCAAAAAAAAAAGCAACAGTTTCATGTTGCATAATGACAATGGTATTTCAATGCGTTATGTGTACAAAATGCAACTTGGTAGGCTTTCATTGCAACTTAACAACCAGTGTTGAATCATGTTATTGTGACATTGATAGACTCCTCTATAAATTTGTGTGCAAAGAATATGGTTTCTTTGCCCTTGATGCTTTTCACGGTACATGTGGATAAGATCAATGTTTGACATTGAATTATTTTCCATCGGCTTCCACATATGCGCTTAAGCCTAATCATGTGCTTGGTTTTTTATATTACAAAATTTCTAATATCATTGTGTGTTGCAATCTTAAAATTCTTCTTTAGTGTGTTATTTGTGTGAGTTCCTTATTTCTTGAACTCCAACGAATTCACCCATTACATGAATAAGATTCGAATTTTCCGCATTAGAAACAAACTAATCACTCTGTAAACAAGTGAAGTTCATTACAAAAACTTGATGCCTTGGCATCACCAAAATTTCTAAACGTTATAAGGGTCAAAAGTGGGCATTTTATAGGTCCATCTCCAAGAATAAAAATGTAAGTAATATTATAAAATATAAAAATTTATCTTTGAACATGTTTATTGAAAAGTGACAAGAAGTTCACATTATAATTGATAAAACATAAAAAAATAAATGAACAAAATTATTATAATATTAAAAAAATTATCTCATAAAGTGAACGATGCATATTTGAAGATACTTCACATATTTTGTGCACAAGCAAGTGTACACACACACTATATATGTGTGTGTTTATATATATATATATATATATATATATATATATATATATATATATATATATATATATTTATATATATATATATATATATATGTATGTGTGTTTATAATATATATATATATATATATATATATATATATATATATATATATATATATATATATATATATATATATATATATGTGTGTGTGTGTGTATGTGTGCGCGCACACATGTAATGCATGTATGTGTGTGCATACCACGTGTCACAAATACGCATACTTTCATGCTCATTTTGTGCACCAAATTCAAAGAATCACAAAGTCTGTATAGCTTAGAGGGAGACAAAAACATCACGAACACAGGGTTCCTTGCAATTTCCAATGCACTCTCATTGTCAGTGAAAATGGAAATGGTGGTGGTAGAAGAGTCACCAACATGCAAATCAATCAAAAGGCATATGTCCATACAGATGTACATACACAAACTCGTACATTAACTTATGCAATAGGCAACGGTTTCCTGTTGCGTAATGACAATGATATTTCAATGAGTTATCTGTACAAAATGCAACTTGGTAGGCTTTCTTTGCAACTTAACGACGAGTGTTGAATCATGTTATTGTGACATTGATAGACTCCTTTATAACTTAATTGTGTGCAAAGAATCTGGTTTATTTGCCCTTGACGCTTTGCACGGTAATATATATACACATATATATATATACATATATATATATATATATATATATATATATATACATATATATATATATATATATATATATATATATATATATATATATATATATATATATATATATATTACACACACATCTGGATAAGATCAACGTTTGGCATTGAATTTTTTTCCATTGGCTTCTACATATGCACTTCAGCCTAATCATGTGCTTAGCTTTTTATATTACAAAATTTCTAATATCATTGTGTGTTGCAATCTTAAAATTCTTCTTCACTATCCTATTTGTGTGAGTTCTTTACTTCTTGAACTCCAACAAAGTCACCCATTACATAAATAAGATTCAACTTTTCCGCATTAGAAAGACATAAATCAATCTGTAAACAAGTGAAGTTCATTACAAAAATCTGATGCCTGGGCATTACCAAAATTTCTAGACGTTGTAAAGGTCAAAAGTGGGCATCTCATAGGTCCATCTTAAAGAATAAAAATGCAAGTAATATTATAAAATATGAAAATTTATGTTTGAACATGTTTATTTGAAAGTGACAAGAAGTTCACATTATAATTAAGAAAACAAAAAAAAAAGAACAAAATTATTATAATACTATAAAAATTATCTCATAAAATGAACTTCACATATTTTGTGCACAAGCAAATGTGCACGCACGCAGACGCGAGCGCGCACACACACACAGTATATAGTGTGTGTGTGTATGCGTGCATGTAATGTATGTATATGTGTGTGTAAGCCAAGTCTCACAAATAAGCATCCTTTCATGCCCATTTTGTGCATCAGATTCAAAGAATCACAAAGTCTGTATAGTTTAGAGGGAGACATAAACATCATGAAGGTCTTGATATCAACAACTTAATAATAAACTTAGTAAATAAGGGAGATTTTCATGGAACTCTAGTTTCAAACCTCATGACATCGAGAAATATGAGCAAGAACCAATGTGAAAGGATAGCCGAGTTCAATTTTAAGGGAATAAGCCTTGGCGTGCTACATGAAAGAAGAAAAAAAAATGGTTTGGTTCATCCCTTTTTCTTTTGCCCACATGTTACTGTTGGAGTTTGAGGTCTGCAAAAGCATGCGAACAACGCACGGAAGAAGAAGAAGCTTGGAGCACAACACAAAATACTGAATGTATTACCAACTGAATGTACAAAGATAAGTAATGAATTAGTGTTATAAGTGTATACACAAGCCGACGAAAAAAACCTCCGAAAGAGGGAAAAAAGTGCCCTGACAGTTCTAAGTGTGTTCACACAACCAAAATATATCAACAAATCCCCCGTGGGAGTATGCAGTGAACAAGGAGTTGACACTCATGTATGAGGAAGTTTCAAGCTATGTGGAAAGAGATCAATCCACAAAAGAAAGTAAGCCCAAAGCTTTGTCAAAAGTTTCAAACTCTTCCTGAGACAGAACCTTTGTGAAAAGATCTATAATGTTATCTTGTGTGAGCACATATGCCAAACTGATCTCTCCAATAGAGGACCTCTCCCTGACATAATGATAGTGCACTATTATGTGCTTTGTGCGAGCATGGAACATAGGATTCCTCACAACTACCCATGCACTCTCACTGTTAATGAAGATGGTGGCGGCAAAAGACTCACCAACACCCAAATCAGTCAAAAGGCATCTGAGCCACACTCACTCTTGTGCTTGCTTCAAACTATATAATGGCTTTTTCAACCGACACACTTTGGTTTCATGCCCTTTCTACACAAAACCACAAGGTTGAAATACATACACTTCTTCATGTAAATCAACATTCAAAATTGTAGTTTTAATGTCCAAGTGGTGTACATTCCAACCATGATGAGGTCCAAGTGCACAAATGCTATGAACGGTAGTCATTCAACATGTGGGTGCACAGGTCTCATCAAAATCAATGCCTCTCTCTTGAACATAACGTTTTGCAATAAGCCTAGCCTTATACCTGTCAAATGTTCCATCAGACATGCTTCAACTTGTATACCCATTTAATGCCAATGGCCTTTTTGCCAAGAGGAAAATCACATAATGACTAGGTACCATTCTTCATAGTAGCATCATATTCTAATTACATAGAAGCCGTCCAATTTTTTGAATATTGTGCTTCATCAAAAGAAATAGGATCAGCCTCATCACAAAGACTAGAAGCAGCCATTGCATAGTAATCTGATGCAAAAGAAGCACTTTGAGATCCTGAATGAGTATGATACGATAGAGATGCATCTAATTTGCTATCTCGCAAAGTCTTCACGAGTCATTTAGGCATATTTTTTGCCTCCTCTATATTTACCCATCTCATCAACAAGTGCATCATGTAAATCTTTTTCAGAAATGCAATGATCTGCATCATCATGTTGAACTTGTAAAGATTGAGAAATTACCTCATTTGGACCAACACTTGATTATCCACCTATAAAAAGGGCAGCAAAGTGTTATACACACCTTTGGAGCTAATTGATGTCTCCTTAGTACATGAAAGTAAAGGTTGAATTGCATCTTCCACAAAAACAACATCACAACTAACCAAAATGCATTTAGTCTGTGGATGATAAAAACAATAGCCTTTCATTTTAGAACTATACCCAACAAAAATACATTTCATTGTTTTATCATCCAATTTCTTGCATTTTTGTTTAGGCACTAATGCATATGCTAGACAACCAAAGATACACCGATGAGCACAAGCGCTATGGTAATGTGTTTGGAAGTCGAAACAAGCTCAAATCAAAATTTCAACTCCTCAAACGAAGCTATTTTGAACTCCTAATCGCCTTGAGTATACTCACCAATGTTTATGTGATTTTGAGACTGTGACTGGAGGGGCCTTGACAACACCCTAGATGAAGCAATGACCTTCTTTGATACCAATTGTTGGAGTTTGAGACCTCTTATCCTCTACTCTTGGGAAGGCCTTGGATGAGGCAAGTCAAAGCATTATAGGATTGGGGAAGGAATAGAATATGATGGATTTCTATGAAGTTTAATGATCAATTGCAGATATGCTTGAAGGATCTAACACTTCCAAGGCAGGTAATGCCTTCTCTAGACCTCATGAAGATTATAATATGTTAAAGTGGATGATGGGCAATGCGAAATGTTGCACAATTGAAATAAGTTAGGATTTTGTAGAGAAAGCTTAAGGAGGACAAATAGAGGTAAAAAGTGATAATTTTTACTTGAGCAATAAGGAAAGAGGTAAATCAAGAGGTTGCACGAAACTAGATGTAGAAGGCAGAATAGGGCCTCATGTGGCCCAAGTTGGGCACCTCTTTAAGGGTGGCCCAAGTGGGTGAGAATTCTAAAGTAGCCAAGGTGGCTAATTTAGGCCCCTAATTTTTTAACATCAAAGTGAAGTTTTTGGGTTTTGGGTGTGTGTAGAAGTGCTAGAGACACACGAGAAGCACACACAAGGAGCACAAATGCAGTAAGACACACAGAGAAGACAGATGGCTATAATAACTCTCTCTATTGATGATGATGAGAATTGAAGTAAGAGCTGAATAACATCCCTAAGTACAAAGTACCACCACATATGAGTGAATCATGTATGTGTTAACATGGGGAAAAAAACCTCTAGCTAGCACTAGAGTAAAAAGTGCCCATGTATATGGGAAACATTCACATCAAAGCTACTCGAAGAACACATAAGTGTAACAAACCCCCCTGAAGCAAATGATATGAACACATACAGGGAGTGGCAGATCAACCCACACAAGGTAACAAGCTTAAAACTGTGTGAAAAGCTTCAAACTTTTCTCATGGTAGAGCTTTGATGAATATGTCTACCACATTATCTTGTGAGGCACATATACCAAACCAATATCTTTTGCATGAAGGGGCTCTCTCACATAGTGATAATGCACCTCAACATGTTTGGTTTGTGCACAAAACACTTTGTTTTTTGCAACAACAATGCACTCTTACTATTAGTGAGATCAATCTCCATGCAAAGATACATCAATAGGCATCTCAGCCATATACACTCCATTGTAGCTGTGAAAACTACCATGTACGCAAGTTCACAACTCGATGTCGCCACTATAGGTTGCTTCTTACTCAACCAAGATATGCATGAGACTCCAAGGAAAAAGCAATTACCATTAGTGGACACATGATTATCATAACAACCAGCCCAATCACTATTTGCAAAAGCGTGCAAGCATCACTGAATATCTCTTCCATAAAAAGGACCTAAGCTCAAAGTGCCTTTGAGAGATCTAAACACACGTTTCACCACTTGCCAATGCTTAGTGCTAGGGCTATGCATGAATGGATTCAATTGGAGAGTGTGAAGTATATCGATGGTGATACACCATAGTGCATTCCCCTTCTTGAGAGCTCCATGACGATATCCTCGGAGTAGAAACCCCTAGGGTGGCACACGGAACTCCACACAGAGGCTGTAGATATGCAAAAAAACATAGTACACAGGGAGCACAAACACAAACTTCTTAGGTGTTACAAATGTGATCGAACTTATTGTGCATGGTTGACCATGCCACTATTTGTTTTATTAAAGAATGCAAAGAAGTGTCCGATGGCCATTTGGCCTTTCACATGGACACTAACGATAACAAAGTGCATAGTGTATATATCCGGCCTTGTGTTGGATGCATATATAAGACATCCGACAGCTTGCTGATAAAGAGAAGTGTCAAGTGCATCATTGGAATCCTCAATTGAGAACCTAAAGCTTGTTTCAACTCGTGTGGAAATTGGCTTACAATCCTCAAAGTCAAAATGATGAAGTAGTTTTTCAACATGCTTTGTTTGATGCATAACAATTCCCCCTCAACGGATACAAACTAGATGCCAAGATAGTAGCTCAAAAGACCAATATAAGTGACATCAAAAGTATGTTGCAAATCAACCATAAGAATGCCAAGTTTTGCATCACGCGGCCTAGTCAAGAGTATGTCATCGGCGTAAAGAACAAGGACTTTAAGATCAGCCGCATCTTTGCGTACATAGAACACATTCAATTGGACTACATGTGAACCCAAGAGCAATCAAATGCTTATGGATTTTGTCATATCATGTACGTGGAACTTGCTTGAGACCAAACAAGGCTTTATGCAAGCGACAAACCATATGCTCTTTCCCTTTCATGGCAAATCCAAGAGGCTGCTTCACATAGAACTCTTCTTGCAAATCACCATTCAAGAAAGTTGTTTTTATGTCCAACTGATGTACTTTCCAACCTCGATGGGTAACGAATGCAACCACGGTACGAATGATAGTCATGCATGAAGTAGGTGCAAAAGTTTCCTCATAGTCAATGCCATATTGTTGTACACATCCTTTGGCAACCAACCTAACTTTGTAGCAATCAATGTTACCATTAGACTTTCTTTTAATCTTGTAAACCCACTTTGTACCAATGGCATTTTTTCCTTTTGGCAATTCACATAACTCTTAAATACCATTCCTGTGTATGGAATCCATTTTTTATTGCATAGCACTCATCCATGTGGATCATCACATGCATCTTCAAAAGTAAGTGGCTCTTCATTACATGATGTTGCAATAAGAGAATAATCTACAAAATTACTTAATGCATGATGAGAGTTTGATCTTGTTCTACCAAGTAAAGGTGCACTCAATTTGCTATATTGCAAAGTTTTTTTCATCCACTTTGGCATAGTTTCTGGACTCTTGATAGACATGCATTCATTATGTAATACATCATCAACGTCTATATCATGCAAGGGCTGAATTTCATGCTCATTTTCAGCCATATTTTGATGCAAATGTTCAACCATATGTTGCTGGAAATTTCTAGTAGTTTTGATAATTTTTGGCAAAAGAATTTCAGCCATGTTTGGCTGAAAATTCTTTGCATTTTCTGTTCTATTTTGCTGGAATTTTTCAGCCCTTTGAGCCTTAGTTGGTTGGTCTACATATCCATAGTTAAGCACACCATTTTGGAACAAAGGCATGACTATATCGAACACATCTTGTGAGCTAACGCTTTGGTATTTTTTGCATGAAGTTAGAGGGAAAACTGAATTTTCAACAAATGCCACATCTCGACTCACAATAATTGTGTTCATCAATGGATGGTAGAAATGATATCCCTTAATTTTAGCACTATAACCAACAAATATACATTTCTTTGCCTTGTCATCAAGTTTTTGATGTTATTTTGATGGCACAAGAGCATATGCCAAACAACCAAACACATGCATATGACTAACCATAGGCTTATGTCCATTCCAAGCCTCATAAGGATTCATGACTCTCAATGCTTTTGTAGGGAAGCGATTCAACACATAGTTTGCACACATGACCTGTTCCATCCAAAACTTACCAAGAAGGTGCTTTCCTTTAACCATATATCGTGCCATTTCAAGGAGTGTTCTATTTTTATGCTCGGCAACACCATTTTGCTGAGGTGTATATGGCATTGTACATTGGTGTGAAATACCTCTTTCACTAAGAAAACCATTAAACTCATGTGCCATGTATTCATCACCATGATCCATGCATAAAGTCAAAATCTTTTATGAAGAAAAATTTTCAGCCATAGCTAAAAATGCTTTGAATCAAGAAAACACCTCATTCTTTTCTTTCATAGGATACACCCATGTATGGAGAGTAGCATCATCAATGACGGTAACAAAATATACATGCTTCCCAAAAGATGGAGTCTTGACGAGACCACATACATCACTATGAACAAGCTACAATTTTCTTGTAGTGTGTGTATGACTATCTTTTGGAAAAGAAGCACAATGCATTTTGCCAAGAATGCAACCTTCACATGCATGCTTTTCAATATACTCAAGTGTTGGAAAACCAATAACCATGTCCTCCTTTTGTAAGTAAAGCAAACTATTGAAGTTGAAGTGACCGAAACGAGCATGCCAAAGCTCCATTTTAGCATGGAAGAAGTATGTGCAACCAAGGCATTCGAGGCAGCCCTCTTGTATGTATCCATGTGATACAAACCATTACATAATGTACCAGACATCATGATAATATTACCATTGTTGAAATCATGAATCATACACTTATCATCAACAAAGTGTACATGAAGTCTAGCTTTGACAATCATGATATCTGGTACACACAATGCATTTTTCAAGAGAATCACACCTCCATTTGTAGCCATAATCTCAATTTATCCTACTCCAATGATAGGATAAGAGGAATTGTTTGCACACACCACATTTCCTCCTTTGGGTGCATCTTTCAAAGATGCAAGAAACCTTTTGCATGAGGTTATGTGCTTTGAAGCACCACTATCAAAGAACCAATCCAAATCAGCCTCAATCACAACCATACATTTAGAATGCAAAGATGCATCATAATGGCATGTAACAACACATGCCCAAAAATCTTGAGCCATGCCACCTTCATCATTGTTTGCATTTGTTGAATCTTTAGCCATACATGTGCCGGATTCCTTCTTCTTTTCATTGCACTTAGGAAGATTTCTACATTAGTCAATAGTATGACCAGCATTTTGACAATATTTGCATCTTCTTCTTTTGTAAATCATCATCATTAGAGGAATGAGTGGAAGAGGAAGGTTGAGGCTTTGGTTTTGATGAACCCAAAACTGAACCATACTTGCTTTTTCCTTTTGTGAGATAGCAAGTGCTTGCGTTCCCTTAATCAAACCACTCCTATTCACTCTAGATTGCTCTTCTTGCAAAAGAAGAGACACAACCTCATCAAATGCATACATATTGGGATTCCCTTTTGCAACCAAACAGAGTGTAGTAGAAAAGCTTTGAAAAGATTCCGATAATCCTTTCAACAATATAGAAATGAGTGATGCATCCGAAATAATCTCATCTATGTTTGCCAATTGCTCTTTCAAGTCCTTGATGTGTGTCACATACACATCCTCAATTCATTTTAAGCCATACATACATCCTTGAATTGCTTCTTCAAGTATGCAACATGTGTTTCATTACACAAGAACAACAAGATTCTACTTTGGAATGTGAAGAGGAGGAAGGCGGAACAGGTGCAGCAGAAGCAAGGCTGGTGGGCGGAATACTAGGAGCATTGTTCCTGACAGAAGTAGCGACAGGAGTTAGAAGGCGACTCTAGTTCGACCCACTTGGAGGGACGATCAGGCAAAGAACTAGGCATACACCTAAGCCTCTGCCCATGGCGCAACCACATCCAAAACCCAAAGTGAAAGTAGTGCATTTTAGAGGAGGTTCAAAGGAGGATGCAGACTGTCATGTTGCTCAATTTGAAATAAAGTAGACAGCAAATGGATATCCAACAATGTACAGTGATGTAGTAAAACTTTAGCAATTCATAGCTACATTGGAAGGAAGAGCAATGAGTTGGTTTAGTCAATATGGTATCGCTCATTTTGATACTTATGATGCATTAAGATTAGCATTTTTACAAATATTTAGGAAAGAAAAAACTCCTTCAGATGTTTTGAGGAAGTTGAGAGCAATTAGACAAAAGAACATGCTAGTGGAGGATTATGCACAGAAATTTAGAATTTTAATGGAAAGATTATAGGGCAACAAGAGACCGATTGATGAGATGTTGGTGGGTTACTTGCTAAAAGGATTAAGGAGAAGCATTAGGCATGCAGTGGCAAGTGTGGATTAAGCTAACGATTTTGATGTGTTAGTGTTAGTAGCTACAAGATTAGAAAGAAGATTTGGCAAACCTAAGAAGAAGCACACTGACTCCAGTTGAGATGTTGAATCCAATTTAGAATCGGAGTCAGATAGAGGGATGACTGATTTAGAATCAGAGAGTGAAGATGAAGAGGTTGTGGTAAGAAAGCATCACATACATAAAGTTAAGCAAAGTAAAGAGGAAGCTTTAATTAGTAGACTAAAGAAACATGCATATTCAATAATAGCTCCTAAGGAGAAAAGGTTTTGTGAAATTTTTGATAAAGAAGGACATACCACAAGTCAATGCTCGTGTAACCCAAAGCATCACATACAAAATTCAAGATAGGACAATAGGAATAATAATG
Organism: Ceratopteris richardii; assembly: GCA_020310875.1. Classification (NCBI taxonomy): domain Eukaryota; kingdom Viridiplantae; phylum Streptophyta; class Polypodiopsida; order Polypodiales; family Pteridaceae; genus Ceratopteris; species Ceratopteris richardii. The sequence continues at coordinate 38,398,993 of CM035439.1, read as the reverse complement.
AAGTGGTAGCAAATCAGGCCATTCTAGTTCAAGGACGAGGTGGTTTTTAGATGTATAAGTAAGGAAGACCTCCAAGGAGAGATCAGGGGAACCAGTAAGAAAACTACCAAGGTAAACAACAAGGGAATTAGTAGGGCAGACCACCTAGAGTGATGCCATGTGGATATTGCTCGACACCAGATCATTAGATTGTGCCTAATTGTCCTTTATGGGTTAAGCACAGAGAGGAAAGGGGTATACCGGTTGTTCATTATAATCAGAATAACTACCAAGGGCAGCAGTAGCAACAAGATCAGCAAGCTGCTCAGGCAAATGTAATATTGGTAGATTTATCAGATCAAGAATTTCATAAGGATCTAGGTGCAAGAACATCAGGAACTTGAAATCAAAATCATGAAAATCACTAGAATTGTGATTGTAAGCAATGCGCTTTGGTCAAGGATGTGGATGTTTTTGGCAGTTACAAGGTCAAATAATAAAGGTCCTATTGATTAGCAGGAGCAAAGATAGATTTAGGACCAGGTACAAAAACAAATCCAACACGATTAGTAGAAGTAGGTAGAATTTCAGATTTTATCACAAGAAGATGATGATGGAATATCTGTACATAGAACAAAGAAGGATGATAAAATGAAGACCAAGCAAGAGCTGGACAATGACTGGTTTGAGGTAATAATTAATTCTCCTTTGCAACTATCCTTCGATCAGTTGTTATCACTAGTACCAGCGTTCAAAGAAAAAATGTTAAAAAGATTGGTTGGTCAGCAATCAGAGCCAGCAGCTACACAGGTACCTTCAACTACACAGCTACCTTCAACATCAGCTAATAGTATTGATCCCGCTAATGTGGACTTTGTAGTTCCAGTAATTCAGGCACATTATAAGCAAAGAATATTTGATGAGGTTTTTTTGGATGGCGGATCAAGAGTGAACATATTACCTGAACATATATTTATGGAAATGGGGAATGGGGCTTTGGCGCCAGCACATTTTCAAGTAAAGATGGCAGATCAAATGAGAGTCCAACCATTGGGCATTCTGAAGCAGCAAGAGATAATAATTGCAGGGATGTCATTCATGGTTAATTTTGTTGTAAATAGAATGTCTGAATCTACTTATCCATATGAAATGCTATTAGGAAGACCTTGGTCCAAGTTGGTTAAAGTAAAGCAAGATTGGGGGTTAAATGTGGTTGTGATCATGAAAGGTAAAAAGTAGGTCACAATACTAATGAAAGGTAGAAGGAATATTTCCGTAAGAGAGAAAACACTAATGGCTGAGACCATTAGTTTAGCAGAAGAGATAGAAGATGATAAGGAAGAGGAATTTCTGAAGGCAAATCCAATAGTCATACGAGTATTCGAGGTAGATGTGGAAGGAGTATTATCAAAGGACGAGGATCTTTTAGAGAAGAAAAGTAAACTAGCTGTAGGTGACACATTGGAAGGCACATAGTTGAGACAAATGTTTGAGCAAAATCTAGAAATTCCAACTTAGTAGAAGTTGGAGCAGCAAGAAAAGGAGGTAATTAATCTAGTTGAGAAAATATATGAGCAAAAATATGCAAGCTCAGGTAGAGTAAAGGAAGATGAACTTCAAGAAGTTAATTTGGGAACTGATGCTGAACCAAAGATGGTTAGAGTAAGCAAAGAATTAGAAGGCTAGTTCTTGGAAGACCTGATCTGTTTGTTGAAGGAGTACACTAATATATTTGCATGGGATTACTCATAAGTGAAAGGCACATATCTAGTTCTACATCAACATCAAATTAATTTAAAGAAGGATGCAGTTCTAGTTGTGCAGCAAAGGTACTGAATGAATCCTAATTTTGCAAAATAGGTTAAGGAGGAAATTAACAAGCTATTGGCAGTTGGATTCATCAAACCAGTTAATCAAGTAACATGGTTATCTCCTATCATTGTTGTCCCAAAGAAGAATGGGAAGTTGAGGATTTGTGTTGATGATAGAAAATTAAATGCAGCAACAATTATAGATCCCTTCCCAATGCCTTTTTGTGATGTAATTTTGGATGGAGTAGCTAGACATGAAATGTATAGTTTTCTAGATGGATTTTTTTGGCTATAATCAGATTTGTGTTGCTGAGGAAGATCAACACAAGACTGCATTTATTAAAAAATTTGGTGCATATGTACTTAAAATCATGAGATTTGGATTGAAGAATGGACCACCTTCGTTCAACTACATGGCACATAAAGTTTTCGAACCTTACTTGCAGGGTTTTATGCAAGTTTTGTGGACGACTTTTCTATATTTGGAAAAAAGATACAACACTTGCTACATCTAAAATCTTGTTTTGATAGATGCAGAAAATTTAGAATGGTGCCTTATACCTGTCAACTGTACCATCAGGTTTACGCTTTAGCTTGTATACCCACTTAGTGCCAATGGCCTTCTTGCCAAGAGGCAAGTCACATAAAGACCATGTACCATTCTTCATTATAACATCATATTCAGATTGCATAGCAGCCATCCAATTTTCTGAATTTTGTGCTTCATCAAAAGAAACAGGCTCATTCTCATCACAGAGACTAGATGCAGCCATAGCATAGCAATCTGATGCAAAGGAGGTACTATGAGAGCCTGAACGAGTATGATATGACAAAGGTGCATCTAATTTGCTGTCACGCAAAGTTTGCACTAGCCATTTTGGCATAGTTTTTGCCTGTTCAATATCAGCTCTCTCATCAACAAGTGCATCATGTAAATCTGCATCAGAAATGGAATGATCTGCATCATCATATGAAACCTGCAAAGGTTGAGAAGTTGCCTCATTAGGACCAGCGCTAGCCTGTCCACCTGTAAAAAGAGGCATCAAAGTATCATACATGTCTTTGGAGCTAACAGATGTCTCCTTAGTACATGAAAGCAATGGCTGAATAGCATCTTCCACAAAGACAACATCACGGCTAACCAGAATGCGTTTAGTCTGTGGATGATACAGACGATAGCCTTTACTTTCAGAACTGTACCCAACAAAAATACATTTTACTGCCTTATCATCCAATTTTCTGCGATGTTGTTCAGGCACTAATGCATATGCCAAACAACCAAAAACACGCAGATGAGCAACAGATGGCTTGCGGTCATGCCAAGCCTCATATGGAGTGATAGACTGCAACGCTTTGGTGGGACACCTGTTCAGTACATATGCTGCACACATGACAGCCTCAAGCCAGAAACTATGTAGTAAAGCCTGACTTTTGACCATGCACCTCGCCATCTCCATGAGTGACCTGTTCTTTCATTCAGCAACTCCATTCTGTTGAGGTGTATACGGCACTGTACACTGGTGTTTTATCCCACGTTCAGCCAGAAATGCATTAAAATCTGAAGACATATATTCCCCCCCTCGATCAGAACGGAGGGTGCCCATTTTACATGCTGACAGATTTTCAGCCAAAACCAAAAACTGTTTGAAGCACATGAACACTTCGGACTTTGCTTTGAGTGGATATACCCATGCATGCCTGGAAAAATCATCAATGAAAGTCACGAAGTAAAGGTAATTTCCAAAAGAGGGTGTCTGCATAGGACCACAGACATCACTATGTACAAGCTGCAATTTCTGCATAGCCCGAACTGAACCATCTTTTGGAAAGGAAGAACGCTGCATTTTGCCCAAAATACAGCCTTCACAAACATGTTTTCCAGGTGCCTCAAGTTTGGGCAAAGAGGACACCATTTCAGATTTCTGCAGGTGTAACAAACTAGCAAAATTCAGATGACCAAAGCGTGCATGCCAAAGCTTTGCATCTGACATAGCCTGAGAATCATGAACTGCACATGCCGAATCATTCACAGATCTTTCATAGTCTATGAGCTTATACATCCCACGGCATAAAATGCCAGAAGCAATAATCACATTGCCATTTGAGAGATCATGGACTGTACACCTGTCATCAACGAATTTCACAACCAAGCCAATCTTGGCTAATGCAAAAACTGATAACAGGTTCTTTTTGATCCCTGGCACAAATAAAGCATCTGACAAAGTGAAAGAACTACCATCAACAGTAGTCAGAATGATCTTACCAACTCCCATAACAGGATAAGAGGAGTTATTGGCACATGTGACAGTATTCCCTGTAGGGGCAGGCTCGAGTGAAGAGAAGAAACTGCGCTGCGAGGTAATATGTTTGGTCGCCCCACTGTCAAAGTACCAAACATCTGAGTCTACTGCAGACATGCACTGATCATGAGAAGATGGGTCAAAACTGCAGACAGTAGTAAACGCCCATTCTTCTTCTTGCACAAGATTTGCAGACTCTGTTTTTGGTGTAGAGGCCTCTGCAACAACCATTCCAGCCTCTTTCTTCTTTGCCTCTTTAGCAGCCAGTTTTGGACAGTTCTTTATAATATGATCATTTCCTTTACGGTACTTGCAGAACAATTTCTGCTTTTCTGATTTCTTCTCATCTTTATCCTGGTTCTTCGATTGTGCAGCATTTGCAGATTTCTGCTTACTAGTAGAAGAGCTCCATTTTCCTTTGCCCTTCTGACTAGCCAGGAAAGCTTGATCTGCAACACGCATAATGGACCTGTTCTGCCTGGACTGATCTTCCTGCAACAGAACAGAGACTAATTCCTCAAATGACAAGGCATTCGGATTGCCTTTCATCATCAATCGAAGAGTAGAGGCAAAACTCTGATATGAATCAGGAAGGCCATTCAGAACGGTCTGCACAAGTGAGCTATCTGGTATAACCTCATCAGCAGAAATCAATTGTTCCTTCAGGTCTTTGATCTTTGTAAGAAAACTGTCCATCGAATCACCTTCATTCATGTGCTCACTCTCCAACTGTTTTCGGAGGTAAGCAACACGAGCCTCATTCCTAGCCTGGTACAAAGTGGTAAGTGTATCCCAAGCATCCTTTGCTGTTCTGCAAGAGCGAATGTGAGGAATAATGACACGTTTGACAAACAAAGCTATCAATGCATGTGCCTGGGCATCTCTGCCATCCCAACGAATTTGCTCTGCAGTAGGTGCAACAGAAACAGTAGCACGAACAGGAATCTGCGGAATATCATCTTCGACACCATCTTCATCAGCTCCAACACCTGTATTTGCAGTACCTGTCGTTACAGGTGTAACAAGACATCTTTCAACACCCTGCACAATGTTCCACAATCCTTTTGCAACCAGTACATGTCGCATCATATAAGCCCATAATGGGTAGTTGGTACCATCCAACTTATCCTCAACAGCCAACATACGGAATACATCACTGCTTTCAGCCATGGCCGGTGACTAAAATACCTTGATGTAGAAAATTGATTGTATCTCAAAAAGTTGAACAGAACTGCCCAGACGAGTTCTGCTAGACCTGTAGCAGACTTCGAGACGCTTAAACTGGCGAACAGAAACTGGTATATACCTTTGGCACAAAAGGACGAAATAGCCTGCACAAGCACTACGATAGTGCGTTCGGAGGCCGAAACGAGCTCAGATCGCGATTTCGGCACCACAAAACGAAGCTGTTTTGATCTCGGAAACACCTTGAGTATGCTCACCAAATTTTGTGCGAATTTGAGACTGCAAACGGAGGAGTGTCGACGGCGCTATAGAAGAAGCAACGACCTGCTCTGATACCAATTGTTGGAGTTAGACGTCTGCGGAAGCACGCGAACAGCACAAGGAAGAAGAAGAAACTTGGAGCACAACACACAAGACTGAATGTATTACTAGAGAATGTACAAAGATAAGTAGCCCATTAGGGCAATAGGCGTATATACAAGTCGGGGGAAAAAAACCTCCTAAAGAGGGAAAAAAGTGCCTTGGCGGTCCTAGAGTGTTCACACACATCACTACCTAAATATATCAACAAATAGTAGTGTCCTACGATTACTTGATGTTGGGTTCGTGCTATCGCAGTGGAGTCTTGTGTTTGAAGTAAATTTTTACATGCATAAAAGGAAGACGATTAGTCTTGCTTCTATGGTTCGGAGCTCAGACATGGAAAAAATGAGGAGTAGAGCATGCAGGAGAGAAGTGGTGGCTCGTAAAGAAGAATCTTCTATAGAGGAGAATGCCAATTTGTTGCAAGAGGAAGAAGAGGATGCTCAAACTCCGACATCGACAAGCAAATTAACACAGTCGCTTACGGATCCCTTCACAGATTTTAAAGTAGAGATTGACATGAGCGCATCATTTAATGCTATCTGGCTACAACATATTTCCTTGTTCGAGTTTGCATCCCTGCCTTGGGCGAGCTGGAGACTGAATTACTATGCTAGGAGTCATATGGACATCATCAGAAAGAAGAAAGGACATTTTTCTCCGTAGGTGAAGTTTTCTCCCAAATTAATTGCAATTGTTTTTAAAGTGCCTTTGCTTAAGGAGCTGATTTTTCCTAAATGTCATGAGGAGGCATTGAAAAAGGAATTTGGCCCTTGGGAAGGAGGTCGCCAATATTACATGTTGAAGAATGCATCTTATGTGTGCATAGAGCAGCTTAAATGGTATCTCGAGATGTTGTGTGCTTTATAGTAAAATACGATTATATGTCCAAGGACAATTTTGCACCATTATGATGGACAAGAAAAGGGGGAAGTGTTAGCTGGAATCACTAGATATTTGATAGAATGTACAGTGAAGTATTCTCCTAGGATAGGTGGAACACACAAGCTAATAGTAGATTACCAGCATATCTTGTAGCGATATTTCAATTTCTAAAGAAGGTTGAAAGAAACAAGGTTATGTGGCCCAAGGTACTCGACCAGCAGATGGATTCCCGAAGGATTCAGAATAAGGATCAAGATAATCTTTGAGAGGAGGACGAATTGGATGAAACATATAGTGATTTATTAAAAGTTGGATACAAGGTAGAGGAAGTTGATTCGGTGGTACAAAAGTTGAAGGGCAAAACTTCTAAAGGAGTAAGTTTTTATGAAACACCAATTAATGTATCTAAAGATATAGAGTAGCCGAAGATTTAAACTGTCCAAGAAATGCAAATTGGAACCTGAGCTGAAAGTTGTGGTGGATAAGGTTTTGGATGTCTCAAAAAAAAAATGAAGTTAGTACAGAAGTGTTAGAGATGCAGTAGAAATTGGATGAGGTGTATAAATTGATACTAAGACAAGATGGCTTGTTGAAGGTGTTGGAGAAACAATCACTAATTGGACATATATTTGAAGGTCAAAGCTTTAGAAGAAAAGCACATGCCTATGTGAAGGGACAAATTCACAAGTGTATTATATTTGTAAAGTTAGTTCACTTTAGTTCTAGACGTTTTTTAAAAATCACGAGAATAAGAAAATCTATATAAGTTAGTTTGTATCAACTGACGCCAAGTGGAAGACAATGAGAGAGTGAGTTAGAACTCATTTTGTATGACTGAGAATAGTCGGGCTTCTCTGCGTGAGAAAGCACCTCTGCATTTCTGAGTTTCATAGTTATGGAAAGAGTTTATTAAACTTCTATGTATAAGTCTTCTTCTTCCATCTCCAGATTTTGTCTTGTGTGAAATGATTTCAAAAGTTGAAGTTTTCCAAGCAAGTCGATGCCTGGCATTGAGTTTGTGTTGATAAGTCCTTGTTTTATTTTCTGAGTGTTATGTACTGCTAGAACTTCTTGAAAAGATGATGTTTGTTGAGCAACTCGATGCCTCGCATCAAGTTTTAGCATAAAGTCAATGCTTGGCATCGACTTCCCACATAAAAGTGGTCTTGCTCATGTCTTGTGTTCATAGGCTAATTCTGGTGCTGAAAAAGTGGCTGAAAAAGCTCAAAGTCGATGCCGGGCATCGACTTTTGGTTGCAAGTGGATGCTAAGCATCGAATTTTCATTTTTAGACACTCATAATTACTAAAGAAGGCAAAATTTCCAGTTTTGGCAAGTCATACAGGGTCATCTTGTGAAGGCCATAACTTGCGTTCTAGAGATCCATTTCTTGCATATGATAGCTTGTTGGAAAGCTCTACTCTTCTAGTTTCATCCACTACAATATCTTGGAGAAATAATATTTGACATAAGAGAAATTAGCAAAATACTGAAGGTGTTTCATTTTAGTGATTGAAAATTTTTGAAGAAGTAAAGTTCTTGGTTTTGGCTATCACTTCTCAAAGTTTGGAGTGGCAATGAGTTAATGGTGACCATAGAAGTTGTCTAGTGTCACATTAATTCATTTCTTGTGGTGTTTCATACATCAACAAGTGGTATCAGTGCAGAAAGGTCCTAAAGAGCAGAAGGCGGCAAAGGTACAATAAGTTTTGGAAAGTTTTCCATTAAAGTTTGAAAGGTGAAGCATTTGAAGACACAAGGCATCAAAAGATTACTTTCAAAGTATCCTCATACACAAAGAACTTCAAAAGGTATTATCCTTTATCCTTTAAACTCACAGGTTGAAGCAGAAGGAAAGGAGTATGGCAGATCATATCTCCATTGATAAATTGGAGAGAGATAATTACCCCGCATGGGTAATGAGAATGGAAGCCTTACTTATGAGTAAGGATCTCATGATATATGTTACAGGTGAAGAAGAGAAGCCAGTATTTGAAGATGAAAGCCGACCAAAGAAAGAGGAACTTGATGCTTTAAATCATTGGCAGAAGACGGATGAAAGTGCAAAAGCCTACATCTACAATACAATCTCTGATCATTTGCTACCACACATCAGAGGATTGGAATCATCTGAATATATATGGAATGCATTGGAGTATCATTTCCAAAGCACTACTAAAGCAAGGAAAGCAAGTCTATGGTCAGAATTTACAACATTCAAGAAGAAGCCAAGTCAAAGTATTAGTGATTATGTCACTAAGATGAAGGATCTAGCAGATATCCTTGGATCCATAGATGAAGATGTTGAAGATCACAGGTTGATTGCTCAACTACTTGCAGGTTTGAGAGGAGATGAAAGGTGGAAACCTTTCGTCTTGTCAACAGAACTTTCTTTGAATCATTATGTTCCAGATTTAAATCAATTACTTGGTTTGATGCTCACATATGAGCAAGACTTGAAGGGAGATGGAGATAAAGGACAAAGTTCGGCAATGTACATAAAGAACAAGAAGAAAAGAGATAAAGGTAAAGCAAAGGATGAAGAGAAGTTGAGTTCTCAAGTTTATTATGAAAGAGGTAAAGGCACTGGTAGAGGAAGAGCAAGAGGTTTTGGAAGAGGAAGAGGTAATCAAAATAAAAACAAGAAGGCTTGCTAGATCTGTGGATTGAGTAATCATTTGGCTCATGACTGTTGGCACAATCAACAAGGATCAAACTAGAATCAAAACAACAATAGCAGAGGTCGAGGTGGAAGATATCAAAGTAATTATCAAAGAGGTAGACAAAGTCAAAGAGGAGGCTATGGTAGAGGTGGAGGAAGAAGTTGGGGACAGAATCAATCCTACAACACCACCTACTACAATTATGCAAATGACGCACAGAATGAAAGTCATACATCATTGATGATGAATTCAATCAGAACATCAGATAAAGAAGATCTAAAGGTATTTTACATTGACTCTGGATGTTCTAATCATTTGTCAAGAAACATAGAATTGATGTCAGAATTGGAAAAAGGCATTTCTAGTCATAGTGTTCAAACAGGTGATAATACAAGACATAGTGTACATTCAATTGGAAAAGTGAAATGCAAGAGTGGAGCAGATTTGCTAACCAATGTTTTGTATGTTCCTACAATACCTAAAAACTTGATAAGTGTGGGACAGATAGTTGAAAAAGGTAAGTCAGGTTTACAAATGAAGGAGTATTTGTTGAAGATCCAGAGAATGGATATAATCAGATTGTCTCTGGTAAGAAAGAAGGTAGAATCTTTACTTTAAGAGTGCAAGGGAACATTGTTCAAGCTTTGCTCACACATGGTGAAGGAGTGATTACAGAACTTGATCTCTGGCATAAGAGATTAGGTCATTTCAATGAAAGAGGAATTAAAGCTATGGTTGAAAATCAGTTTGTGCTAGGACTACCAAATGTGCAGAGTCAACATATGGTTTATAAATGTGAAGCATGTGGAATGGGTAAAGCACACAGGTTACCATTTTAGAAGAAAGAATTCAAACATGATGGAATACTTGAGCTCATTCATACATATGTATGGGGACCAACAAAAGGAGGATCTATCAGTGGCTCAAGGTATTATGTTCTTTTCATTGATGATGCTACAAGATGGATAACATTATATGTTTTGAAGGAAAGATCAGAAGTGTTTGGAGCCTTCAAGCATTTTCATGCATATGTAGAGAGAGTCACAGGTCAAAAGCTTAAGAGACTGAGGTATGATAGAGGGGGAGAATACTTCTCCCAAGAGTTCAATGATTATCTTTGGAATGCAGGTATTAAGAGGGAAATAACCTGCAGGTATAAACCACAACAAAATGGTGTAGCAGAAAGAAGGAACAGGACTTTGGTTGAGTTTGCTAGAGCTATGCTGAAAGAGAAGAGTTGTCCAAATTATCTTTGGGCAGAGGCTGTGAATATAGCTACGTATCTTGTGAATAGATTACCATGTGCAGCTCTAAATGGAATGACTCCATATGAAGCTTGGTGGGGTAAGAAACCAACACTAGATCATTGTAAAGTGTTTGGATCAATTGCATATGCTTATGTGCCATCACAACTTAGGCATAAACTTGAACCAAAGGCAGAAAAATATGTGTTCATTGGTTATGATGAAAAGCAGATGGGTTACAGGTTGTGGAATCCTCTAACCAAACAATTTATTGTTTCTAGAGATGTTACATTTGATGAACAGAAAAGTTGGTATGCAGATCAAAGTCATACAGCTGAAGAATTTGAAGAAGAGGTAAGAAGATGTGAGAAAGGAAAATCAATTGTGCAGGTAAATAGAGATGAAGATTATATGCAGGCAAGTACATCTAGAAGTGGATTAATAAGAAGGAATGAAGAAGCTCCTATATTTGATGAAGAGGTGTATCCAGACACTTATGAAGAATGTGAACCAAGAAGGCCAAGCAGGACTAGAAGGCAACCAGAAAGGTATTCTTATGATACTTCTTACATAACTCAGAAGAACTATGCATATATGGTCAACGATGATGAAGAACCTCAAAACTATGATGAAGCAAAAGGTAAGAAGCAATTGGAAGATGCAATGAAGGAAGAATTCAATGCACTGGAGGAAAACAAGACATGGGAACTTGTTCCTAAACCAAATGGTAAGAAAGTAATTGGAAATAAATGGGTTTATAAAGTGAAGAAGCTTGCAGATGGAAGTATAGCCAGATACAAAGATAGACTAGTGGTGAAAGGCTTTGCCCAAACCTATGGCATAGATTATGATGAGACATTCAGTCTTGAAGCTAATATGTTAACTATAAGGACAATCATTGCTATTGCAGCTTCAAAAGGATGGACCCTAAGTTAATTGGATATAAAGAATGCATTCTTGAATGGATACATATCAGATGAGGTATACATGGAACAACCTCAAGGGTTTATAGATTCCAGGTATCCAAATTTTGTTTGCAGGTTGAGAAGAGCATTGTATGGATTGAAGCAAGCTCCAAGAGCATGGAGCTATAGACTGGTGAAGTATCTCAATGATCTTGGATATCAAAGTTCAAAAGCAGATCCAAGTCTACTCATCAAAAGAACAGAGGAAGGTACAATCTACATTTGTATTTATGTAGATGACATTATAATCACAGGTACTTCAGATGAAGGAATCAAGGAGATAAAGAGATTACTTGAAAAAGAATTCAAGATCAGTGATTTAGGAAAGTTGTCATACTTTCTTGGAATGGAAGTCACTTATACAGATCATGGTATATATGTATCACAAGAAAGGTATCTTCTGAATCTATTGAAGAAGTTTGATATGGAAAATTGTAGAGAAGCTTCAACTCCACTTGAAGTTAATCGCAAGCTCAGTAAATATGATGGTGCAGAATACAAAGATATGAGGAAGTATCAATCTCTTGTGGGTAGTTTGATTTATGCTACACTAACAAGACCTGATCTTAGTTATGCAATGGGAGTTTTATCACAGTTCATGCATTGTCCAAAGGACCCACATTGGATTGCAGGTCAAAGAGTTCTCAGATATATCAAGGGAACTATAAAGGAAGGATTATATTATCCTTTTACATCATGATTGAGACTGGGCAGGTAATCAAGATGACAGAAGATCAACTTATGGCTACATGATATACATTGGTGATAAGCTTGTAATTTGGTGTTCAAAGAAACAGCATACAGTAGCATTATCATCAACTGAAGCTGAGTACAAAGGACTTGTGGAAGCAGCTAAGGAGGTCATATGGATGCAGACATTGTTCAAAAGCTTGGGCATTGATCAAGGTATACCTACAATACATGGAGATAATATGAGTTCACTTTATCTTGCAGCAAATCCAGTATTTCATGCAAGAACAAAACATATAGAGATACATTATCATTTCCTGAGAGAAAAGGTAATGGAGAAAGAGATTGAAGTGGAGTACATTTCTACTAAAGATCAGATAGCAGACATAATGACAAAGAGCTTGGATGGTGTGAAGACCAGCAGATTCAAAAGCATGGCAGGAGTAAAAGAAAAAGAAGATGATATGAAGAAATAGAGAATGTTAATTAGTGATTGAGGGGGAGCTGTTGGAGAAACAATCACTAATTGGACATATATTTGAAGGTCAAAGCTTTAGAAGAAAAGCACATGCCTATGTGAAGGGAAAATTCACAAGTGTATTATATTTGTAAAGTTAGTTCACTTTAGTTCTAGAAGTTTTTTAAAAATCACAAGAATAAGAAAATCTATATAAGTTAGTTTGTATCAACTGACGCGAAGTGGAAGACAATGAGAGAGTGAGTTAGAACTCATTTTGTATGACTGAGAATAGTCGGGCTTCTCTGCGTGAGAAAGCACCTGTGCATTTCTGAGGTTTCATAGTTATGGAAAGAGTTTATTAAACTTCTGTGTATAAGTCTTCTTCTTCCATCTCCAGATTTTGCCTTGTGTGAAATGATTTCAAAAGTTGAAGTTTTCCAAGCAAGTCAATGCCTGGCATTGAGTTTGTGTTGATAAGTCCTTGTTTTATTTTCTGAGTGTTACGTACTGCTATAACTTCTTGAAAAGATGATGTTTGTGGAGCAACTTGATGCCTGGCATCGAGTTTCAGCATAAAGTCGATGCTTGGCATCGACTTCCCACATAAAAGTGGTCTTGCTCATGCTCAAAGTCGATGCCCGGCATCGACTTTTGGTTGCAAATCGATGCTAGGCATTGAATTTTCATTTTTAGACACTCAGAATTACTAAAGAAGGCAAAATTTCTAGTTTTGGCAAATCATACAGGGTCATCTTGTGAAGGCCATAACTTGCGTTCTAGAGATTCGTTTCTTGCATATGATAGCTTGTTGGAAATCTCTACTCTTCTAGTTTCATCCACTAAAAGATCTTTGGAGAAATAATATTTGAGCTAAGAGAAATTAGCAAAAATACTGAAGGTATGTCATTTTAGTGTCTGAAAATTTCTGAAGAAGTAAAGTTCTTGGTTTTGGCTATCACTTCTCAAAGTTTGGAGTGGCAATGAGTTAATGGTGACCATAGAGGTTGTCTAGTGTCACATTAATTCATTTCTTGTGGTGTTTCATACATCAACAGAAGGAACATAAGTTATTGATATATTAAACTCTGATAAGTATTAGGTACTGAAGTCTCAAGTTCAAAGCTTACAAGAGGAATTGAAAAAGAAAACATAGTAGCATGAGGAGGTGCCGTCTTCCTTTCACCAACAACAGGCAGTAGAAATATCGAAGGTCCAGAAGGACCTTCAAGAGTTTGATGATTAGATAGGGAGAATGAAACAAATGGTGGAGACAGAAATACAAAACTTAGCTGCATTGAACACAACTTTGCAAGTGGATAATGAAGTATTGAAACCTAGAATCAAACCTTTACTTGTGCTAGAGGAACAAATGTTACAGAACGAGGAAGTGGAAATGGATGCAATGCTAATGTCAGAAATGGATATGATGATCATCAAGATCTATGGATAGGATTGAAAGAGAGACTACAAGCACTTATCAATTATCCACATGAGCAGATGAAAGATGGCTTTATATCGGTATATGAGTGTCAGCTGATGAAAGTGGTTGAACAACATGGAACTTAGAGGCAAGTATTATTAAAGCAGATTGCGGACTTGAAAGAGTAGATTGTTCAACACACTCTAGATAAAGAGTTGGATGATCTGGTTCAGCAGCAAGAAAAGGTGGTATCAAAAAAGATGGTGAAGCAAGAAGATATGTAGGTTGAAGTAGATCAAGTTCAAGAAAGTGCTAATGTTGTAGAGGAAGTTCATCAAGCAGATTTCAATAAAGAACTTAGTCTTATAGTCTATGATCAAGGGATTGTGAAATCAGGGTTGATTTTTGGGAAAGATCACCCACTGCGCACTGCCAAGTGTTGAGGGATGAGAAAGTGAAGTTAAAGTGGTTAGTCGAAATTTTGCTGACTCTAATATTGCTAACTTGGACTTTGCTGAATCTATATTTTGGTCAATCAGATATTTAAAAAAGAAATACTTATGAGTTAGTTCAGGTATGTTGTGTGAGAAGATCATTATAATTTTTTTTGTGAGGATACGTGAGGGGAGAGGAAGCGTCTTACAGAAAGACAAAAAGCTTACAGAAGTGGAAAAGACTTTTATTCATGTATTTTGTGTAGGCTGAAAGTATTTAGACCTGATGTATGCTATCAGGCAGAGGCTGAAATTGTATTTCATTCAAGCTAAATATCTCTTTTGTGAAGACAATCGTGAAGTAATACTTTCTTGTTCATTTGTGCAATCTTGTATTTTTCTTGTCTCTATCCTAAATGTTTTATTCATGCATTGTATGCATTTGAGAATGGTCGATCAAAAATTCATTCTCAAAGTAATTACGTTGTTTGTGAGAAGATTTATGTGCTAGGAAGTGTTCAAGAGAGTCAATTGTTTGAGTTAGTAGCTATGTGTTTTTGAACCCAAACACCAATGATCATAGTAATTTAGCATTTGAGTTCTAGTGGAACAAGTGTTAGTCAAGAGGGTGCAAGCATGAGTTTCGAAAGAAATACCATCTATGTACAACCATAATAGTTTGAATTTACCCATGGACTTAAAGTAGTTAACATTTAAATATCTAACAATTGGATCAACAAAACTAAAAATCTTTTAAAATCATAGAATGATTGTGCACAATGTTTTGTTATCTACATACTCAATGTTTTCATCTATGATATCGAGTATGCTCTTGATGTATTCCATGATATATAGCTAAGCTCTCTTCATCAAGATGAGTAGCTTTAGAAATAATATCTACATGGTAAGGTTTAGGGTTATTAACCATTTCCAAAGTTGACCACAAAGAGTTCCTGATAGATAGTTATGTCTTTCACTGATTGTCAACTTTGGTAGTGTGAGACAACATCTTCTAATGTTGTCAAATAACCTATAAGTAGCAGTATCAGTTGTTAATTTATTCTCAGGCCTCTACTCCACATTTCTATCCCAGAAATGAGCCAGTGTCCTCAAATGGATTGAAAAATTCCATAAACATTGATCCCTCTCCCAAATACGTATAACTTCCTTCCTAAACTCCGAGAAGATTGTATCAATATATTCGTTGAACTCATCTAGATCATAGGCACTCCAAATCCAAACATTTAAATGTTCAAGGCACCATCGTAGAAAAGGCTTACTATCACAAAAATCTTGCTTACTTCGGAAGTTCATAAATACATCAACTTCTAGAATCAGATTCCTAAGCTATAAATCCTTGTGAATAGGTTTCAATTCTTCTATCTCCTCCTCTCTTAGGACATGTCTAATCTTTGGGGGTTCCCTTTCTATCTCAATGAATTCGGGTTCTATTACCACATGATCCAACCTCTTTTGTTTCTTTGACTTGCATGGTATCTATTTAGGCTCTTGATTCCCTTATGGTGTAAACACTAGTACATGATTAGTTTGAGTTGAAACTCATACTTTCTACTCAACTTCTATTGCAATAAGATCAATTCGAGTTGAAATAGGACATGTTTGAGTTGAAATAGGAATAGTTTGAGTTGCAACTGATACTTTCTGCTCAATTTTTGATGCAATAAGATTAGCTCGAGTTGAAATAGGACATGTTCAAGTTGAAATAGAATCAGTTTGAGTTGAAACAGATACTTCCTGTTCAAATTCTATTGCAGTTTGACATTGACTTGTTGTGGATGGAACTTTGTTTGTTTATCTGACCTATAAGTCAAACATCACTAAAACTTACAATCAATAACACTGTTATTCTATAAAAAATTCTATAGACGTCTATAATACGAAGCATAGAAGAGAAAATATTTTAATAACATCGTTACAAAATAGGTGTTGTAAGAAGGTAAACGCTAGAACTAAACTTCTATTGCAGCTTGACATTGATTTGGAGAATTATCTTTTGCAGAAATTGTGCATGGAATTTTGTTTCTTCATCAAAGCTAAATCAATGACACAATTGAGCTATGGAATATGTACAGGGTATATAATATGAAGCACAAACAACAATGTATCTTAATAACATCGATACAAAATAGGTTGATCACAAAATGTGATGATAGATAATAGATTTGGATGATGCAACACATGGCGATAGTACCCATTACAAAGGAGAGTGATATAAGGGGGTGAACACTGGTACTATTCTTTCAAAAGATCGTCTATATTAGGTACAATGCCATCCGTTTAGGTGTGAATGAGTAGTTTTTTTGTCATTGTAATTGGGTGCAAATGGCTTGGCTTATTGTGACATTTCATAGGTGCTTGCAAATTTCTTTTTGCATTTTTCATAAACTGTGCTAGAGTGGCATCTTCTTGTACATTAACACCTACAAATTTTATTGGGGATCCACACATGTTAGAAATTGAGGGTGGCTTAAAATAGTTTTGCTTCAAGGAGGTTTCATTTGCAGCATTCGTTTCAAGAACATCTTTGTTTGGACTTTGATTAAGATCAAAACTTGGATTCTACAAATGATCATTGTTTGAACAAACACTGAGATCATTAATTGGTAGAGGAACGTCCTTTGAAAGATCAATATTTGAAGGAAGAACTTGATTTGGAGGATTTCATCTAGGTTAAAGCCAAACCCTAGACTAGATTCAAACTGACAAGCGATAAACATGTGGATAGAAAGAGGAACCTCTTTATCAACTACAAAGCTATGACTAGCTAGATGAATATCTGAGCTGCTAACTTCATCAAGAACATTCTCCATCATTCGATCTAGACCACTATCAAAGTCAATGCATTTGGACTCCACATCATGCATGTGGTCAACTGTGCAAGGATCCACATTGACATCCATTGTAGAGTGGGTTTCGAGGAAGGATGGAAATTTGTCTCTCTCTCTTTTGATGTTGAAGAATGGGCATAAGTCTTACTTTCAGGAAATGGTGTACGCCCAACATTCTCACTTGTCCCAAGATCCATATTGTATGCAACATCAGCATTGTTGGTAATTGTTCTGATTGAGGTATTAGCAACTACTTATCACAATGAAACCAACCAGCTTAGTGTTTTGGTAGAGGGTTTAACAGTACGAAAGAGATAGATGGTTCATGGATGGTTAGAGTTTAGACATGTATAGATGATTACTTTAATACCTTATTACAAACAACTAACCAGAAAATATATCCTTAGTAATATCTAATTAGTAACAAGCTAATTAATAATAGGTAATTAGTAATAGCTAGCTAGTAATAGCTAATTAGTAAGAGCTAATTAGTAATAGCTAATTAGTAATTTAGGAATAGCTAGCTAGTAATAGCTAATTAGTAATAGCTAATTTGTAATAGTTGATAAGTAATAGCTAATTAGTCATAGCTA
Source organism: Ceratopteris richardii (assembly GCA_020310875.1). Lineage (NCBI taxonomy): Eukaryota > Viridiplantae > Streptophyta > Polypodiopsida > Polypodiales > Pteridaceae > Ceratopteris > Ceratopteris richardii. The sequence goes on along the minus strand of CM035439.1, from coordinate 38,381,152 downwards.
AATAGTAATCATTCATTAGTAATAGCTAATTTGTAAAAGCTAATTTGTAATAGCTAATTTGTAATAGCTAATTCATAATAGCTAATTAGTAATAGCTAATTAGTAATAGCTAATTAGTAATAGCTAATTAATAATATCTAGTTAGTAATAGCTAGAGTTATAGATAATTAGTGATAGTTAATTAGCAATTTAGTAATAGCTACATCATAATAGCTAATTAGTAATAGCTACTTTGTAATAGCTAATTAGTAATAGATACTTCGTAATAGCTAATTAGTAATAGCTAATTAGTAATAGCTAATAAATAATACCTTATTCATAATAGCTAATTGGTAATAGATAATTCATAATAGCTAATTCATAATAGATAACTAGTAATAGCTAGTTAGTAATAGCTAATTAGTAATAGCTACTTAGAAATAGCTAATTAGTAATAGCTAGTTAGTAATAACTAATTAGTAATAGCTAATTAGTAATAGCTAATTAATAGTAATAGCTAGTTAGTATTAGTTAATTAGTAATAGTTACTTTATAGTCACTAATTAGTAATAGATAATTAGTAATAGCTACTTAGTAATAGCTAATTAGTAATAGCTAATTCATAGTACCTAACTAATAATAGCTAATTAGTAATAGCTAATTAGTAATAGCAAATTAGTAATAGCTAATTCATAATAGCTTATTAGTACTACCTAATAACTAATAGCTAATTAGTAACTTAGTAACATCTAATTACTAATAGCTAATTTGTAATAGCTAATTATTAATAGCTAATTAGTAATAGCTAATTAGTAATAGTTAATTAATAATAGCTAATTCATAATAGATAACTTATAATAGCTAATTAGTAATAGCTAGTTAGTAATAGCTAACTAGTAATAGCTAATTAGTCATAGCTAATTAGTAATAGCTAATTAATAATAACTAATTAGTAATAGCTAATTTGTAATAGCTACTTTGTAAGAGCTAATTAGTAATAGATAATTCCTAATAGTTAATTTGTAATAGCTAATTAGTAATAAGCTAATTAGTAATAGCTAATTACTAACAAGCTAACTAAGAACCAGCTACTTAGTAATAGCTAATTGGTAAAAAGTTAATTATTAATATGTAATTGGTAACAAGCTAATTATTAATAGCTAATTGATAACAAGCTAATTATTAATAGCTAATTTCTAGCTACTAACTAATGACCAACTACTTAGTAATAGATAATTGGTAATAGGCTAATTATTAATGGTTAATTATTAACAAGTAACCCAAAAATAGCAACTTAGTAATAGTTAACTAGTAGCAAGCTAGTTAGTTACGAACAACTAACTAAGAACCAGCTACTTAGTAATAGCTAATTAGTAACAAACTAATTAGTAATAGCTAATTACTGACAACTAACTAAGAATAGCTACTTAGTAATAGCTAAATGGTGACAGTCTATTTAGTAATAACTAATTACAAGAAACTAACCAAGGACTAGCTACTTAGTAATAACTAACTAGTAACAAGCTAAATATTAATAGCTAATTACTAATAAGTAACCAAAAATCAGCAAGTTAGTAATAGATAATTAGTAACAAGCTAATTAGTTACAAACAACTAACCAAGAACCAACTACTTAGTAATAGCTTATTAGTAACAAGCTAATTAGTAATAGTTATATACTAACAACTAACTAAGAACTAGCTACTTAGCAATAGCTAACTAGTAATAAGCTAATTAGTAATAACTAATTATAAACAATTAATCAAAAGAGTAGCTACGTATTAATAAGTAACTAGTAACAAGCTAAATAGTAATAGCTATTTATAAACAAGTAACCTAGAATTAGCAACTTAGTAATAACTAACTTGTAATTAGCTAATTAGTTACAAACAACTAACCAAGAATCACCTACTTAGTAATAGCTAGTTAGTAACAAGCTACTTACTAATAGCTAATTAGTAACAACTAACTAAGAACCAGCTACTTAGTAATAGCTAACTGGTAAGAAGCTAATTAGTAATAGCTAATTAATAAAACTAATTACAAAGAACTAATCAAGGACTAGCTACTTAGTAATAACAAACTGGTAACAAGCTAAATAGTAATAGTTAGTTACTAACAACTAACTAGGAACTAGCTACTTAGTAATAGCTAATTGGTAACAAAATAATTAGTAATAACTAATTACTAACAACTAACCAAAAACTAGACACTTAGTAATAGCTAATTAGTAACAACCTAATTAGCAATAGCTAATTACTAACAAGCTAATTAGTAATAACTGATTACTAACAACTAACTAAGAATCAACTACTTAGTAATGGCTGATTAGTCATAAGCTAATTATTAATAGCTAATCGGTAATAATCTAATTATCAATAGCTAATCGATAATAGGCTATTTAGAATAGATAATTGTTAATAAGCTAATTTCTAACAACTAACTAACGACTAGCTACTTAGTAGTAGCTAATTGGTAACAAGCCAAATATTAATAGGTAATTACTAACAAGTAAGACAAAATCAACAACTTAGTAATATCTAATTAGTAATAAGCAAATTAGTAATAGATAATTACAAACAAGTAACTAAGAACCAACTACTTAGTAATAGGTAACTAGTAACAAGCTAATTAGTAATAGCTAATTACAAATAAGTAACTAAGAACCAACTACTTAGTAATAGCTAATTAGTAACAAGTTAATTAGTAACAAGCTAATTAGTAATAGCTTATTACTAACAACTAACTAAGAACTAGCTACTTAGTAATAGCTAGCTAGTAACAAGCTAATTAATAATAGATAATTAGTAACAACTAATTATAAACAACTAACCAAGGACTAGCTACTTAGTAATAGCTAATTAGTAATGTGATAGATAGATAGATAGATAATTAGTATATATCTATCTACCTACCTACCTATCTATGTATGTATCTATGTATCTATGTATCTATGTATCTATGTATCTATCTATCTATCTATCTATCTATCTATCTATCTATCTATCTATCTATCTATCTATCTATCTATCTATCTATCTATCTATCTATCTATCTATCTATCTATCTATCTATCTATCTATCTATCTATCTATCTATCTATCTATCTATCTTTCTTTCTTTCTTTCTTTCTATCTATCTATCTATGTATCTATCTATCTATCTATCTATCTATGTATCTATCTATCTATCTATCTATCTATCTATCTATCTATCTATCTATCTGTCTATCTATCTATCTATCTATCTATCTATCTATCTATCTATCTATCTATCTATCTATCTATCTATCTATCTATCTATCTATCTATCTATCTACCTACCTACCTAGCTAGCTAATTAGTGACATTGCAATTTGTAGATAGAAATAACTTAAACTCAAAAAGTGATAAGAAGTCGCAACCATGAATAAAAAGAAATATTGTTAATATGTTTGATACTTGAAAAGCCTTAAGAAACCATAACTAAATATCATTGGGTTAATACGTAAAAACCTAGTAACAATGATATAATTAATCAACATGACAAGCTTACCTCTATCTATTTTGCATCAACCATCAAAGAATCCAAAGAATGTTTTCCACACATTGTGGTATTTTAGTACCACATTCACCTAAATAGTTGACTGACATATGATAATGTGCTGCAAAACAAATGTAATGATATGAATGGTTGCATGGTAGAAAGTGCACCAAAAAACTCATCCACTCCTCAATATTCAAACCACATGCTATGCACATGGATGAAACATTGAGTGAGAGGGATGATGGTAGCTGTGGGGGAGGTTATGGCAATGAGGGTGACAAGTCATGTGACTCCATCATGCTTAACATGTTGTTTACAAAGGATAGATGTAGATTCACATTCTTGAGGTGATCCTCATGCAACTTGTATTCAACCTGTGCATGTAACAATCCAGATTATTAGTATTGAACCTTTAAAAAATCCTCCAACCAATGTCAATAAAGCTAAATATAACCTCTAGTTCAGGCACCTTGTCGTTTGCATCTGGTTCAACCCCTAAAAGTTCCAAATTAATAGTACATATCTGAATTTACATCTCCAATTGAATCCTCCTCTCAAGACATTCCCACATCACATTTCAATTCATCTAAAGATGCTTGTAACTTTTTTCTCATCTCAATGACTATTGTAGTCACTTTAGACTTAGCTGTCTTTGATAGCTTGGCTTGATCGAAAGTGAGCTTCACCCTATCCAACTTAATCTTTTCACTATCAATTAACAATTTTAAGGTACATATAATCTCAGTACCCTCCACTTGCCCAATGGCAGCAACTGTGGTACCTTGTGGAACATGTAACTCAATGTCATGTTTTTGTTCTTGCAAGTCAGCATCTAGAGGCTCTAAAACCAATGAAGCATCATCGTTCGAAAAATTGTAAAACCTTTGCATCTTCAAATGTAGCATACCCATCTTCGTGCATCTCTCTATAGATGTTTCTATAGCTACAACCCATGCCACTTGGTACAAAGTTGGATTTGTGGATGTTTGAGTAGTGTTGTTTTGAAATGCAAAATCTCTAGGAAACTATGTGGACAATTCGTAGTTTATCAATATCTCGTAGTGACCTTCTGATGCCGCACCATCAGTGCATCATAGAACTCTAGCTTGAAATTTAATTTGACTTTCATTTTTCCCTTCACGTGAGTAAATTTAAACATGGACAACCAATCTTCCTTGCTAATCAATTTTTATGATATAATACCTAGATCTATACCAGCGATAGAGACCGTAGACAGTGTTGAATTCCTCTTTTTTATGGTAGAAGATGTTGTGGTTTAGCACTTTTGGATATGTTGGATATATCCATATGCATCAACAAGGTAAGTTATTGTTCATAAATGCACGTAAGAAGGTGCAGGTTGACTAATGAGTTAAATAAATTGACTCAGTGAGGAGCTTACCTCATCCATTGCTTCTGCTAGCTTCAACGATGGAATCCTAACAGATGATGCCTCTCCTCTATTGAAAATAAAAGTTCTTACATTAGAACCAAAGAAAATACCCCTAGCCATGCAAGCACCTAAATGATGCATGCATCCATGCATACAATTCTAGATGCAAACCCATGCTTTTCACCTTTTCATACCTCCTCATACTCATTCCTAGTGTTTTTGCTTCACCTTTGTATGATGGAATAGATTCATTTATGGTAGCTTGCTCTTGCGAATGACGAATTTTCTCATATCTTCTATGTTCCACTAGCACAAATTCCATGGACAACCACCTTGTGCAGGATGTGATGAGTAATAACAATGGTTGTCAACGTTCAAATCATGATACCCCATGGGCCACCTTCTTTCAAATGAGTAATGAAAATATTCAAAAATCATTTTCAGATGAATGATCGTACATCGAGGAAAGGATATTATGAATTTAGTTTTTTGCTACTCAAATAGATTATGAAATAGCTATTTCAAAATCATGACGTGCTTAAAAGTGGTAAATAGTCCTAAAAAGTGTTCACATTAACATGCTTTCACCCTCATTCAACCTTTTTATCAATAGTTTTATATTTCAGCTCAATAGAGACTTCTTTTTCTCTCAGTTTTGTCCAAAATTTTCTATTTTTTCGTACATATGAATTGAACAAACGTGGATAATAGAGTTGTTTTCTCTTCCATTCATTGATTCTTGCAAATAAAAAATTGTGTTAGTAAAAGCGATATCATAAAAAATCCCAAATATCTCTTCATCATTATCCAAAACTATACATCCGTAAAACATTCTTTGAAGTTATACCCAATATTGTTTCTCCCATTTCTTCAACTCGTAAAACACATGTAACTGAAATGAATCAGATGAAGAAAGTGCGATGAATGAAGATATAAACATATTTTTATTTAAGCTTTCATAGTCCCAACTTATGAAAGCTTTCTTTGAAAACTTTGATCATCAATGTCACCAGGAATATGCCTCATCTTAAGAGAAGTTCTATTCCTTGTGTGGTCAATGGAGACCATCATAAATTGAACTGCTCTCGTGCCATCCTAACTTTGGATCCTACCATAGGCTTAGCCATCTTTGATGACCCTTGTCTCCATCCTAAGTACAATAATATATGGTTTCCGTACTATCAAAGAGTAGCTAGAATGATCTTGAACAAAGAATTTCTTATAATCACTCATGTCTCCAATCATAACTGAACTTGAGGATATTCACCATAAATTTCTCTTAGCATCATATTAGTAGCTTGAGTTCTCCACCCGGTTTGCACATCAATCAAGAATTTTCCTTTCATGTAAAGCTCTTTAGACATTAGATTAATCCCATACCCATCATCAATAAGTGCAATGAGAGGAGTAGTAATCTTGTCTAGCCTAACTACTTCTTTTGATGTGGCCCAATGATCCTTGGTATAATGGCTAGGAGGAATTGTCTCATGGAATTTCCATTCGAAATATATTTTTTCATGTGCACAATTTTGCACAATAATTTGAACTTGATCAAGAACATTCTTCTCTTCTTGTACTTGTACTTGTGAAATTTGTGTGAGAAAATCCTCATCCATTTCTTCTACTTCCCGAGCTTTAGTTATTTTTTGTTGTTTCTCACTCAAGCTATTGATTATCTCCTCCAAGAACTCACAATTTACTATACATAAAAGCTCTCCCAAGATAAATTCAATCACACTATCAAGCACTCATTTTTCTAGAACTTGCTTCAAGTCAATAGCTTGTTCTATATGAACCTTTTGCATATAGGAAGGGTTCTTAGTTTTTCCTTTCCCTCTTCTAGTAGGCTTTACTTCTTGATCTTGAGGAAGACCTGTGGATTTCATAGTTATGAGTTGCATAGTAGAAGGTGGGTACTAAGTTTTAGTAGGTTTTGATTTGTCTTATTTACTGGTGATGGTGGAACTATTTTTCTAGGTTGATTTATTTGAGTTGGTTATTTAGATTTTTTGCATGAGATTGATCTTGTGGTGCTTCTACCTATCATCTAGTTCTTCTTCATTATTCCTCTTCTTAATTTACCCTTCTTCTCTTTTCTTCAACTATAGCTTATCCCATTGATGAACATAAATAAGTGACTACTCATAGAGTATCAACTAGGTCTTTCCAGCCACTTACCTCTCGAATCTTGTTACTTGTTCTTTTAAAAAGTTCTTGATTCATCTTCCCTCGATCTATGGATTTCATTACCCTTGACCAAGCTTCCGAATCTCCACTTTCATATATCACTAGAAAGGCATACATGGAAGTATGGGAAGTTGATGCAAATACCTATTGTGCTCCAAGGAGTCACACCATATATACCTTTTAATCTTAGGAGTTTTTACATGTTTATTAGTTGCTCATTCTCAGGATTGAGACTCAATCATTGGTTTGAAGCTTTGGATTGTGAGATCACTTAATTTCCTACACGTTTATTCCATTTTATTGGGAGGAACAATTTCCTTTGTAGTTGCAACCTATGGATTAGCTTGTTGGTTTGGAGCAAGCTGCTACTTTCCTTGCATTTGCTCTTCTTGTAAGTCTTCTTTCCAATCTTACATAAACTTCACAGTCATCCTTTTCTTTTAAACATATCTCTTAATCGCCTCTCGAACCAGCTCCAAATCTTTTGTAAGGCCAAGTTTGGATTCCATATTGGTAATTGAGGGAGCTTAATGTTTTTACAATTAAAATAGCCACTTCATTTGCCAACTTGCTCTTGGAACAATTGAATAGCATTCCTCCTCTCTGCTCTTGCTAAGACAACAAAAGTGTTTTGTCCATAACCAATTGAAAAGATATGTCGTAACAATCTCACCTTTACTACCATGTCCGTCCTTAAATGTTGGGTTCACTAGGCATGCCTTAATGTTCTTTAGAAAGGAGGAAAGAATTAGTAAAAAATGGTGACTCGTTTTTCTTCTTAAGATTTATAGCTGAGTGGGTGCATGATCAAACATCTAAGTAGGTTATATATTAAAGCTTATTTGAGACTCTTGCACTCTTGACCATTTATAAGTGGGTAGATCCATACTAATGCAATGGGAACAAAAGCTATTTGACTCTGGTGCAGTTCCCAAAACTTGATTTTCGTATGAAATAATTCATATATACTTCGAAGTGAATTTCTCCACTTACCATTGAGTTTAGCAATTATCATGAGAACTTCAACAAAGCATGAAGTGCTAAAGTTTTATGTTAGATTCATTGAAATGCAATGATAGCATAGAACTCTTCTATTCATTCAGATGAAGACTTCAATGTTCCACATAACTTACCACAAGATGCCATCAAATCTTATACTCTTCTCAGGTTGGATTGACATTTCAAATTTATCAAGTACAATCTTCTCGTTATTAAACTTGTGCTGCAAATATTCAGATTAGCGTTTAGAGAAACGCTCTCTTTTTGTCATAAGTAGCATGCAATAAAGGTAAGGGTAGTCTTTAAAGAAAAGAAAAACCATGTATATATGTGGTCTTATTCCAAGATCAATTACTTTATGCAGCGGAGCACAGACATTCCATTTATACCTCACGAAGCCATTTTTGTTTGCAAGACATCATATCTATAATGATATTGATGTACAATTTCAATCATCTTGAGAATTGTTGTACGCACAGAATTCTTAAAGCTAACGCATGAACCAAAAGACATGAACCACAAGACAAGACTCCATATAAGAACCAACTGCTTAGTCTTTTCAACACTCAGGAATTAAGATATGTGATTTGTGTGTAAGATTCAAAAGGAAAGCCATCCTAGAGTGCTTTAACTTTTCTTCATTGTAAAGCTTTTTTTACAAATATCACACGCGGTAAATTTTTACTTGAGGCATACATTTGACTTAATATGAACAAGGATCCTATGGCTCCAACCAATGAGAGATTTCCCTCACAGGAGTTTGAGAAATTTTCAAGCGTCCAAGTTAACTCATAGATGCTCATGAAAGATTAGGCATGTAGTTCTTCGAGGAACAGAATGGTTTCATATAGCTCGAATGTCATGACAAAAGTCTCTTCTTATTGCGTATGTACACATAACTACAACATCGAGAATGAAAATGCAGTGAGGGACAAGTTTACAAGTTATCAATATATGGGTTTCCAATCAGGATGGACTATCGATGGGTACTCAAGAACGCTTCAAATGGAAGAATTAATATATCCATGCAGGCACATGAAAATTCAGAATCAAGATAATATGCGATCAATACAAAAGAACATAAAATAGAGCAATGATCAAATGAAGTTTTACACAAGGTTAGAACTCAGCAAGATTGCTTTTGTTGGCATCCTCCCATAGGAGGAGGTGATCTTCATGTCGTTTCCTTATAAATATTTTCCATAGTCTGTCGTATATCTGCCTATTTGACCTGCAAATGTAGCACACATGCTAATTTTATAGCCTCTAAGGCCCTTCATGTAGGGACTTACAATATCTTTCACACCAGAATCTTTATAGCAAGGCCTACCACAAAGGCTAGGATAGATCATCGGAATGAAAATTAGTCATCAGAAATATATCAGTAAGCCAGCTTTGTTGGAGAAGCGAGTGGTTGCTTCGCGACTCTCCAGAACGCTCGAAACTCTGGTCGATTGAGTATTCACTGTCCCTCCTTGGCAAAAGGATCACTAATTGTAAGAAACCCCCCCTTTTTTTAGGAGTCATCAAGTATTCCTTTTGATGAAGAACACACTTTTCCCACGTGGGCCCCGCTTGGGGGTGATGAGTGGGCGATTAACCTTTTTTTTGTAAAGCCAGCTACACTTTGTAAAAGCTTCCCTTGCTCTGTGGGATTCGGGGGATCCCGTGGGCACTAGTCCCCTTCTTTTGTATTTTTCCTTTATTTAATTCAAGTCCGGGAGAGTAGGCTAAGGCCGAACTTCCTTTATTAAAAAAAAAAAATCTTTCACACTGCTCACTGTCTATTTAAGTGCATTCAAACTTTTTCATTGATAATACAGGGTGCATTTGATAGACTCAACTGCCTGGCCAACTAAGAAAATCTGACATGTTAATCACCTTTCTAATGTGTAATGATTAAGAGCTAATTGAACTAGTGGACCTACGATATGGTTGGCTCATTTAGTATTCTATAGACATAAACATGAAGAAAATCATGTTTATGTCTATAGACACGGTTGCAAACCATGTCTTTATTCTAAAGACATGGTTGCAAATCATGTGCATGATATAAATATTTTTTCCATAAAAGAATGCACAAGTATGTTAGGGTTCTTATTCATAATTATCGTATCAGAAAGCGCACAAGAGAAATGTGCCTTATTGATTCCCTAAAGATCTCCCTTCTTACACTAACCTTCTCCTATTAAAGATCTCATCTTTCACAAAGCACCACCTTTTAATATAAAGGAAGTTCGGCATTAGCCTACTCTCCCGGACTTGAATTAAATAAAGAAAAGTACAAGAGAAGGGGACTAGTGCCCACGGGACCCCCCAAATCCCACAAAGCAGGGGAAGCTTTTACAGAGCCTAGATGGCATTACAAAGAAGGTTAATCACCCTCTCATCACCCTCATGAGGGGCCCATTTGGGTTTAAGCTTGTTATTGATCAAAAGGAGAACTTGATGATGCCTGAAGGGGGGGGAGGATTTCTTATAATTAACAATCCTTTTGCCAAGGAGGAACAATGATTTCTCAATTGACCACTCCTTGGGGGAGTCACCAAAGTTGAAAGCACATCTTTCCCGCCAGATTTTCCATAGGACCTCCCCTCTGATGGCGTTCTAGAGAGTCGCGGAGCAGCCGATCGCTTCTCCCAGCAGGGCTTGCTGCCAAGTGAGATGTTTATGAAGTAATTTTCTTTCCAACCGTCTGCCAGAGTCTATTGGAGTTGGGGCAGGTAAAGAAGATGTGTGGAACATCTTCGATAGATCGGTAGCAACATTTGCACCAGGGATATCACATTCAAAGAAGTTCAACGGGGAAAGGAGAAACAAGTAAAAAAGTATAAAGAGAAGCTCAAGAAAGGAAGCAATAATATACATTACAAATCCTTAATCTCAACCATATAACAAGATGATATAACACGAGTATCTCTCAAATTTACAATTAGTGTCAAAATAAACTCCCTGTCTTCAAATAAAATAAAGGCTATAATCATACATGAAGATCATCTAGGTACTGGATATTTCAACGCTTTCTATACGGATGGCCTTGAAGCTGTTTTCATATTTTAGAATTCATCAATCAAGAAGATGCTATGCTAAATTCTGCTCCGTTAACCCCATTGGTGCAAACATAGGAGTTGTTACTATGGTTGATACTTATCGGAATGCTTTTTAAACTTATCCACACTATGTATAGATCCTTAGAATGAGCTACCAAAAGGTTGTGGAATTGTTCCATCCGAAAAGATCAAATATATGCATAGTATTGTTGAATCTATATGGTTGGGGTTATTCATGTCTTCCAAATATTTAAATCTTTCAATTTTGTTTTTGCATGGTTGTGTAATGATTGTAGGATGGCCTCGTTCACCCATTAAAATCCACTATTGAGTAGTTGTTTGAGTTGGGGCTCCAAAGTTCTTCAATTGGGATGCCTTTTTTGTGATCTTTTTGTGTTGTGGCTTTGATTCATTTGACCATGTGTCTTTTCCTACTCCAACCAGAAGTATGGGTAATTCTTTTATGCTACTAAGCAAATTTTGGCAGCCATAGTTTCCTCTGTAGAAGGTATTGTCGAGTGTCTTTCATTCTCTTTGGAGAGGTAGTTTGATTTTCTTTCCATATTCTCTTTTTTGCTTTCATTGACGTCCCATGATTTTCTTGAAGATGAAAGTAATCGTGATATTGCTCTACCCTTTAGAAACTGAAATCTAAGTACACTCGTGTTTAGATTTTTTTCCTCCTATACTCAACCTCTCAACTTTATTGCCCTAGTATTTTGTGCACTTAAGAACATACTCTAGGAAATCCTTTTGATGTCCAAGATAGTAAACTATCTCTAGACAAGATCATAAGTCTTGCTATCTCTTGGGTTTCCCACACTAAGCATGTCATGAAACTCATAAATGATTTCCTTTCTCCTATCTAAATTTCTAGGGCATCTTTCCTTTATTCAAGAGATACTTGCCATGGACACTATAACTGTTTCACTTGAATCCGTTTTTAGTAGCCATCAATATTCCATCCTCATTTCAAACCCGTTCCTAGATCCTCTGTCTCAATGGCTTCCGAAATCTGAGAATATATAGGATTATTCCTACATTTAACTCTAAGAGGCTCAAGTATAACACTAGTGATTTGAGTAGAACTCAAACCATTGAGCATATGCATGCACCTAAGGGAATGTGTCACTACATTAAACTTTCAATTCCTATACCTAAGTACATAATAAAACTCAGGAACTCTTTCCACCATGTCCTATGACTCTTTATATCTATTTGATTAGAGATCAACTTAATGATCTCTTGATCAAACACTAATGTGAGCTTGGCACCATCTAAACAATGACACCACTTCTTCAAAGCTTGGAAAATTGCATACAATTCCTTATCATATATTGAGTACATTTTTTTCAATTTGGTTATGGTTTCTTATTCTCAAATACTACTAGTTGACCATCTTAAACCAAAATTGATCTTGTAGAAAAATCCATTGTGTTTGTTTCAACCACAAAGATTCAATTGGGATCTGCTATCTACAAACTCGCATCCATAAATCTCTACTTCCAACATCTCAATACTTATTTCTTGATAATTTTCCCAATGAAAGGATTTCCTTTCCATATAAGTTGTTTTATCATGAAGACAACAATCTTGGCATAGTTCTTCATGACTCTTTGATAGAATCCTAATAAACATAGGAAGAGATGAAGATCTTCTAGGTTTCTAGGATGTGCCCATTGCATAATATCCCATAATTTTTCAAGATCCATTTGGATTCCATGTTTGGAGATGATGTGGCCAGGATGCCTAACCATTGCTTTGAAAACATCATACTTGGACTCCTTAGCAGTGAATTTACAAGGCTTTCTATAAGTGTTACTCTTCTCACCTAGTATAGATCAAAATGTAATCAATGTCAAGAGAAAGGAGATTAGGAAGAGAGCTCTCACACACTCTCACAAACAAAGAGAGGAGCACACATAGATTGAGGCAAGGAAGAATGATCTTCTTTTACTTCTTCTACCAAATAAACAAAATATAAAAGAATGACCTAATGCAACAATACAACTAGTACAATAGATAAAGAACAATACATAAATAAAACCCTAATGTCTACATGGGCCTTTTAGATTAAGGAGTGATTAGTGATGGACCAATCAGAAGAGGGTGATGGCCACAACATAAAAACAAGATTTTGTGCTAATTGTATGCTGCTAAGATTATCTGTATAAATGATGATAGGCTTCTGCACTTCCACACCTAAATTTTCAAGTAGCATCTCCAGCCATGATGCTTCTTATGCTTACATTGCAACACCTCTATACTCAACCTCTATACTAGAAAAAACAACACTAGGTTTCTTCTTACTTCTCCATGTAACAACAACATTGTGCATATCTTTTTACTATCAATTGTGCTTTATACATGCTTATGATACCATCAGCATTATGATTTACCTTGTAAACCCACTTGTAGCCTATGGACTTTTTCCCTTGCAATAATGTAACTAGCTTCCACGTTTCATTTCCATAAAGTGCAACCATCTCCTCATTCATAACTTTCTCCCAATCTACATTTTCAATTGCATCTTTCAAACAAGAAGGTTCAACACCATGTATTATCTTGGTCATGTAGGCAGAATGATGAGCCATGTAGCTATCATATGTTGATAGTTGCACTGCATTCCCCATCCTCCTATATCTTCTTGGTGCTAGATCACCTCTTGTTGAATCATCTGCATATGCCTTTCTTACTCCTAGGGTCTTCACACATGGCAATATAAGTTCCTCATCAAGGCTCTTTTTTGAACCATCTAATTCTTTGTCAATCTCTTCAAAACCTATAGATGTTTTATTACTAGTATAAACCTTTACTTTACCTTTCTTAGACATATTGGATCAATTAGCTGAACTAAAATTTCCATGCAATCTTCCACTCCATGGGTTTGACTTGGAACTATTGCTGGGTGACATATTAGGTCCACTCAAAACTTGCTTGAGTTTTCAACATTTCCTTTGTCATTCAATTCAAGATGAATTCCTTCTCTGGCATCATCATAGAACCCTGAAATTTCATCAAACACCACATTTTTGCTTACATTCACCTAAAGTGTGAGTGGATTATAGCATTTATATGATTTTTTCTCCATGGAATATGCAATGAAGATACATTTCTTTGCTTTTGGATTAAGTTTCATCCTCAACTCATGTGGAACATGCACATATACAATATATCCAAACACTTACATATGTGATGAGTTTGGCTTTTCACCTGTAAACTTCTCTTGAGGCATAACTTGATGTAGAACAAAAATCGGAGTTCTATTGATGATGTATAAAACAATGTGCAAAACATATGCCCAATAACAATGAGGCATATTCTTCTCACCCATCAAGGTTCTTCTTAGTTTTGCAATATTTCTAATTTTGCATTCAATAAAACCATTTTGTTGTGGTGTGTACCAATATGAAAAATGTCTTCAGATTCCATGGTTTTTGAGAAAATTAATGGATTCATTTGATATGTATGCACATCCTCCATCACATCTCAATGCCTGAATTTATTTCCCCTTCTACTTTTCCACCATAGCCTTCAAATTCTCAAAGTGAGTAAACACCTTACTCTTCCCCTTCATAAAGTATACCCATAGTTTTAGTGTATGGTCATCAATGAAAGTGGCATAAAACATGCAACCTCCTATAGATTAGGTATTTCTTGGGCCCCGAACATCTATATGTGCGATTTCTAGCACATTCTCACTAAACTTCTTGTCATGCAAAAATGATGCCCTTGAATATTTACCAAATTGACATACTTCATATGTTTTGCATCTCTACAACTTTGAGATTTGGTATTCCATTGACAAGCTCTTGAATGTCTAATTCACTTGTTCCAAATCTCTATGTTAGCAATAACGTCTACACCTTTTGCAAATGTCATCGCATTCATTTCAAGAATTTTCAGATTCAAGGTGAACATCCTACCACCTTTTCCCCTTTGGTGATCAACCTTCCATTCTGTTTGTGCTCTTCTACATATATACCATTAGCATTGAACTTGACTTGTAATCCTTAGTGAACCATTTTTCCAATAGAAACTAGGTTCTTTATTATATTAGGAACATGAAGTACATCAGAACGATGTTTTACCTTTTCATCCTCCATGGATAGTGCTATGTTTCTTGTATTCTCGATAGGATGTGATGTATCATCACCTATTTCACCAAATATGGGAACATACAATTTTTGCAAACTACTAAAACATTATGTATGGCTAGTCATGTGATTTGAAGAACCTAAATCAACATACTAGGCATTTACATTTGATTTTGAAACATTAGCAAACATTGTATTCATCATGTGCTGTTGGACCACGAATAACTTCTTTGAATCATCTGCACTTGTGGATGCATATTTGTTTTGTTGATTTTTGTTGTTTCATCACATTCAAAGTGACCAAGTTTACCACAATTCGAGCATCCCGTACATACATTACCTCAATCATTCCTTCGGAAATTCATATGCCCTCTTTGGTTCCTCCTACCTCTACCTCCTACATTAGTTTGTTGTTGACCTTGATTGAGGGTGATGTTTCATCTTCCATTTTTCAAGTATCTATCTTGGCGTCTTCCCCTTCCAAAATAGAGTACATGGTCAAAACTAGCTTTTCCTTGGAATTTAGAGCCTTCACCAAGGTTTTTTTCTTTAATTACCAGCATGGACACAAGATCATCAAAATTTGGAATATTCTCCCTAGCTTGAGAAGAAGTTTTGAATTGCTTATAAGCAGCTCCTAAACCATGAAGGCACACTTCAACCTTATCATCATCATCTACATTAACACCAATAGATGCAAGAGACTCTCATATGATTTTAATTTTTAAGGTCTATTCACTTATCCACATGCTCTTTTTCTCCAATGTATGCAACTCATTCTTGAGTTGAAATTTATGTGCCTTTGTATTGGGCTCATATAATGCGACCAAACTGTTAAAAGCCTCTTTGCAAGGTTTGGCATGAGTCTCATGAACATGACATGAGAATTAGAGAGGCCAAAAAAAAATCCTCATGCCCATATCTTTTCCTAAAGGTTTACTTAGGAACATACTTTGCCTTTATCGGAATGTGATGATATCTAGATCTCATGTTAAGCTTATTAAAGAGTTGAGCTTGATGTGACTCATCAATTAGATCATCTAACATAGCCATTGGACACCTATTTTTTATGGCTACCTCATTCAATGCTCTATAATCAATGCAAGATTGTATAGAGAATGCTTTCTCTTTTGCTCGGAGCATGGGCTCTACTCATTGGGAATTACTAGGCCTAATATATTCTTTGGATAAATACTCTTGGATCTTAGTCTCTACTTCTTGATTTTGAGATGAACTAAGCCAATAATGTCATTTACAAGTTAGGTTTGGTGTCATACACAAAATCAATAGCATGGTCAATGTCTCCTCCTCAAAATGGTAGTCCTTTAGGTAAATCATCAACTAAAGCATGTAAATATTAAAAAACTATTTGCTTTTATATTTAATTGCACATTCTTGCAAAAAAGAATAGTAAAATTCATTTCGATATTTACATTATGATCATGAGAATATACATCTAAAGTCTCATGAGTATGCAAAAAATGGTCAATACCTAAAATGGAAAAAGCATAACCAACCTATATGTCATGTGAACCAAAAAAGGTCTCTAACTAAATGCATGAAATTAGAGGTATATTCTCTATATCCCTCTCACCTTGAATACAAAATCAACTTCCATTGTTGAAAAAAAATATTACTATAGTTTTGGTAGCTTTGTTTAGATGGATCTCCTACACATCACAACCACTCTCTACCTTATCCATGTTGCATGAATCCTTGTAAATCAAATTTGAATTGACCTATTTTGAGGTCAAAAGTGTTGGAGTTTGAGGTCTGTGAAAGCACACAAAAAACACAAAGAAAAAGAAGAAGGTTGGAAACCAACACAACACTTAATGTATTACCAAGTGAATGTTCAAAGATAAGTGAGTCTTCAAGGTTATAGGCATATATAGAAGTCAAGGGGGGGGGGAACCTCCTAAAGGGTGAAAAAGTGCCCCAATTTTCTTGAGCATGTGTTCACACACATCACTAAAAAAATATATCAACAAATCCTCATAGATGTGATGTTGTAAAAAAGCACCTAGCACTCATGTATACGTTTCAAGCAATGTGGAAATAAATCAATCTACAAAAGGAAGTAAGCCCAATGCTTTGCAAAAATCTTCAAAGCTCTACACCATTATCATGTGTGGGAACATAAGAGAAATTGATATCTCCAATAAACAGTCTGTACTTGACATAATGATAGTGCACTTCAATGTGCTTTGCAAGAGCATGGAACATAGGGTTTTTCACAAATTCCAATGCACTTTGACTCTCAATAAATATGGTGGTGCGAGAAGACTAACCAACAACTAAATCAACCAAAATACATCTGAGTCACACATGCTCAACAATCTCTATGAAAGCTTCCCTATACTCAACCTCACACTTGAAAATAAAAACAAGAAGTGACCATATTAGGATGCTTCTTTCTCAACCAAGATATGCATCAACTACCAAGCCTGTGTTAGAGTGCTTGAGGTTTATGGAAATGCACAAGCAACAAGAGTAAGAAGAATAATCTCATAGTGCAACACAATACTAAATTTATTACCAAATGAATGTACAAAGATAGGTGACATGTTAGGGTTGTAGGCATATACAAAAGATGGGGAAAAAACCTCTTGAAGAGGAGAAAAAGTGCCTTAATAGTCTCAAGTGTGTTCACAAACATCACTACCAAAATATATCAAAAAATCCCCCAAGGAGTGATGCGATGAAGAAGGCGCTCGCACACATGTATAAGGAAGTGCCAACTATGTAGCTCATCTTCCTATAGCAAAATAGAGACTAAATCCTCAAAGGTTAAGGCATTTGTAATTGCCTTTCATAATCAACCAAGGAGTAGAAGCAAAATAATAATAAAAATATGTAATAACATTAAGAAAATTTTGCACAAGTTAACTATCTAGCAACATTACATCAATAAAAATCAACTAACCCTTAAATTTTGATCTTTATAAAAAATTTTTCCATTCAATTTGCTTCATTCATACTCCCAATCTCTAAAAATTTTTGGAGATAACAAACATGAGCCTCATTTCTTGCCTAGTATAATGTTATAAGAGTACCACAAGCATCTTTTGTTGTCTTGGAGAAGTGAATGTGATGGATAATGACATTTCTAAAAAATAATACTATCAATGCATGTGACTATGCATCACTTCCATCCCAATGAAGTTGCTCTACACTAGCTATAGTAGGAACTATAACACAAGGAAACTGAAGATCATCATATTCACCACCATCGAGATCATCTAGTTGAAATGGTACAATGACGTGTTTGGAAAAGATGCCGAGTATTAAGAACTTGGAATTGCATGTCTATCTTATTAGGAGGTGATCCTAGAATTAGTTGACGATCAGATGGGAATTTAACTTTATGGACCTATGGCCTCCTCTCATAGAGAATAAAAATGCTATCCTTGTCTCATAGAACTTTCATTGAGGGAATCTAATTAGTTCCAATGCTAATAAAATTTGGGATGCCCCACTATGGTGTAAGGGTTTCCTCCAAGGCAAGGAAGAAATTGGTCACCTCTTCTTTTTGTGCCCAAGAAGCTATCTGGTGTGACATACTCTTGAACGTGTTATTGGTTTTCCATTTCAAATCAATTGGAAACAAGCTTTACTTGGGAAAATAATATGATGCTCTTCTCTACTTTAGACTTCCATCAAAGGTGAAGCTCTCTAGAAGATCTAGAAAGAAATATGCATTGCCAACTTTGGTAACCCTTTGAGAGAATGGTCAATACAAAATTTGCTTGGCTATTTGGGTAGAAGAATCTTGAAATGTAAGAAATCCCCTTCCTTCAGACACCATAGGGTGCTTATAATAGAAAACAACAACCTAGAAGTAAGTGGGCTCCCAATGAGGGGGACGAAAAGGATATCACCCTTCTTCGTATGTCTCAATGATACTCATGAACTTTCTTACTTTATAGTAATTTAAATCATCATTTGGTAAACATAAATAAATTTGATTCAATAGATTAAAATAAATAAAATCTTTTCGCGAAAAGATTTGGATTTATGTTAAACAAAAAAAAAAATATTGGGCTAAGAGTCGGTGGGTTTTGCATGTTATAAAGACATCTCATTGAGAAATGGGTACATGAGTAGGAAGTTCATATATTTACATTGTTATCTACATGTACAAGTTGAGCCTAGGGGCAAAACAACATGAGATAGACAAGATTTGTTATAGACTATGTAGAGGAGCTTGAAGAATGGTCCAAATTGGTTACTTCATCTTAATTGAAAGACCCTTTTATTGAGATTTTGCGGTCTATTCTTTGCCTAAGGTATCTAGCACATTTGAATTATGTCTTTTCCACATTTCTAATTTTCTTATCTTCTTTCAGGAGGTTTCCCAAAGGATCATCGAAGATTTTTCTTGCTTTTTTGATGTCCATGGGCTCACATAGAGGAGCACTTGATGATTCATTACTCAATGGAGTGTTGGATTTTGAGGTTTTTGAAAGGACAAAGAGGAAAAAAGGAAGAAGAAGAACTTGGATTAAAATGCAATATACAATGTATAACCAAGTGAATGTGAAAAGATAAGCGATCCATTAGGGTTATATGCATGTATACAAGCCATGCAAAAAGTGGTTCAATAGTCATTAGTATGTTCAGACACATCATTACCAAATTATATCAACAAATCCCCCTAAGAGTGATGTGATGAACAAGGAGTTAGCACTCAGGTATCATTTCCAATCTATGTGGAAAGATATCAAACTACAAAATGAAGTAACCTCAAAGCTTTGCAAAAAGCTTCAAACTTCTCCCTAATTGGAGCTTTTGTGAAAAGGTATGCAACATTATATTAAGTTGTCATATAAGCTTAAATGATCTCTCCAATAGAGAACCTCTTCCTCACATAATGAAGGTGCACCTCAATGTGGTTTATGAGAGCATGGAAGAGAGGGTTCCTTGAGATTGCCAATGTGCTTTGGTTGTCCATGAAGATGATGGTTGCATAAGATTGATCGACACCCAAAACAATAGGCACATCAACCACACACACACACACTCAAAAATTCTGGTGAGAGCTATCCAATACTCATCCTCATAACTAAAAGTGGATGGATCACGCTGCTTGTTCCTCAACCAAGATAAGCATGAACTACCAAGCATGAAGAAAAACCCACTCTTGGAAATATGAGTGTCATAGAAACCAGCCAAGTTTGAGTAAGAAACATAATGCAAATATGGTGTTCATGATCCCCACTTGAGATAAAACAATACAAGTAGTCAGGTAGCAATCAAGTAGGGAAAGATGCACTTATATGCCTACCAATGCTTGTGTAATATAGTGATAGGTAGGAGATGGTTGAACCACACCCTTCAGAGATAGGAGATGGTTGAACTACACCCTAAGAGAGAGGATTAGGAAGTAATCCTCAACCATGGCTTTTGGGGCAAGTGGTTAGCCCATCACATTCCTAACCAAGAGGTTGTGAGTTCAATTCCTTACATTGGTATCAGAGCCTAGGAAGTAGACTTGGGAAAGGTGGATTGACCTAATGGCCTCTAAAAAAGGCGCTTGGGCATCCTCTATATGAAAGTGTACAAAGTAGTGCACGTCGCTTTCACAAGTTAGCCTAACAAAGATTGAGGTGTATCTCGCAATCCGTAGGTCCGATTGAGGCATGTAAGATACCATTGGAAGGTTCTCAGAACAAACTCTCCAAATATAATGAGGTAGCTAGAAAGTGTAAAGCTCTTGGGAAACCATGGGTGGCAATTGATTGAAGGTTCAAGATACCAGACATGGGTGAGAACAAGGTTCAAGATTGAGGTTGAGAATAAGGGCCCAAGACACCAACATTGTGAGCAAGAAAGCTCAAGCCACCAAGGTTAAGAGCAAGGGTTCAAAAGACCAAGGTTGCGAACAAGGTTCAACAAACTGTGCGAGGTTGAGGACATCAATTCAAGGGTGCCTAGGGAGTTCAAGGGGCTGACTATCGAGGCTAGATGGATACAAGAGCAAATCATTAAGGACAATGATTGGCCAAGGGGGGAAGAATGTAATAAAGTGATAGGTAGGAGATGGTTGAACCACACCCTTCAGAGATAGGCGATGGTTGAACTACACCCTAAGAGAGAGGATTAGGAAGTAATCCTCAACCATGGCTTTTCGGGAAAGTGGTTAGCCCATCACATTCCTAACCAAGAGGTTGTGAGTTCAATTCCTCATAGATTGATACTTGGGAATGCATAAAAGTGTTCATCAAAGAGACAACAAAGAAAATATCAAGTTGACTTATGCATAAGAAAATCAATCAGCCAATAGCTTGCTCATAAAAAAAACATCAAATGTACCTCGAGCATCATGAAGCCTCAATCCTAAAGCTATTTCCATGGGAGCGGCAATAGGTTTGCAATTTTTAAATCCAAAATATTGCAATAGTGTTTCAATGTATTTTGTTTAACATAGATCTAACCCCCTATCAACTTGCATAAACTAAATGCCAAAATAATAATACAAATGCCCCAAACTTGATAACTCAAAAAAATTATTATATTTAGACTTAAATCCAATAAATATGCTTCTCGTTAAGACCAATGAGTAGCATGTCATCAACATATAGAATAATGATCAAAACTACATCATCTGCATGGTTAACATATAAGGTGCTCTCAGTTGCACTATTCTCAAAACCATCCACTAGCAAGTAGGAATGTATCTTCTCATAGCAAGCATGTGATGCTTGGTTAAAACCATATAATGCCTTTTTCAACCTCACACCTTGTTTTCATACCTTTTCTACAGAAAATTATTGGGCTGAAATACATGAAGACGTTCCTCATGTAAATCACCATTTTGTAATGCAATTTTAATGTCCAACTCATCTACATTCGCACCATCATAAAATCAAAGTGCACAAATGCTATGAAAGGTGGTTATTTAACATTTGGTAGCAAAGGTCTTATTAAAATAAATGCCTCTCTCTTCAACATAACCTTTGGAAACAAGCTTAACCTTATACTTATCAACTATTCCACTAACCTTATGTTTCGTCTTGTATGCACATTTCATGCCAATGGTCATTTCTCCTAGAGGGAAATCACATAAAAATTGTTAGTATATGACCAATGTCTACCCCTCACTAATGTATGAATTAATGCACATTTTGTAGGGCCCCCATTATGAGGAGAAGCCAAGCGTGCATTATGAAATTGATGGGAATCTCAACTTGCATGTTAGATGAAGGTCCAATCGGATCATCTCAAATATTGTAAGTAAAAGGAGTTACTATGGTCCCCAATTGTGGGGTCCACGGCAACAAGGGAAACCCCATCTAGAGGGTTCCCAAGGGCCAGCGGTCCCCTTGGTGGGGGTTTGCCCCCTATGCAACAATAAAGGGAATATTCCCTACCAAAATATGAAATCATTCATATTTGTTAAGTCAATTGAATGTGCCTAATCCGCATATGGGGATTACAAGGGCAATGGCGACCCACATTCTACTACCCATGTAATAAATCCATTCATGAATATCCACATCTCTCCATGAAACTATATATAGATGACATCTAATTGAGTGAACATATGGCCAGTAACTAGCTCTACCTTGAGAGTGCACGTGTACAATGCCATCATCTTTGCACTTTCTATTACTAGTAATTTTTTGAAATTCTACTATATTTGTTATCTTCTCTGCCTCTATTCATGGGTTTCTTGTGCATAACTACTTTCTTACATGGTATCAGAGTTTTCAGATATCTATTAGTCGAGAGAAGTACTTGTTGAACTTACAAGTATATTTCTAATATCACCATACTACATGAGTGATGGCTTCATCTTCTAGTGTTGGTGCATCTGCTAATGTTATTGTTGCACTGATTTGCATTTGTCCACCCCCATTCACTAAAGGAAAGATTTATAGAACAAATTAAACACTTAGTAGAAGTTCAAAATTTCTATAATTCTAGACTTTTATGAGTTGTTGGATGATGCCATGGCACCAATAGGTCTTGATCCTAAGCCAATTTTGATGGCAGATCCATCAAATCCTCGAGCGACAATCTAGCGTGATCCAGATCTTTGTCACACTTGGAAGAGGAGGAATGGAGATGTGTTATGTGCCATTGTTACAAGTGTACGTGATTCTATGTTTACTCTAGTTTAAGACACCACAAAAGCACATGAAGCTTGGGGCATATTGGGTCATCAATATGAGACCAAGAATCAAACTTGCATTCGAAAACTTGAGAAACAATTAGCGAATGAGAAGCACTCTAATTTGGAGAAGTTTGAAGACTTCATCATGTGAATCAAGCATTTACAAGATCAACTTGCTGCTATTGGTGTTTTGATAACACTTGAAGAACTAGCTCGCCAGCGCATTGGAATTCTTCCTACAAAATATGATGGGCTGGTAACTACCCTTAACACTCAGATTAGACCTTCACCTCTTTTCTTTTGAAGATTTTTCTGCAATGCCTCTTGAAGAAGAAATGTGTTTGAAGAACAGGTAAGGACCAAACAATGCAACATTTTCCACAGATGCAAAGGGTAGAGGCTCTTCTGATAGCCGACAAGAGACATGGTACTCTCAATTCCACATGGAAGAATAGGAAATTGGTGACTAACATAGAACTTGAACTATGGGTTGCAATAGAAGAGGTATGTACATCTACCCAAACGCATGTGGATGAACCTCGAATATTAGATAGTGGAGCATCTCGCCATATGACTTGCAAGAAGGACTCAAAGAGTTCCTTAGTCCCTCTATAGGAACCCATCAATGTTGTGGTTGGGAATAACTCAAAATGTCGAGTTGAAGGAACAAGAACCATCTCTTTTGTTCTTGATACTTGTGTTGAGAGGAAGCTCTCTGATGTTTTGTATTGTTATAGAGTAATTCTATGATCTAAGGGTCCGACCAGTTCAGACAGATCTAAAATCGGAACCGTTTGGTCACTCATGTCTATGGCCAAAGATCTTGAGACTAGACTTAAGCATATGTTCATGTGCTATCTTAAACAATGATCCACTTAGCCTAGTGGTTAAGTCTCAAGGTTTTGAAGGATGAGGTCTTGGCTTCCCCTATGGGGAGCATGGGGAGAGCATTTTGTCCAAGAAGCTCTAGAGCCTTCTAACTCAAGTTAACATGAGTTAACTTGAGCCCAATGTGACTTAACTCGAGTGGTGAGTACACCACCTCTAGTGGACTCTCGTGGAGGGTACTAATGCAGTGGTCGAGATCACTCCAACCACTAGTAGACTCTAGTGGAAGATATTAAAGGGGTGGTGGAGATTGCACATGCACTTGTGGACTCTAGTTACATTTGTGGTCCTCGTTGATTCAAGCATCTATATATACATACATAAAATTGGGAGGAGAGTCATCTCTCTAACATGTGGTGATCATAGTTGTTAGTTTCTCACATTGGTATCAAAGCTCAAGGTTGAGCTTCCATGGATGTCTTGATGGGATTTCATCATCTTCCTCATACTAGCTTCAATGGAGATATAGTAGACTCTCTCTTCTAACCACGAACACATAGCAAGTTGGATGCTGCCAACTTTCACTTTTTTAAAAATGATTTGTCTACCTCTTTTGACCAAGGACTGACATCTTTTGGTCCTCTCTAAGTGGTCCAGTTCGAATCTCTCATAGGAGAGCAAAAATAGGAAGACAAACACACCTGTGGAGATTCAAATTGGTGACTTTTCATGAAGCCATCCCCCATAAACCATGAGGGCATTAATAATATCTATATCTTCTACTGTCAAGTGCAGAATAGAACATTAAGAGTAAAAGATTCTTCATATAATTCCCATCTCAAGGAAGGATATATGAACCATATGGCACATTAATCTCATGTGCGGCTGTGGAATAGCTCAAAGAGAGCTAAGAGCTTCTCTCGACTCCCTTATATGGCCAATAAGAGTGCTTATGATAGGATAAGCCTGCCTTCTCACACTTTCAAAGTGAGCACAAGGGAAGAGAGGAACCCTCATCTTTTAGCAAAACTAGAAATGCTACTAAGCAAAAAAATCTAGTACAAGTGAAGCATCATCCTCATATCATGTAAAGACAAAGGATGAGCAAAGACAAGCATAATCCAAGGAAGGTTTCATTTCTTTAAAGAAAAGGACAAGAGGAAGTCATGGTCTTCAAGGAGGAGTATGTAATTTTTCCTCATGGACCAAAGGATGGAGAATGGCTCTTTCTAAGGATCAATGGAAGGACATAGCTAATTGGGAGATAAGTATTTTCTAAGATGTTTTCATTTCAATATTTGCTTTATTCATGGCTTCCATGTAGCTTGCATTTAAATATTATTGAGGCATGGTAGTAGTCTTCATTTTTTATAATGATTATGCAAATGCTACAAATTCAATGAAAGCTAAATGGACATAGAAGTATTGGGAAATACATCAAGCACTTGCAAGAACCTATAAGTTCATGCCCAAAAAACAAATGATTGTTGGTGCATTTCTCCTTTCAAAAGAGTATTTTCATGCACAACACACATCTTCTTTCTTCAAAAAGGTATAGGATGCGCTCAAGTTTGTGCACATGTATATTTATATCTTTTTGAAAGGTAGCAAATAGATTGTTTGTGTATGGAAACTTGGACGCATGCATAGTAAGCTCACGAGCTTCTTGATTTTAGTTTGGTGCTTGAAAAGGGAAAAAACATGCAAACACATGAATACATTTGCATGCAAGAACATGCATTGGCATATGATGAAGCATGGTTTTTTGCTGATTTTTTACTAAGAAGTTGAACAAATGTACTTTCCTAATCATTACCTGCTTTTTATAACTCGATTTAGATAATTAGGGAAAATGACAAACTAGTTAGTTGTAAATCTTTTAGCTGCTATGCAACTCAAGTAGCTAGTTCACTTTTTCCTGAAAGTGATATTTAGGTATCACATATTAGGAGTTTTTCTTAGGAAAGGTAGGCTCGTTGAAAGTCAAGCATTCAATTTTCTTGTTCATTTGAATGGCAAGAAAATAGGGCTACTTGCAAATTTCCTAAATGACTCTAAGTTTAGGAACAAACTTAGAGAATCATAGAGACAAGCTTGGATGTAGAAATTTATACATCTAAGTAGAATGGTTTGGAATGCTTCTATTTGACTCTATCCCAAGACATGATAGAAATCAAATAAAATCAATTGGAACTTAAACTAATTGAACTTTTGAAGTTCAAAAGATAGTTGAGATGATCCAAATTTCTAAAAAAACTAAAGTCTTTGAAGTTTTAACTTTGAATTCATCCTAAGGAGAGATGAAAATCAGAGAAGTGCTTAAAGCTTAGCAACAATTGAACTTTGAAGTTCAATAGGTGGATGATGTTGGAATTTGGGGCCCCAGGATCGTTCCAATACTAAAACCTCTTGAGCATACACAACTTAATTGACAAGATGATAAGTGAGATAGAGAAAGAAAGAAATCTTGAGACAAGGATAGGGAACGTAAGCTAGATGCTTACTTCACTAAAAATAATAGATGTCCAAATTACAACATGGGAGTACTACTCAACCATATAAAGTGGTGCACTCACTAATGGAAGAATAAGAAGATGATGATACAAAATTTAGATTATGTCGAAATAATCTAAGTGTGTGTGAAGAGAATGAAGCAACGAAGCTAACAATATAGTGTAACGAAATTGTAAATCAACCACAAGGTTAACTCACAAAAGATAGTTACCACCATCTCGTAGAAGACTTCTTGCTGCAATGAGAGTAGCCTCTCCTTCACCACAACTTCACCTCCTTCAAGAGTGTGAGAACACTCTGTCTTCAAGAAGATCTCCAAGCTCTAGATCTTTGAGTGAGTGAGTTACACAATGAGCCAAGGGCCTTATTATATAGTTGTTGAGTACTCATGAAAAGCTAAAAGAAATTTTAAAGCTACGATCGTAATTGATCGCTACCGAAAAAGAAATCCGCAGCCCGTCCGTGTGCGTTTCCTAAAAGCTAAGTTTGATGACTAACAAAAAACCTTTCGCTGCTGTTCCCTACGGGATTCGAACCCGGGTCATGTCGAGTTTGCTTTTGAAACGTTGAACTAGACCAAGTCTGCCCACGTCGACTTATTGAAAGACTACAGAATAAAATATTATGTCTGTTGTGTGCGCCCGCTTGGAAGAATATAGAGAACTACTTGTTGAAGTTATTTGTTAAGCCAATGAGGACATTGACTTCCAACAAATGATAGGTTCCATGATTTCATCTCTGGTAATGATGCAACTTACTAAGCAAGCATGGAAACTTGAAAGAACTCTTCCTTTTAAAAGGATTAGAGAGGTAATTTTTGTTTTCATTTAAGCTAATTGAAGCTTCAAGAGGAAACCAAAGCAATCAATTTTTAGGAAATAAGATAAATTCGTAAAAACTTGAATCGAACTGTGAACTTTTCATTTAGGAATACAAAGTTCCAAGAAATGGATTTTCAATCCATGAACTTTCCTAAACAAGCTATAAAGTTCAAAGTTATGTGTTCATAGTAGCATTATTATTGTATCAACCATGAAAAGATTCTTGGACTTTAAACATAGTGGTGATTATCAAAATCTGTTTAAAGTACTCTGGTAATATCTAAAGATTGACCAATAATAATAAATCTTGTACCAAACTCAAGAACATGAATCAATATCACATAAACAAAAGTTCAAGTCAAACTTCATAGTGGAATGGGAAATCATATCCTAAAGGTGATATTTATCCTCTAGTTTGATACTCGGGAAATGAACACAACTAAATCAATAAAGCTTCTAGATATTGTTTTGAAAGTCTAAGAATTTCTTTCAAATATCATTTTTGCATTGCAAAAGATTCCAAGATGAATCAGTTGCTTAGATTATTTGATTCCCTGGAATGAATCTCAAGTACTCGAAGAATAACATTCTCTCAAGTAGTGAGAATGAAATTCTTCAAACTCATTAGACAACAAGTAGTTCCCCAAAAGTCCCAAACCACCAGAAGTGGTACTTAAAGTCCAATGTTTGATATCACCTAGATGTGTATCGATATTAATAATATTCTTAGCTTTAGAATCTGAAAGGCTAAAGTACATGCTTGGACTTGAGTTAGGAAAAGATCTATAAAATCACATGGGTAAGCAAAGAAGCTTTTGATAGTTCAAGAGATCTTTATGATAAAGATTAAGTCTTTATCCTTGTTGCAAGATCAACCAGACTTGATCAAGCTTGGATGTGATTGTCCAAGTTTGCGATTGGAACTACTCTGAAGTTTGCCCAAGTATTGGTGATAAAATTCCTTTTGGAAATTTTTCACTCAGGTTCCATGTATCCAATGGAAAAGTATTAAAAAAGTAAGTTGTTCCAAGTCTGAATAGAGTAGATATTCAGAGTATGTAGTTTGCAACCATGATGATGGTAATTAAGTCTATGGAAGGTATAATGTAAAAGTCTACCTATCCTTAAAGGATTTCATCAAAATCCAAAAGCATGAGCAGATGCCTAAACTTAAGTAGTAGAGAGATTCCTTTAAAGTCCTTGAGGTAGCTACTTAAAGCTTTAGTTAGAAAGGAATCTAAAGACAAGAAGTAAACAACTCTTGTCACTACAAAATTGGTTAAGTATAACCTATCAAACTTAAAGTGGAAAAATTCAAGGACTTGGAATGATAATTGTTTTTTTTTTTTTTGAAAACCCCAGCAAAGAAGAATAGGTATTCTATCAAGAGGTTTTCAAGTTTCCATGGTAAAAGCACAAGATTGTGAAACGATCTTGTGAACGAATGAAACCCCAAAATATCAAGTTAGAGGTAATGCCTAAAACTTCAAAATTCTTTTAAACAGATGAAGTAAAAAGGTACTTCTATCAAGATATGTTTAGACTTTAGGATACATATATCCCACATATTAATGTGAATATAAAATAGGATGGTATGGGACACCAAATTTTATACTCAGATTGACGTAGGAAAGATGGTATGGGACATTGAACTGTGGGATGATAATTATCTTTTAGTTTGAGAATGGATTTTGAAGTGAGATTTGATCTTCAAGGGAATTAAAACTTCCAAAGAGAAGTTTACATTCAAGGAGGATAATATAATGATCTAAAGATACTTCAAGGAAAGAAGCAGAAGATATGAACATGGTAACTTTGAAGATTAAGTGTTGTTGATTAGAAATATTTGTTATATTTCTAAGAAAGGACTTTGACATTGAAATGATCCTTTCAACTAAGGAATATATTGACTAAGTCAAGCACCAAGCTCCTAGTGTAACTCGGTAAATTCAATCCTTTGACTCAATGCAATGCACAAGAATTGCATTCCCAATAAGTAGTCATAAAGATTGAATATAGGCATGAACTTACTCTCAAGTGAAGCGTTATTTGAGTAAGAAACTCATCAATAGAACCTCAATAGGTCGACATACTGATGTTAGATACCACACTAGTATCTTGTGGTTGAATGATATTTTAGATTTTCTCTTAATCTTTTTTAAAATCGAGTTCCTTTCTCTTAAAACGATAGAAAACAAATTGCGTCAATACCTTGTTGAAACAAATTGTTGAGAAGTTAAAGTCTTGAGTTAAAGTCTTGGGTCATCAATTATTTGACTCATAGCAAGTTTATATCTTAGAGCTTTGAATTAGTTATACATAGTTTTAGTTATTTCCTTCCGCTTTCTAAATCTTTTGGAATTGACTCAGATATGGTATCTGATTCCTTTTACAAAAGTCCAGGTTAGACGATTAGAACTAGATTACTAAACTAAACATCCTAGATAGATGTTATGTACAAGAACTTATTCAATCTTTAAAACAGATGCTAAGTCTAAGTTTGCTTCTAGTTCTCTAACATAACTCCAATGACTTTCTAGAGTCCAATACATTTTAGAAAAGAGAAGTTCAGAATTTCTTCTTAGATTGGAAATTCCCAAGAACTTTTAGGTAAAGCCTTTGAGAAAAGTGTTCTAAGTTGGATAATTTTCTGAATTTGACTTGGTGAAGATATAGTGAGCTTGAACCAAAGTAAATGGAAAACTTTCTCCCACAGTTTACATAGGATTTTCAAGCCCATTAGGACAAAGTACTCCTCTATTTGAGTGAAAAAATCAAGTAACTGCTAGATGGGAGTAAACCATTATACAAACATCCATTGGATCAACCACACTTCAAGTTACCAATATCAAATTCATATGAACCAAGATTTCTCAAAGTATGGATTGGGATAAGAACCGTGCCTTAGTTACTAAGTCCATGCACCATTTATGCCTAGAAATGGACAAGTAATTGGAATCCATCCATTTCATAAGTTTGTGCCTAGATCACACATAGAGAAACAATGAAGTGGTTGGGGATATTTTTAGATCTACCCTTATAATTCATTCATTACTTTGTACTTTGAACAATTTATTAAAGTGCAAGGCGAGATAGTGTTTTTGAATCATTTGGGTAGGGATTCCACCACAAAGATGAGACATGCTCTTTTAGTTTTAGAACATGACCATGTTCTTCGAGTTTAAGCACATGAGGCTCGGGGGTTGCCTACGGTTACTATATACAGCTTTGCTTTTGAGGAAGAAAATCTTTTCCAAGGGGAGAACAATGTGATAAAGTAAGTCTATGATCTAAGGGTCTTAGAGGTTCAGATAGATCTAAAACTAGACACCGTTTGGTCACTCATGTGTATGGCCAAAGATCTCGAGACTAGACTTTAAGCATATGTTCATGTGCTATCTTTACCAAGTGATCCACTTAGCCTAGTGGTTAAGTCTCAAGGTTGTGAAGGAGGAGGTCTTGGGTTCAACCCCCATGGGGAGTATGGGGAGAGCATTTTGTCCAAGAAGCTCTAGATCCTTCTAACTCAAGTTAATATGAGTTAACTTGGACCCTCTGGGACTTAACTCGAGTGGGTGTACCACTAGTGGACGCTAGTGGAAGGTACTAAAGTAGTGATCAAGATCAGTCCAACCACTAGTAGACTCTAGTGGAAGATATTAAAGGGGTGGAGGAGTTTGCACATGCACTAATTGTGGACTCTAGTTACATTTGTGGTCCTTGTTGATTCAAGCAGCTATATATACTGACATAAGGTTGGCAGGAGAGTAATCTCTCTAGCATGTGGTGGTTGTAATTGTTTGTTTCTTACATGTATGTTCCTACACTAAAAAGAAATTTATTATCAATTTTTGTCATAAAAGATCATGGAATCGAAGTACATTTCAAGAAATTGCCATGCAATTTTCTAAATTTTGTGCTTTATCAAATGAAACAGGCTCAGTCTCATCACAGAGACTAGATGCAACCATAACATAGCAATCTGATGCAAAAGAGGCAATATGAGAGCCTGATTGAGTACAATAGACAGAGGTCCATCTAATTTGCTATCACACAAAGCCTGCACCAACCATTTTGGCATAGTTTTTGCCTCCTCAATATGAGCTCTCTCATCAACAAATGCATCATTTACATCTGCATCAGAAATGGGATGATCTGCATCATCACATGAAACCTGCAAATGCAGAGAAGTTCCCTCATTAGGACTAGCACTAGACTGTCCACCTGTAAAAAGAGGCAGCAAAGTATCATACATGTCTTTGGAGCTAACAGATGTCTCCTTAATACATGAAAGCAATGGCTGAATAGCATCTTCCACAAAAACAACATCACAACTAACCAGAATGTGTTTAGTCTATGGATGATATAGACGATAGCATTTACTTTCAGAACTATACCCAACAAAAATACATTTTACTACTTTACCATCCAACTTTCTGCAATGTTATTCAGGCACTAATGCATATGCCAAACAACCAAAAACATGCAAATGAGAAACATATGCCTTGCGATCATGCCAAGCCTCATATGGAGTGAGAGTGCAGTACTTTAGTGGGACACCTGTTAAGTACGTATGTTGCACACATGAGAGCCTCAAGCCAGAAACTATGTGGTAAAGCCTGACTCTTGACCATACACCTCGCCGTCTCCATGAGTGACCTGTTCTTTCATTTAGCAACTCCATTCTGTTGAGGTGTATATGGCACTATACACTAGTGTTCTATCCCACGTTCAGCTTGAAATGCATTGAAATCAAAAGACATATATTTCCCCCCTCGATCAGAATGGAGGGTGCCCATTTTACATGGTGACAAATTTTCAGCCAAAACCAAAAAGTGTTTGAAGCACATGAACAATACGAACTTTTCCTTCAAAGGATATACCCATGCGTGCCTAGAAAAATCATCGACGAAAGTCACAAAGTAAAGATAATTTCCAAAAGAAGGTTTCTAATAGGATCACAAACATCACTATGTACAAGCTGCAATTTCTGAGTAGTCCGAACTGAACCATCTTTTGGAAAGGAGGAACACTGCATTTTGCCCAAAATGTAGCCTTCACAAACATGTTTTCTAGGTGCCTCAAGTTTGGGCAAAGAGGACACCATTTCATATTTCTACAGGTGTAGCAAACTAGCAAAATTCAGATGACTAAAGTGTGCATGCCAAAGCTTTGCATCTGACATAGCCTGAGAATCATGTACTACACATGCAGAATCATTTACAGATCTTTCATAGTCTATGAGCTTATACAACCCACGACATAAAATGCCAGAAGCAATAATCATGTCGCCATTTGACAGATCATGAACTGTACATCTGTCATCAGCAAATTTCACAACCAAGCCAATCTTGCCTAATGCAAAAACTGATAACAGATTTTTCTTGATCCCTGGCACAAACAAAGCATCTAAAAATGTGAAAGAACTACCATCAACAATAGTAAAAATGATCTTACCAAATCCCATAAGAGGATAGGAGGAGTTGTTGGTGCATGTAACAGTATTCCCTGTAGGGGCAGGCTTGTGTGAAGAGAAAAAACTACAATACGAGGTAATATGTTTAGTCGCGCCATTGTCAAAGTACCAAACATCTGAGTCTACTACAGACATGCACTGCTCATTAGAAGATGGGTCAAAACTGCCAACAATAGTAGACACCCATTCTTCTTCCTACACAAGATTGGCAGACTCTGTTTTTGGTGTAGAGGCCTCTGCAACAACCATTCCACCCTCTTTCTTCTTTGCTTCTTTAGCATCAAATTTTGGATAGTTCTTTATGATATGATCATTTCCTTTACAATACTTGCAAAACAATTTTTGCTTTTTTGATTTCTTTTCATCTTTGTCTTCCTTCTTCAAATGTGCAAAACTAGCAGATTTATGCCTACTAGTTGAAGAGCTCCATTTTTCTTTTCCCTTCTGACTAGCCAGAAAAGCTTGATCTACAACATGCATAATGGACCTCTTTTGCCTCGACTCATCTTCCTGTAACAGAACAGAGACTAACTCCTCAAATGACAAGGCATTTGGATTGCCTTTCATCATCAACCAAAGATTAGATGCAAAACTCTGATATGAATCAGGAAGACCATTCAGAAGGATCTGCACTAGTGAGCTATCTGGTATAACTTCATCAGTAGAAATCAATTGTTCCTTCAAGTCTTTGATCTTTGTTAGAAAATTGTCCATAAACTTACCTTCATTCATGTGCTCACTTTCCAATTGTTTTCGGAGGTAAGCAACACGAGCCTCATTCCTAGCTTGGTACAATGTGGTAAGTGTATCTCGAGCATCCTTAGCTATTGTGCAAGAGCATATGTGAGGAATAATGTCACGTTTGATAGACAAAGCTATCAATGCATGTGCCTAGGCATCTCTCCCATCCCAATGAATTTGCTCCATAGTAGGTACAACAAAAACCGCAGTACCAACAGGAAGATGCAGACTATCATCATCTTCAACACCTTCTGCATCAGCTTCAATACATATATTTGCAATAGTTGCAGGTGTGATAGGATGTTTTTCAACACCCTGCACAATGTTCCATAGTCCCTTTGCAACCAATACATGTCGCATCATATAAGCCCATAATGGGTAGTTGGTACCATCCAACTTATCCTCAACAACTAGCATACGGAATGCATCACTACTTTCAGCCATGGTCGGTGACTAAAATACCTTGATGCAGAAAAATGACTGTATCTCAAAAATTTGAACAGAACTACCCAGAAGAATTCTGCTGGACCTGTAGCATACTTTGAGACACTTATATTGGCGAACCGAAACTGGTATATACCTTTGGCAGAAAAAGCTGAAATAGCCTAAACAAGCACTGCGATAGTGCATTTGGAGGCCAAAATGAGCTCATATCACGATTTCGGCACCACTGAGTGAAGGTGTTTTGATCTTGGAAACACGTTGAGTATGCTCACCAAAATTTGTGCAATTTTGAGACTGCAACTAGAGAGGTGTAGATGACGTCCTAGATGAAGCAGCGACCTGCTCTAATACCAATTGTTGGAGTTAGACGTCTGTGAAAGCATGTGAACATCACAAGGAAGAAGAAGAAGCTTGGAGCACAACACACAATATTGAATGTATTACCACTAGAATGTACAAAGATAAGTAGCCCATTAGGGCAATAGGTGTATATACAAGCCATGGGAAAAAACCTCCTAAAGAAGGAAAAAAGTGCCCCGGTGGTCCTAGTGTGTTCACACATATCACTACCTAAATATATCAACAAATATTGCAAGAAAAGGAGTGTGAAAAGATGACTTGTACGAGTTGAGCGCCCTCATTGCAATAGAGAATAAAGACACAGCTAGAGTTTGGTATCAAAATTTTGGTCATCTTGGATTTGCCATTCTCAAAGAGATGCAAAGAAAAGGGATGGTATCATATTTACCCACATTTTTAGATTTGTGAGAACCATGCGAAGCTTATATGATGATCAAAGAGCAAAGGAAGACATTTCCAAAAGAGAGCATCAATCAAGCTCAGGCTCCTTTAGAGTTGGTACATATTGATCTTTATGGTAAAATGTCTACTCCTACTTCAAGAGGATCTCTCTACTTTTTGCTGATATTCAATAATTAAAGTAGAAAGATGTGGGTGTATTTTATTCGAGACAAGGAAAATTTTAAAATGTGGCACAAGATTGTTGAAATAGGTAGCCAACTAAAGAAAAATTGTATTGATTGAGGAGGAGAATTCTTATCAGCAGAATTTAACAACTCCTACAATGCTCTTGGAATCAACAAGCAGCTTTCCATAGCAACACATCTCAACAATTTGGTGTTTTTGAGAGATGAAATAGGAAAGTGGTTGAAATGGCTCGTTGCATGTTGAAAGCTCAAGATATGCCTAATTCATTTTGGCTAGAAGTAGTTAATACGATTGTGTACACTTTGAATGGATGTTACACAAAGGTGCTACATGGCATTACTCCTCAAGAAGTGTACTTTGGTAAAAAGCATTTAGTTATGCATTTAAAAATTTTTGAATGTTTTTGTTATGCACATATACATGAATCACCACGAACTAAGCTAGATTCAAAAAGCAGAAAATGTGTCCTCTTAGGATATAGTGAAGTTTCTAAAGCATATGGGCTTTGGGATCTGGAGGCAAAGATGATCAATGTCCACCATGATTTGGTATTTGATGAACAACCACACCTAGTGGATAGCAAAGGTAAACCCACTATCTCATCAATTGAAGAAATAACTCACCTTGTGCCTTCCCATAGGCAAGAGAAGTAAAAATATTGGATTCTTACACAAGATTTCTCATAAGTGGAAGGATTTGATGTCCAAGAGACATGCACCAACAGCTAGGATGATTACAACTCACTTTGTACTTGCAGTTGGTGCATCTGAAAGATGTTCTATACTCTATATGGATTTAAAATCAGCATTTTTTAATGGATACCTCAATGAGAAGGTATATGTATCTTAAGCACCCAAGACAAGGTTTTTAGACTTAGGAAGGCCTTATATGGCCTTAAGAAAGCTCTAAGACCTTGATACCAA
Source organism: Ceratopteris richardii (assembly GCA_020310875.1). Taxonomy (NCBI): domain Eukaryota; kingdom Viridiplantae; phylum Streptophyta; class Polypodiopsida; order Polypodiales; family Pteridaceae; genus Ceratopteris; species Ceratopteris richardii. Next base: position 38,345,108 of record CM035439.1, on the reverse strand, counting down.
GGAATTGATAGTTTTTTCCAAAACCTAGGCTCTGAAAGAAGTACTTCTGATGCAAATTTGTATGTTATGAAAAAAGACAACAAGCTAGTGATTGGCAACTTGTATGTCGATGATTTGATCATTACATGAGATCATGCAGATTTCATTAAAAAAACTTGTGCTAGCTTGATCAATAATTATAAAATGAATGATCTCCAGCTACTCCATTATTTCCTTGGCATTGAAGTTTGGTAAAAGGATGATGGGATTTTCATATCACAACAGAAATATGCTAAGGAAATCCTTAAAGCTTTTGGGATGATGGGCTCAAAAGACACTAACACATCTATGGAGGTAAGTCTTAAAGTTTAAACAAAGGATGATACACTAGAAGTAGATATAAGAAGTATAGAAAGCTTGTTGGGAGTCTTATCTTCTTGTGCAACACCTAGATATCTGCTATGTAGTTGGTGTATTGAGGACATTCACTAAGAAACCAAAAGAGATCCATTGGAATGCAGGCATGTGAATTCTAAGGTACATTGCACGAACCTTGGATTTTGGTATTGTTTATACCACATGTGATACACTTCAAGGGTATTGTGATTTAGATTGGGCTAGATATTGTAATTCTAGAAAATCAATTTCTAGATACTCTTTGTCACTTGATTTAGGAATATTTTATTGAGTAAGTACGAAACAATCCGCTCTCACAATGTCCTCTACTAAAGAAAAGTACAAAGGATTTTTCTTTGCCTATTTTGAGGATTGGAGATCTAAGCTTTCCATTACAAACGATGTCTATAATTAAATGTAATAATCAAATTTGTATGGCCATTGCACTGAACTTAGTATTTCGTGCTCGCACCAAGCATATAGAAGTAGAATACCATTATGTTTGTGAGCTAATTGAAGATAAAATTGTGGAGCTGGACTACTGCCCAACAAAGGCAAATTGTGTTGACATATTCACTAAAGCACTTGGAGAAGAGCAACTTAATAGGCATCTTCAATAGATGGGCATAGGACCCAGACCTACCTGATTTATCATTCACTAAACATTGAGGAGGGTGTTACTATATGACCAATGTCTACCCCTCATGATTGTATGAACTAACGCACATTTTATAAGGCCCCCATTATGAGGAGAAGTCAAGCATGCATTACCCAATTGATGGGAATCCCAACTTGCATGTTGGATCAAGGTAAAATTGGACCATCCAAAGTATTTTAAGGAAAGGGAGTTACCATGGTCCCCCATTGTGGGGCCAAAGGTAGCAAACAACAACCCCAACTCGGGGGTCCTAGGGGGCCAATGGTCCCCCTAGTGGGGGTCTCAGGGAAGTGCCCCAGGCTTGACAATAAAGGAAATATTCCCTATCAAATTCAAAAATCATTCAAATTTGTTAAGTCCGTTGAACCGACCTAAGTCGCATATGGGGATTATGTGGACGATGGCCACCCAGGTTCTAACACCCATGTATAGTCATCCAAGGAAGGCCACATCTCCAATAGCCTTTATATACATGTCCTCTACACTACCCGAGACATCAAAGTGAGCTAGCATACCTCTACCTTGTAACTCTCTATCAAGAGTTGTCTAGATCACCATTTCAACTCGACCTTTAGAGTGCATTGATGGACAACACAATCATCTTTGTACTTGCAGTGAGTCATAATTTTTTAAATTCTACTATATCTATTATCTCTCTGCTATTAATCCTCTTTTTCTTGCGTAACTACTTTCTTACATGGTATCAGAGTGGTTAGGTAACTATTAATAGAGAGGAATACTTTCTTAGCTTGCAAGTAAGTATCTATTATTAGAGAGGAGTACTTTCTGAACTTGGAAGTATATTTCTATTATCACCATAAGGTTTGAGTGATGGCTTCATCTTGTAGTGTTGTAATTAAGCCTATGGTTACAAGATCATAAGCAACTCAACAGTGAGCACTACGCCATAGCATGTTCCCTGATCTGCCCTTGTGGGATATGCATAGTTTAAATAAGCTTTACAATCGGAATTGATAACCCAGGTTGGGCAGCTTCCATGCCTCAAGGTCATTCTGTGCGTGTTAATGTGTGTGTATCAGAGAGAGAGAGAGAGAGAGAGAGAGAGAGAGAGAGAGAGAGAGAGAGAGAGAGAGAGAGAGAGAGAGAGAGAGAGAGAGAGAGAGAAAGAGATATGTTCATGTATTCGCGGCTAGCGTAGAGCTTCTGTGTGACAGATTATAGTCTGCATGTGCATGGCCATGCAAGCGTTTCCAAAGTTCGGCGCATGTACACGCAAGTGACAACCGCTTCTTCAGCAACATCACCTTGGAACCTTGTACTTCATAGTCCCATGCAAGCTTAGTCACTCTGGGAGCTGCCGCGCGAGTCTCAGTCGTCAAACCATTAGCATTGTATGATTGAGTCACAGAGAAAGAGACCGACAGGTGGAGAGATAAAGAGGAGTGCGATATTAAGAACTGTGCAATCGCCATTCAACAGCAAAGCTATGGACTCTGCATTAGTAACACTCATCCTGATACTCTCGGTGTCTCGCATCGGGGCGGCCAGACCATTTTCTACATCCCTTGTGAATGCTACGACAGAAAACCTCAAAACAACATCACAATCAGCAAAGTTTCTTCTCCTTCCTTGTTTTCTTCTTGAAACTCCAATTGCCATAGAGTTTCATTTTTATGATCTACTATGATGCGCACTCTCATGGGTCATCTCCCTCTTCACGCTTTTTGCTTCTACAAGGTATCAGACCATACACCCATTCACCGTGCCCTAGGCTACGATACGAGCTCTTGCGAAACGGGGAATCCGATAGACGACTATTGGAGATGCGACCTTAACTGGGAGGCCAACTGTAAGAAACTCGCGGACTGCACGATCGGGTTTGGTAGAGATGCCATTGGCGGCAGAGATGGTGAGTTGTATGTTGTGACTGAGGCATCTGATGATGCCATTGACCCGAAACCTATTGTAGAAAGTCACTCTGTGGTGAGGATACAGAGCGTGGGCTTCCTATTGGAGGGCTAATAGCACTATAGTGTGAAGAGAGTGGCTTGGTTTTGTCATTCAGTGTGAGTCATTGGTATTTCGTGCTCTTTCTCTTAGAGCAAGTCTTCATACTTTGTATTGATCAGTGCTAGTCTGCATCTAGTTGTGTGCATTGTACGGATTGAAAGAATCCCTTGTATTGATGTTGTTTAGTTCTGGAGTGGCATGCTAGCCCAGAGCATCAACTTTAGAGCATTTTTCTTGCCTATGTTGTAATCATCTGTTCGAACTAAGGAGTGATTGGTCTTCCTTCATTGTTAGTTGTCATTAATATTTGCTTGAGTATTCACAACTGTGTGCAATCATTGATATCTGCCTGCTCACAGAAGTGTTAAAGGGTATATCTCCCTAAGGAGAACCTCCCTTGAGTAGGTGAAGTACTAGAGTGCTTGCTGCATGCTCCTGTTAAAGGTAGATACCCCAGTACCTCCTCTACATTGAGGAGGAGAATTCTTATCAACAGAATTTAACAACTGCTACAATGCTCTTGGAATCAACAAGCAGCATTCCATAGCCCACACATCTCAACAATTTGGTGTTTTTGAGAGATGAAATAGGAGAGTGGTTGAAATGGCTCGTTGCATGTTGAAAGCTCAAGATATGCCTAATTCATTTTGGCTAGAAGTAGTTAATACGATTGTGTACACTTTGCATGGATGTTACACAAAGGTGCTACATGGCATTACTCCTCAAGAAGTGTACTTTGGTAAAAAGCCTTTACTTATGCATTTAAAAATTTTCGAATGTTTTTGTTATGCACATATACGTGAATCACCACGAACTAATCTAGATTCAAAAAGTAGAAAATGTGTCCTCTTAGGATATAGTGAAGTTTCTAAAGCATATGGGCTTTGGGATCTAGAGGCAGAGATGATCAATGTCCATCATGATTTGGTATTTCATGAACAACCACACCTAGTGGATAGCAAAGGTAAACCCACTATCTCATCAATTGAAGAAATAACTCACCTTGTGCCTTCCCATAGACAGGAGAAGTAAAAATATTGGCTTCTTACACAAGATTTCTCATAAGTGGAAGGATTTGATGTCCAAGAGACATGCACAAACAGCTAGGATGAATACAATTCACTTTGTACTTGCAGTTGGTGCACCTGAAAGATGTTCTATACTCTATATGGATTTCAAATCAACATTTTTTAATGGATACCTCAATGAGAAGGTATATGTATCTCAGGCACCCAAGACAAGGTTTTTAGACTTAAAAAGGCCTTATATGGCCTTAAGAAAGCTCTAAGATCTTGATACCAAGGAATTGATAGTTTTTTCCAAAACCTAGGCTCTGAAAGAAGTACTTCTAATGCAAATTTGTATGTTATGAAAAAAGACAACTAGCTAGTGATTGGCAACTTGTATGTCGATGATTTGATCATTACATGAGATCATGCAGATTTCATTAAAAAAACTTGTGCTAGCTTGATCAATAATTTTAAGATGAATGATCGAGTCGAGCTACTCCATTATTTCCTTGGCATTGAAGTTTGGTAAAAGGATGATGGGATTTTCATATCACAACAGAAATATGCTAAGGAAATCCTTAAAGCTTTTGGGATGATGGGCTCAAAAGACACTAACACATCTATGGAGGTAAGTCTTAAAGTTTAAACAAAGGATGATACACTAGAAGTAGATATAAGAAGTATAGAAAGCTTGTTGGGAGTCTTATCTCCTTGTGCAACACCTAGATATCTGCTATGTAGTTGGTGTATTGAGGAGATTCTCTAAGAAACCAAAAGAGATCCATTGGAATGCAGGCATGTGAATTCTAAGGTACATTGCATGAACCTTGGATTTTGGTATTGTTTATACCACATGTGATACACTTCAAGGGTATTGTGATTTAGATTGGGCTAGATATTGTAATTCTAGAAAATCAATTTCCAGATACTCTTTGTCACTTGATTTATGAATATTTTATTGAGTATGTAGGAAACAATCCGCTCTCACAATGTCCTCTACTAAAGAAAAGTACAAAGGGTTTTTCTTTGCCTATTTTGAGGATTGGAGATCTTAGCTTTCCATTACAAACGATATCTATAGTTAAATGTAATAATCAAATTTGTATGGCCATTGCACTGAACTTAGTATTTCGTGCTCGCACCAAGCATATAGAAGTACAATACCATTATGTTTGTGAGCTAATTGAAGATAAAATTGTGGAGCTAGAATACTGCCCAACAAAGGCAAATTGTGTTGACATATTCACTAAAGCACTTGGAGAAGAGCAACTTAATAGGCATCTTCAATAGATGGGCATAGGACCCTGACCTACCTGATTTATCATTCACTAAACATTGAGGAGGGTGTTACTATATGACCAATGTCTACCCCTCATGATTGTATGAACTAACGCACATTTTATAAGGCCCCCATTATGAGGAGAAGTGAAGCATGCATTACCCAATTGATGGGAATCCCAACTTGCATGTTGGATCAAGGTAAAATTGGACCATCCAAAGTATTTTAAGGAAAGGGAGTTACCATGGTCCCCCATTGTGGGGCCAAAGGTAGCAAACAATAACCCCAACTCGGGGGTCTTAGGCAGCCAATGGTCCCCCTAGTGGGGATCTGAGGGAAGTGCCCCAGGCTTGACAATAAAGGAAATATTCCCTATCAAATTAAAAAATCATTCAAATTTGTTAAGTCCGTTGAACCGACCTAAGTCCCATATGGGGATTATGTGGACGGTGGCCACCCAGCTTCTAACACCCATGTATAGTCATCCAAGGAAGGCCACATCTCCATTAGCCTTTATATACATGTCCTCTACACTACCCGAGACATCAAAGTGAGCTAGCATACCTCTACCTTGTAACTCTCTATCAAGAGTTGTCTAGATCACCATTTCAACTCGACCTTTAGTGCACACTGATGGACAACACAATCATCCTTGTACTTGCAGTGAGTCATAATTTTTTAAATTCTACTATATCTATTATCTTCTCTGCTATTAATCTTCTTTTCTCTTGCCACTACAAGAAAAAGGGGGGCGTAGCGATGCCCCCGAATCGGGAAAAAAACGAAAACCGTCGCTTATGCGACGGTTTCGTCGCATAAGCGACGGTAAAAATTTCGGATTTTTTTTTTTGGCCGAGCATCGTCGTATAAGCGACGATAGCGTCGCATAAGCGACGCTAAACCAGAAGCGTCGCTAGTAGCGTCGCAGGTTAGCGATGCACTTAACGACGATGGCAAACTGCAGAGCGTCGCATATGCGACGCTCTGGAATGTAAAAAAAAAAATTCAATTCTCCCGGCACATTTGTGCCGGGCCTTGAACGCGAGGAAGAATACAGACCGAGAGAGAGAGAGAGAGACATACAGCGCGCGAGAGGGAGAGAGAGAAGCGAGACATACACAAGGTATGCGCACACACACACTCACACACACACATATACACGCATAGACACACACACACACATACGCAGGCACACACACACATACACACAAATACACACATAGACACACATACACAAGACGCGCACACACATACACACACATAGACGCTCACACACATACACACACATATACACTCACAGACACATACACACATAATGATGCATCCACACACATACACATGCATACACACATAGACACACATATACACACACACACATATGCATACACACACATAGAGAGACATACACACACATACACATACATGCATACACATACACACATAAACACATACACACACATAGACACATACACACATAAACACATACACACTCATAGGTACACACACATACACATAGACACACACACATATAGTATATACACACACATGCACACATAGACACATACACACATACACATGCATACACACACATACACATGCATACACACATACAGACACATATACACACACATACACACACATATATGCATACACACACATAGAGAGACATACACACATAAACACATACATGCATACATTTGCATACATAATGCATATGCATATGCATATAATGTACATACATACTTACATGCATACATAATGCACATGCATAGATACATACACACACACAGATACATACACACATAGACACATACACACACATGAACACATACATACTCATAGATACACACACATACACACACAGACACACATACACATAGACGCACACACACATACACACACATAGACGCTCACACACATACACACACATATACACTCACAGACACATACACACATAATGATGCATCCACACACATACACATGCATACACACATAGACACACATATACACACACACATATGCATACACACACACATAGAGAGACATACACACACATACACATACATGCATACACATACACACATAAACACATACACACACATAGACACATACACACATAAACACATACACACTCATGGGTACACACACATACACATAGACACACACACATATAGTATATACACACACATGCACACATAGACACATACACACATACACATGCATACACACACATACACATGCATACACACATACAGACACATATACACACACATACACACACATATATGCATACACACACATAGAGAGACATACACACATAAACACATACATGCATACATTTGCATACATAATGCATATGCATATGCATATAATGTACATACATACTTACATGCATACATAATGTACATGCATAGATACATACACACACACAGATACATACACACATAGACACATACACACACACATGAACACATACATACTCATAGATACACACACATACACATAGACACACACACATACACACACATACACACATAATGATGCATACAAACACATACACATGCATACACACATACAGACACATGTACACACACATACACACATAATGATGCATACACACACATACACATGCATACACACATACAGACACATGTACACACACATTCACACACACATTCACACACATTCACACACATATACATACATGCATACATATTGCATATGCATATGCATACATATTGCATATGCATATGCATACATACATACTTACATGCATATTCATACACACACATATGCATACATACATACTTACATGCATATGCATACACATGCATATGCATACACATGCATATGCATATGCATACATAATGCATATGCATATGCATACATAATGCATATGCATATGCATACATAATGCATATGCATATGCATACATAATGCATATGCATATGCATACATAATGCATATGCATATGCATACATAATGCATATGCATATGCATACATAATGCATATGCATACATAATGCATATGCATACATAATGCATATGCATATGCATACATAATGCATATGCATATGCATACATAATGCATATGCATATGCATACATATGCATATGCATACATAATGCATATGCATATGCATACATACATACTTATATGCATACATAATGCACATGCTTACATACACTGTCATAATGTATACACACACACATACACACATAGACACATACACACATAATTATGCATACACACACATACATATGCATACACACACATATGCATACATACATGCATACACATACACACACATAGATACATACATACACACTCATAGACACACACACATACACATAGACACACACACATATACACACACATACACACATAGACACATGCACACGTAATGATGCATACACACATACACATGCATACATAGACACACATAATAATGCATACACACACATACATATGCATACACACACATGCATACAAACATATACACACATATACACACACACATGCATACACACATATACACACACATATACACATATACACATACACATGCATACACACACACACATGCATACACACATACAAACACATATACACACACACATACACACATAGATACATACACACGTAATGATGCATACACACATACACATGCATACATAGACACACATAATAATGCATACACACACATACATATGCATACACATACATATGCATACATACATGCATACACATACACACTTAGACACATAGACACACATAGATACATACATACACATAAACACATACACACTCATAAACACACACACATACACATAGACACACACACATATACACACACATACACACATATACACACATAGACACATGCACATGCAATGATGCATACACACGTACAAATGCATACATAGACACACATAATGATGCATACACACACATACATATGCATACACACACATGCATACATACATGCATACACATACACACATAGATACATACACACACGTAGATACATACATATACATAAACACATACACACTCATAGACACACACACATACACATAGACAACACACACATATACCTACACACATACACACAGATGCATACACACACATACACATGCATGCACACACATACACATGCATACACACACATACACGTATATATATATTGATTTCTAACCATTTTGTTTTATATGTTAGGTATTATGGATCCCAGTAAAGAGAGAAAGGCGAAACTCACTCTCATAAAAAGTCTTATGAGAGCAAGAGTTCCGTCAGATACTCTAGGGGCCATAATGCGGGACTACGCAGACATGTCCGATGAGGAGCTGGATTATACGATCCAGATGCTTACGCGATCAGACGAGGGCTCTTCTGCGGATCCACATGCAGGAAGAGAGCTATCTGCTCATAGGTATGTTTTTTTTCATAATTTTTTTTAATGATATTATAGCACATATTTTTATTTATTTCTATCTATCTATTTTTAGGACACCTATACCACCTCCAGCACGTGATAGCAGAGCAGAGTTGCCTATGAGGACATGCATAGGCACCTTAGGACTAGAGTGCGACATAGAGCCGGAGGGGAACATTGTGTACATAGGGAATGGATTGGAGTTCAAGAGAAGAATGCGGGCACTATGCGACTCTTACCTGCGCTTTATCCACTTACCATGGAAGTAAGTAAAAGTTTTACATATAAATTGAAATGTATATCTTATGTTTTATTTACATTATGTTTTTTATTTTTGTAGTGAGCATGATGAGAGGGATAAAAAGTACGTGCTTAGTTCACTTGAGACAGAGTTTGGGACAGGATGGTCCCTTAAGTGGTGTTTAAAAGAGATGCGGACACTTATGGCTCATCGTCGCGACAATGCACGGTATGTATGTATATGAGAGAGAGAGAGAGAGAGAGAGAGAGAGAGAGAGAGAGAGAGAGAGAGAGAGAGAGAGAGAGAGAGAGAGAGAGAGAGAGAGAGAGAGAGAGAGAGAGAGAGAGAGAGCTATGTATGTATGTACGTATGTATGTATCTATATATGCATCTATGTATGTATGATGTCATTCCTAAAATCTATTACTCTATGTTTACTGAAAGGCATGTATATTAACTTATATATGTATCTAATATACATGTTTCTATTTTTGTAGTATGTATGTATGCATGTGTATCATGTATGTATACATCTATGTGTTGTGTATAAATGTAATATGTATATACTATGTGTATATATACATAAAAATGTGTGTATTACATTACACGTATGTATGTAGTATATATTTACTGCTATGTATGTAATATAATATAATCCATGTATGTATGTATGTGTGTGTGTATATATGTATGTATGTATCTATGTATCTATATATATATATATACATATATATATATATATATATATATATATATATATATATATATATATATATATATATATATATATATATATATATATATATATATATACACACATATACATATAAAAAAATCTAAAATAAAAATTGATTTGTACGCAACTTTATCACAACTTGGCGTTCGCAACTTGAACCCGTTGCTAACGCGTTAGCAACCCGTTGCCTACGACGTTGCCATCCCGTTGCTAACCACTATGAGAGAGACAGAGAGCACTAATCTCGATATTAGGGTTTTGAAATCCCTAATTTAAAAACTCTAATTCAACCTTTTAGCCATATGTTTGAAGTATATACACCTCCGACATCCTACTAGAGAGATGTCTCTCCTCCCAACCTTATGCCTCTATATATAGCTACTCGAATCAACGAGGATCATGATTCATAATATATGTAAAGATATATACACATCATGTAGATAGGATACATAAATATAAAATGGAGTAGATATATTATGCTTCACACATACATGCCTAAATGCACACATAAATATATATATATACATACTAACATATTTACATGTACATATTTACACATACATGTACATGCCTACATGCACACATAAACATATATATACATGCATACATATTTACATGTACATATTTACACATAGACACATATACATATATACATGTACACAATTATAAACACTTGCATATATTACGTACATGAATACATGTATACATATATCACACACATGCAAACACATACATATACATGAAATACACATATATGCATACTAATATATGTATACATATAATACACATGAATACACACACATATGCATACATACATGATAAAAATTTACTCCTCGAAGATAAAGCTATATATAAAATAATTAGGCATACCCCCGAGCTTCATGTTCTAACTTAGAAGAACATGATTTCATCTCTCTAGTAGGATTCATCGTTATTCAAGTTAATAAAAAAAACCTATTATATATATCCATTCAGAAGCTTCAAGTTACTATCTAATCTGCTCATATGTTTTCATTATTGCCATCATTTTGGTAAGACATCAATATAGTCTCATCTTCATTATCCTTATTGATTTCATTTATTTCTTCTATTGTTAAATCTATGTTCTCATGAATCACATCATCTATTGGTGGATTAATATCTATTTCTGGTAATTCCTCTTCCTCATCAGTAGAATCAGCATGTAGAGAATTATCCTCTTCATCAAAAAGATTAGTATCATTATCACGTATAATGAGTCTAATTTCTATTCCAGATGTTGATGTATCAGTATCTGATGCTGAATCATCAAGAGGACTTTCTTCAATCTCTCTAACAATAAACTGTTCAAACAATGACCTACCTCTAGGTTGCACATGAATGACTTGCCACCAAGGATGAGCATCTGGGTTTTTATAAAAAAATGCTTGTTCAATATGCCTAGGAAGAATATATGGTTCTTTAGTAGATCGCATTACCTTGGAAGAATCAATTGCCCAAAACCCAGATAATTCCTTTCTTATTGTAGAATTACTACCTTTATACTCCGCTCGATACCAGTCAACCTTCAAAATGACCTATCACAATATATAACAACAAAAACGTCCCATTATTAGGTGCTTAAAAAAAAACTAACTCTAAAAAAAATATATAAACTTTTTTCTACCTGTTTGAATGTACGAAATGAAATTTCGTAGATACCAACAATAGTTCCTACGTAACCAAGTTCGCTATCTATAAGGTTCGTGTCTTTTGAGCTAGCACGTGATAGTTGCTTGAAACAAGCAACAATACTAGAATCCTCTGTTTTACGTAAAGAATAAATGGATTTGATTCTAATATGCTGTCCAAAAGCCCACATATTAGTGAACATTCGAGCCTGCAAAATAAATTGAATTAGTAAATAGAAACTAACATACATATATGAAAAAAATAAAATATATATTTTAATAAAATTACCTTTTGTTCACAACCTATCATTAACTCTCTTTGCTCATCTGAGATTTCTTCATTATTTGCGTTGGCGCGTTGCAAACGACTATATAGCCAATCCGTGAAAGAAGGTATATCTGTAATCTCATTATTATCGAGATTACGTCTAGATCTTTTGTTTTTTCGCCTTTTACTTTGGAGACTTTGAAGTTCCTCGTACTCGCTAACGAATGCTTGCATGCATTCGCTATTATATGCTACAAAAGTAGAAACATCATTTTTTTCTTGAAATGTAAATAAGAATGGAACCCCCTTACCTGATAATACCTCATCGGTTATTTTTGAAGAAGACTCGTTGGTCCATGCACGTGGAGCTTCTTCATGAACTCTTTCAAGGTACTCAGTAACGTAATACATGCACTCTTCAAGCATCCAACCCTTTGCCATGGATCCTTCTGGTTTTGCTCTTTGTCGCACATAACCTTTTAGTATTCCCATAAATCGCTCGACCCAAAACATCCATCGAGTGTTGACAACACCGGCAATCTCTATCTCATCTACAAGATGGACTAGTAAATGAACTTGAATATCAAAAAATGAAGTAGGAAGTTCTTTTTCCATCAAACATAGTAGCTCTTTGCATTCACGTTTTTTTTGTGGGATCGAATTTTTATCGATCTCTTTGGATGTAATCCACCTATACAAATCATAAAAACAATTGTAAAGAAGTTAATTAAAAAATAAAAGATATCCAATATTCAAACATATTAAATATAAAAGTATCATAATTACCTTATAAGTGATCCAAGACGATAGATGACATCTCGTACTCCTTTCGTTGTACATCCATCGATAACCAAAGGTAAAATATGTTTCAAAAAGTTATGCCAGTCATGGGTCTTTAATCCAGATAAGCTCTTATCATCCATAGTAAACATGTTTTGAAACGATGCTCCATATCCTGTAGGAGTCTTGATCAATTGAATTCTATTGTTGATAGTCTGTATCTCTTTTGTCGTAAGTACCCAAGGAGCAGATGCATAAGTCGTTTCTTCTTGATGTCTATCAAAAACTGGCCATAACTTTGGTTTGGATTTTTGATCTTTCAAATCATTCCTTGATGTTGTGGTATCTTTTAGTCCAAGAAGATGCTGCCATAGTGAATAACCAATATTTTTGAATATATGCATAGGATCAAGAAGATGACATACTTTTAACTCTTTCCAATACTCCAAAGAATACCATATTGATATGTTCTCTGCGAGTACCAATTTCCCTTTACCTTTGTTCACATACTCATTATCTGAATCATCACTGAAGATTTCTGCTTCTGGATCTATCAGAGGTCCATCTGTCCATTTTTTATACCAATCCATAGGCGTCATAGGTTTTGGATACTGGCCTGTTTCAAGCTTTCCATTAAAATGTATCGCTTCTCTTTTAGATCTTAATGGATGATCATCAGGCAAGAATCGTCGATGTCGAAGATAAATATTTTTGTTGAGATTCTTACTATAGATTGATCTCAACCAATCACCACAATATGGACAAGCTTTATAACCCTTAGTAGATATTCCTGCATCATGGAAAATGATAAAAATATAATTAGATTAAATCATATTTATTTACATGCATATTGAATAAAAAAATTACATCAATACCTGAACAAACGCCATATCCAGGAAAATCGTGAATAGTCCAAGCCACAATACCACGAATCGTAATATGTCTTTCATTGATGCTTTTTGATATATCAATGACATTAATACCTCTCCATAACTCTTGAAGATCGTCAATGAGAGGAGCAAGATATACATTCATATCTTTAACTTGTCTTTTGCCTGGGATTAAAAGTGAAAGCATTAAATGTTCCTTTTTAATGCTAAGATATGGCGGAAGATTGTAGTTTATGACTACCACTGGCCATGTTGACCATTTACTGGATTTCATGGAGAATGGATTAACCCCATCTAATGCAACTCCTAACTTTAGATTCTGTGGATTTTGTGCAAATTCAGGCCATGTAGAATCAATATGCTGAAAAGCAACACTATCATGAGGAATTCTGATTATTCCATCAGTACTTTTGTGATCATGTCCCCAAGTCAAAAGCTTTGATAATTCGGGGCTTTGAAACATATGTCTAATCCGTGGAGCCAATGGAAAATGTCTCAATACCTTATTCGGGATTTTACCTTCTTCACCCTTATATCGAGGAGATTGACATTTGGGACATGTCAAAGAGTCTGCATATTCACCTCTATATAAAATACAATCGTTAGGACATGCATGTATACATTGATAATCCATACCAAGATTGTTGATTATCTTCTTCATTTCATCATGTGAGGTAGGAAGAATATTTTGACTTGGTAAAAACTTTTCAGATAATAACCTGTAAGTTTATCAAAAAAATGATATATTAAAGAAAGTAAATAAATAAATATACATATATATATATATATGCATATAATTTTATATATGTGTATGCTTATGTGCATCTTTCAAAATATTTCCACAAAATTTGATTGTTTTGGATGGCAGGATATGATTGTTTGTTTTGGAGGATATGAAGTATATACTTTCATTGAATGATTTGTCGATTCTATCATATGTTTAGTTTGAAAGTGCGAGAAGAGAGTTTATAATTGCTATTCAAAGAATTTGGCACTGTTTATAGGCCATACGATGGTGACCTGGATGAATCGCATGCACAGAGGTTACTCAAGATAGAGCAACCTGATTATAAGGGACTAGAACTAGCAGGATTCCTAGGGTATGCAGTAAACCTCTTGCATGTATATGTGTGATCCTCTCAAGCCACCATGATTTCCACTTTGTATCCTAAAGTTCAAATGCTCATCATTGACATGCAAGAGGTTTACTGCATACCCTAGGAATCTTGCTGGCACTAGTCCATTATAATCAGATTGCTCTATCTTGAGTAACCTCTGTGCATGCGATGCATCCAGGTCACCATTGTATGGCCTATAAACAGTGCCAAATTCTTTGAATACAAATTATAAATCCGCTTCTCACACTTTCAAAATGAACATATGCGTGAATCGACAAATCATTCAATGAAGGTACATACTTCATATCCTCCAAAACAAACAATCGTATCCTGCCATCCAAAAAATCAAATTTTTTACGAATATTTTGAAAGATGCATTAATAGTTTTAAAAGATGCGCATATATATAAGTAGATAGAAAATTGAAAATTATACCTTAATATTGTCGAAACAGATACATTACTCCATCCAAAACGATTTTGAAGGTTGAGAATAAGTAAGCTTGCACTTAGTCGTGTCAAACGACTTCCTTCATATACATGCTTTAGACATTCCTCTCGAAGATATTTCTCATTTTTAGAAATATCCATGCTCTCACTGTCATTTTGATACCAATCCTCAATAAAATCTGCCATGCCATCATCTTCATCATTGTCACACAAATCTTGTACTTTATCATCTTTTGAATATAGATCTTTCAACTTTGCATATTGCACAGGATTAGTTTTGCGTAGCCTCCTCATGGAAGCTTCTGATAAATGAGGTCTTATTGGTAATTGTGAATGTTGTGGACGAATATCATCAACATCATACGTTGGAATCTACACATATAAATAAAACTCATTAGTATTCCATAAATGAATAAAAATTAAACTTCAAATATAAAATTAAGTATATAACTTATTAAATATGGATAGAAAATTTTTATTCTCTCTAGCTAAAAGGTGCTCTTGGAGGTCTACGCCATCCATAATTCACTAATAGTTCATCACCAGCATGTAATGTAGTAATAGCATTGACAACTATGTATCTTGATACATCTCTACTCATGTATGGTGATTCATGACTATTTTCACGCTCCTCAAATGTGCAATTAGTCCTTGAACTATTATGTAACCCTCGACTACTATTTATTAAACCTGCTATATTTCCATGTGTGTAAGGTCTTCTATCAATATATAATCTTTCATTTTCTGCATGTAAAATCCTTCTACTAGTAAGAGATGCTACGTTCAAGCATATTCCATAAGTACTCATGCTTTGAACATAACGTGAAAGTCGATGCCAATCTCCCCATCCATATATAGGACCACAAAATGACATAAGAGTGACTTCAGAGTTCGGAGGCACATACAAATCCTCTACAATAAAGAGACCACGACCAACATTAGTAATAGTGGATGGAGCAATCATATAGCGATTACCCCAAAAGTTGAAAACCTCTCCATCTAAAGGAAGTGGTCCTCTATTCCATCCTCCATATCTTCTTCTATCATATGTTTGTACTAAAGAACGATCACGAGCTGGCAATGGATAATCTCCAGCAGTTTCATTCTCTAAACCAGGAGGTAGAGGATTTCTAGAAACCTCTGCTTGTAATTGATGAACAGCAAGTCCATGACGTGTACGAGGTATATTAACATTATGAGAAAAATCATTATCATCATCATCATCGAGCAAGTATTCCTATATATCAATAATAATTTGATTTTATACATGGTTTTTAAATTAAAAAATGACATTAATATATATAGAAAATACATACCCAAGCATTATCACGTTGACTAGGTGATGGTGCATGCTCAAAAGTACCATACTCTGCCTCATGTTCAATACATTCCAATCGTGGTCTTCGATACGTGCCATAACAAGAGTTACACCAACATATAATATGCTCTTGATAGTAAAATTCATCATAATTCCTATCGGAGGACACATGTGAAGTCGTTGCATGGGTAGGAGGTGGTGGAGTACCCTCTGATTGATCAGAATCTGCACATCATAAGAAACATAAAAAAAATATATAAGTTATGTATCCATCAAATATAGTTAAAATTAAATATTTCATATACTTACAGTATAAAGTCGTTGCACGATGAGGAGACGGTGGTGGAGTTCCATCTGATTGATCAGAATCTACAAATAATGGTATTTGATATTAATAATTTGATTATCTACATAAATAAAAAATTCACATATACATATTTACACATACACACATATTCACATATACACATTTATACATACACACATATTCACATATACACAACACATATTATTGTGGGATAAATGCATGTATTTTGTATGAATGTGTATATGCATGCATGTGTGTGTACGTATATATGTGGATATGTATATGTGTGTTTATGTTATATGTATGTATATGTGTATATATATATATATATATGCATGCGTATATGTTTGCATGTATATGTGTATGTGGGTATGTGTATGTGTATGTGTATGTGTATATGTGTGTATATATGTGTATGTATTCTGACTTTTTTTTCTGTTTGAGATTAAATTAACAGGAGATATTGTATGGTCGAAAAAAATAAGAGGCGAGCTAACATACCACCTGAGTCGTGGCAGTTTTTTTGTAGACAGCTACGTCTTCAGGAGTCATTTCCTCAGCTGAAGGTACACAAATTAATAGTTTATATTTATAATTTTTAGATATTTTAGTAATTTTTTAATTTAATTTATGTATTTTTTTCCTTGAATAAACAGGCTGCTGCAAGGAAGAGAGTGGAGTCGGGCCACACATCGCACTTAGGCCAAATGGGCCATAATGGTTTTGTAGCTACGTTTGTAAGTATATGTGTTATTGTGAGTATATTTTTTATTTTAGTTAAAATGCAAGCAACTAATGTTTTTTATTTGTTTCATTGCAGCGAAAGGATTATGGCCGATATCCTACGAAACACGAGATCGAGTATGCTACACATTTTGGATATCGGCGTTTGAGCGAGTATATACAAGATCATCCTGATGCCTTTGTGAGTATTTTTAAATTTTATATAATTATTTTGTTGTTATGAATGTTTTAATTATTTTATTGATTTATGTTTGTTATATGTAATACAGGAGTATTATGGGGAGACAAATATGGATGAGGTGGAGAGATAGACACAGGAGGGACGATCTCGATCGTCACAGGGTGATCATGAGGATGAGGATGAGGAAGATCCATCTGATCATGATATTGCTGATGATGATGATGATCATGATGACGATGATTAGGATTTTAGACGTTGATTATGACATTGGATTATGTATTTACATTGATATATACATATATTTATCTATATATTTTTCATTTCAGTCATGTTTTGAATTGTGTGTATGGTATTAAGTAATGAAGAGTTTTGTTCTATTGATTTTTATTATTGTTTATATTAAGCATGTGTTTTAATACTTTAAGTATATAATTCATTCATATGTGTGTACCTAAGTGTATATATGTGTGTGTATATGTATGTATGTGCATGTGTATGTGTGTGTATATGTATGTATGTGCATGTGTATGTGTGTGTATATGTATGTATGTGCATGTGCATGTATAAGTGCATATGTGTGTATGAGTATGTGCATGTGCATGTGTATGTGTGTATATGTATATGCATGTATATGTATAACTCTATGTGTATGTGTGTGTATGTGCATGTATATGTGTATATGTGCATGTGTATGTGTGCGTATATGTATGTATATGCATGTGCATGTATAAGTGTATATGTATGTATCAATATGTGCATGTTCTTGTGTATGTGTGTGTATATGTATAACTCTATGTGTATGTGTGTGTATGTGCATGTATATGTGTATATCTAGGTATATGCATGTGTGTGTGCTTCTTCGTCATGTATAAGTGTATGAGTGCATATCAATAAGTGTGAGTATGGTACGTAATGAAAATAACACAATTCAAATGATCTACAAATAATAGAAATTGTACTTACAATTGTGATCCATAGTTTTTGCTTGGTTAGCTTCTTGAATAACCTGCAATAAAAAGAGAGAAGAGAAAGAGAGAAGAGAGAGAGAGAGAGAGAGAGAGAGAGAGAGAGAGAGAGAGAGAGAGAGAGAGAGAGAGAGAGAGAGAGAGAGAGAGAGAGAGAGAGAGAGAGAGAGAGAGATCTAGAGAGAGAGAGAGATCTAGAGAGAGAGAGATATCTAGAGAGAGAGAGTGAGATCTAGAGAGAGAGAGATCTAGAGAGAGATCTAGAGAGAGAGAGAGAAAATTCAAAGAGACAAAGATGTAGAAAGAGAGAAACAAAGACAGAGGGAGACAATAACAGAGAGCTTAAGCAAAACAACAATTCTGCATATACTTGCTTCAGCTCGTAAGCGCAGCGCAATTGCGAACGTTGGAGAGCTCTTCGATCGGATGCGTGAAAATGCCGATTGCAGAGCCTCCAACGTTTTAATTTTTGTCCGTCAACAGATCGTCGTATAAGCGATGCAACGCGTCGTCGTATAAGCGATGCAATAGACCGTCGCTTATCTACCGTCGCTTATACGACGCTAAAGAGCGTCGCTTATGCGACGCTAAAGAGCGTCGCTTAAGCGACGCCTTTAACAAGCGTCGTTTAAGCGACGTTAGGCAAATACCGTCGCAAATACCGTCGTTTTTTGCATCGTATAATCGACGGTCCGCGCTCGACGGTATTTCCGACGCAAGTTGCAATTTTACAGCGACGAAATTCTGTCGCGTTAACCGTCGCTACACGCCCGTATTCCTTGTAGTGTGCGTAACTACTTTCTTACATGGTATCAGACTGGTTAGGTAACTATTAATAGAGAGGAATACTTTCTTAGCTTGCAAGTAAGTATCTATTATTACAGAGGAGTACTTTCTGAACTTGGAAGTATATTTCTATTATCACTATAATGTTTGAGTGATGGCTTCATCTTGTAGTGTTGTAACTAAGCCTATGGTTACAAGATCATAAGCAACTTAACAGTGAGCACTACGCCATAGCATGTTCCCTGATCTGCCCTTGTGGGATATGCATAGTTTAAATAAGCTTTACAATCGGAATTTAGAACCCAGGTTGGGCAGCTTCCATGCCTCAAGGTCATTCTGTGCGTGTTAATGTGTGTGTATCAGAGAGAGAGAGAGAGAGAGAGAGAGTTATGTTAATGTATTCGCGGCTAGCGTAGAGCTTCTGTGTGACAAATTATAGTCTGCATGTGAATGGCCATGCAAGCGTTTCCAAAGTTCGGCGCATGTACACGCAAGTGACAACCGCTTCTTCAGCAACATCACCTTGGAACCTTGTACTTCATAGTCCCATGCAAGCTTAGTCACTCTGGGAGCTGCCGCGCGTGTCTCAGACGTCAAACCATTAGCATTGTATGACTGTGTCACAGAGAAAGAGACCGACAGGTGGAGAGAGAAAGAGGCGTGCGATATTAAGAACTGTGCAATCGCCATTCAACAGCAAAGCTATGGACTCTGCATTAGTAACACTCATCCTGATACTCTCGGTGTGTCGCATCGGGGCGGCTAGACCATTTTCTACATCCCTTGTGAATGCTACGACAGAAAACCTCAAAACAACATCACAGTCAGCAAAGTTTCTTCTCCTTCCTTGTTTTCTTCTTGAGACTGCAATTGCCATAGAGTTTCATTTTTATGATCTACTATGATGCGCACTCTCATGGCTCATCTCCCTGTTCACGCTTTCTGCTTCTACAGGGTATCAGACCATACACCCATTCACCGTGACCTAGGCTACGATACGAGCTCTTGCGAAACGGGGAATCCGATTGACGACTGTTGGAGATGCGACCTTAACTGGGAGGCCAACCATAGGAAACTCGCGGACTGCGCGATCGGGTTTGGTAGAGATGCCATCGGCGGCAGAGATGGTGCGTTGTATGTTGTGACTGAGCCATCTGATGATGCCGTTGACCCGAAACCTGGCACGTTACGATATGCCGTCATCCAAACTGAACCTTTGTGGATCATCTTCAAGTCGGACATGAATATCGTGCTCAAAGAAGAGCTGCTCATGAACAGTTATAAAACGATCGATGGGCGAGGACATCAGGTCCACATATCTAATGGGCCATGCATCACACTGCACTTAGTTACTAACATCATCATCCATGGGATTCATGTCCATGACTGCAAGCCAGGAGGTAATACAATGGTGCGGGACTCTCCTACACATGTTGGCCATCGCAGCGTTTCCGATGGTGATGGCATCTCTCTTCATGGTGCCAAACATGTGTGGGTGGATCATGTTTCATTAGCTCGTTGCACAGATGGCCTGTTGGACGCCACCAGGGGATCGACTGCCATCACCGTCTCCAACAGCTACTTTACGCAACATAATAAGGTCACCATTTCAATCAGAAGCCATTTGCTATGGTGCCCACGGGAATGGAAATCGCTTCTTTGTCCAAGACTGCTTTGAACAAATCAGACTAATCGATCTTCTCTTCTTGTTGCAGGTGATGTTGTTGGGCCACAGTGACAGTTATGTCGCCGATAAGAGTATGCAAGCTACCATTGCCTATAATCTCTTTGGGGAAGGTCTTGTGCAACGGATGCCGAGGTATGTGTAACATTCCGCTCCAAATAGTGTGCGCAAAATTACATTTCGAGGTAATGTACATGCAACATATCATCTCTTGATCAGAAGATTGATTTTTCCATGGGAACACAGGTGCCGCCATGGTTACTTCGAGGTAGTAAACAATGACTACACCCAATGGGGGATGTACGCCATTGGAGGCAGTGCCGCACCTACCATCCACAGCAAAGGCAATCGCTATACCGCGTCTAATAATCCTTCTGCTAAAAATGTGAGACGTGCGAAATCTACATTAGTCTTTTTTCTTTTCATTCCCATCTAACCATTTTTTAAGAGCTATGGACAGGTAACTAAGCGGATGGATTCACCTGAAAGTGAATGGAAGACATGGGATTGGAGTTCACATGGCGATCTCTTTCTCAATGGGGCTATTTTTATTGCTTCTGGCGTTGGTGGATCCTCCAATTATGGAAATGAAGCTTCCATCGAAGCCAAATCATCGTCGCTTGTAGGGGTGTTTACTACGAGTGCGGGCGCTCTATCATGCAAAGCAGGCTCCACGTGCTGACTTTATGATCATGATTCATTATCTCTATTCCCAGTTTTTTCCAGTAAAGAAACTAAAGTACAAACATTTGTACTGTCTTTGTCCCTCATGATATCTTTGTAAAGTTTTAGACGAAGCCAACATTGACCTATACACAAAGAAATGCAGCGATGAACGATAACAGCAAGTACACCTGGACATCATTGAGAGAGAACAGTGACATGTTTGCCGAGAGAGGCAACCACTGTTGTTTGATATCTGGTGGTGTACGCTTGACATCTTTGAAAGTGTGAATTGGTGACTTTAAATCATGAGGTCCAAGTCAAGGGTCTGATTGACGCATGATTCAAGAAAGCTTAAGTGGGAATTTCATTGAATTATCAAAGGGCTTGAGTGATAAGTAGTGGCTAGTACATATTTACATCTAGAAGCGATTGCATCGTGATTTGTTCCATGCAAAACCCTTCTTTATTTTCCTTGCGTCAAACTCTTTTATTCACTCCCTCCTCTATACACATACATCTTATTCAAACATTTCTTCCCTCACTATGTTTCTCTCTCTCTCTCTCTTATAGAACCTTATGAAGGTAACAAGCTAATTTTATATTCTTCTAGATCCATAGATAGGGAATTGACTTAACCTAGAGGTTAAGCCTAAAGGATGTGAAGGAGGATGTCTCGGATTTGATCTCTGTAGGTGCATTCAGGGGAGTGTTTCACCAAATACTCTTAAATAACTTTTAGAAGCATCCACTAAGTTCGATTGAGTTTATAACTTGATTTCACTAAGACACAATGAGGAATTATAAAAAATTATGCTTGCATAGTGGACTTGGAAACCCTGTGCGAGTAGACTCTAGAGGACTTAGTGTTGAACTTTCTTTTGTGCGTAGACTTTACTCTTTGTGGGTGCCTTCAAGTGGACCTAACTGGCCTCCATCGATGTGCTCTGTGTGTATTGACATTTCAGCATTCTCTGCATGTGTTAGTGTTATCTCTGACCATCATCTACATCTGACTTTGATACCAATGTTGGATTCCCTCCCTATGATCCCTTGACACCCTTTTTTAGTTGTGTCCAAAAATAGCAAGATGGTAGCACAAAAGCTTCATGATCAACTAATGAGAGACTCTCTTTTTCACCTCCTAACCTCAAAGAAATAATTAGCTTTCCTCTCTCTCTCTCTATGCAACCATTGAATGAGATCCATGTGGTCTCATGCCCACAACCACCACAAGAGGTGTTTCACACTTAATTATGTCATAACATTTGGACGCTTATTTGATTCTACTTATGCATGCATATGCTAACACCAATTAACTCAAAACAACACTCCTAGATCAAAAGCTATATAGAAGAAATTTTTAATGAGAATTGAAGTTTATCTCTATCATTATGTTGATATCAGAATCCTTTCAAGATCTCAATTTCATTAAGAAGAAGATCCTCGTATTTACTATTCATCCCTTTTGGATCTGTTGTCTAGAGAAACATTACATTATCTGTAGACCAAAGGGAGTGGAAAACCCTTTTAAAGAAGATATGTGGGCATTTTTAGATGATTGCATGCACATGCATAGCTAGAAGCTCAAATATCTACCCAATAATGTCCATTCAACTACCATTTTGTCTAACCACATGCTAAATGCATTGTGAGCATAGGGGAGAGAGATTTTCTTTGTCTTGCATGAGTTGGAAGTTCAAAAGTGCATATGCCATATATATGCTCTCTTTTGCATCATTCATAATTACATGTGAAATTAGAAAACCATTCTAGCCCATTTAAACCCATAGATGATTTCTTTGAATCCTCCCCCATTGCTACAACCACATATGCATGGAATTGATTTAGACTTTTTTTTGCTTGAGTTTCTCTTATCTCTACAACATTGAAAAGTAGTTTAAAATTCATTGAAAGGTCTGATCTTTTCCTAATGGAGGAACAAGAGGAACCGTTTGTCTCTTTGAAGTGGAGAAATTTGGAGGAAGTGAAAGATTTTGGAGTTATCTTTAGAGGAAGAAGTATAAAGGAAGAGGAAGAGCATGGTACTACAAGCTATTTCATGAAGCTTGGGCGTAAGCAAGGAGATGAAGCATATAATTTTTTCATATAAGATATTTGTGGAAATAAAATATATTTTCCATTTATAACTCCTCTATATTTTATTTGTTTCATTTCATGAATCAAAACATACGATTAATAGATTCAAAGATAGAAAGTAGATGAAAAGCGATGCATGCTAATTGCTCTAGTTTGATCATCTATTAGTGCATATTCAATCGCCACAACTTATTAGTCATTCCGAATATTAGTGAGAAAAAAATTAAATGATAACATGACTTGTGTCTAGTTATCAAGAATCGCCTGAAATAAAATGTTATAGTAGGAAAACTATGGTAGATCATTATTTAGGGAGATGCTTATAATGCTTTGATAAAACACTCATTATCATATGCATAGAAAAGGCTCATCACCTAGTAGGATTTTTAAATATATAATGGATATTGGATTAAAGGTTTTCAGGGGCACTAAGGCTATTGTTAAAGTCATCTGAAACATTAGAGGTCCTTGCATTTGTGAATAGCTAGTTTCAAAATTTTCCATTAAGCTTTGTCATTTATTTCACCACCATTATGACTTTTATATATTCTTTGGATCTATAATTAGATTTCTTTTGAGTCTCCAAGGCTATTTTTCAAAATATCCTAAATATTAGAGTATATAAATAGACATCTTAAAAAGTTACTGAGAGTATAACTTTGATTTGTGGAGGGTGTGTTACATTTGTGGATAGGTAGTTTGGAAATTTGTATAGATTGTAAATGAGTGTAGTTTGCAAAATTTCCTTGCATATGCCTCTAGAATGTGACAACCCATACCATTGTCAACTCTCAAGAGCATATTATTTGTGCTTCATGCTTGTTTTCTTGTGTGAATCACTTCATTTATTTACATTGTTTTCCATCTTTGCAGTTGTTTTCCTTATAAACCACAAAGAGTGGTCAACATACATGGATTGATATTTTGAATGATCCATCACACTTTATGGAGACCCACACAATGCATTATGCTTGTCGTTCTTCATCATATTATGATGGTTAAAAGGAACATGTGTTATCATGACACTTTAGTGGTGCATAGTTTTTAGAAGATCATCACTAAACATCACGGACACAATCATCATGCCAAACCTCATGAAATAGATAAAGACATCAAAAGAACACAATGCAAAATCATCCTCTAAAATTCTTCCAACCCATTATGACAATTCGCTAAAATTCTTCCAACTAATCATTGGCAAACAAAAAATGATGTGTTAGGAATGAGAAATGGAAGCGAGAGAGTTCTTAGAGCGAAGTGAAACACAAAGTTCATTCAAGGATAGAGAGGGTACAAAAAGATAGACGTAAGAAGCCCATCAAGTAAAAGAGGTAAATAAGCAAGAATATAGATCCATTTTTTAGGGAAATGAGCTTCAATTTTTTAAGTTGAAGGAATACTCAAGCCTCTAAGTACTATAATTTACCTTCATCTTTCAATATTCTTTGGGTCGCATATTAGAGTTGTTATCAGCCTCAGATAACATGTTTAAAGTTTGAATCGAAATTAAAGTATAACTAGATCCATCTTGGGGACTGAAAAAGATAGTTTCCTTCATTCGTAGAGGGTTCTTGAATTTGTGAATGGGTAGTTTGGAAATTCAAAATAAAACTTCTTGGATGTTTTAGAGATTGGAATTTACTCTTTTGGAAGAAGATATCCTTTTCTGGATGTTGATAAGGAAAATGGAAAGTACCAATAGATATTATAAATCATTTTTTCCTTGATCTTTGTTCATTGAGCTTCACATTAGATGTCACTATTTATGTTACAAAATTCTTTTATAGTCTTGGATGGAATTTTTTTCCCCACATATCTTTGAAATTGTAATTCCATGATCTCTATAATTTCAATTTTTTTATAATATTCTCCTTGTACTCACTTTTTTCCATGTTCTTAAAAACCAATCTAAAAGATCTTTGAGTGGATTAATTTTTGTCACCACCTACTTTTCTTGTAAATCTAAAGGAGATTGTGCGGGATTGATCATGAGACATTTCCATCCCTCAATTGCTCCATTTGGAAAATGGTAGTTCTTCTACAAAAGTATGGAACATGTATAAAAAGAATATGCTATAAAGAAATCAATATTAAAAACATTAGATATTTATTTGAAATGATAATGATTAAAATGGGGAAGAGAGAAATGTCAAGAGACCTAGAGAGAGAGGGAAAGAGATAGAGAGAGCGAGAGAAGAAAAGAAGAAGATTATGAAGAAAGAGAGATATATTGAGAAAGAGGAAGAAAGAGAGGGAATGAGAAGAGTTGAGAGAGAAAGTGGGACACATGCACCCATGCATAGATTCATACATGCATGCACAAACATACCCGAACATACCCATTTAAATTCATATGTTTATACACACATGAAAAAATAATCATTCAAATGCATATTTATGCATATATACATTCATGCATATGTATGTACTTAGTTGTAGAGGTAGTTATTATTTCGAGCATAAATTCCTACTCTTAGATCCCGGTAAAGAGTTTTAACTTGCTATGTACTCCAAAAATTCAAGATATTTTCAATGGATGTCTAGAATTTTTATTTGATTTACTTTAGGAATTCCTTTTGAGGGCATTTATTTTGCTCATTTTATCCAGAGAGGGAGGTGTTGCCCATGTACCTAGGCTTCATATTTGGACCATAACATTTTCACATGAGATTTAACTTGGAATACATTCTACATTGTGTTTTATTCCCATTTACTTGAGTCCCAAATTTTTGTAACCTCATGGCGTGATATGCCATGAAAAGACTAGAGAGATATACTCTTTGAGGGATGAACGCTTATGTGTGTTTTAAGGAAGTAGGAAGACCACATTCTTGTAAAGTAATTAGTACATAAGAACATGCATGAGTGCATGCATACATAGATTTTTTGAAGAAGATCTTTCCTTATTCCCTATTTTCTCATCAATAAGATGAGTAAGGTCTTGATAGGAACATGAAAATATTTTTGATTCTGAAGATAACATGAAGGATTGAATTGTACAAAGACAAAGCGGGACAAATGTAAGTAACCTTTGTTGTAGATATTTATGTCTAGGAGGAGGTTGGAGAATAGATTCCTCAAGAACATCCAAATTTTCTTCTAGTAACATGTAAAGAGTCACAGGACTCATGTGACTAGTATAAACCATGAAAATGCATGTCAAGGATGCTTTTTAATGCATCACAATTGTAAGTAGTTAGTAACTCATGTGTGCATGAGTAGCTCTTCATGAGAGTATATGTAGTTGATATACATTTCTATCCCTAACCAATACAAGTTAGTGCCATTGTTAGAATCATCCATACAAATATTACAAGCTTGCATATGATTGTTTATGATAAGATTTAATAAGTGTTTGAGAATCTTAATGATTGGAATAACATATAACGATGGACACCTCATTGGAAAGTGCATACTATATAAAGAATACATTTCCACAAATTGATTTGGATTGCTAATTTGATTTGACCAATGTTAGATGATTGGAATGTGCATGGATACGTTCCCATGTCATTGTTGGATGTGTGCAGAAGTGCAAGTGACACATAAGAAACACACACAAGGAGCACAAATGCAGCAAGCTACATGGAGAAGAGGATGGTTGGAATATCTCTCTCTATTAATGATGAACAAAATTGAAGTAAGAACTCAATAATATCCATAAGTAGAAAGTACCACCACATATGAGTGTTTCATGTATGTGTTAACATGAGGAAAGAACCTCTAGCCAACACTAGAGTAAAAAGTGCCAATGTATAGGGAAAAGATTCACATCAAAGCTACTCAAGGAGCAAATAAGTGTAACAAACCTACTTGGATTGAATGATGTGAATGCATACAAGGAGTGACAAATCAGCCCCCACTAGGCAATAAGCCTAAAGCTTTGCAAAAAGCTTCAAAGTTTTCCCATGGTAGAGCTTTTGTGAATATGTATGGCACATTTTCTTGTTTAGACACATATACCAAATCAATATGTCCTTGATGAAGGGGCTCTATCACATAGTGATAATTCAACTCAATATGTTTGGTTCATGCGTGAAACACTGGATTTCATGTAACAAGTAAGGAAGTGTGATTATTAGTGATAATAAGCATAGCATCATTAGTTTGCATGCAAAGATCCATCAATAGGTGTCCTAGCCATACACATTCCACAGTAGCTATGGAAATTGCCATGTACTCAACTTCATAACTCAATGCCGCTACTTTAGATAACCAAGATATGTATGAGTCTCCAAGGAAAAAGCAATTGCCACTAGTGGACACATGAGTATCATAACAACGAGCCCAATCATTTTGTGTAAAAGCATGCAAGCATGGCTAAATATCTCTACCATAAAAAGCTCAAAGTATCTTTGAGATATCTAAACACACATTTCACCACTTGTCAATGCTCAGTTCTAGGGCTACGCATGAATCAAATCAATAGGGAAACTCCATACTAGATAGCCAGCCTTGTGTTGCATGCATATATAAGGCATCCCTCACCTTGCTAAGAAAGAGAAGTGTCAAATGCATCAAAAGAATCATCAAATAAGAACCAAAATCTTGTCTCCACTAGTGTGTAAACTAGATTGTGATCCTCAAAGTCAAAATGCTGAATTATTTTTTCAACATACGTTGCTTGATACAAAACAATTCCCCCCTCAAGAGATACAAATTGGATCCCAAAACAATAGGTCAAAAAACCAAGATGATTGACATCGAAATTATGTTGCAAATCGGCCATAAGGATGTCAGGATTTGCATCACATGTCCCTGCCAAGAGTATTTCATCAACATAAAGAACCATCACTGTAAGATCAGCCCCAGCTTTACATACATAGAGCGTGCTTTCAATGGGACTATATGCAAATCCAAGAGCAATCGAGTGCTTATGGATTTTTTTATACCATGCATATGGAGCTTGCTTGAGACCATACAAGGCTTTATGCAAGCAAAAAACCATATGCTCTTACCCTTTCATGGAAAATCTAGGAGCTTGCTTCACATAAACCTCTTCTTGCAAATCAACATTCAAGAAAGCTAGTTTTGTGTCAAATTGATGTACTTTCCAACCTTGTTGGGTAGCCAATGCAACCACGGTCATGCATGAAGTAGATGCAAAATTTTCCTCATAATCAATGCCATATTGTTGTGCATATCCTTTGGAAACCAATCTAGCTTTGTATGGATCAATTCTACCATTTCACTTTCTCTTAATCTTCTAAACCCTTTTTGTAACAATTGCATTTTTCCCTTTTGGCAATTCACATAACTCCCGACTACCATTCCTATGTATGGAATTCATTTTTGATTGCATAGCACTCATCCAATGTCCATCATCACATGCATATTCAAAATTAGGTGGCTCTTCATTCATGTTGTGGCAATAAGAGAATAAATCCACAAAATTACTTGATGCATGGTGAGATCTTGATCATGTTCTACCAACTAAAGCTGCATTGAATTTGCTATCCTACAAAGTTTCTTTCAACCACTTTGGCATAGTTTGCACACTCTTTGATACACATGTGTTCATTATGTAGTACATGATCAACATGTATGTCATGTGTGGGATGAATTTCATGCTCATTTTTAGCCATATTTTGATCAAAAATATTTAGCCCTTTGAACCTCATTTGGGTGATCTACATGGCCATAGTCAAGCTCACCATTTTCAAACAAAGGCGTGAGTGTATCAAACACACCTATTGAGCTAAATGTTGGTTTTTTTTTTTCATTCAAGTAGAGAGAACACTGAATTTTTTGCAAATAACACATCTCGACTCACAATAATTATGTCCACAGACAATATTCTTTACTTTCATCACTATAATCAACAAATGCCTTGTCATCAAGTTTGTGAGTTTTTGTGATGGCACAAGAGCATATGCCAAACAACCAAGCACACACATATGACTAACCATAGGTTTGTGTCCATTACAAGCCTCATAAGGAGTGATGAATCTCAATACTTTTGTAGAGTAGTGATTCAACACATAATTTGCACACATGATCGCTTCCATCCAAAACTTGTCAAGAAGGTGTTTTCCTTTAACCATACATCATTCCATTTCAAGGAGTGTTGTATCTTTATGCTTTGTAACACCATTTTGTTGAGGTGTATATGGCACCATACATTGGTGTGAAATTTCTCTTTCATGAACAAAATCATTCATGTTACATGTATTCACTACCACAATCTGTGTAGAGTCAAAAGTTTGTTTTCAAAAAAATTTCAATCGTAGCTAAAAATTATTTGAAGCAAGAAAATATCTCATTCTTGCTTTCATAGAATACACCCATGTATGAAGAAGCTACAATTTTCTTGCAATGTCTGTATGAATATCTTTTGGAGAAGAAGCATGATGTAATTTTTGAATAATGCAACCTTCACATGCATATTCTTCAATGGACTCATGTTGACAAACCAATGGCCATGTCCTTCTTTTCCAATTAAAGCAAAATATTGAAGTTCAAGTGACAAAAGGAGCATGCCAAAGCTCCATTTCAACCATAGAGGAAGTATAAGAAGCTGAGGCATTGGAGGCAGCCCTCGTCTATGTATCCAAGAATCATCATTATTGAAATCATGAACCATACACTTATCATCAACAAAGTATACATGAACTCCATCTTTGGAAATCACACGTACTTAGATTATTATCTTCTTGATACCGGGTATATACAATGCATTTCAAGAGAATCACACCTCCATTTTTAGTTTTAAGCTCAATTTCTTCTAGTCCAATGATAGGATAAGAGGCATTGTTTGCATTCAACACATGTCCTCCTCTGGGTGCATTTTCAAAGATGTAAAAAATCTTTCGCATGAAGTTATGTGCTTTGAGGCACCATTATCAAAGAAGAAATCCGAATGAGCCTCACTCACAACCATACATTTAGAATGCAATGATGCATCATAGTTACATGTAATAACACATGCCCAAAAATCTTCAGCCATGTTGGCTTCATCATTCTTTGCATTTGAAGAATTTTCGGCAATAGACATGTCGGATTCCTTCTTCTTTTCATTGTGCTTAGCAAGCTCTCTATAATTATCAATAGTATGACCAACCTTCTAGCAATATTTGTATCTCTTTTTCATTTGAAACTCAGCATCATTAGAGGAATGAGTGGAAGAGGAAGGTTGCGGCTTTGGTTTCCAACCCAAAGTTGAACCGTAATTTCTTTCCCCCTTCTGTGAGATATTAAGTCTTTGTACTTCCTCAATTAAACCACTCCTATTCACTCTCAATTTCTCTTCTCACAAAAGAAGAGACCCGATCTCATGAACTGCATACGTATTTGGATTCCATTTTGCAACCAACGGAGTGTAGTGGCAAAGCTTTGAAAAGATTCTAGTAGTGCTTTCAATAATATAGAGATATGTGATGTAATCAAAATAATCTCATCTACGTTTGCCAATTGCTCTTTCAATTCCTTGATGCATGTCACATACACATGTACAAACTCATTTACAACCATACATACATCCTCAAGTTGCTTCCTTAAGTATGCAATATGTGCTTCATAATGCACGAAATACCAAGAAGCAAGAGTGTACCATGCCTGTCTTGATGCAGAACATGACCAAATGTGTGGAACTATATGATGCATCAAAAAAATCACAATCAATGCACGAGCTTGAGCATCTTTGCCATCCCATCTAGTTTTCTCCTACGTAGGTGGAGAAACCACTAGACTTGAAGAAGAAGCTTCATCTATGATAGTACATTATGAAGTAGAAGAACCTAGGGGTCTTCAATCTACATCTACCACTATGTTCCATAGTTATTTTGCAATAAGAACATGTTTCATTTTTTAAGGCCACATTGGGTAGTTGGTCCCATCAAGTTTATATTTAGCTTGAAGCATGCCAAACAAATCATTGTTGCCTACCATTTCATTAAACAACAAGAATCTGATATTTTTACTTGAATGAAAGCTAAAACGAATTCTGAAATTTCATCTTAGAATCCATCACTCTGATGGCAAATCTGACTATACCAATGGCTTTGAAATGGTGATAATTTTTAGTGCAACTAGTGGAAATGTTTTTTCCATGTTAAAACTCAATGTTCTATGCTAGAGAGCCGATTTGCATTTTAAAAAGTGTGAGCAGGACACGATGCAAAAAACCAAAACTTGAGAAGGAGCTAAGCCTACTCTGATAACACTATTGGGTGTGTGTGTGTGTAGAAGTGCGAGAAACACACAAGAAAAACACACAAGAAGCACAAATGCAGCAACACACATGGAGAAGACCAATGGCTGAAATAGCTCTCTCTATTGGTAATGAAGAAAACTAAAGTAAGAGCTGAATAGTATCCCTAAGTACAAAGTACCATCACATATGAGTGTATCATGTACATGGTAACATGAGAAAAAAAAAATATAGCTTGTACTAGAGTCAAATGTGCCCATGTATAGGAAAACGGTTCACATCAAAGCTACTCGACAAACACATGTGTAACATTCTTAGTCCATTCAAAATAATGGATGAGCATGTCCAATTAAAATGATTAACATGTCAACATTTTTTAGTTTTAAATATAATTGTGGAAATAGTTAGAGAGGTAGGAACCTAAAAAAGATTTGGATGTTTATCTTTGAGGAAATCCCAAATTTATTGAAATTTGGAGAGCAAGTAGCATGCAGGATTCAGTTGAAATTATCCAATTTCCAAGTAATTTGGATATGTTTACAAAGGTTTTGTTAATAGTGGTAGCTATGAAACAAGTGATAGAGACTTGTTAGCAAGGTTATTCCTCTTAATTTGTGCATCCAAATTAAAAGCTTTTTGATTCATAGGTAAGCACATTAGATGCAATTTTTCATATCAATTTGCATTAATTTTGAAGATCATTTGGTAGGTTAAGCGATCTCTGGACATAAAAGTGAAGCCTCTGGAATTTATTCAATGACCAAAGACCATGTCACATATAGGTGATTGGTCCTTTTTGCTTATTTATCCAATTTGAGTACTTTTTCATTCAACTCATAATGGTTCTTACATAATTGCAAGATGAGATTTGTCTCCACTTAAGAGATATGAACACTTAAGAGATATGAATAAAAGAGTGAAAGCTAGCCTATGCAAATTTTTAAAATATTATAGGTTTAGAGGCTCGGTATTTTGGTCGTTGTGAAACTTATATCATTTAGATTATGCTTACTGACCTATGAGCTAAAAAAATTGGAAGAAAAAAGAGATCATGTGATAGGTCGAATGACCTCTACATTGTTGATATATTTAGGTAGTGATATGTGTGACATACTAGTACCATCGGGCACTTTTTTCCCTCTTTAGGAGGTCTTTTCCTCAGGCTTGTATATATGCATATTGCCTTGATGGGTTACTTATCTTTGCACATTCTAGGGGTAATACATTCAACATTGTGTGTTGTGTTCCAAGCTTTTTCTTCTTCCTTGTGATGTTCATGTGCTTCCTCCAACCTCAAACTCCAACAATTGGTATCAGAGCAGGTCGACCACACCTCTCCTATCAAAGTCTTAGAATTGCATGAAATTTGGTGTGCATACTCAAGTTGATTAGGAGGTCAAAACATTTTCACTTTGTGGTACCGAAATCGTGATATGAGCTTGTTTTGGCCTCCGAATGCACTATCATAGTGCTTGTGTAGGCAATTTCATCTTTTTGTGCCAAAGATATATGCAAGTTTTGGTTCCCCAATATGAGCATCTTGAAGTCTGATACAAGTTTAGTAGAACTGGATAGGGTAGTTCTATTCAACTTTTTGAGATACAGTCAACTTTCTGTATGAGAATATTTTAGTGAGTGCCTACGGCTGAAAGTAGTGATGTATCCCATATGTTGGTTGTTGAGGATAAGTTGGATGGTACCAATTACCCATTATGGGCTTATATGGTATGTCATGTATTGGCTGCAAAAGGACAGTGGAATATTGTGCAAGGTGTTGAAAAATATCCGATTACACCTCCAAACACAGTTATTGAAGTCGATGTAGACAATATTGAAGATGATGATATTCTTCATATTCCTGTTCGTGATGTGGTTCCTACTGCACCTACTACAAAGCAAATTCATTGGGATGGTAGAGATGCTCAAGCACATGCATTGATAGCCTTGTCTGTCAAACGTGCCATTATTCCTCACATTAACTCTTGCAAAATAGCTAAGGATGCTTGGGATACACTTAGCACTTTATACCAGGCAAGGAATGAGGCTCGTGTTGCTTACCTCCAAAAACAATTGAAGAGTTAGCACATGAATGAAGGAGATTCCATGGAAATTTTTCTAACAAAGATCAAATATTTGAAGGAATAGTTGATTTCTATTGATGAAGTCTTGCTTGACAATTCACTTGTGTAGACTATTCTAAATGGTCTTCCTAATTCATATTAGAGTTTTGCTTCTACTCTTCATTTGATGATGAAGGAAATCCAAATGCCTTAACATTTGAGGAGTTAGTCTCTGTTCTGTTGCAAAATAGGTCCATTATGCATGTTGCAGATCAAGCTTTCTTGGTTAGTCACAAGGGCAAACGAAAATGGAGCTCTTCTACTAGTAAGCAAAAATCTGCTAATTTTGCACAATCAAAGAAGGATGACAGAGATGAGAAGAAAATAGAAGAGCAGAATTTGTTTTTCAAATATTGTAAAGGAAATGATCATGTCATAAAGAGTTGTCCAAAACTGGCTGCTAAAGAGGCAAGGAAGAAAGAAGTTAGAATGGTTGGCGCAGAGGCCTCTACACTCAAAACAGAGTCTGCTAATCTTGTGCAGAATGAAGAATGGGCATTTACCACTGTTTGCAGTTATGATCCATCTTCTCATAAACAGTGTATGTCTGTAGTAGACCGAGATGTTTGGTACTCTGATAGTGGGGCAACCAAACATATTACCTTGTAGCATAGTTTCTTCACTTCACTCGAGCCTGGTCCTACAAGGAATATTCTCACATGCACCAACAACTCCTCTTATCCTGTCATGGGAGTTCATAAGATCATTCTGACTATTGCTAATAGTAGTTCTTTTACATTTTTAGATGCTTTATTTGTGCCAATCATTAAGAAGAATCTATTATCAGTTTCAACTTTAGCCAGGATAGGATTGGTTGTGAAATTTATTGATGATAGATGTACAGTTCATCATCTATCAAATGGCGTTGTAATTATTGCTTGTGGAATTTTATGTCATGGGATATATAAGCTCATAGACTAAGAAAAATATGTGAATGATTCAGCATGTGCAGTACATGATTCTTAGGCTATGTGAGATGCAAATATTTGGCATGCATGCTTTGCTCATCTGAATTTTGCTAGTTTGCTATGCCTGCAGAAATCTGAAATGGTGTCCTCTCTGCCAAAACTTGAGGCACCTATTAAACATGTTTGTGAAGGCTATATTTTGGGCAAAATGCAGCATTCCTCATTCCCAAAAGATGGTTCAGTTTGATCTACTCAGAAATTGCAGCTTGTTCATAGTGATGTTTGTGGTCCTATGTAGACACCCTCTTTTTGAAACTATCTTTACATCGTGCCTTTCATTGATTGTTTTTCCAAGCATGCACGGGTATACCCATTGAAAGCAAAGTTTGAAGTGTTTATGTGCTTCAAACAGTTTCTAGTTTTGGCTAAAAATCTATTAGCATGTTGTTACCATTAATGTCCATGTGAAAGGCCAAATGGCCACCAAGCACTTCTTTGTATATGTTCTTTAATAAAACATATAGTGGCTTGGTCAGTCACAAACTCTAAGTTTGATTGCATTTGTAACACCTAAGAAGTCTATGTTCGTGCTCCCTATGTACTGTGTTTTTCTACGTATTCTGCAGGCTCTATGCGGAGTATCATGCGCGGCCCTAGGAGCTCGGTTTTCTACTCCAAGGATATCATCGTGCAATTGGCACCATTGGCTGCATGCAAGGGAGGACCTCAATGATCAAGGAAGATAGAGGTTCCGGGTATTTCTCAAGAGGTCACCTATCTAAATATTGCTCCATTCAGAGCTTGCTTAACCGTGGAAATCTATGGCCACTAAGCTACACTCTTGTGCTGTTTCAAGAAGGGGAAAGACTAACGTTAACATTACCTTGAACATGTTTTGGTCCCTCAAAGCTTCATTCTTCCCTTTCAAAGCCTGTTTTTGAAGCATTTCTGGGGTGCCTTTTAGAGCGATTTTGGAGTACTTTCGCACATAGTTCTCTTCACATAGGTCCAAGAATATCAAGAAGAGTGCTGTTTGTACTCCTATGAAAATAAATATCAACCTTTGGGGCTTTTTTTCAGCCACACTCATGAAACTATAGGTTTGCCAAAAGATTTTCAGTTTTGGTGGGAGCAGCCACTACAAATTTATGTAGGTTTTTGAGCCTAAAACATTAGATTTGATAAACACTTGCAGGTGTTGTTGACTAGTTTTTGGGATGTGCATTCAGCCTTTTAGTGTCATTTTACTCATATATTGAGCACATACACACCATGTATGCTTATGTGGATACCATTTATGTACGTTCCTGTGGTCATTGATATAGCGGTTATGTTTTTTGCATAAAGCCTTTTATGTTTGATAAAGAGGATCGTGGTGAGGTTTTCTTAACTAGGAGACACCAAGATGTTGGGCCCTCTTCAGTGATGTAGGTGGAAGACTTACCCAGCCTCGCCATAGGAGATGTATGATAGTTGTTTATAGGTGCTCGATAAGCATAGTTGGCTTCTATTGGGTAACTAATTATATGCAGTGGAGTCAATGATTCACTATGCAGGTAAACATGTCAGTAATTGTAGTTTTATGATATTCTGACACTAGTCATATGCTCATTTTGTAGAGGATATTGTGGCAAATTTTTTCCAAATTTTTTGGTTTTGTCAACTATACAGTGGTCGATTTACTCCTTGATACATTTATTCATCGGTGTTTGGACTCTTCTAGCTCCATTATCATTCTATTTAGTTCTCTACCATCATGGCATCAGAGGTCTCAAGCACATCTGGTGTATCAGGGTCTAGTGCTAGTGTTTTGAGGAGGAGCTATAACTTGCAGGGCAAAGACCATTTTGAGATCTGAAAATTTGATCGCACAAAATTTTCTCTATGGAAGAATCAAATTAAAGATGTGCTGATTCAAAAGAGGCAATGGAAGCTAGTAAATGGAATTTCAAAGAAGCATGCTGACATGGATGAAGATGATTTGGATGAGCTAGATGAAATTGCCAGCTCTACCATTTGCTTGCACCTAGCAGATAATGTTTACTTTATAGTATTAGACTATGAAAGTGCAGATGAGCTTTGGAAGAAGTTATGCAATACATATGAAAAAGAGATGGCATCAAATAAAGTATATCTGATGAGAAAATTATATGACGTTGGCATGAAGGACATAGTAGTGTTGATGCTTATTTAAATGAGTTTGATGCTATATTATCCCAGCTATAGGGTAACAAAATGGATATGGATAATGAAATGAAAGTAGTGTTGATGTTATGCACCCTGCCATCATCATGGGATAAGTTTTGCACAACTATTAACAATAGTGCACCTGGTGGTAAACTTGTCTATGATGACATATGTGGAGCGCTCTTGAGGAGGAGATTCATTGAAAATCTATGGTTGACACTCAGAGTGGAGATGCATATAATGTTCGTGATTCTTACCAAGGAAAAAATCAACCACGTGGCAGGAGCAAGAACAAGGAAAAGAATGGTCAATGGAATAAGAGTAGAAGTCAATCAAGGAAGAGGGATATCGAATACCATTATTGTCATAAGAAAGGACACATGAAGAAAGACTATTATGCATTAAATAATGCTAAAGGTAAAGGACAGAATGTTGATGGGCATGTAAAACAGTTACTTGCACCATCTACTTTGACTTTGAAGATTGAAGAAATTAATCCTATTTCTGATGATGTTGATGTATTGACACTTGATAGTAGTGTGCTAACTGAGGCTCTTATGGCTAATTCTCTTTCCCACACATGACTGCTAGATTCTGGTGCTTCTTTCCATGTGACACCACATAGAGAATGGTTCTCTAATTATGCAACAAAGCCTCTTGGTACCATGAGACTTGGTGACTCTTGATGTTGTGGGGATTGGAGATGTGGTTATGCAGATCATTGATGGTTCAAAATTTGTATGCCATGTACCTTAATTATCATGCAGTTTGATGTCAGTTGGTCAACTTGATGACCTTGGTTACAAGGTGGTCTTCTATGCTCAATCGTTTAGTATATCAAAAGAAAATATGGTTATTACAAAAGGAAGCAAAGTTGGCTTACTTTATCCTTTATTTGTATCACCGAAGAACACTTGTTAGCTATTACTGAATAGCCTATGGCTTGTATTTGGCATGGTTGTTTGGGCCATATATCTCGTAGTGGAATGGAAAATCTTTCTCATTCTGGCTACTTACCTATGTTATCTTTCTCTAATTTTTCATTTTGTGAGAATTGTCAATATGGAAAGCAAACCAGAAATGTGCATAGAATGCACATTGACTCTTCAATTCAGCCTTTAGATCTCGTTCATACAGATGTGTGTAGTCTTATGCCCACTAGGTCCTTAGGTGGTTCTCTTTACTTTGTCTCTTTCATAGATGATGCTACCAGGAAAGTTTGGGTATATCCTATCAAATTGAAGGATGAGGTATTCCCTACTTTCAGAAAATGGCTTGCTCCAATTGAGACTGAAAAGGGAGCTAAACTTTAGGCTTTACGTTCAAATAATGGGGGTGAGTATACCTCACATGCATTCAACCTTTTCTATCAGTCAAGAGGGATTTGTAGAGATTTTACAAGTCCTTATACCTTAGTAAAGAATGGTGTAGCTGAAAGGATGAATAGAACTATTCAAGATAGAGTAATTTCTATGTTGCATCATGCAAACCTCTCACAAGGCTTTTGGGCAGAAGCAGTATTGACTGCATTTCATGTGATTAACCTTTCACCTAGTACTACCAAAGGTCTAAAAGTGGCACAAGAGTTATGGATAGGGAAGCCACCATACTATGATCATCTTTGAGTTTTTGGGTGTGAATCATATGTTCATATACCCAAGAATCTTAGACAAAAGTTGGACCATAAGTCAAATAAATGCATATTTCTTGGGTATGGTTGAGAAGGACAATTTGGATATGGCTTATAGGATCTTGAAACATGGTCAATGATTAGAAGTAGTGATGTCATTTTGAATGAGTCTAAGATGCATAAAAATCCCAGTAAGGAGGTTGAAGTGAGAAGAGTGGTGTTTGAGGATACTAGTCCTCTAGTTAGCATGCATAAAAATGTTGCACATACGGACAATCAAGAGAATTTCCAATCAGATCAAATTGCACATGTTCCTCTTCATGTCTCACATCCACCTCACAGATATGTTCAAGATTTAGATTTTATTATGCTAACATATGCCAGTGAGCTTTCTTGTTACAAAGAGGTTATGTAGAAAGAGGATCACATCAAGTGGAAGCATGCGATGAAGAGTGAATTGGAATCTATTCACAAGAATGGTCTTTGGGATATAGTACCTTTGCCAAAGGCCAGGAAAGCTTTACCATGCAAATGGGTATATAAGCTCAAATTCACATCAAATAGTGCTTCTCCAAAGTATAAAGCACGACTTGTTGCAAAGAGTTTAAAGCAACAACAAGGTGTTGATTTCGAGGAAATCTTCTCTCTAGTGGTCAAAGTGACCACCATATGCATGTTTCTTCACTACCCTATGCATGTTGCTTGGATTCGTTGCAATGGAAGACTTAGAGCTAGTCCAAATGGATGTGAAAACTACTTTCTTGCATGGAGATCTTACATATGAGATCTATATGGAACAACCAGAGGGTTATGTAGTTCTTGGCAAGGAAATTCTAGTTTGTAAGCTGAAGAAGAGCTTGTATGGACTTAAATAGTCCCCTAGAAAATGGTACCAAAAGCTTGATGCTTTTATGAAGTCTCAAGGCTATTCTCAATGCAATGAGGATCATTGTGTCTAAGAGATGCTCAGATGGTAGCTTGATATGCTTGATACTTTATGTCGATGATATGTTGATTGTTGGGAAGTCCTCTTATGAATTGTCAATTCTCAAAAAGAAGTTGAGTTAGACATTTGATATGAAGGATTTGGGGGATGCCAAACATATTCTTGGCCTGCACATTACTCGTGATACGAGTCAAAGATGCATATACTTGTCTCAAAGTGAGTACATTTAGAAAGTACTTCATAGGTTTGATATGTAGGGTGGAAAGGCATTGAGTACACCTTTCGCCACATATCTGAAATTGAGCAAGGATGATTGCCCCAAATCAGATGAGGAAAAGGAATTCATGGCCAAGTTCCCTATCAATGTGTCGATAGTCTCGTGTATGCTATGGTAGCTATGAGGGAAACCATCCATTATTGGTTATAAAGATTTTGACTATGCTGGTTGTAAAGACAATCATAAGTCTACATCAACGTACATTTTTCATTTTGTTAGAGGTGCTATCTCTTGGGGATCTCGTCTTCAAGAATGTACAACTATTTCCACCACAGAAGCAGAGTATGTTGTAGCAAGTGAGGCATGTAAGGAAGCATTGTGGCTTTCTCATCTTGCTTGTGATATGGGTTTACCTTAGCATGTACCTTGTTTGCTCACTGATAGTCAGAGTGCCATTGCTTTGACTAAGAATCTGGTCTATCATGCACATTATTCTTGAGAAGGTTCACACTCGAGATAATGGTGCATCACCATCGAAATACTTCACATGTAAAATGGGCACCCTCACTTTTGATCGAGGAAGGGAATACATGTCTTCTAACTTTAATGCATTTTTTGTTGAACATGGGATAAAACATCAGTGTATAGTGTCCCATACACCTCAACAAAATGGAGTTGCTAAATGGAAGACCAGGTCACTCGTGGAGATGGCGAGGTGCATGGTCAAGAGTTAGGCTCTACCACATAGTTTTTGGCTTGCGGCTATCATGTGTGAAACATATGTACTGAATAGGTGTCTCACTAAAGCATTGCAGTCTATGACTCCATATAAGTCTTGGCATGGTCATAAGGCATATGTTGCTCACCTACATGTTTTTGGTTGTCTAGTGCAAGAGAACAAGGATTACGACCACCACATGCTAGAGAAATGATTCTCCTCCCAACCAAATTCCTCTATATATAGCTCCCTCTAGGGGACTGCCTTCTTGGGCAGGTGGATACTAACCATCCATGTGTTAGCCATGTAATTGCATGTGTGTCCAGTGTCCCAGTTAGCTCGAGGTAACTCAAGTGGATGGTTCTAGAAGGCTCTAGAGCTCTTTGGGCAAAACACTCTCCCCATGTACCCCATGGGGGTTGAACCCAAGACCTCCTCCTTCACACCCATGAGACTTAACCACTAGGATAAGTGGGTTACTTGGTTATATGAGTAAATGACCTTCTAGCAAGTCTAGATTCGATATTTTTGGTCATACACATGGATGACCAAACACTGTCCAATTTCAAATCCTTCTAAACCGATCAGACCCCTAGATCATAGACTTACTTTATTACATTCTTCCCCCCTTGGAAAATATTTTTGTCCTTGAAAATAGAGCTATATATGTACTATAGGCAACCCCCGAGCCTCATGTTCTAAAACTGGAAGAGCATGGTCATGTTCTTAAAACTAGAAGAACATGTCTCATCTCTATGGTGGCATCCATGTCCGAATAATTCAAAACACTATCTCGCTTTGCACTTTGATAAACTGGTCAAAGTACAAAGTAGTGAATAAATAATAAGGATGGATCTAAAACATCCCTAGACAATTCATAGTTTCCTGATGTGCGATCTAGGCAGAAACATGTGAACTGGGTGGATTCA
This sequence comes from Ceratopteris richardii, assembly GCA_020310875.1. Classification (NCBI taxonomy): domain Eukaryota; kingdom Viridiplantae; phylum Streptophyta; class Polypodiopsida; order Polypodiales; family Pteridaceae; genus Ceratopteris; species Ceratopteris richardii. The sequence goes on along the minus strand of CM035439.1, from coordinate 38,302,698 downwards.
AATTACTAGTCCATTTCTGGGCATGAGTGGTGCATGGACTTAGTAATGAAGGCGGGATTCTTATCCCTCGCAAGACTTTGAGAACTCTTGATTCACTTGAATTTGGTTTGGATAACTTGAATTTTTGGTTGTCCCCAAACATCTAACATGGATGTTTGAGCAATGGTTTATTCCTATCCAACAGTTACTTGATTTTTTCACTCAACTAGAGGACTACTTTGTCCTAATGAGTTTAAAAATCCTATGTAAACTGTAGGACAAAGTTTACCATTTACTTTGGTTCAACCTTACTATATCTTCACCAAGTCAAATTCAAAATAAAAATCATCCAATCTTAGGGCACTTTTGTCAAAGGTTGTAACTACAAGTTCTTGGGATCTAATGCACAATTCCTAACTTTTCTATTCTAGAGTGTAGTGGACTCTAGAAAATCATTTATGCTATAACTTGAAGCAAACTCAATTGAATAAGTCCACTTAGACTTATTATCTTTTGAAGATTGAGAAGGTTCTTATATAGAACATCTATCTAGGATGTTTAATTTAGTTACCTGGTTCTAAGCGGCTAACCTTTGAGTTTTCTCAAATTCAAGTTCAATTGGTTTATCCTTTGAACTTGAATTTTCTCAAATTGAAGTCCAATTGGTTTATCCTTGACCAATTTTGTAGTGACAAGAGCTTTTGACTTCTTGTCTTTAGATTCCTTTCTTACTGATGCTTTAGGTACCTACCCCAAGGACTTTATATAGGAATCTCTCTACTCCTTAAGTCTAAGCATCCGCTCATACTCTCTGGATTTGTACCAAAGTCCCTTTAAGAATAGGTAAACATTATGTTTTACCTTCCACAGACTTAAGTACCATCTTCACGATTGCAGACTACATTCTTGGAATTTCTTCACTCTATTCAAACTTGGAACAACCGACTCTTTTCACAATTTTCCATTGGAAAACTTGAGTGAATAATTCGCAAAAGGAATTTTAGTGCCAATACTTGGGCAATCTACATAGTAGTTCCAATCACAAATTTTTGGACAATCATGGCCAAGTTTGATCAAGTCTAGTTGATCTTGTGACTAAAATAAAGACTTAGTCTTTATCTTTAAAATCTCCTGAACTATCTAAAGCTTCTTTGCTTACTTGCAAGATTTTTAGAGATCTTTTCTTGAACTTCAGTCCAAGCATACACTGATGCCTCTTAGATTCCAAAGCTAAGAATCTATGATATACCTTTAGGTTATATCACATTTGGACTTAAGTACCCATACCAAAGGTTTGGGAACTGTTGGGAACTACTTGCTATAAAACTTACTTGAAAGATTTCCGTCTCACATCTAGGGAGATTTTTTCTTTCAAGAACTTTTAGACTCCTGTCAAGGAATCAAGTAATACTAAGCCAATGATTTATCTTGGAATCATTGCTTTCTAGTCCAATGATTCATCTCGGAATTCTTTCCTTTACTGGAATGATCTTCAAAAGAAATTCTTGATGTCTGGGCAAGACCAAGACTTAAAGCTTTATTGCTTGTCCAAAAGATATTTCTTTTTAATCCAAGGAAATAGTTAACCAGACTATTTTCTTTGTTGGCTTATCTTTAGGAAGTAGCTTAATTCCTAAAGATTACTTTGATATATCTTTTAGGAAAATATCTTGATTCCTAAAGATTTCTTGGATTTCTTCTTTAAGCTCTAATTAGCTTAAACAAAACCAAGCATACTTTTCTCATTCTCAAAAAAGTGCTTAATATATAAGAATTAAACTACTTAACCAACAATCATGCATATGCAAATGCATGTGAGTGCATGCACGTGTTGGCATTCTCCTTTCATGAATCAATCCTAATTCAGCAGTTCTTGAGTTTGACATGTGTGCATCCAATCATCCATGTCCAATCATCCATGCACAAAGAATCTATCCTCTACCTTACAAAAGGTTATAAATATACATGTGCACAAACTTGAGTGCATCATATTACTTTTGCAAGTAAGAAGAAAATGTGTATGGTGCCTGAAAACATTCTTTTGGAACGAGAGATGCACCAACAATCTTTTGTAGATGCATACCTATGCTTGTGTTTAATGAGTGTTTCAATATCTTTATGCTCTTTCATGTAGATTTCAATAATTTGCATCAAGATTATCAAGAATGAATTTTACTATCATACTTCAATGATAAAAATGCATCCTACATGAAAGCATAGAGCAAAACAAATATTGAAACCAATCATTAACTTTGGAAAATACTTATCTCCCAATTAAGCTACATCCTTCCCTTGATTCTTGGGAAGAGCCAACCTTCAAAGACTTTGGCTCGAATTCAAAGTTCGCCTGACTTTGATCACCAAAGTACTTCAAGGTATATACTCGATTCCATTGGAAATTGCAAAAAATACAATGATAAAAGCCTTCACACCAGAAGGAGCATGTCCAAAGTCCGTTGCCTTTGGGAGAGAACTTTCACTCCTTCTCAAAAGTCACCCAAAGGTCGATTATCATGCTTTCCATGAAAATACTTCCACCTTTATAAGTGAAGAGTGCACTTTGGCCGAGTGGTTAGGATATTTGTTGCCTTCGCAAAAGGTCGAAGAATCAATTCCTCTTGCTGTTAGAAGATTATAATCATGATCGGTATATTGTGGGCTCAAGCCCCACAACCCGTGGCCTACAGATGGTCATGCTTTTACAATAAATCTTCCACAGTAGTGAAGAACATTATGGGAATTAATTGCCTTACAAGACAATGTATCCTGCAGTTGTTGTAGTGGATAAAATGAATGCCTCTTGAAGCTGAGGTTATAAGTTCGACCCCCACACACGATCACAGCGATAGTACTCTCTTTTGCACCTCTACTTTTAGGTATGCCACCAAGAGAAAATTGGAGCGAACCTCCGTACACCCGCGAAAAAGGATGACACCACTCACGATGCCATTGGGATTCAAAAATAGGGAGAAGATGACGACTGCATGGAGAGTGATGAAGCAAAGAGCTCAATGGGTAAAGCTCTTAAGAGTCCAGATCGATGAAGAGTAATCGACTTCAGTTGACTTAGTTTGAAATGAAGCAACGAGCTACAGATCTTAGCTCGTGCTCATGGATAGCTTGCGCGGACAGTGGGGATTTCATCTGCAAGAAGCCAAGTTCAATTCAGTGTCATAGCATACAAAGTCTTCCTCTTTTTGCTAAAACTATCATCCATTCTTAGGAGATAGGAACGACAAGCATGCCTTATTACAATAATCTAGAAACTGTGTACGAATGTGCCTTGATATGGTTGACGAAGCGTTTCCTCGTACAGCCGTCTGTGAATAGCATAATGCTTTTGCAGCCTCCATCATGGATGCTCGCGTGGATATAGCAACTAAGTAGAAGCTCAGAAGGAAGGTTGCAAAGTCGATGTCCAACAGCTTTGGGCGGCATTCTCCGAGCAAAAACATTCATAATAAATTATGGTACATTTTGTGCATCCAGATCGGGTTGCTTTCATGGATTATGAGAGAGTGTAACAAATCTTCTATGCAGAGGCTACGGGTTCGAATCCCAGTAGCTGTGCCCTGAGCGATTGGTCCATGATTCCCTAATGAGGAGATTGATCAATTTTTTTACCTCTTCAAGCCTCGAGAAAGATGCACTTCCTCCACCTTCTCTACCTCTACAATGCTATATGAATGGTGGAAATCGCCAAAAGAGAGGAGGAAATAAAACGAGAAGGAAGATAGCTACTTAGAAAGAGTGGAAACAAAACCCAAGATGAGGCTCTGATACCAATGCAAGAGAACAAGGATTACGACCACCACATGCTAGAGAGATGATTCTCCTGCCAACCAAATGCCTCTATATATAGCTCCCTCCAGGGGACTCCCTTCTTGGGCAGGTGGATACTAACCATCCATGTGTCTCTAGAAAACTTTAATGAAAACTTTCCAAAACTTCTCATACCTTTGATGCCTTCTGCTCTCTAGAACCTTTAGGCTCTGAGACCACTTGTTGATGTATGAAACGTCATACGAAATGAATTAATGTGAAACTAGACAATCTCTATGGTCATCATTAACTCCATGCTTCTCCAAAATTTGAAAAATGATAGCCAAAACTGAGAACTTTACTTCTTCAAAAATTTCTAGTCATTGAAATGACATACGTTCACTCTTTTGTTTATTTCTCTTATTAAAAATAGTATTTAGCCAAGATTTTCTGGTGAATGAAAGTAGAAGAGGAGAGCTTTCCAACAAGCTATTAGTTGCTAAAAAGGCTTCACTATGCACCAAGTTATGGCCTTCACAAGATGACTATGTATAATTATCAAAATAGGAATTTTTGCCTATTTTAGTAAAATTTCTTTTCTAAAAATAAAAGTCTTCAACTTAGCACCGACTTGCAACAAGAATCCGATGCCAGGCATCAAATTCGTGTGTTTTTAGCCACTTTTTCAGCACCTGAAATACCCCCGTGGACCACAGGTATGAACAAAACCACTTTTATGTGGGAATTGTTGAGTGTATGTAGAAGTGCCAGAGACACACAAGAAGCACACACAAGGAGCACAAACGCAGTAAGACACACGAAGAAGACGATGGCTGGAATAGCTCTCTCTATTGACGATGAACTGAACTAAAGTAAGAGCTAAATAATATCCCTAAGTACAAAGTACCACCACATATGAGACTATCAAGTATGTGGTAACATGGGGGAAAACCTCTAGCCAGCACTAGAGTAAAAAGGTGCCCATGTATAGGGAAAAGGTTCACATCAAAGCTACTCGAGGAACACATGTGTAACAAATCCCCCTGGAGCGAATGATGTGAACACGTGCAGGGAATGACAGATCAGCCCCCACAAGGTAATAAGCCTAAAGCTTTGCGAAAAGCTTCAAACTTTTCCCGTGGAAGAGATTTCGTGAATATGTTTGCCACATTATCTTGTGTAGGCACATATACCAAATCAATATCTCCTACATGAAGGCGCTCTCTCACATAGTGATAATGCACCTCAATATGTTTGGTTCGTGCATGAAACACTGGGTTTCGTGCAACAACCAAAGCACTCTGACTATTAGTGAGAATATGCATAGTAGCATCATGCAAAGATCCATCAATAGGCATCTCAACCATATACACTCCACTGTAGCTGTGAAAAGTGCCCTGTACTCAGCTTCACAACTCAAAGTCACCACTGTAGGTTGCTTCTTACGCAACCAAGATATGCATGAGCCTCCAAGGAAAAAGCAATCACCACTAGTGGACACGTGAGTATCATAACAACCAGTCCAATCACTATCTATAAAAGCATGCAAGCATGGCTGAATATCTCTGCCATAAAAGAGACCTAAGCTCAAAGTGCCTGGGAGATATCTAAACACACATTTCACCGCTTGCCAATGCTTAGTGCAAGGGCTATGCATGAATCGACTCAACTGGGAAACTGCATCCTGTATATCCGGCCTTGTGTTGCATGCATATATAAGACATCCCACAGCTTGCTGATAAAGAGAAGTGTCAAACGCATCACTAGAATCCTCAACTGAGAACACACTACATGTCCTCCTTTAGGTGCATCTTGCAAAGAGGCAAAAAATCTTTTGCACGATGTTATGTGCTTTGAAGCACCAATATCAAAGAACCAATCCGAATCAGCCTCACTCACAACCATACATTTAGAATGTAAAGAAGCATCAGAATGACATTTAACAACACATGCCCAAAAATCTTGAGCCATGTTAGCTTCATCATTCTTTGCATTTGCTGAATTTTCAGCACTAGACATGTTAGATTCCTTCTTCTTTTCATTGCGTTTAGCAAGCTTTCTACACTCATCAATAGTATGACCAGCCTTCCGGCAATATTTGCATCTCTTCTTCTTTTGCAAATCACCATCATTAGAGGAATGATTGGAAGAGGAAGCTTGAGGCTTTGGTTTTGATGAACCCAAAGCTGAACCATACTTGCTTTTCCCCTTTTATGAGATAGCAAGTGCTTGCGTTTCTTGAATGAAACCACTCCTATTCACTCTAGATTGCTCTTCTTGCAAAAGAGGAGACACAACCTCATCAAATGCGTACATATTAGGATTTCCTTTTGCAACCAAACGGAGTGTAGTAGCAAAGCTTTGAAAAGATTTTGGTAATCCTTTCAACAATGTAGAAATGAGTGATGCATCCGGAATAATCTCATCTATGTTTGCCAATTGCTCTTTCAAGTCCTTGATGCGTGTCACATACACATCCACTAACTCATTTTCAGCCATACATACATCCTCAAGTTGCTTCCTCAAGTATGCAACACATGCTTCATTACGCACGACACACAAAGAAGCAAGAGTGTCCCATGCATGTCTCGATGTAGAATATGACCAAATGTGTGGAACTATATGACGCTTCACTGAAAGTGCAATCAAAGCATGAGCTTGAGCATCTTTTCCATCCCATCTAAGCAGCTCTTGTGTAGGTGGAGAAGGAGAAACCACTGTACTCGAAGAAGAAGCTCCATCTGTGACAGTAGACTCTAAGGTAGAAGCACCTGTTGGTCTTCGATCTACATCTGCCACTATGTTCCAAAGTTGTTTTGTAACAAGAACATGCTTCATCATGTAAGACCACATCGGATAGTTGGTCCCATCAAGCTTATCTTCAGCTTGAAGCATGCCAAATAAGTCATTGCTGCCTTCCATTTCACTAAGGAACAAGAAAGTGACAAAAACTTTACTTCGATGAAAGCTGAAATGAGTGCTGAAATTTCAGCTCACAAACCGTCACTCTGATGGCAATTTTGACTGCATGAATGGCTTTGAAATGGGGGTAAAACCCCAATGCACCTGGTGGAAATGTTTCTTGGTAGCTCAAATTCACAATTCTATGCTCTGAAGTCAATTTGCACTCTTAAAAAGCACGCGCGCCGCGATGCAAAAAACCAAAACTTGAGAAGGAGTTGAACTTGCTATGATACCATTTTTGGGTGTGTGTAGAAGTGCGACAGACACACAAGAAGCACACACAAGGAGCACAAACACAACAAGACACACGAAGAAGACAATGGTTGTAATAGCTCTCTCTATTAACAATGAACTAAACTGAAGTAAGAGCTAAATAATATCCCTAAGTACAACGTACCACCACATATGAGAGTATCAAGTATGTGGTAACATGGGTAAAAACCCTCTAACCAACACTAGAGTAAAAAGTGCCCATGTATAGGGAAAAGGTTCACATCAAAGCTACTCGAGGAACACATAAGTGTAACAGGAATTTGATGTCAGGCATCGACTTTACGTTGAAACTCGATGCCAAGCATCGAGTTCCTTCGGAAACATCATGTTTTCAAGGAGATTCAAAAATAGTTAGAACTCAAAGAATGAAATCAGAAATTATCAACTCAAACTCGATGCTAGGCATCGAGTTGCTTAGAAAACTTGAACTTTTGAGCTCATTACCACAATAGGCAAAGCATGGAGATGGAGGAGAGAGTCTCATACACAGAACTTCTATTATTTCTTCTGATAACTATAGAAACTCAAAAACTTTACAGGTGCTTTCTCACTCAGAGAAGCCCGACTATTTCTGAGTCATACAAAATGAACTCTTTCTCACATTCTCTCATTCTCTCTCTCTAACTCTCCACGTATGTTGATACAAACTAACTTATATAGATTTTCTCAATCTCATGAATTTTGAAAATTCTAGAACTAAAGTTAAGTCTAACTTTACAAATATAGTACATGTGTGAAATTGTCCCTTCACATAGGCATGTGCTTTTCTTCGTAAACTTTGACCTTCAAATTAATGTCCAATTTGCGATTGGTTCTCCAACAGTTATGAGCAGAAGATGGTTGATTTAAAAGAAGAAGCCATAGATATGGTTGTCAATGCAACTGGGAGGAAGACTGTAAGAGATAGCACTCTTCTAAAATGTGATGATTGCAAAAAATCTTTGTGTGATGATAGAAATGGAAGTTGACTTTGCTAAACAAGGAGCTTAAAGTTTTTGATTCTCCTATGTAGTTGGAGGAAGGCATAAGCAAAGTCAATAATCTGAGGCAACTCTAAACGTAAGGAAACATGCCAACTATGCATTTATTTCAACTACAGTTATTTGATTCTTTAGCCATTCAACAATGGTCTATCTTGTGTATCAAGCTCATATCTAACTGTTGATTCTCTTGTCATTCAACAATGATCTATCTTGTGTATCATGCTCATATCTATGTTGATTTCTCTTGTCATTCAACAATGATCTATCTTGCGTATCAAGCTCATATCTAACTGAAAGATGTTTAGAGACATCTTGTTGACCAAATTGATAACCTATAGACTTTTCCCTCACTGCATTTTCATTCTCAAGCTTGTACTTATGTGCACATACTCAGTAAGAAGAGTTGCTCTAAACGCTAATTTGAATATTTGGCAGTGCAAATTTACATGTGAATAATGAGAAGGTTGCTACCGGTAAATTTAAAATGTCGAAAAACATTCCAAGCCAAGAAGAGTATAAACTTTGAAGAGAGCTTGTGGTATGTTATGTGGAACATTGAAGTCTTCCTCTGAATGACTAGATGAGGACCACGCTGTCATTGGAAAGTGGAGAAATTCACTTTGAAGTATATATGAATGAATTCATAAGAAAATGAAGTTTCGGGAACCGCACCAGAGTCAAATAGCTTTTGCTCCCATTGCTTTAGTATGGATCTAAGTTCACTTATAAATGGTAAAGCGTGCAACTTGCTCAAATAAACTTTAACGTATAACCTAGTTAGATCTTTGATCATTAACCCACTTGTATAAATCCACTTGTATAAATCTTAAGAAGAAACACAACTCAACATTTTTTACTTATTCTTCCCTTCTTTCTAATAACTCCAGCTACACTGTTTTTTTTTCGTATAGGAAGTTTGGCAATATAGCCTACTCTCTCAAACTTTAATTAATAGAAAGAACAATTGTACAAGCTGTGAATATGCCTAGCATCCATGGAACCTTCCAAATCCCACAAAGCAGGATAGATGCTTAAAACTTGCTAGAAAACATTACAAAGAAGGTTTATAACCCTTTCCCCTCATGGGCAGACTACTTGCTTTTAGTCTTGTTGTTCTCGAGCAAAAACACTCTATGATGTCTAAAATGTTGGGGCTTCTTATAATTGGAAATTCTCTTGCCTAAAAGGAAAAGTGTTTCCATTGTGCCATCTAAGACCCTCAAGGTGAGGGGAGTCATGCCAAATAAGGAGGTGAGTCCTCAGACACTCCCAACCATTGAACCTACTCCACAACATGCACTATTCTTCATAGTCCACTCTCCTAACCAAGTCAATGTCCTCAAATCTAATCCATTGGTATGTTTCTTAATTTCCACAAATTTTGCCAAAAACGGAAAGCTTTGTTCCAAAGTTTCCTAGATTTTTGGAGGTTCCTAGACTCAACACCTCTCATGCCCTTGACAAGGAACTATATTGGAGGTTCCTAACTTTTTGGAGGTTCCTAGAGTCAACACCTCTCATGCCCTTGACAAGGAACTATATTGGAGGTTGCTAGCTTTTTGGAGGTTCCTAGACTCAACACCTCTCATTCCCTTGACAAGGAACTATATTGAATCATTTTGTCTAATTCCGGCTGCCCATTCCAATCTTCATTGATCTTTACAAATCAATTTACTCTAGTGCAACTCTTCCATAACAAGCAAACTAAGCTTGAACCTCTTTGAGTAACCTGATAGGAGGAGAACAAAAGAGTGAGAAGGTCAAGTCCCTTTCACCCTAGAAGGCCTACAAGCCTAAGGGTGCTCTTGTTTCTAAAAATTAATTTGGCCCAAGAGGCATCCCTGTTGTACCATGCTTTAATTAACCATCTAGCCGCCAGCTTATTGGGAATTCCTTCAATTTCTAAAATGCGCAACCAACGTGGTCTTTTTCGCTTCTGCAAGTAGCCCATTTAATTTTGGGGACACACCTTCTGTTAGAGTCCCCAGTCTAAAGAAAGTTTCTATAAATTCTTTCTAATTTGACAATCTCTTGGTTCTTTAGTCTCCAACGAGAGATAAAGTAAATAATTGAATAAAGAAGGAATGTGTTAACCACCACAGCTTGCCTTTCGAGGTTGATCCAACCACATTGTTCCCTGCATAGTGGCATTGCCTCATTGAATCCAATAGTGGGTGAGGGCCAAATAACTAGTCGTTGAGCCGGGTCTTATTTATTTTGTCCTATTTTTTAACTACATCTGCCTTTGGAATATAGACAATAGGAAGCTTAATTCCAAAGAGCTGGAGAGATTCATTTCTATCAAATCCCCTAGCTTAGGGACAAAGTTATTAACCCCGAGGGAGGGAGAAAAACGAATATATATATATATATATATATATATATATATATATATAGAGAGAGAGAGAGAGAGAGAGAGAGAGAGAGAGAGAGAGAAAGAGAAAGGAGAATAGCCGGAGGGAGAGAGAGGTAAAAATCAAGAACAGATCTTACACCTTAACAACCAACATCCGCAAAAAATAACTAAGTCAAAAGGAAAGGAACTTCACTTTCTTTTTTTCATGTTTTTAGAATTTATTTCTCCCTTTTCGTGTCTCTTATCTCTTCTTTTAATTTCCAAGCAGTGTTTCTAATTTTGTTTTAACTTTGAACCGATACAATAGAGGTAAAAAAACTGAAAACCAAGCTCCATCTCGACTTGGTCGAGGTGAAAGACATGAAGGGTTTCTCCTGGTCTAACCTCCAATTGGGGAACTCTCTGAGGAAAGCAAGAGTTGATAGATGTTACATCGACCAAAACACCATCCTCCAGTGGGGTATTCCTTCGGTTTCCCAACACGCGGACCTGACTATCTCGGACCACTACTCGATTACTATTTCTTCCAAACCAATTGCCATGCTCCAGAAAGCTCCTTGGTTTCATGCTTGTCAGACGCCATTTTCCCTCCCCTAGTCTGTCCACCAACAAATTTCCACCATGTGGGCAGAGGCCTTTGCCTTCGGTAATGAGCCGGCTAAGTGCTGGAGAAGCGTGGTGGATAGGACTGGACAAATTCTGATCAGGAGTCATAAGGCTATAAGAGATATCCGAAAAAAAAGAAGAGAAATGGTTTACCAGAGGCTCTAACGGCTTGAAGAAGAAGTTAACAAAGGTAACTGGCAATGCCAACAAGGGCTTCTAAAAATCATGGGAAGACTAAGACTTGAGGAAGAGCTTCAAAAGAAAAATCTGCAATTATTCCTCAAAGATTGGTGGGTGAGGAAGGCTGACAAACCATCGAAAGAGATGTGTAACATCCTCAAAAGGAAACAAGCTAGGGAAGCCATCCCCTTCTTGGTCCACAACAATGGATCGAATGTAGCACGGAAGTTGATAATAGATCTATCATCTTTGAGCACTTTACCCATCTTCTCCGGGTCTCGACTCCTCTTTCCCCGCACAGGCATGACTACATGGCGACCATCTCAAGGTTTGCTCAACCTAGAAGCCCACAGAACATGAATTCTCTATTGGATGCTAACATTTTCGAGAATGAAATTATCGAGGTTATTGATGCTCTTCCCAATGGAAAAAGTCCATGCCCTCATGGCCTCACCAATGAGTTTTTTAAGTGCTTCAAGCATGTGGTGGCCACCCTACTCCGTCTAGTGTGGCAAGAGGCTCTCTCCTTTGGTGCCCTCCCTAAGTGTCTTAATAATGGTGTCACCAAGTTAATTCACAAAAGGGGAGATAAGAACATAATTGAAAACTAGCGGTCGATTACCATGCTCCAAATTGGATACAAGATAATTGCCAAAGTTATTGCCAACAAAATCTCTTGTCATCTAAAGTCATGGCTTTGTGAGGACCATAAAAGCTTTATCAAAGGTAGATCTATATTTGAAGCAATTTATGATATTTGGGAAGGCCTTGCGTTTGCTGAGGAGTGTGCACAAGATCTGGTATTCATTAAGATCGACTTCGACAAAGCGTATGACAGATTGGAATGGGACTTTATTCTTCAATCACTGGAAGACCTTGGATGCAGCTTAAAGTTCACGAAGATGGTTTCCACTCTTCTCAAAAATACTTCAACAAGAATAAATATCAACGGTAAGCTATTTGAGACCATACGTTTAAAAAGATCTATCAGGCAAGGCTGCCCACTGGCTCCACTACTCTTCGCTATCGCCTCAGATTGGCCTGAGTCGCCTATTTAAGCATCACATGGATGCAGGCAATCTCAAGCGCCTTTCCCTACCTCTAGATCATGGCCAAATGATTGCAAGACTCTTTGCTGATGACATGAATCCTGCAACAGCGTAGCGATTACGACCACCACATGCTAGAGAGATGACTCTCCTCCCAACCAAATGCCTCTATATATAGCTCTCTCCAGGGGACTGCCTTCTTGGGCAGGTGGATACTAACCATCCAAGTGTCAGCCATGTAACTACATGTGTGCCAAGTGTCCCAGTTAACTCGAGTTAACTCAAGTGGATGCTTCTAGAAGGCTCTAGAGCTCTTTGGGCAAAACACTCTCCCCATGTACCCCATGGGGGTTGAACCCAAGACCTCCTCCTTCACATCCTTGAGACTTAACCACTAAGTTAAGTGGATCACTTGTTCACAAGAGCACAAGACCTCCTAGTAAGTCTAAAACTCGAGATCTTTGGTCATACACACGGATGACCAAACGGTGTCCGATTTCAGATCTGTCTGAACCGGCCAGACCCTTGGATCATAGACTTACTTTATTACATTCTTCCCCCCTTGGAAAATATTTTCGTCCTCGAAAATAGAGCTATATACATACTGTAGGCAACCCCCGAGCCTCATGTTCTAAAACTGGAAGAACATGATCATGTTCTAGAACTGGAAGAACATGTCTCATCTCTGTGGTGGCATCCTTGCCCAAATGATTCTAAACACTATCTCGCTTTGCACTTTGATAAACTAGTCAAAGTACAAAATAGTGAATGAATAATAAAGGTGGATCTAAACACATATCCCTGGCTAATTCACAGTTTCTGGATGTGCGATCTAGGCACAAACATGTGAATTAGGTGGATTCAAATTACTAGTCCATTTCTAGGCATAACTGGTGCATGGGCTTAGTAATGAAGGTGGGATTCTTATCCCTCGCAAGACTTTGAGAATTCTTGATTCACTTGAATTTGTTTTGGAGAACTTGAAGTGTGGTTGTCCCATACATCTAACTTTAGATGTCTGTACAATGGTTTACTTTTATCTAACAGTTACTTGATTTTTTCACCCGACTAGAGGACTACTTTGTCCTTATGAGTTTAAAAATCCTTTGTAAACTGTAGGAGAAAGTTTACCATTTCGGTGGAATCAACCATACTAACTTCACCAATTCAAATTCAAAATGAAAATTGTCCAACTTAGGACTTTTTTCAAAGACTTTTAACTGAAAGTTCTTGGGAATTGTCAATCTGATGAGCAATTCCTAACTTCCCTATTCTAGAGTATACTGGACTCCAGGAAATCATTTATGCTATAACTTGAAGCAAAATCAAATGAATAAGTCTACTTAGACTTATCATCTTTTGAAGATTGAAAAGGTTCTTGTACATAACATCTATCTAGGATGTTCAAGTTAGTTATCTAATTCTAACCGGCTATCCTTGGTCTTTTGCAAAAAGAATCAGATACCATATCTGAGTCAATTCCAAAAGATTTGGAAAGTGGAAAGAGATAACTGAGACTTGGTACAACCAATTCAAACTTCGCACATACATAAACTTGCTATGAGTCAAAGTCTAGTTGACTCAGGACTTTAACTTCTCAACGATCTATTTCAATAAGATATTGAAGCATTGTCTTTATCGTTCAGAGAAATAAGCTGGATTCTCAAAAAGATTCAAAGGATATCAAAAACATCATCCTACCACAAGATACTAGTGTGGTAATCAACATCAGTGTGTCGACCCACTGAGGTTCTGTCGATGAGTTTCGTATTCAAATAATGCTTCACTTGAGACTAAGTTCAGATCACATTCAAGCTTTTTGACTCCTAATCGTGAATGCAATGCTTGTGCATTTCTTTGAGTCTAAAAGAGTGAATTTTATCAAGTTACACTAGGAACTTGATGCTTGAATTAGTCAATTTAAACCTTTAGTTGAGAAGATCAACTCAAAATCAAAGTCTAACTTCTTGCAGAAAATTTATCAAATATTTCTGATCAATAACACTTAAGCTTGAAGTGTTCTAAGAAGATCTTGGAAGTTACTTACTTCATATCTTCAGTTTCCTTGATCTTGAAATTACCGTGAAGTATCGTAAGATACTACTTTCATCCTTTACGAATTAAAATTTTCCTTGAAGTCTTAATTCCCTTGAGGATGAAACCTAACTTCAAAATCCAAACTAGGACTAAAAGATAATCATCATCCCACGGTCCGATGTCCCATTCCATCTTTTCTACATCAATCTGAGTATAAAATCTGGTGTCCCATACCACCCTATATTATATTCACATTAATGTGTGGGTGATTCTTATCCTAAAGTCTAAACATCTCTTGATAGAGTACCTTATTTCTTCAATTCTTTTACAAGAATTGGAAGTTTCAGGCATTACCTCTAACTAGATTTTCCTAGGTTTTGATTCCTTCGCATGATCACCTCATAATCATGTGCTTTGCTTTGGAAACTTGAAAACCTCTTAACAGAATATCAAGTCTTCTTTACTGGGGTTTTCAAATGAAAACCAATCAAAATTCCAAGTACTGGAATTTTCTGGAATTCAAGTTCAATTGGTTTACCCTTGACCAATTTTGTAGCGACAAGAGCTTTGGACTTCTTGTCTTTTAGATTCCTTTCTTTACTGTTGCTTTAGGTACCTACCCCGGGGACTTTCTTTAGGAATCTCTTTACTGCTTAAGTCTTAAGCATCCGCTCATGCTTTCTGGATTGGTACCAAAATCCTTTGAAGGATAGGCAAACACTTATGTTTTACCTTCCACAGACTTAATTACCATTTTCACGGTTGCAGACTACATTCTTGGAATTTCTTTACTCTGTTCAGACTTGGAACAACTTACTCTTTTTTCACAGTTTTCCATCGAATAAATGGAACTTGAGTGAATAATTCCCAAAAGGAATTTTATTGCCAATACTTGGGCAATCTACAAAGTAGTTCTAATCGCACATTACGTGGACAATCATGGCCAAGATTGATCAAGTCTGGTTGATCTTGCGATAAAAAGACTTAGTCTTTATCTTTAAGATCTCTTAAACTATCTTTAAGCTTCTTTGCTTACCTGCAGGATTTTTTGAGATCTTTCTCAAGTCCAAGCATACACTTATGCCTCTCAGATTCCAAAGCTAAGAATCTTTGATATACCTTTAGGTTATATCACAAATAGGACTTGAAAGACCACTTCTAGTGGTTAGGGATTTACTGGGAACTACTTGCTGATTAAAGAGTATGAAGAATTTCATTCTCAATACTTGAAAGAATGCCATTTCTTCAAAGACTTGAGATTCCTTCTAGGGAATCAAATAACTTGAGCAAATGATTCATCTTGGAATCTTTTGCAAAAAGAACATTTGAAAGAAATTCTTGCAAATAATATCCAAAAAATTTACTGATTCAATTGTATTTATTTCCTGAGTATCAAACTAGAGACGAAATATCACATTTGCTAGTATGAAAGTTTAAGTTGACTTTTCGTTTATGTGATATCGACTTCTATTCTTGAGTTTGATCCAAGACTCAATGCAACAGCGTAGCGATTACGACCACCACATGCTAGAGAGATGACTCTCCTCCCAACCAAATGCCTCTATATATAGCTCTCTCCAGGGGACTGCCTTCTTGGGCAGGTGGATACTAACCATCCAAGTGTCAGCCATGTAACTACATGTGCGCCAAGTGTCCCAGTTAACTCGAGTTAACTCAAGTGGATGCTTCTAGAAGGCTCTAGAGCTCTTTGGGCAAAACACTCTCCCCATGTACCCCATGGGGGTTGAACCCAAGACCTCCTCCTTCACATCCTTGAGACTTAACCACTAAGTTAAGTGGATCACTTGTTCACAAGAGCACAAGACCTCCTAGTAAGTCTAAAACTCGAGATCTTTGGTCATACACACGGATGACCAAACGGTGTCCGATTTCAGATCTGTCTGAACCGGCCAGACCCTTGGATCATAGAGTTACTTTATTACAAATCCCTTCGTACTTAACGATACAAACCACATTGAGGTGTTTTGGACGTGCCTCGACACCTTTTGCGTGGCATCAGGTTAAAAAATCAACCATGCTAAAACTGGTTTCAGAGCAATTCGTGGACCTACACCCCAACTATTGTTAGATGAGGGGTGTCGAGTTATCCCTAGAGGTGAAGTCTTCGGTCTCCTCGGCATTCCAACGGGCTTCAACATCTCAATGGATCAATGGTGGAACTGGGTGCTATCCAAACTGGATAGCAAAATAAATCATTGGAAAGGTATGCAAGTTAACTTGGCGGGGCGCGCAATGGTTGTTAACACATTTATGCTTTCTACGACTATATACTTTATCTCGTGTTGGAGACCTAAGGAGAAAGAGCTGGCCAAAGTGGAAAGAATCTGCAGAAACTTCCTATGGACGGGGGACCCCAATAGGAGGGGGATTCCCAAAATCAAATGGGAAACTTGCATCAGCTCGAAAGACTCGAAGGGCTTCGGTACTTTGGACATCGCTGGGTTGGCTGACAAGTTGGCAGCAAAGTGGTTTATCAAGGCGTGGAGCAATAGTGATTCCTCTTGGGCTAAATTGATCTTTAGAAACTTGAAAGACCTTACCTTGGTCGGATTTCCTGGTTGGAAGGACATAGGGATCCTTTTGCTTATGTTCTCCCCCCACCCGATGTCCCCTAAAGGCTCTAGCCTCGTGTGTTCCTTATGGAAGAGTTGGAGCAAGGCCAAACAATTCATTAAGATAAGTGATGAGTGGAAGTGGGCGGCGAGGATAAGACAAAATGACTCTATCTGGTTCCCGATCATTGACATTAGGGGGATGGAGTCTTGGAACCTCCAAAAGCGGCTATGGATCAAAGGCTTCAAACAATGGAAACAGCTCTGGAATCAAGAGATCGGCCAATGGATCAGGTTTGAAGACTTAGACCCAAGGCTTAGAGTTACCCTCGAGGAATAGACTCTTCTTCAAGGTAGGTGTTTAGCTTGGGATCACTCAACTACCCATCTTCTCTGCAGACAGGATCCTCCTTGCCTAGAGGGCCTCAAATGGAGCAATGGTAAGAAACTATCCGGAATCCCCAACTTCAAAGAGAACTTAGATGGTCATCACACCCTTAACAAGGTGTGGTGCCTTTCTTGGGACAAACTTTGATGGGAACTAAAGTTCATGTCTATTTGGCACCCCCTAATTGAGATCAAAAAGTCCGTTCTCATGTGGCGGATCTTGCATAAGGGTACGCGGTCCAATGCAAGGGCTAACAAAATCTGTGGTGTTACTCCAGGGTGCAAGCATTGCCATCGATGCACCGAAGATTTAGTTCACCTATTCTTTGATTGTCCCAAGTCCCGTGTTATCTGGCATCACGTGATGCGGGTTCTGAGGCTTACGAAACAAATCAATTGGAAACAGGCGCTGCTGGGTGAGGCGATTGGCTGCTCATCAAGGCTGTGGAATGCCATCAAGGGTGAGACTCTTTGGAAGATTTGGAGGGAGCGATGTGCTGTCAACTTTGACCAAACCCTAAAGGAATGGTCAATTGAGAAATCCTTGTTTCTTATAGGTAAAAGAATCTCCCGAGATAAGAGATCTCCACCGTTTAGGCATCACTGTATTTATCTCCTCATAGATAACAGGCTGAAACCCAAATGGGTCCCGCATGAGGGAGACGATAGATTTGTCAACCTCATTTGTAATGCTCTCTAGCTTACTGAACTTGTCCCCTGCAGTGTAGAATTTGGAGGTCTCATGAGCACTAGTCCCATTCACTTGTAACTTTTCTTCTTTATTTTAATTAAAATCTGAAAGAATAGGCCAAGGCCGAACTTCCTTTTAAGAAAAAAAAGGAAAACCGAAAACGCTTTTATCTAAATAACAAAGGTCTTCTTTCCACCTTGCTTTCTTGCTTTGCTATAAAATCGCTTAAAAAAGAAGCAGGAATAGTCGAAAGATAGCTGACAGCCCAAGGCTATCGAATGCGATGAAGAAAAGAAGAAGGCGCCACGTGCAGTGCAATTTGGGGGACAGGAGCGACTGAGCAACACAGGGTACCGTGCGATAAAACAGAGCAGAAGCCACCATTTGAAGGCGTACACCCTCGGGAGTCAGACATGACAAAGCAGCAAAGAGGGTTGCACAAGGTGATAAAGACGACGGACTAAACCACAACGCGCAACTTGTAAACCCTGGCACGACAGACTAGCCATTGGAGGTGGCCGAGACAGACAAAGAACCCCACGATGGACCGGGGCGACGTACAGGTGCAGCGTGTAGCAGACGACAACTATAGAGATAGGCTTCGGCATCAGCGACGAACCAACGGCACGATCCCAACATGGAGCGCATTGATTACTTGCATAAACTTAGGACCCATGTGGAATAGACTTTTCATCTCCAGTAGGTTGTTGGTTGGGCTTTGACCTCTTGAGGTAAAGGTTCAGGGTTCAAGTCTTGGGTTGGACATCTTATGGTTTAAGTCACTTAAAACCAATTGTAACCATTTTTTCTTCAGTTGTTACCATGTCTCCTTATCTAACCTCTGCTTTGTGGGATACGGGGGTCCCGCGGGTACTATGTCCATTCACTTGTACAGTTGCAATTTTAAAGTTAAAGTCCGACGGAGTAGGCTTCGACTGAATCTCCATTAAAAAAAAAAAAGTGCAATCAGATTGTTCCATACTGCTTATCCGGGTGGTTGGGTCTCTCATCTCTTGAGGCGAGGGCAAGGGTTCAACCCTGACCGGCAACATGTAAAAGACATGTTTATCATGAAAAGTTGTATCTTGTCGTTGATGTGCCACCGTTTGTCTTACTCCGCGGTAGTTGTGACCGCAATCTAACATAGCTATGTTAATCCCTGTTCTTGTGGAATAAGAGGGGTCCCATGAGCATTATACCCTTCCTTGTACAATTACAATTTCAAAGTTAAAGCCTGAAGGAATAGGCCTCAATCGAACCTCCATTTAAAAAAAATATGTGCAAAGAAATTATCTCATTGGTGATGTAAGAATATGGATATGGCTTTTTCATCTTAAAAACCACTCAACATACATCTTGCTTCTAGATGGTCTCTAGCTATTGAACGTATTCTAATGGAGGTCCTACAAAAGACCATCAATAAATACATTTGAAATCAAATGGGAATACATTTGAACATTTTTTCCTTTTTCGTAAATCCAAAACTGACCAAATATGTTCAACCTTGAAATAAGCACGAAGTTTTCATCATTAGCAAGAACATATGTTCCTGCACATCCTTTGCCCTATAGACTAGCTTTCTACTTGTTTATACATCCATGTGAATTTCTCTTACTTCAATGATTCAATGATTCCGATGTATGAGTTTCCTTTAACGGTTTGATCTCCTTGGCCATAAAACTTGCCTAATGTTTCTATCATGTTAGATTTCTCATAGCTATCTAGTTCAATGTGTTGGGTCGCATGCTAATACAATTTAGAGATATGTTCAAGCTATCATATTTACATTTTTAATATCCATTTTGTACTCCCTTCAGATCACCAACGTTTGAAGTATATCTTGAAATAATGCACATAGAGTTAGTAGGATCTCGAGATGTCTCATAAGCTTTCATCCAAAGAACGGCCATTAGCATCATCAATAAATGTACATGTAAAAAAATCGTCAACATAGATGCAACTTGATAATGTTATGAAGAAATTTTAAAACCTTGAACCAAAAATTAGGGACTTATGAACATCTAGAACAGGTTATAGAAAAGTGACCACTCACTTTGCAAAATGTGGAAATCGTTAGGTCTACCGTACAAGTAATTGAGAAAAGTATGCCTTTTTTCCATTCCCGTTTTGGAGAGTAGATGTTAATATAGGGAAGAGGTATGTGAAGTTCTTAGGACATATAATGGTTGGATGAGAGATTCTCCAATGTTAGAATCATTGCTAAAGTCACCATTTTCATATAAAACGATGCAGTGCTCGATCCATACCAATATAACACCCACCGTTGATTTGTCCTCAAAATCCAATGTTGCAAAAATAGGAGCCTTAGTCTTTTTTTCATATCTCTTCATCTACACCTTGGATCGTTGTCAAATTCAATAGTACACATTGCATATTGAACCTTTCCTAGAGAGAAAATTTCCTTGTCCTCATTATCCCTTGATTTTTTATTTATCATACAGGAATAACCCCCAATTCACTAGCGCAAACATATGCTCCCTCTTCTTATGTGTTTCCTCATCATCAACTAACGTTTTCCCAAATTCAATCACATAGACATTAACCCTATATGGCTTATATGCTGAAAGCCAATCAATTATTGGGCTCACAACATGTCAGCTTATGACTTTGAGCACCATGGGTCATTGTCGGGACCCTATAAGGATGCGGAGTGTAATACAGCTAACAACTCCCCGACCCCTTCAATCTTCACATGTAGCTAAATTAAGTCTTTGATCCAATGACAAGTCATCAAAAAATGTGCTTGGAGTAGATATTTTGTACGTGATTTGGTGAAGATAATTACTCCGTTCTCGTATGTTGGACATTAGATCCTCTTCGGTATCCCATTCACAACTGGATGCACATAATGATATCAAATCTCATTATACTTTCTATGAGCGTCAATCTTCGAGCTTTTTTCGTGACGAAATGCAACTTTAATTGTTCTTTCTCATTTTCTCTAAACTTCAATTTCAAGGCTTTTTTACAATTTCGTTTCTCGCACAATTTCAAGGCTTTTTTACAAGTCGATGGTTGTCAAGATTTCCTAAGAATTCGATTTTCATTGATCCGAAAATGCATGAAATGCTGATCTTCATCATGAATTACGGAAACTAATTATTTTTATTGTTCCATACATGCATGCAGAAAACATAAAGCTACCCCGCCATGCACTAATAGTGAGCCACAAAAGCACAATCGTGCGCTTCAATAAAAACATCCAAAAGTAAAATGCAATTGGACATCAATACAATGAAGCGCATTTGCACGTAAAAGTCTTCTATCGTCAATTACAGTAGTTAATTTTTCTTCATTTATGTTTCTCATATGCACACATCTAGATACACATTGTGAAGTATATATTAGTATTTTGAATTTATGTAATGCATACCTACATAAATACATACACATATACAAACTATATATAACACAAACCTACATGAAAACATGCATTCAAAGATGCATAACAGAAAAACGTACATAGCTACATACATATATGTACATATGTATACATACACAAACCATACGTAGATTTGGATATATATATATATATATATATATATATATATATATATATATATATATATATATATATATATATATATATATATATATATATATTTGTGTCAATTGGCACATTTAATGTGACTATTTATGCACATAGACACATACAGAAAAATATGTAAATTTATATATATGAATATGGATATATTTATATATTTAAATCTCTGTACGTGTATGTGTGTAAATAAGGGTTCATTAAATGTTTCAATTTATATAACTATATATGTACACACATACACACACACACACACACATATATATATATATATATATATATATATATATATATATATATATATATATATATATCTATATATATATATGTGATTTAAGTTGAAATATGTTTATTTATTTCGATACATGTATCCATCTATGCATGTATGTATGTACATTTTAGATATGTGTTGATGGGGGAAGTTTCTAAGATCCACTGGAGCTATGGAAGATGGATATCCTCCACTAGGCACACATGAAATGATATACAGTCACTTTTCTTGAGTGTTTTTTACCGTTATTGGGGTCACCCCCAAAGTTTCCATGCAATTTACGAGAAGTGGGAGAATAAATGGGTCATAGCATGCCTTCACGTCAAAAATCTAGGGGAGTCCATGTTGGGTGTCAATTCCAACTAGGAAAGTGCTATTATAAGCACATCCATTATACCTTCAACACCAAAGATTGATTTTATGCACCCAACATATTCCATTGAGCTTCAGACTCCCACATGAAGCCTTTGCACTGTCTCCATGCAAGCTTCCCTTTTATTTGATGCAAGAAGGTTCCTTATTCTGACACAAATGAACTATGGTATAAAAATGGTATATATAGTGGATGGATTATCCATCATGCTTGCTTCAACTTAAATAGGCTTTCATCCTAGACTTGTTAACGAGGGGCACCTTCTCACCCTTGTGGCATCTTGATGCATCTTTCCTTTGGCTTTCGAGTGTTTGGTGTAGGCTCTTTTATTCTTTTCATGGTGTTGCAAAAATCTTCTCATGAAATCCTTCTTGTATTCACGCATTGCTATAATGCCCTTCGTTTTGGCTCAATATGATGAGATAGATCTAATCATAGCAACTTTTGCCATTGAGTTTGGCATCCTCACAACATTAGTATAGACATCATGCAAGTGAGGCTCTCTCCACCTATGGTATTCTGTAGATTTTGAATGCTTCTTTGATTTCTTTCATGTCCTAGCTTTCTTATAGGCCAAAATTGACCTTAATCTATGGGTATATTGATGTAATACCATAGTCATTTTGTTTAGTGGATTGATCATCTCAAGATATTGCTCACCTTCAAGGTACCTGTTATGACTCGATGACTCTTCTTTACAATCTTCATATAGATCTTGGATAGTAGGAGTAGGGGAAATACTTATCTTGTGCTCCATAATTGACTCCCTTGTCCAACCAGATGAGATTTTTGGAACTAGGGCGTCTTGTGGTACTATTGAATCATAATGTTTAGCTCGAGACACCTGTGCATATTCTGCGTCTTTTGGACTTGCATCCATAAGACTACCCAATTTATCCTTATTACCTGGTTCTTCTTCGCATAACAATGCAATAGTGACCTTCGACAAATTTGGCCACTTTGATAAAGTTTCCCAAATAGAGGCACCTGCCTCCTTGGAGGTGTCTGCGTAAAAAGTTAGTTGTCATGCTTGCCTCACAGAAGGATTCAATGCCACTAGAGAAATTGGCTGAACTTGAGCATTTTGTAGAGAAGAAGATGTCTTGCCTACTTGTTGAGTATCAAGTAGGTGCCCACTTACTGGTGGTTTAGCTAGAGTTAGATGTCCATTCTGATCGAGACTGGGGCATAGGTTGGCCTATTTCTTGATCTATACTGGTTTTCATATAATAATTTCGATTAAGAATGTTGAACTATATTTGTCTGTTAGTGGAGCTAGGGGAAAGTCCACAATGTACCCATATACAATTGATGGTGGGCTCTGATATGCGAATTGTATGATCTTAATCAAGTCACTCCTTACTTTTTGATCCACCCTAATGAGGGCAAGCTGGTCAGTCCTCAGTGAATTACTTACCCTCTCATAAGCTTCTTCAACAGCCTCATCTTTGCTGAATACACTCTTCTTCCCATCTTATTTTTCCTTCGGTCTCTATTGTTCTCTTAGGCAAGTTGTTGTTGCCTTCCTAGCTCTAGTCACAAACCTGCATGAAAACATGCATAACAGGAAAACGTACATAGCTACATACATATATGTACATATGTATACATACACAAACCATACGTAGATTTGGATACACACACACACACACACACACATATATATATATATATATATATATATATATATATATATATATATATATATATATATATATAAATAGTTGTGTCAATTGAAACATATAATGTGACTATTTATGCACATAGACACATACAGAAAAATATGTTATATATATGAATATGGATATATTTATATATTTAAATCTACATATGTTAATGTGCGTGTATATGTCTAAATAAGGGTTAATTAAATGTTTCAATTTATATAACTATATATACAAACACACACACACACATATATATATATAAGTTGACATATGCTTATGTATGTCGATACCTGTATCCATCTATGCATGTATGTATGTACATTTGTAGGTATGTGTTGATGGGGGAAGTTTCTAAAATCCAATGCAGCTATGGAAGATGGCTATCCTCCACTAGGCGCACATGAAATGATATATAGTCACTGTTCTTGAGTGTTTTCTACAGTTATTGGGGTCACCCCAACGTTTCCATGCAATATGCGAGAGGTGGGAGAATAAATGGGTCAGTGCATGCCTTGACCTCAAAAATCTAGAGGAATCCATGGTGGGTGTCAATGGCAAATAGGAAAGTGCTATTCTGAGCACATACATTATACCTTCAACACCAAAGATTGATCGTATGCACCCAACATATCCACTGAGCTTCATACCCCCACATTGTGAAGTATATTTTAGTGGTTTGAATTTATGTAATACATACCTACCTGAATACATACACATATACAAACTATATAGAACACAAACCTGCATGAAAACATGCATAACAGAAAAACGTACATAGCTACATACATATATGTACATATGTATACCTACACAAACCATACGTAGATTTGGATATATATATACATATAATGTGACTATTTAAATTTGGATATATAATATGTATGTGTATATATATATATATATATATATATATATATATATATATATATATATATATATATATATATATATAGTTGTGTCAATTAAAACATATAATGTGACTATTTATGCACTTAGACACATACAGAAAAATATGTAAATTTATATATATGAATATGGATATATTTATATATTTAAATCTACATATGTTAAGGTACGTGTATATGTGTAAATAAGGGTTAATTAAATGTTTCAGTTTATATAACTATATATGTAAATATAGTTATATATATATAACTATATATATATATATATATATATATATATATATATATATATTTATTTATTTATTTATTTATTTATTTATTTATTTATTTAAGTTGACATATGTTTATGTATGTCGATACCTGTATCCATCTATGCATGTATGTATGTACATTTGTAGGTATGTGTTGATGGGGGAATTTTCTTGGATCCAATGCAGCTATGGAAGATGGCTATCCTCCACTAGGCGCACATGAAATGATATATAATCACTGTTCTTGACTTTTTTCTACAGTTATTGGGGTCACCCCAAAGTTTCCATGCAATATACAAGAGGTGGGAGAATAAATGGGTCAGTGCATGCCTTGACCTCAAAAATCTAGGGGAGTCCATGTTGGGTGTCAATCCCAACTAGGAAAATGCTATTGTGAGCACATCCATTATACCTTCAACACCAAAAATTGATCATATGCACGCAACATATTCCACTAAGCTTGAGACCCCCACATGAGGCCTTTGCACCGTCTACAAGCTTCCCTTTATTTTATGCAAGAAGGTTCCTTATTCTGGCACAAATGAACTATGGTATAAAAATGGTATATATAGTGGATGGATCATCCATCATGCTTGCTTAAACTTAAGTAGGTCTTCATACTAGACTTGTTAACGAGGGGCATCTTCTCACCCTTGAAGTCTTGCAATTTTGCGTGGCATGTTGATGCATCTTTCGTTTGCCTTTCGAGTGTTTGGTGTACGCTCTTTTAGTCTTTTCATGGTGTTGCAAAAATATTCTCATGAAATCCTTCTTGTATTCACACATTGCTATAGTGCCCTTCTTTCTCGCTCAATATGATGAAATAGATCTAATCATAGCCACTTTTTCCATTAATTTTGGCATCCTCACAACATTAGTATAGACATCATGCGAGTGAGGCTCTCTCCACCTATGGTATTTTGTAGATTCTGAATGCTTCTTTGATTTCTTTCATGTCCTAGCTTTCTTGTAGGCCAAAATTGACCTTAATCTATGGGTATATTGGTGTAATACCATAGTCATTTTGTTTAGTGGATTCATCATCTCAAGATTTTGCTCACCTTCAAGGTACCTGTTATGAATGAATGCCTCCTCTTTACAATATTCATACAGATCTTGGATAGTAGGAGTAGGGGCAATACTTATCTTGTGCTCCATAATTGGCTCCTTGGTCCAACCAGATGAAATTTTTGGAAATAGGGCATCTTGTGGTATTATTGAATCATAAGGTTTAGCTCGAGATGCCTATGCATATTTTGCATCTTTTGTACTTGTATCCATAAGACTACCCAATTTATCCTTATTACCAGGTTCTTCTTGGCATAACAATGCAGTAGTGACCTTTAACAAAATTTGGCCACTTTGATAAAGTTTCCCAAATAGAGGCACCTGCCTCCTTGGAGGTGTTTGCAAAAAAGCTACTTGTCATGCTTGCTTCATAGAAGGATTCAATGCTACTAGAGAAATTGGCTGAACTTAAGCATTTTTCACAAAAAAAGCTGCCTTGCCTACTTGCCGAGTATCAAGTAGGTGCCCACTTACTAGTGGTTTAGCCAGAGTTAGATGTCCATTGTGATCGAGACTAGGGCATAGGTTGGCCTATTTGTTCATCTATACTGATTTTCATACAATAATTTAGTTTATCTTCTTCCTCATTGAATGTTTGCAAATTTTAAGTTTTTACCTCATTCGGGCCTAGTCGTGCTTCTTTTGCTAAAACTTCACTTATGTGTGCAGAGGTGGATGGGGTTGATTTTGATCTCATTCTTCATTTTTTCAAAGATTCATATAGTGGAGCCTTCTAGGCTGCCCATCGTCCAATTAAGTAGTTTATCTTCTTCAAATGGTAAGGAAGGCATTACCTCAATGTCCATCATGTACCAATTTGCATTTTAGCATTTTCACACCCTTCTTCCAAATGTATTTGCAATTGGTTGTTGATCTTTGTAGAGATCTAGATCATGTTTCTTCCCTAATCTTGTAATGCCTTGAATTGCATGAGCCATGGTCTTCCTTGGAGCAAAGGAAATGAGGTTCTGTGGGGTAATGCAATGACAACTAAATCCAACAAAAATTGGTAGCCTTGTACTAACATAAGTACCCTTTAAATGATTCCCAATAGTTATGACCCAATGAGTCTACCAATGTCACAATGGATGGTGCTACTTTTGTCAAGTCAAGTTTCAATTTCTCAATGGTGAAGTCGGGCATCAAATTGATACCTGATCTGCCATCTAATATGACTTCTATTTAAATCGCATTCTTAATCGAAAGAATCACCTTGAATTGTGGCTGTCTGTTAGTGGAGCTAGGGGAAAGTCCATGATGTAGCCATATACAATTGATGATGGACTCTGATATGCAAATTGTATGACCTTAAAAAGTCACTTCTTACTTTTTGATCCATCCTAATGAGTTGGTATTTGCTGACCATATGATGAATTTCTTTTAGAATCTCTTCAATATATATGTCTTGTGCATGACCTTGAGGGCAAGCTCGTCGGTCCCTCAGTGAGTTACTTACCCTCTCATAGGCTTCTTCAACAACATCATCCTTGCTCAATACACTCTTCTTCCCATCTTATTTTTCCTTGGGTCTCTATTGTTCTGTTAGGCAAGTTGTTGTTGTCTTCCTAGCTCTATTCATAATAGATGTTGTAGAAGATGAAATAGCAAAATACTTTGGAGCCAAACCATCTTCTTTAGGAGAAACCACCATCAAATGAATTGGAGCAGGGCAATTTTCATGGAAGTCCCTCATATAGTGGTCCTTGGCATTAGGGTAGAGTTGAGAGGGAGGTACACCCTCAGATAGAAAGCACTTACTTTGAGCCTACCCATATTCTCCACATTGATAGCACATCATTGATCTAGTATACCTTGGTCCTTTTGAGTGGTTTTCGTCCCTATTGTGTGAAATTGATGTGCTAGCATAAGAAATGTTGAGGACTTCTAACACTATAAGAAGTGACCCTCTATAGTGACAGTTGATGTGACACAATTTTGTCGCTTCATCATTGCATGTTTTGTCACATAGAGCATCAAGGGAATACCATCGATTAAATGAAACTTAGATTAATGATCCTTTCAAGGCCCTTAAGGATGATTGTTTGGGCACCATGTGATGGCATCACATGTGCAACACTCAATGAGTGTCCCATATGCGACAACGCCTAAGAGTCACATATGCGACACTTAAAAACATCACATATGTGATGCTCATAGATGTCCCATAAGTGATGCCTCTAAATACTTGCATATACAAAGACCTATCACATCTCATATATGATGTTTATAAAAGTCGCATATGTGACTTGTTTACATCATCGCTTATAGAACACTTGCTTTTGATTAGAATTTAAAAAAAAGTGCATATCTCTTTGATCTTCATTTTATGTGCATTTGATCGAAGAGCAAACCAAAATTCATATCTCCACTATGCATACAATCTTGAGCTCTCTCTTTCTATCTCTCTCTCTCTCTCTCTCTCTCTTTCACGCTCTCTCTCTCACACACACTCTCTCTCTTTTCTCTTTTTTTGTCTCTATCTCACTATATTAAAGTAATTTATGATGTAAGGATCCGATCGGCTTAGAAAAATTTGAAATCAGACACTATTTGGTCACTCTTTTGTATGGCCAAAGATCTCAAGACTACACGTAATCATAAGTTCATGTGCTCTCTTAAACAAGTGATCCACTTAGCATAATGGTTAAGTCTCAAGGTTGTGAAGGAGGAGGTCTTGGGTTCAAGCCCCATGGGAACATGGGGGAGAGATTTTTGCCCAAAGAACCTTCTAACTCAAGTTATTAATGTGAGTAAACTTGAGTCTAGAGAGATTTAACTTGAGCAGCAAGTACACCAACTACTAGTGGAATCTAGTGGAAGGTACTATAACAATGGTGGAGATCACTTAAATCACTCCTAGACTCTAGTGGAAGATATTAAAGGATATCGCACATGTACTTGTGGACTCAAGTTACATTTGTGGTGCTCATTGATTCAAGCAACTACGTATACAAGTATAAGTCTCAAAGGAGATTCATCTTTATAGCATGTGGTTTTGCATTTTTATTGGAGCCACCTTCATAGTGACCTTGATGGCTCATCATCTCCCTGAAGCATTAAGAAATTTTCCGTGGAGTTCTTGAGATTTATGGAGAAGATGATGCATAGATTAGCACCTCTACTCTTTACATATACCTCCATTTTTTAGTTTCTCATGCATTCATTTTCGTGCCTTGTGTCTGATTGTTTGGCATTTCTTTTTGCAAAAAATACGACATAGTAAATCTCCACAGTAGGCATCAAAAGCAAGTTTAGAACCGTTGAACTATTGGATACGGGAAAGTCATGTTATCTACAACGTCAACCTATTCGTGTACCAAATATGTTCGTGTGGCTCTCATATACAACTAGCAATAAAAAAACCTTGGCATATCCATTTTTCCTATGCCATGAGGAGGACTCCAACTCTTGTGGTTAGCTAAAAGAAGCTCCACAATGTCCACTCAAATCTAGAGCTTGATGCATATGCATTTATTGTGATAACCTATAGATACTTAGTCAAGCCCAATAAGGTGGACAAATCATCCAATTACACCTGCCAAAAGTCCTTGGGGTAGGAAATCGTTGTCTCGTAATCAAAAGAAGGAGCTCATGCCTATTGTATATGATGATTAGAGGTTAGTGGATTTTTAAAATTTGACCTGCAAAAGACTGGTGTTTGGCTTACCCATTAAGTCACTACCTCAAATTACCTAGAATTGCACTTTATGTTATATGATCTTATTTCCTCTTGATAGCACAAGCCTTTGATGTAGCAAAACTAGATGGATAGTGTGAACTAAACCCTTGCCGAACCACATAGCAGTGTTTTACCTTTGCAAGAAGGCATTTGTTGCAATTTGATACCAAATCAAATTGCTTCTACATATAGTGCTACCCAAAAACACTCACAAACTTGACTGATTGAAAAGCAAGGAGTTTTTGGATCAAGAGGATCAAAGACAAGGATTTCTTTGGCGAACTTTCAACAACAATGCAGTCAGAGAATATGTTGGTACAGATGGCTTTTCGAGAGGATTAGAGGATGAACGAAGCTTGAATTGAAGCTAAGTATTTTCCGGTTGATTTTTTCATTTAAATACTTGCTTTGGTCTTTGCTTTCATGTAGATCGCGTCTGGTTATCATCGATGCATGGTAGTATCTTCTTTTTTAATAATGTTTATGTGAAGGCTAAGAATATAATGAAAGCAAAATGGATGAGCATAGATGTATTGGAAAAGACATCAAGCACCAAGATAATTGGCATGCATCCCAAAGCTCATTCCTAGAAATGAATGATTGCTTGTGTATTCCTGTTTTTGAAAGAATGCTTTCAATGCACAAAGCTTCCTTACTTTTAGAAAAGATACTTGATGCAGTCAAGCATGTGCACTAGCATGTTCATATCTTTTATAGGAATCAAAGTTAGTACGTTTGTGTGTAGATGCATGAAGTACATGCATTGCAAGCTCAAGAACTACTTTAATTATTTTAGAGCATGAAAAAAACATTCCAACACATGCATGCAAGCACATGCATTTGCATATATAAGGGTATAATTTTTTACAAGGTAGATAAAATAATGTACTTTCACAGTAGTTAGCTTACCTTTTAAAGCTCAAGTTTGACATTTGGAAAGATGAACAAACTATTTAGTTTCAAAGTTATGCTAGGTACAACCTTGCAACTCAAGTAACTACTCAATTTTTTTCCCAAGGTGATACTTAGGTATCACATACTTAACGAAGAGTTAAATTAATTATGTTATATGTCTTACTTAGTCAAAGTAGACACAAGATGAAAGTCAAGCATTAGTATTCTTGCCATTTTGTTGGGCAATAATATATGAGTTCTTGCAAACTTGTACGATTTATGATGACTCTAAGTCTAGATGATACCTAGAAAGTCATTCAAAAAATAAATTTAACATTTTGTTGTGTCTTTATCCTATATCCAAGTAGGGTGATCACTTCAAAAAGTTTCCATAGTTCCATGAGCACCTTGATGTGAACACTCTCACCTGATTCTATCCTAAGTCGTGATAGAAAGCAAACAAGAGTGATTGAAATTAACATAAACTGAATTTTGAAAGTTTAATATATGGATATTAATTTGTATTGATGTAAAATTCCAAGAAAAAATATGGAAAATTTGAAAGACCTCCTCCTCTTTAAAGAGTTATAGAGTTACTTTGTGATTTCATATAAGAAATATTAAAGTTTGATATGAAACCTACATAAGTGATCTTTGGGAAATTAGATAGTTCTTGAGTAAAATAACTTAAATGAAATAGTCTAGACTTCTATTTGATGAATCACACTATTTGATGGAAGCTTTCTCCTCCAAATGCAGAACAAGAAGCTTGGACCCTTCCCTAGACGGTGCTCTCAAACATGTACTCACTAAAACTATTATAACTCAGAATTTGTGAATCCAATTCACAACCCCTTTTAGCTGCATAGACTACACATGAAGGCTTTCCACTAACATATTAATCATGGGAATTGGACACCTTTAGGCTATTCGACTTAGTCACACAAGACATACTAGTTTTCATTTCAAGTTTTAAGACAGACCAATAGAGAAAGAAAGAACTATAACTCACAATACAAGGATGCTTATGCAAAAACCTTTTGGATATAAACTCCTTCCTTTATAAGCTTTCCAAGAAGTATAAGAACACTGAAAACGGACCTTTGTATAAAGAGAAAAACAAGTCCTAAGAGGTTGCTATCGAAATTGAACACCCTTTGGAAAGGATAAGAGAGATATAAAAGGGAATATGAATGCCTATGATAGAAAATGACTCAATTGCACATGTATAAGCAGCACCCCAACTTCCTACCATCCACACACACTTAGAATGAGCTTGGATGGTGCTTAAATAGCCATGAGAGCCTTCCATGACTCTTCATATGTCCTCCATATCTCTTCACATGCCCTCCTTGTCACTTCAGCTATCTTGTGACTTTGTCTCTTCATTGGAGTGTTGTTTGGTGGTTCAATGGCTCTTTTTGGATAAGGTTGCACCTTGAGACATGTTTTTTGACCTTCGTAATGTTCAAAAGTCTTCAAATCAAGTTATTTAGTTACAAACACATGCTTGAGCTTGCCCTAGAAAATACATAACTTTTAGCACTCCACCTAAAGCTCAAAATTCTTTGCTTTCAAGTGTGAGTCTTGGTTGCTTCATAATTATCATGCCCTTCAGCTTTTCCATCCTCTTTGCATCCACGGAAATTGTCATATGACATTCATTGTGTGTGGATCGCCTTTTGGAGAAGGATGCCACATGGCATCACATGGGTATTTATACCATTTGGTAGAAGAAACATGAGAGGTCTCATATAGAGAGTGTTGGGTTAAGAGCAAGAGGTCATACGAAGAAGCTTGGCGATTGGGTGGAGATGAACAAGATCTCTATGTATTTCTAACCTAGGATCGAGGAGCAATTGTAATCGAGATAGCGAAAGGAAGCTTGCAAGACTAGTATTACCGCACCGATCTGTGCCATGCAAACATGCAACCTAGAGGACTTGAAACCTTGCCATCACGAAGAGAGGCACTCCTTCTATCCAAGGCACCTACACAAGTTGATGCTCTCCAATTCCATGCATAACAAAATGGAATTGTTGGAGATAGATGTCTGCGGAAGCACGTGAACAACACAAGGAAGAAGAAGAAGCTTGGAGCACAAAACACAATGGTGAATGTATTGCCACTAGAATGTACAAAGATAAGTAGCCCAGTAGGGCTATAGGCATATATACAAGCCAGGGGAAAAAAAACCTCCTAACGAGGGAAAAAAGTGCCTCGATGGTCCTAGTGTGTTCACACACATCACTACCTAAATATATCAACAAATCCCCCCTGGGAGTGAAAGTGGTGAACAAGGAGCTGACACTCATGTATAAGGAAGTTCTAGGCTATGTGGAATCAATCCACAAAAGTAAGTAAGCACAAAGCTTTGTGAAAAGCTTCAAACTTCTCCCAATGCCGAACCTTCATGAAAAGGTTTGCAATGTTCTCCTGCGTGGGCACATATGCCAAGCTGATCTCTCTAATAGAGAACCTCTCCTTGCCATAATGATAATGCATCTCAACGTGCTTAGTGTGAGCATGGAACACAGGGTTCCTCGCAACTGCCAAGGCTTTATGACTGTTAATGAATATCGTGGTGGCAGAAGACTGACCAACAGCCAAATCAGCCATAATGCGTCTAAGCCACACACAATCAACAGTCATTGTGAAAGCTGGCCTATACTCAACCTCAGAACTCCAAGTGGCCATAGTGGGCTACTTCATGCTCAACCAAGATATCCATGAGCTATCAAGGATGAAGCGAAAGCCACTAGTGGACACATGGGTATCATAAAAACCAACCCAATCACTGCCAAAAAAAGCATGCAAATCTGGCGGTAGTGATCCCCCCTTGGGATAAAACAATCCAAGTAGTTGGGTACCACTCAACTAGCAAAAGATGCACTTAACCTCCTCCCAATGCTTGATGCCTCGGCAATGCATAAACCTGCTCATCTCTGAGACAACAAACTGAATATCTGGCTTAGTAATGCATGAGTAAATCAAGCATGCAACAACCTGTTGATAGAGAACAACATCAAATGCATTTTCAACATCATGAAGACTCAATCATAAACCTATCTCCATAGGAGTGGCAATATGGTTGCCGTCTTCAAGGCCAAAATACTACAATAATGTGTCAATATATTTCGTTCGACACAAAGCCATTCCACCATTAACTTGCATATTAAACTGAATGCAAATGCCCCAAATCACACATCTCAAATGAGGTTGCAAATTAGCCTTAAAATCAGCAATATGCATGTCATGAGGACCAGTGAGCAATGTCGTCAACATACACAACAATGATCAGAAGTACATCATTAGCATGCTTAACATATAATGTATTTTCAGTTGGACTATTCTCAAAACCATGTGCAATTAGATAGGCATGTATCTTTTCATACCAAGCACGTGGTGCTTGTTTCAAACCATATAAAGTCTTTTTCAACCTGCACACCTGGTTTTCATGCCCTTTCTACACAAAGCCATGGGGCTGAAAAACATACACTTCTTCATGCAAGTCACCATTCAGAAATGGTGTTTTAATGTCCAGCCGATGTACATTCCAACCATGATGAGCTGCAAGTGCACACATGCTACGAACAGTAGTCATTCCACGTGTAGATGCAAAGGTTTCATTTGAATCAATGCCTCTTCCTGCACATAGCCCTTTGCAACAGGCCTAGCCTTGTACCTATGAATTGTTCCATCAAGTTTACGCTTCAGGTTGTATGCCCACTTAGTTCCAATGGCCTTTTTTCTAGGATCCAAGTCACATAAAGACGAGGTACCATTTTTCATGATATCATCATATTCAGATTGCATTGCAACCATCCAATGTTCAAAATTTTGTGCTTCATCAAACAAAATAGGCTCGGCAGCATAGCAATCTGATGCAAAATAGGCACTATGAGAGCTTGAACGAGTATGATATGACAAAAGTGCATCTAATTTTTTGTCAGGCAAAGTTTGCACTTGCCATTTTGGCATACTTTTTGCTTGCTCAATATGAGCTCTCTCAACAAGAAGTGTATCATGTAAAATTTGCATAAGAAGTGGAATGATCTGCATCATCACATGAAACCTAGAAAGGCTCAGAAGTTGCCTCATTAGGATGAGCACTAAATTGTCCACTTGTAAAAAGAGGGAGCAAAGTATCATACATGTCTTTGGAGCTAACAAATGTCTCGTTAGTACATGAAAGTAACAATTGAATAGCATCTTCCACAAAAACAACATGATGGCTAACCAAAATGTGTTTAAATCTGGATGATATAGATGAATCCTTTACTTTTAGAACTATACCCAACAAAAATACATTTTACTACTTTATCATCCAATTTTCTGTGATATTGTTCAGGCACTAATGCATATGCCAAACAACCAAAAACAAGTAGATGAGCAACAGATGGCTTGCGACCATGCCAAGCCTCATATGGAGTTATAGAGTGCAGTGCTTTAGTGGGATACCTATTAAGTACATATGTTGCACACATAACAACCTCAAGCGAGAAACTATGTGGTAAAGCCTAACTCTTGGCCATACACCTCACCATCTCCATGAGTGATCTATTCTTTTGTTTAGCAACTCCATTCTATTGAGTTGTATATGGCACAAAAATGTTTTATCCCACATTCAGCCAAAAAATGCATTAAAGTCGGAAGACATATATTCCCCCCTCAATCAGAACGGAGGGTGCCCATTTTACATGCTAAAAAATTTTCAGCCAAAACCAAAAAATGTTTGAAGCACATAAACACTTCAGACTTTTCTTTCAATGGATATACCCATGCATGCCTAGAAAAATCATCAATGAAAGTCACAAGTAAAGATATTTTCCAAAAGAGGGTGTCTACATATGACCACATACATCACTGTGAATAAGCTCCAATTTCTGTGTAGCTCAAACAGAACCATCTTTTGGGAATGAGGAATTCTGCATTTTGCCCAATATATAAACTTCACATACATGTTTAGTAGGTGCCTCAAGTTTGGGCAAAGAGGACACCATTTTAGATTTCTACAAGTGTAGCAAACTAGTAAAATTCAGATGACCAAAGCATTTATGCCAAAGCTTTGCATCTGACATAGCCTGAGAATCATGTACTGCACATGCTCAATCATTAACAGATTTTTCATAATATATGATCTTATACAGCCCATGAGATAAAATGCAAGAAGCAATAATTACATCCCCATTCGACAGATCATGAACTATACATCTATCATCAACAAATCTCACAACCAAACCAATCTTGGCTAAGTCCAAAAGTGATAACAGATTCTTCTTGATCCTCAGCACAAATAAAGCATCTGGCAATGTAAAAGAACTACCCTCAGATTAGTTAGAATGATCTTAGCAACTCCCATAATAGGATAAGAGGAGTTTTTTGCACATGTAACAGTATTCCCTGTAGGGGCAGGCTTGAGTGAAGGGAAGAAACTGCACTGCAAGGTAATATGTTTGGTTGCTCCACGATCAAAGTACCAAACATGTGAGTCTACTACATACATGCACTGCTCATAAGAAGATGGGTCAAAACTGCAAATAGCAGTAAACACCCATTCTTCATCCTGCACAAGATTAGCAAACTTCATTTTTAGTGTAGAGACCTCTACAACAACCATTCCGGCCTCTTTCTTCTTTGCCTCTTTAGCAGCCAATTTTGGACAGCTCTTAATGACATGATCATTGGCTTTATAGTATTTGCCAAACAATTTCTGCTTTTATAATTTCTTCTCATCTTTGTGTTCTTTCTTTGAATGTGGAGCATTTGCAGATTTCAACTTACTAGTAGATGAGCTCCATTTACCTTTGCCCTTCTGACTAGCCAAGAAAGCTTGATCTGCAACATGCATAATGGACCTATTCTGCCTAGGCTGATCTTCATGCAATAGAACAGAGACTAAGTCCTCAAATGACAAGGCATTTAGATTTCCTTTAATCATCAAACAAAGAGTAGAAGCAAAACTCTGTTATGAATCAGGAAGACCATTGAGAATGGTGTGCACGAATGAGCTATCTGGTATAACTTCATTAGAAAAAATCAAATGTTCCTTCAAGTCTTTGATCTTTGTTAGAAAACTATCCATAGAATCACCTTCATTCATATGCTCACTCTCCAATGTTTTTCAGAGGTAAGCATCACGAGCCGCATTCTTAGCCTCGTTCAATGTGGTAAGTGTATCCAAGCATCCTTAGCAATTTGAAGAATATCAGCATCTTCAACGCCATTTGCATCAACTTCAATATCTTTATTTGTAGGTGTAATAGGACATTTTTCAACACCTTGCACAATGTTCCGCAATCCTTTTGCAACCAATACATATCACATCATATAAGCCCACAATGGGTAATTGGTACCACCCAACTTATCCTCAACAACAAACATATAAAATACATCACTGTTTTCAGCCATGGCCACTGACTAAAATACCTTGATGCATAAAAATGGCTGTATCTGAAAAAGTTCAACAGAACTACCCTAACAAGTTTTGCTAGACCTGTAGCAGACTTCAAGATGCTTATACTGGTGAAACGAAACCTCTATATATCTTTGGCACAAAAAGATGAAATAGCCTAAACAAGTGCTATGATACTGTGTTCCAAGACCAAAACAAGCTCAGATCATGATTTTGGCACAATAGAACGAAGTACTTCTTATCTCCTAATCACCCTAAGTATGCTCACCAAATTTCATGTGATTCTGAGACTGTGATTGGAGGGGTGTCCATGACGCCCTAGATGAAGTGGCAACCTGCTCTAATACCCATTGTTGGAGTTACAAATCTATGAAAGCACGTGAACAACACAAGGAAGAAGAAGAAGCTTGGAGCACAACACACAATGTTGAATGTATTACCACTAGAATGTACAAAGATAAGTAACATGTTAGGGCTATAGGCGTATATACAAGCCGAGGGAAAAAAACCTCCTAACAAGGGAAAAAAGTGCACAGGTGGCCCTAGTGTGTTCACACACATCACTACCTAAATAGATCAACAAGAATAAGGCAAACGCCTACTCTCCGCCGCATGTGTTCTTTGTGGGAGTATTAATAGACTACACAACTAAGGTGAAGATTTCAAGGTTTTAAATATGATATTGGATAGAGAAAAAGAACCTCAATGGAGCTTCCATGAGGAACTAGGCAAATTAAGCTTTAAGTTTTGTGACACTAGGTTCAAAGACATGCTTGGGTCCATGAATGTTCTCCCTTGGAAGTCAACATGCGTTGAAGATAAAGACACTATCGTCTACATGGAGCGAGGCAAGGAGATACTTTCCCTTTAGACAAGAATATCAAAGATATACCTATTGGTGTAGGAAGGTCAATTGGCACTACATTAAACTTCTAAGGAGTTAAGTCCTAGAAAGGCATCTTCAAATGAGGATTGAGAACATACAAGAGAGATGTGAATCAGATGCACCTACTGTATTTGAAGAGTATGTGAATGAAGAGCATCCCTTCCATGAGTTTCTCGGTACCATGGTTCCAAAGTGAAAGAGGATGGAGTTTCATCTTAATCATAGGTATGAGCATTTTTGTTATTTTCAAGAATTAAAAAAACAAGGTTCCGACTCTCTAAGAAGGGCGAGGAAGGGTTTGAGTATCAAGCCCCTTGAGGGAAATCATAATTTTGGAGAGTATGAGATGTATCCTCCAATTTAGATTCAAGAGATCCTTCATAATACAAGAAAGCATAAGCTTTAGACACCTCCAAAATAGCCTATTTTCATGCTTTTTACATAAATTGTAGGAGTTATTTTGGATAAGTAGCCATTTTGGGAAAGAGAAATAAAGTGGGAATTCTCTTAGTTTGGTAGGAAAAGTCATGCATACTTATATTCTAGTGTATTGAATTCCATATAAGATTAAGAAATCCAAATATACCTCAGTATGATGGGAGTTTGAAGCTCCACAAGATCCACTTCCATCACTGTTTGAGGTGCACTATCTATGGATGGATGGAGAAATATATATATACTGAGAGTATCTTATATGGATTTCACAATTGAATCATAGAATTCACTAAAAAGATAAGTTAGAGAGGAATTTTACTTCTTCAAAAACCCCTTCCTGTACTTTTTGGAAAAAAATTCAGATGCTAATTTTTATCAAACTCTACTTTGGGGAGTAAGAAAAGATACTATCTAAGAGGCTTCCCATAGATTAGCATACATACATGAATTATGGTGTATGTATTACCATGGAGGATGTGAAAATCCAAGAAAAAACCACATTGGGAGTGGATTAGAAGCTTGCCTCTTTTGGGGAGCAAATTAGCATGCACTAAGAAGGATTGGGTAAGGTGAAAATAGGCCCAAACATCTTCATATATTTCTATCTAAGATTATGGAGAGAATTTTAGCATTTGCTTGATGAAAGAATCACATTTTCTAGCCCCTCCACTAGTCCACTAGTTTGGCATGTCACACTTAGAGAGGCTATATCTTGAGCTAGAAAACTCCAAATTGAACATGCTATGGATCATTTTGAAGAGCACAAGATCTATTTTAAGGTTATGAAAAGAAACTTTGGGAATTATGTATTTTTTTAGGTCTACATAGGTCTGCAAAGTCTAAATAGTTTTTGTGGCAACTACTTTCCAAGAGCCATATTTTACAAACTCGGAAGGCGATTGAAGTAATTTCACTTCAAGACACTTGAGCATGATACATATCTCATTCTAGGATCATGTAGAGGTCCTGAAAAGGTTTCTTGAGGTTTGAAGAGGGATTACAAATGCATGTTTTGGGTAAATTTGCATTATTTTGGTAATCATTTAACCATGATTTATGTTTTGGGAAGTGATCCGATGTCTTTGGACACTTCAAAGTTTATCTTAGGATCTCAAGAGGAAGGTGCAGAGGTCTTGAATCTTGTCAAAAAGGATTAGATGCATACAATTCCAACACCAAACCATTCAGGGATGTATGCTTTATATTTCAAGCATCTTACTTTATATTATGGTATGTTTTGTTTATACATGCATGGAATGGAATGCATACATCAAAGTTGATCATTGTTCTAATTCTAAAAGTATGGATCAACTTTCTAGGAGTACACTTTTTTATTGTTTCTAGGAAAGATGGTTGCACGAACTACGTGGTTATGCAATAAAGAGATTGTTTCTAGCATTTGTTTAATGTTTTTGGACATTATGGAGTCCATGTATGAGTATATGGCATGCATGCCATGGGCCTGGCAAGACCTATGTTATATTGGATGGCCTATGTGCCATCGGGCAGCAAGGCCTTATACTTGAGTTTATGGTTAAACTTTTTTGGGACTCCATTTCCTTAGGGAAATGCTGTCAAGATTTTTCCCATCTCATGGCATTATATCTTCACTTACCTTTAAGTAAGAATGTCATGGCATGGTGACATTCCTTTTCAGCAAACATTAGTAAGGCATTAGCATGCTTGTAAGCATGTATTTGATGGACTTAGAACCATCAAAGAATTATAGATAAGGCAAGTTCATTAGAAATAGGATCCCTACACATAATCCTTATGGATTTTAGACCATAGGATTGCTAAGGGGAAGGAGATATATCTTCACCATTAGGAATGTGCACAAGCAATCCTATATGTTATAGGAAGCTGCATAAAGGCACGAGAGGTACGTTTATGATAATCTCCAAGGTAGTGAAGATTGACTTATCTTCACAAGAGTCTCACAATATGATTAAGAGACTATGGGGTATCATAATAAATACCCAAAGAGTGACTAGTTTCACTCATGCACATCATTTGAAAAAGGAGTGAATCATTTTTGCTACACTACTGAGGAAACCAATTAGATGGGATCATAGAGATGGGTTCCATGAGAAAGCATCAACAGGTGCTTATGTGATTCAAGTAATGGTTAGGAAGGCCACACAAGCATGGGTGCATTAATTATTGAAGAGAGGAGTAAATGAATTCTTTAGTTTCCCTTTTAGGAAAGGAGAAAGAGGAAATTAGCTTAGAGATTTGGGAGTGATCTCACTTCAGCTTAGATAAATCACTTTAGCTCCTGTTCTTTTAAAGAGAAAAAGGAAAGGAAAATATGATTTCTTCATAGGAAAAGAATAGAGGATGTTTTCCTTTATACAAAAGAGGTGTTTAGAAAACATCTCTTAGTCTATATTTCAGAAGGAATTCATTTACTCTACTTTTCAATGTTATTCTCCTTCACATGGGAGTTTGATTCTCCACTATTTTGGAAGGAAAAGTATGGAGAACTTATATACATGTTCTCAATTATGGATGAGTAGAGCAAATGAATTCAATAGAATCTCTTGCAAAGCAAAAGGGAAAGTGGAATAGATTCCACTACTAGAGCTATTTTCCTTAGATGAGATTAGAGAGAGAGAGAGAGTTTTAGTTTCTTACTTCTAAATTGTCTAGATAGGAGTGGCACTCTTCTATTTAAGGCAATAGGGAGATCAGTTAATCATGGTTGTTAGATTGAGTCTCACATGGAGACTTTAGAGAGAAGTACTTATGTGTTTTTCTAGTGATGGTCCTTGACTAGATGTGATGATCTAGTTATTTACAATAGTGAGACTAGGAGTAGAGTTATAAATCTGGGTTTCTAGGAGATACAAATATTTCTAACCTATTGGGATACCAAACTCTTAGTTGGTGTTACATCATGAGGATGATGTATGAGCATCAATTAGGAGAATGGGTACTTAGGGATTATGTGAATCTCAAAAGGAATGTTTTTTGCACCCATGAGGCAAGTTAAAGTGAAGAGAAAATTTTAGAGTTTGCACTAGTGCCAATATATGCTCTTCTAGTAGAACTAAGTCCAAAGGAAATGGATGACAAACCAAAGACTTATTGGTTAGTAGAATGTAGAGATTTCATTTTACTACCAAGAAATTCTTGCATATGAGCTAGATTATGGATTTGCATAGTTCACAAGGTAGTTTAGACTAAACTATTACATATGATTACACTCAAGGTTAGGAAGACATAGAGTGGTATGAGGGAAATCTACCATTTAGTCCTAGGTCGGTTTGGAGTCACTAGTTATGGGACCTTGTTCTATATTTAAGAGGAATCTATGGTTTACTATCTATATTCTGGTACGATCAGGCTTATGAGCTTGGCACTTTACACTTGATTCTTATACTATTACTCCATAGAAGTATAGATCATATGGATTTAGGTAATTTGGGTCATGTTGAATGTCATGGGAGTGATAGTTTGGAAGTGGAGACTACATGGGAGATAGTAGGCACCACCTAGACAATTTCCCACCTTTAAGATGATCTCATATGAGGCTTAAGGGGAAGGATATGGGGAAACAACACACATAGAGACAACCATGTACATAGAGTACATGGGGTTTAGGGGAGTCAGAGCACTTTCTTCTACCATTATGGAGATTTAATCTACATTTTCGAGGGAAAAATTTTTTTCAAGGGGAAGGAAATGTCATATGATATTCATTCGATGTGCATCACCTTTTGGAGAAGGATGCCACATGGCATCACATGGGTTTGGTAGAAGAAACGTGAAAGGTATCATATAGAGAGAGTCTCGAGTTGAGAGAAAGAGATCATATGAAGAAGCTTGGTGGTTGGGTGGAGATGAACAAGATCTCTCTGTATTTGTAAGCTCGGATCGAGGAGCAGCCATGATTGGCATAGCAAATAGAACTTTCGCAAGAGAAACGTTTAAGAAGGTCTAAAATTTTCCCTTGGTGTTGACATGCATGATATCCACCTGCTTATCCACAATCTTTTCTGTTTTGAAATGATAATGCTCTTCCATATGCTTGCTCCTAGCATGGAACATTGGATTCTTTGCAAGTAGATACTTGAGATATTATCTCCAAGCAATGGAACAATACCAACTTGAATATCCAAATCTTTGAAGAGCTTTTTCAGCCACATTACCTCACATGTGAGTTGAGAAAGAGCCCTATATTCTGCCTTTGTGGAAGACAATGTAAATATGGGTTTTTTCTTTGATGTCCATGATACACAACTCTTCCCAAGCAGATAGATCAAGTCTGGTAATAGTAGCATAATTTAAAGACCCAATCAAACTTCTATACACATGCTCATCCTTGTGCTTATCACCTTGGTCATTTCTCAACTTGACATTGCAATCGGTTGTCTCAATGGCTTACACTCACTCATAACAAACATGTATAGCAAGTCAAGTAAGTATTGCCTTTGCATGCGAAAACCCTACTTGGCACATACAATCTCAATGCCTAAGAAGTACTTTAGCACACCAAGATCTGAAATTTTAAATTCGTTTCCCATTTTTTCCTTGATATCTTTAATACCTACATCCTCATCACTTGGTATGATTAAATCATATATATATATATATATATATATATATATATATATATATATATATATATATATATATATATATATATATATATATATATATATATATATATATATATATATATGTATGTAGATTCCTCATCAAGCCTTTTTACATAAAGTGAAGGATCAACATCACTTGTTGCATATCCAAATCCAATAAGGTACTTAAAAAGCCTTT
The DNA here is from genome assembly GCA_020310875.1 of Ceratopteris richardii. Classification (NCBI taxonomy): domain Eukaryota; kingdom Viridiplantae; phylum Streptophyta; class Polypodiopsida; order Polypodiales; family Pteridaceae; genus Ceratopteris; species Ceratopteris richardii. The sequence continues at coordinate 38,259,670 of CM035439.1, read as the reverse complement.
GATTACATGCCCTTGGTGCTTGCTTGAATCCATTCAAAGCTTTCTTGAGTCTGCATACAAAATGAGGTTTTCTAGGGTCCTCATGTCCCATCGCTTGTTGCATGTAAACAGTCTCTTTAAGATCACCGTTTAGAAAATCATTCTTACTGTCTAATTGGAATAATTTCCACCTTTTAGAATCTCTAATCTCAATCAATATACTAATTGTAATCATTTTTGCAATGGGACTAAATGTCTCCTCATAATCTATCCCATGTGTTTGGGTAAAACCCTTAGCTACAATTCTAGCTTTATACCTGGCTATGGATCCATCAAAGTTCATTTTGATCTTCTAGACCCACCTATTTGTGAGCACTTTCATGTCATCTTGCCTAGGTACAAGATCCTATGTCTAACTTTCATGAACAACATCCATCTCTTCTCTCATATCATTTATCCATACCTTGTCCTTACAAGCTTCTTCATAGGTGTAGGGTTCCTTGTCCTTCACAACTTGCAACATAAAAGCATAATGCTTAGCAATGAAGCTATCATATATTAGCCTTTGAATAGGGTTTTTAACCCTCTCATTACTTGTGGTAGAATACTTCTTGAATTCCCTCTTGTGTTTCACATTAGGAGTCATTACCTCTTTAAAATCATCTTCATCCTCACTAGAATGGAAGGCCCTTACCACATTACCCTTATCATATTTGTTGTAGCTATATCATGATTTTGGTTTGCCTTCCTTCTCTTTTCCTTTGAGTGATGAAGGACTTCTTGATAGACTCGAAGTGGAGGGGCCACTCAAACTTGCGCTAACCTAAGTTTGTTCTTCATAGAATTTTTATGCTTCCTCAATATCTTCAACTTGCAATGCATTAGGTGGTTCCTAATATGGCTTAATTTCATCAGATACCACATCCCTTGATACTCTAAGCTGCTTTGTGATGGAATTGTAACATCTATTCCCCTTTTGTTCTATAGAGTAACCTATAAAGATGCACTTCTTTGCCCTAGCATGCATCTTACCTTTCCTCACCTCTTGAGGTACATGGACATAGCATACACATCCAAAAATCCTTAGATGTGATAAGTCACACTTCCTTTGGTAATAAACCTCATCTCAAGTAGGATCATGAACTCTTGAAGTGCTCATCCTATTCATCAAGTAAGAAGTTGTATTTGCTGCATCAACCCAATATGTAAATGGAACATTCATTTCATTTAACATGCATCTAGCTACCTCTGCAATCTATCTAGTTTTTATTTCATAAATACCATTCTATTAAGGGGTATAATTGTATGTGTATTGCCTCTTTATTCCTTCATCCTACAAGAGCTTGATAAAATCATTGGATAAGTACTCTCCTCCACTATCTAATTTCAGAGTTTTGAAGTTGTGGCCTATTTCATTCTCAACTTGTGTCTTGAACCTTTTGAATGTATCAAATACATCACTCTTTGTGTTTGATGACATACAACCAAATATTTCTAGAGCAATCATCAATAAAGGTTATAAAGTACCTGTTACTTGCATGTGATGTATCTCTTGAAGGTCCCCATACATTTTTGTGGACCAAATCCAAAAGCCTAGAAGCCATATAGCTTGAAGGCCTGAAAGGCCTCCTAGTCTGATTCCCAAATGGACATGCTTCACATAGCTCATATAAGTTAGGTGTGGTGAAGCTTGGAGGTACTCTAGCAACTTCATCCTTCTACATATTCTTGAGCTTCTCAACATTAGGATGGACAATTCTTTTGTGACATAGATTAAGACCTCCAATTTTAGATGACCCAAATGCAATGAACATATAATTACTAGAATCTACCTTGACTCTAAGTGTGAACATCCTCCTGTAGCTTTCACCTTTTGCAATGAGCTTGAAGCCATTCTTTCGATCTTTTATGAATCCTCTTTTGTCATTGAATTTGACCTGGTAACCCTTTTCTACCATATGGCCATCTGAAATCATATTCTTAGTAATAGTGGGAACATACAATACCTCTTTAAGTGTAATGCTCTTGTTTCCATTTTTTAAATACAATTACTTCAATATGTCTAATGACATGATCAGTATTATCACCTATGGCAACACACTCTTTGTCCTCAGAAACTTAAAAATTTATGACCATATTTGTCATAGATGACATGTCGTTGCTACAACCACTATCTATGTACCATTTTCATCTTTTTCTTGCAAATGATCCCTATAGGCATGGCTCATGGCAAACACATGGTCATTACCTTCATTAGAGGTATACTTACCTTGACTCGTCTTTGAAGGTGTTGGTGGCATCTAGGAAACTCAGGGCATTACAAGACACGGGAGCCAATGCAAAGAGTTGGAGCACAGGGACAACCATGGAGTACCGAGTAGGTAGAGCAGTCAAAGAAGATCCGACAACTAGGCCTATCCAAAATTTTTAACATAAATCCTTTTCAAAAGTGATTTTGATCATTATGCCAACTTTGTAAATACTATTTTTGGTAGATTAGACTCCATTTTTTCAAGCCCATGAGTCCTCAAGATTGAGGAGTATTAGGAGTACCTATGTATCAATATTCATAATTTTTGGACTCTTTTTTGTTGGAGATAGACGTCTGCGGAAGCACGCGAACAACACAAGGAAGGAGAAGAAGCTTGGAGCACAACACACAATATTGAATGTATTACTAGAGAATGTACAAAGATAAGTAGCCCATCAGGGCAATAGGCATATATACAAGCTGGGGGAAAAAACCTCCTAAAGAGGGGAAAAAGTGCCCCAGCGATCCTAGTGTGTTCACACACATCATTACCTAAATATATCAACAAATCCCCCCTGGGAGTGATGCGGTGAACAAGGAGTTGGCACTCATGTATAAGGAAGTGCCCAGCTATGTGGAAATCACTCCACAAAAGGAAGTAAGCCCAAAGTTTTGTGGAAAGCTTCAAACTTCTCCCTAGGCAAAGCCTTCGTGAAAAGGTCTACAATGTTCTCTTGCATGGGCACATATGCCAAGTTGATCTCCCCAGTAGAGAACCTCTCCCTGAGATAGTGATAATGCACCTCAATGTGCTTAGTGTGAGCATGGAACATAGGGTTCCTCGCAACTGCCAATGCGCTCTAACTGTCAGTGAAGATGGTGGTGGCAAAAGTATGACCAACACCCAGATCCGCCATAAGGCGTCTGAGCCACACACACTCAACAGTCGCCGTGAAAGCTGCCCTATACTCAGCCTCACAACTAGAAGTGGCCACAGTAGGCTGCTTCTTGCTCAACCAAGACATACATGAGCTACCAAGCATGAAGCAAAAGCCACTAATGGACACACGAGTGTCATAACAACCAGCCCAATCAGAGTTAGAGAAAGCATGCAAATCTGGCAGTAGTGATCCCCCCTTGGGATAAAGCAACCCAAGTAGCCGAGTACCACTCAAATAGCGAAAGATGCGCTTAACTATCCGCCAATGCTTGACGCCTGGGCAATGCATAAACCTGCTCATCTATAAGACAACAAACTGAATATTTGGCCGAGTAATGCATAAGTAAATCAAGCATCCAACAACCTGCTGATAGAGAACAACATCAAATGCATCTCCAGCATCATGAAGAATCAATCATAAACCTGTCTCCATAGGAGTGGCAATAGGCTTACAGTCTTCAAGGCCAAAATGCTACAATAATATGTCAATATATTTTGTTTGACACAAATCCATTCCACCATCAACTTGCATAAATTGAATGCCCAAATAGTGATGCAAATGCCCCAAATCAGACATCTCAAATGAGGCATGCAAATCAGCCTTAAAATTAGCAATATGCTTCTCAATAGGACCAGTGAGCAGCATGTCGTCAACATAGACAACAATGATCAGAAGCACATGATTAGCACACTTAACATATAAGGTGCTTTGAGTTGGACTGTTCTGAAAACCATGTGCAATCATATAGGCATGTATTTTCTCATACCAAGCACGTGGTGCTTGCTTTAAACCATATAATTCCTTCTTTAACCTGCACACCTGGTTTTCATTCCCTTTCTGCACAAAGCTACGGGGCTGAAAATCATACACTTCTTCATGCAAGTCACCATTCAGAAATGTTATTTTAATGTCCAACTGATGTACATTCCAACCATGATGAACTGCAAGTGCACAGATGCTCCGAACAGTAGTCATACGACATGTAGGTGCAAAGGTCTCATCAAAATCAATGCCTCTTTCCTATGCATAACCCTTCGCAACAAGCCTAGCCTTATACCTGTCAAGTGTACCATCCGGTTTATGCTTCATCTTGTATACCCACTTAGTGCCAATGGCCTTCTTGCCTAGAGGCAAGTCACATAAAGACCAAGTACCATTCTTCATTATAGCATCATATTCAGATGGCATAGCAGCCATCCAATTTTCTGAATTTTGTGCTTCATCAAACCAAACAGGCTCATTCTCATCACAGAGACTAGATGTAGCCATAGCATAGTAATCTGATGCAAGAGAGGCACTATGAGATCCTGAACGAGTACGATATGAATGAGATGCATCTAATTTGCTATCACGCAAAGTCAGCACCAGCCATTTTGGCATAATTTTTACCTGCTCAATATTAGCTCTCTCATCAACTAGTGCGTCATGTAAATCTACATCAGAAATGGAATGATCTACATCAGAAATGGAATGATCCACAAAGGCTGAGAAGTTGCCTCATTGGAACCAACACTAGACTGTCCACGTGTAAAAAGAGGTAGCAAAGTATCATATATGTCTTTGGGTCTAACAGAAGTACATGAAAGCAATGGTTGAATAGCATCTTCCACAAAAACAACATCACGACTAATCAGAATGCGTTTAGTCTATGGATGATATAGACAATAGCCTTTACTTTCAGAACTCTACCCAACAAAAATACATTTTATTGCTTTATCATCCAATTTTCTACAATGTTGTTCAGGCACTAATGCATATGCCAAACAACCAAAGACATGTAGATGAGCAACAGATGGCTTGCGACCATGCCAAGCCTCATATGGAGTGATAGAGTGCAGCGCTTTAGTGGGGCACCTGTTCAGTACATATGCTACACACATGACAGCCTCAAGCCAGAAACTATGTGGTAAACCTTGACTCTTGACCATACACCTCGCCATCTCCATGAGTGACCTATTCTTTCGTTCAGCAACTCCATTTTGTTAACGTTTATACGGCACTATACACTGGTGTTTTATCTTAGATTTAGCAAAAATGCATTAAAGTCAGAAGACATATATTCCCTCCCTCGATCAGAATAGAGGGTGCCCATTTTACATGCTGATAGATTTTCAGCCAAAACCAAAAAATGTTTGAAGGACATGAACACTTCGGACTTTGCCTTCAATGGATATACCCATGCATGCCTGGAAAAATGACTGATAAAAGTCACGAAGTAAAGATAATTCCCAAAAGAAGGTGTCTGCATAGGACCACAGACATCACTATGTACAAGCTGCAATTTCTTAGTAGCCCGAACTGAACCATCTTTTGGAAAGGATGAACGCTGCATTTTGCCCAAAATACAGCATTCACAAACATGTTTTCCAGGTGCCTCAAGTTTGGGCAAAGAGGACACCATTTCAGATTTTTGTAGGCATAGAAAACTGGCAAAATTCAGATGGCCATAGCGTGCATGCCAAAGCTTTGCATCTGACATAGCCTGAGAATCATTTACTGCACATGCCAAATCATTTACAGATCTTTCATAGTCTATGAGCTTATACAACCCACGACATAAAATGCCAGAAGCAATAATCACATCGCCATTTGAGAGATCATGAACTGTACACCTGTCATCAACAAATTTCACAACCAAGCCAATCTTGGCTAATGCAAAAACTGATAAGAGGTTCTTCTTGACCTCTGGCACATATAAAACATCTGACAAAGTGAAAGAACTACCATCAGCAGTAGCCAAAATGATCTTATCAACTCCCATAACAGGATAAGAGGAGTTGTTGGCACATGTAACAGTATTCCCTGCAGGGGCAGGCTCGAGTGAAGAGAAGAAACATCACTGCGAGGTAATATGTTTGTTCGCCCCAGTGTCAAAATACCAAACATCTGAGTCTACTGCAGACACGCACTGCTCATTAGAAGATGGGTCAAAACTGTAGACAATAGTAAACACCCATTCTTCTTCCTGCACAAGATTAGTAGACTCTGTTTTTGGTGTAGAGGCCTCTGCAACAACCATTACAACCTCTTTCTTCTCTGCCTCTTTAGCAGCCAGTTTTGGACAGTTCTTTATGATATTATGATCATTCCCTATGCAGTACTTATAAAATAATTTCTGCTTTTCTGATTTCTTCTCATCTTTATCTTCCTTCTTCAAATGTACAGAATTAGTAGATTTTTGCTTACTAGTTGAAGAGCTCCATTTTCCTTTGCCCTTCTGACTAGCCAAGAAATCTTGATCTGCAAATCGCATAATGGACATGTTCTGCCTAGACTAATCTTCCTGCAATAGAACAGAGACTAACTCCTCAAATGATAAGGCATTTGGATTGCCTTTCATCATCAACCGAAGAGTAGAAGCAAAACTTTGATATGAATCAGGAAGACCATTCAAAACGGTATGCACAAGTGAGCTATCTGGTATAACCTCATCAGTAGAAATCAACTGTTCTTTCAAGTCTTTGATCTTTGTTAGGAAATTTTCCATAGAATCACCTTCATTCATGTGCTCACTCTCCAACTATTTTCGGAGGTAAGCAAAACGAGCCTCACGAGTCTACTCTGTAGTAGGTGCAGAAGAAACCGTAGCATGAAGAGGAATATGCAGAATATCATCATCTTTGACACCTTCTGCATCAATTTCAGTACCTGCAGTTGTAACAGTTGCAGGTGTGACATGACGTTTTTCGACACCTTGCACAATGTTCCACAGTCCTTTTGCAATCAACACATGTCACATAATATAAGCCCATAACGGGTAGTTGGTACCATCCAACTTATCCTCAACAACCAACATATGGAATACATCACTGCTTTCAGCCATGGCCGGTAACTAAAATACCTTGATGCAAAAAATTAACTATATCTCAAAAAGTTGAACAGAACTGCCCAGACAAATTTTGCTAGACTTGTAACAGATTCGAGATGCTTATACTGGCAAACAGAAACTGGTATATACCTGTTGGGGGATTCTTAGACAATAAGGAGTTTGAGGGTTTGTAGGAGAAAAGCGGAGAAATAAGAAGAGAAAATACACCGGGAAGCTTCTGCAGATTACAGTGAGCCAAGTACAATGTTTGAAATACAAGATAAACCAATACCTCTGTGCACCATCCCACAAAGTGTCCAATTACAAAATACCCAATAACCCAATGTCTTCTTGCTGCCGGCCTCCTCTGCAACAGGTCTCCACCTGCTTCAAGCTTATCCTTGTGCACACCTTGCACCAAGCTTCCACAAAGGGGGAGGAGTGAATACCCGCTGTCGGCACGCGCGCACTGCCAAAAGACCTTGAGATACTGTGGGGATTAGAGCTTAGCACCTCTCTGCACAAATCCTTGGTCACTCTCTATGCACCTTGCACTTCCACTTCTGTGTGACGTACCCTGGTGACTCTTGCACTTCTCTCTCTTGCTCCACTTAGCCTATGCTCTTCTTGCTTACTCTAAGATTGGTCCAAGAATGGCCTTGCCTTGATTTGAGTGTCGATCACGTACGCTCCTAGTTGCAATGGTATCTTGGTGCTCACTTTGATGTTCCAAGATTGTTCTCTCAAGTGGCAGCCAACGACTCACTGTTTTGTCCTGTAGTGACTTTAGTCTAAAACCAAAAATTTTAATGGGGGGCCATACTTTCACCTGTGCGTACACTTTTGCCGCTTCACATACCTTCATGTTTCCTTTTAAGTCTTCACTTTTACACATAAGAGGGGGTTCACCTGAACCTTCCAAAACACTTTAAAACACACTTTGAACCTTAGGGAAATTAGAGAAAATACCTCTGCAACCTGCAACCCACTTTCTCCAATTTTACCCTTTGTGGACAACTAATTGTGCACTACCTGTGCACTTTGACACCTGCACTTTAGCACTTTAACTTTGCACCTGTTGACTTTGACCTTGACCTTGTTGACTTTGACCTGTTGACTTTGACTTGTTGACTTTGACTGTAGTTGACTTTGACCAACATGACTTTTATGGGCTCAACAGTTGCCCACCACCTAATGTGCTCTCCGTCCCGGAGAGCTATAGCTAAAATTGTGAAGAGCCGCAAAAACTTGAATAGGACATCTGAGCAGCAACCAATTCCACCAAAAGCAGGAGAGAACAAGCACCAGAGAAGAACCAAAATTGGGATTTTGGAATGGAAAAGCAAAAAGGGGGGGCAATGGGAGGGTAGAAAGGAAGGGGAAGGGAGGGCTGAGGGTGCGAAGATGGATGGGGTAGGGAGGGGAAAGGATGTGGCTGGGCATATTGGTAAAGGGAGGGATTGGGAGTAGGAA
>CM035439.1:38218449-38220949 GCA_020310875.1 Ceratopteris richardii | reverse complement strand
TCTGGAAGGGAGTGAACACCTCATTCTTCTCTTTCATGAAATATACCCATACTTTTTGTGTACGGTCATCAATGAAAGCAACATAAAACTTGCAATCACCCATAGATGTCTTTGCTAGCCCCCAAACATCTACATGTACTAATTCTAGTACATTCTCACTAACATGCTTGTCATGCGAAAATAATGCTCTTTATCGTTTACCAAATTGACATGTTGCACATACCTTTTGTGTTTTTGCAACTTTGAAATTTGGTAGTCCATTGAAAATCTCCTTGGACTGCATCAATTTTAGCCTCTGCAAATTTGCATCTCCAATTCGTTTATGTCAGATCTCTATATCAGCAATAACTCCTATACCTTTTGCAAACATGGTTGCATTCATTTTAGGAATTTTCACATTTAACGTGAACATCCTACCCACTTTGTTTCCTTTTGCAATCAATCGTCCACATTGTTTGTACTCTTCTACATATAACCCATCAACATTGAACCTAACTTGTAATGCCTGGTCAATCATTTCTCCAATAGAAATGATATTCTTTGGTATATTTGGAACACACAACATATCAACAAGATGTTTTACCTTCCTGTCCTCCATAGATAGTGATATGCTAATGGTATGCTCAATAGGATGTGATGTGTCATCACCTATTTCAACATATCCAAGAACTGGTAATTTTTGCAAACTACTAAACCATTCTCCATGACTGGTCATGTGATTTGAAGCACCTGAATTAACATACCATACATTACCATGTGATTTTGAAACATCAACAGACATGGTATTCATCATATGGTGTTGAACCATGAACAACTTCTCAGAATCATCTGCATTTGTGTATGCATAGTTGCTTTGCTACCTCCTATTATTTTGATTCTTCAACGTGCAATCACATTCAAAATGTCTATGTTTACCACAATTCCAACATCATTTACTATCATTACCTAAATATTTCTTTGGAATTTTCTACGGCCTCTTTGGCTTCCCCTACCTCGAAATTATCCTCTACCTCCTACATGATTTTGATGTTGACCTTGGTCTTGGTTACTATTTCTCTTCCACTTCCGAAACCTCTACCACTGCCTCTTCCTGTGCAAGAGTAGAATACCTTCTCAAAACTAGATTTTCCTTGGGGGTTAAGTCTTTACCAACATTCTTTTCTTCAATAACCAACATGGATACCAGATTAGTAAATTTTGGAATATTTTCCTCGGTCTGTATAGAAGTTCTAAACTGCTTATATGTAGCTCCTAAACCATGAAGGCACACTTCCACCTTATCATCATCATCTACATTCATGCCAATAGATGCATGTGACTCACATATGCTTTTGATTTTTAGGGTGTATTCACTTACCGACATGCCCTTTTTCTCTAGCATATGTGGCTTGTCCTTGAGTTGCAATTTTCGTGTCCTTTGTATTGGTCTCATACAATGTGACCAAACTGTTCCAAGCCTCTTTCAGAGTCTTGGCTGTTGGAGCAAGACAATCATCAGGATGATTACATGAAGCCTAGGACTAAAGAAATGAAGAAAAGAGTCAAGCTCAAAGCATGAAGTCAAGTGAAGAATCAGGAAGAAATGTTCTATACATTTATGTAAATTATCTTTGAAAAAATACTTTGATATAATTAAGATTTCATACTCATATGTATATATAGACTCATGTACAGTTGTAATAAAAAATGAGAGATGAAGAATAGATGAGAATATAGTCAATAGAATTCAAGTTTTCTAAGAGATAGATGTGCAGTGAGTTTTCTTGTGAGATTAGCAACTAGTCTATCCTAGAACTCTCTTAGTCTAATCATGTGGATCAGGAGATTTTTTGTACACATCTAATTTAGAAGCTAATCAAGCTATGATCAAATTTTTATGATCTAATTCTCTTCAGGTTGTGTGTATGACAAGTAGGAACATTCATATGCAGAAGTCTACAAGTGAAGTTCTCAAAATCGTGCATTTTGATGCTCAAAGATTTACTTGTATCTGAGTGCTTAGTGTAAAGTTTTTTCTATTTGAGCATTGAAAATTTAAGTTAGAAGATAAGGAAGCTTTGGCTAAAAGCATTTAGGAAAATGGGTTATACTTTGAGAGAAATCAACTTGAGAAGTTGACCATATCAAAGTCGCCATTTTTTAAGGCAGTTTCTGACATATGTTTGATCTAAGTGATCAAATTAGAAATCTAATGGTTCTTTTGAAGAACTAATGATCATTATGGTTGCGCAAAGATAGTATGAATATGATGTGTGTGCATCATTTGAATGATTAAAATCAAAGTCATATGCAGAGATTGAAGTTCATTTCTGAAGCAGAATGTTGAAGCTGAAGAAAACTTCACACAAAGAAGTATTTCTTAATGAACTTGAAAGATAATATAAAGTTTGTGTAAAGTTTGGTTTATTCTTGATATAGAGGAGTTCTTAAATCAAGATAGATCAGACATTTAGAGAATTAAAGGTCTCCAACAGTGGTATTAGAGCAGAAAGATAAAATC
>CM035439.1:38183449-38188449 GCA_020310875.1 Ceratopteris richardii | reverse complement strand
TATGGACTTCTTTCCTTGTAGCAATGGAACTAGCTTTCATGTGTCATTTCCATAAAGGATAGCCATCTCCTCATCCATATCTTTTTTTCCCAATCTCCATTTTCACTTGCATCTTCAAAACAAGAAGATTCAGCATCTTGTATTACCTTGGTCATCTAGGCACAATGATGAGCCATATAACTATCATACGTCAATCATTGCACATAATTCCATCCCATATTTTCTTGGTCCTGGGTCATTTCTCCAGGTATCATCTGCATGTGTCTTTCTAACTCCTAGAATCTTCATAGAGGGAAATCCAAGTTTCTCATCAAGTATCATCTCTAAACTGGTTGAATCTCCATCAATGTCTTCATAACCCATAGATGTTTTACTACCAGTAGAAAGCTTTTCTTTACCTTTCTTTGATGTAGTGGATGAATTTGTTGGACTGAAATTTCCATGCAATCTTCCACTATGGATTTGAGTTGGAGCTAGTGCTTGGTGACACATCTCATCCACTCAAAACTTGAGATTCTACACTTGATTTTTCAGCATTTTCTTTGTCATTTGGTTCAGGATCAAGTCCATCTTTGGCATCTGCATAGAAGCTTGACGTTTCATGAAACACAACATTAGTGCTTACCTTCACCTGTCGTGTGAGTGGGTTATAACATTTATACTCCTTTTTCTCAAGGCAGTATCCAATGAAGATACATTTTTCTACTTTTAGATCAAGCTTCATCCTCAACTCATCTCAAACATGTACATATGCAATACAACGGAATACTTTCATATGTGATAAGTTTGACTTTTTACCTATAAACTTCTCGTCAGGTGTAACTTGATGTACAACAATAGTCGGAGTTCTGTTCATGATGTATACAACAGTGTGCATAGCTTCTGCCCAATAACAATGAGGCATATTCTTCCCAGCCATCAAAGCTCTTGCTATTTCTGCAATATGTCTATTTTTTTCTTCAACAACACCATTCTCGTGTGGTGTGTACTTGCATGAAAACTCACATCGAACTCCATGAATTTTAAGAAAGTTTCTAAACTCATATGTATTCACCTCCTCCATCAGACCTTAAAGTCCAAATATACTTTTCTATTTGCTTTCCCACCATAGCCTAAAAATTCTGGAAGGGAGTGAACACCTCATTCTTCTCTTTCATGAAATATACCCATACTTTTTGTGTACGGTCATCAATGAAAGCAACATAAAACTTGCAATCACCCATAGATGTCTTTGCTAGCCCCCAAACATCTACATGTACTAATTCTAGTACATTCTCACTAACATGCTTGTCATGCGAAAATAATGCTCTTTATCGTTTACCAAATTGACATGTTGCACATACCTTTTGTGTTTTTGCAACTTTGAAATTTGGTAGTCCATTGAAAATCTCCTTGGACTGCATCAATTTTAGCCTCTGCAAATTTGCATCTCCAATTCGTTTATGTCAGATCTCTATATCAGCAATAACTCCTATACCTTTTGCAAACATGGTTGCATTCATTTTAGGAATTTTCACATTTAACGTGAACATCCTACCCACTTTGTTTCCTTTTGCAATCAATCGTCCACATTGTTTGTACTCTTCTACATATAACCCATCAACATTGAACCTAACTTGTAATGCCTGGTCAATCATTTCTCCAATAGAAATGATATTCTTTGGTATATTTGGAACACACAACATATCAACAAGATGTTTTACCTTCCTGTCCTCCATAGATAGTGATATGCTAATGGTATGCTCAATAGGATGTGATGTGTCATCACCTATTTCAACATATCCAAGAACTGGTAATTTTTGCAAACTACTAAACCATTCTCCATGACTGGTCATGTGATTTGAAGCACCTGAATTAACATACCATACATTACCATGTGATTTTGAAACATCAACAGACATGGTATTCATCATATGGTGTTGAACCATGAACAACTTCTCAGAATCATCTGCATTTGTGTATGCATAGTTGCTTTGCTACCTCCTATTATTTTGATTCTTCAACGTGCAATCACATTCAAAATGTCTATGTTTACCACAATTCCAACATCATTTACTATCATTACCTAAATATTTCTTTGGAATTTTCTACGGCCTCTTTGGCTTCCCCTACCTCGAAATTATCCTCTACCTCCTACATGATTTTGATGTTGACCTTGGTCTTGGTTACTATTTTCTCTTCCACTTCCGAAACCTCTACCACTGCCTCTTCCTGTGCAAGAGTAGAATACCTTCTCAAAACTAGATTTTCCTTGGGGGTTAAGTCTTTACCAACATTCTTTTCTTCAATAACCAACATGGATACCAGATTAGTAAATTTTGGAATATTTTCCTCGGTCTGTATAGAAGTTCTAAACTGCTTATATGTAGCTCCTAAACCATGAAGGCACACTTCCACCTTATCATCATCATCTACATTCATGCCAATAGATGCATGTGACTCACATATGCTTTTGATTTTTAGGGTGTATTCACTTACCGACATGCCCTTTTTCTCTAGCATATGTGGCTTGTCCTTGAGTTGCAATTTTCGTGTCCTTTGTATTGGTCTCATACAATGTGACCAAACTGTTCCAAGCCTCTTTCAGAGTCTTGGCTGTTGGAGCAAGACAATCATCAGGATGATTACATGAAGCCTAGGACTAAAGAAATGAAGAAAAGAGTCAAGCTCAAAGCATGAAGTCAAGTGAAGAATCAGGAAGAAATGTTCTATACATTTATGTAAATTATCTTTGAAAAAATACTTTGATATAATTAAGATTTCATACTCATATGTATATATAGACTCATGTACAGTTGTAATAAAAAATGAGAGATGAAGAATAGATGAGAATATAGTCAATAGAATTCAAGTTTTCTAAGAGATAGATGTGCAGTGAGTTTTCTTGTGAGATTAGCAACTAGTCTATCCTAGAACTCTCTTAGTCTAATCATGTGGATCAGGAGATTTTTTGTACACATCTAATTTAGAAGCTAATCAAGCTATGATCAAATTTTTATGATCTAATTCTCTTCAGGTTGTGTGTATGACAAGTAGGAACATTCATATGCAGAAGTCTACAAGTGAAGTTCTCAAAATCGTGCATTTTGATGCTCAAAGATTTACTTGTATCTGAGTGCTTAGTGTAAAGTTTTTTCTATTTGAGCATTGAAAATTTAAGTTAGAAGATAAGGAAGCTTTGGCTAAAAGCATTTAGGAAAATGGGTTATACTTTGAGAGAAATCAACTTGAGAAGTTGACCATATCAAAGTCGCCATTTTTTAAGGCAGTTTCTGACATATGTTTGATCTAAGTGATCAAATTAGAAATCTAATGGTTCTTTTGAAGAACTAATGATCATTATGGTTGCGCAAAGATAGTATGAATATGATGTGTGTGCATCATTTGAATGATTAAAATCAAAGTCATATGCAGAGATTGAAGTTCATTTCTGAAGCAGAATGTTGAAGCTGAAGAAAACTTCACACAAAGAAGTATTTCTTAATGAACTTGAAAGATAATATAAAGTTTGTGTAAAGTTTGGTTTATTCTTGATATAGAGGAGTTCTTAAATCAAGATAGATCAGACATTTAGAGAATTAAAGGTCTCCAACAGTGGTATTAGAGCAGAAAGATAAAATCAAGGTGAAGATGAAGCAAGGAGAACCCCGATTGTTGCAGATATCAAAGATCTTGTGAATTGAAGGAGCAAAGGGTAAAGTCTTGAAGAAAACCTAAAGAAGAACAAAGCAAGAGTTCAAAGGATTAAGAAGGATTAAAGCTTCATATCAAAGGTACATTATATCACCATAAATCTTAGTAATTGCAGATACAGAAGTTAAGAGATGGGAGGAAGCTTGCAGATTGACAAGCTAGATAGAGAGAACTGTAAAGTTTGGTTTATTCTTGATATAGAGGAGTTCTTAAATCAAGATAGATCAGACATTTGGAGAACTAAAGGTCTCCAGCATTGGCATCCTGCATGTGCCCAATCAGAATATCATGTATGCTAACAGATAGCCAATACATTACCTCTTGTGCTCCTTGATTCCTTCTTCATATGCTCTTAACTGGTCTACAATTCGATTCCTCTCTCGTAACCATGGTGCATTTTTGTTCTCTCCTTTGATGTACTTCTAGTAGCCTTTTCCCATCAAGAAACTTTTCATCTTGAATCTCCAAGCATGGAAGTTGTTCTTGTCCAGCTTATCGCTCATAAACTGAGTCATTCCATCTACGTTTGCCATTTCTACAGCAATTCACAACACTACAAAACACTACAAGCAAAAATTCTTCTTGAACCCTATGATGTGACAATTCGATCTCAAAAAAACATAGTTTTCGTGTATCAACAATACATGGAATTGCTTGAGATTCTGGATCTGGAATATATGAGTGTTTCCAAATAGGATGTCAGTTATAATTTTGTGAATTGACCTAGTCTTTTTGTGGGTGCCACCTTGCAAGCTCAAAATGGAGGTCAAGATGGCTCTGAAATAGAAATCTGACAAAAACAAGTGACCCTAAAGGGATAACTCTCGAAAATATTTTTAGGCTTTCTATCGTCACACCAATTTTCATGGCAATCCGAGGTCATTTGTGAATCATGCTTTCTGCATGCCTTCTCGCATACTCTTCATCATCGGCCTTTTCCACAACCTCTCTACAACCATACTAGCTCTTATACCATGTCACGAGGAAGGAAGTAAGGAAGAGAGCTCACAAACATACTCTCACAATCAAAGAGAACTGCACACATAGTTTGAGGCGATGAAGAATGATCTTCTTCTTCTTCTTCTATTACATAAAAGGAATGTACAAGAATGAACTAAAAAAACAACTATACAACAAGAATAATATCAAAAGAACACTACTTAAGGGAAAATCCTAATGTTCACAAATGAGTGAGATCGTAAGAAAACAAATGTGCCATCATTCTCTGTAAATAAATCTAGTAAATCTTAATAAAATATCCCTGACATATATCCGCATGACCACTATACATCTTAGAGAAATGATAA
>CM035439.1:38175949-38180949 GCA_020310875.1 Ceratopteris richardii | reverse complement strand
AGCTTGTGCACCTATTGAGGTCAGAGAAGTGAAAACATTCCAAAATTATGAAGGATATTTGAAAAATGTCGACAATATCGAGTGTGCTTGAATTCAAAAAGATGCATCTTGATGGTGAGACAAGGAAAGATCCTAGGACACATCATATCCAAGAACATAATTTCCACGGATGAGGATAAGATTAAGGTAATCCTAGAGTTACCTAGGCCGAAGAATCTAAAGGAAGTACAAGCCTGTATGGGTCATTGTGGAAATTATCATAGATTTATCCACATGTATGTCATAATTGCTTAGACACTATATGGATTATTAACCCAATTTAGTTGGACGGAGGAGTGCAAAAAAGCACTTAATAAATTGAAAAAATGATTAAGTACAGCACCCATATTGAGGATATCCCATTGGAATAAACCTTTCTATATCCATGTAGATGCGTCTAATTATGTAATAGGATGCATTCTAGCTCAACCAATAGATGAAGGGAAATTAGAACATCCAATCGCATATGCAAGTAGACAACTCAACCACGTAGAAAGAAATTACTCCACCACGGAACAAGAAGGTTTAGGAATGGTGTATGCAGTCAAGAAATTTAGACATTACCTCCTAGCTAACAAGTTCAAGTTCTTTATCGATGATTAGGCTTTATTGTACCTCGTCAATAAGCCATGTAATACAGGAAGGCTAGTGAGATGGTTTCTATTGCTGATGGAGTTTGATTTTGAAGTAGTCATCAAAAAAGGAAATACTCATGTGTGTTGATAATCTATCTAGGTTAACACATGGAGAAACCACCCAACGGAGTGGCGAAAGACCTACCAAATACCTATTTATTCAACCTAGAAGTATGTCTGAAGTGGGTAGAAAAGTTTGTTCTGATACTCACACATGGAACACTTCATAGAATCAACAAAGATGACAGAAAAGGATTTCTACAATCATCTAATTTGCACATTGTGGCAGAAAGTGTGTACTATAAAGAACCAAACAACACATTGCTGAGATGCGTAGAAGAAGCTGAACAGAAGAACCTAATTGAGCAAGCTCATGTGAATCAGTGGAAAAGTCATAAAGGAGCCCATGGAACACCAAGGGAATTAAAAAGAATGGGAGTGTACTGGATAGATATGCCAAAGGATGTACATGAATACATTGACAATTGCCAAGAATGCCAAGAAAATACTCGAGAGGACCATACATCACTACAATTCTCTACAATAGCACTAGACTGGAGTAGGGCATTGGTAAAATTCTTGAAAACACGTGATCATGAGGAAGAAGTGAGTCTAGCAAGAAAGCGATCCCTGGAAGAAATGAGCAAGGACTATACTATAATGGGAAGGCAATTATTCAAAAGAGGAAAGGACAATCAGCTATGACTATGCATCTACGAAGGAGAATCCTTACCCATATTAGAGATGGCACATGCAGGCACCGGGAGAGGACATTTTTCGATTGAACGAACTGTAAAAATGATTCTCTTTGCAGGCTTGTGGTGGCCAACTCTACATATGGATGGAGACACTTGTGTACAAAGTTGTGAGGTGTGCCAAAGAGCTAAGTATCCTTTTAGAAGAGACGATATGCATCTAAGACCCATGATTCGTGTGAGAGCATTTTCAAAATGGGGCATTGATTTCATAGGACCTATTAATCCTCGAGCCAAAGGATCACATGTGGAGTATATAAAAATGGGAACGGACTATCTAATGAAATGGGTAGAAGCAAAAGCAATAAGAAAGAATGATGCACAAACTACAACAAAATTTCTCTTTGAGAACATCTTTACTCGTTTTGGACTACTATAGAGATAGTGAGCGATAGCGGAACACACTTCATCAACGAAGTAATAGAATCTTTGATGAAGGAATTCCTAGTAATTCATAAAAAATTAGCCCCCTATC
Organism: Ceratopteris richardii; assembly: GCA_020310875.1. Classification (NCBI taxonomy): domain Eukaryota; kingdom Viridiplantae; phylum Streptophyta; class Polypodiopsida; order Polypodiales; family Pteridaceae; genus Ceratopteris; species Ceratopteris richardii. The sequence continues at coordinate 38,179,045 of CM035439.1, read as the reverse complement.
ACCCTCAAGCTAATGGTCAGGCAGAGAGTTCCAATAAAGTGTTATGTACCATGTTGACAAAGATAGTCAACAACAGGAGGTCAGATTGGGACAAACAATTGCATCATGCAATTTGGGCCTTTCGAGTGGCTTACAAGACAACCACTGAAACTACACCCGTTAACTTAGTATATGGATAGAATGGGATCTTACCAATTGATTTTTTAGTACCTACTCTACGAGTAGCACAACAGTATGAGTGGAGAGGCCATGAAATATCCAAGCAATTAGACCAAATCAAGAAACTACACGAAACAAGACTACAAGCAGTTGGGGGAATTTATGCTGCTAAACGGAGGCAGAAAGCATATTATGATGCACACATCAAAAGAAAAGACTTAAAGGAAGGAGATCTGGTCCTAGTATACACATTGAAACAACATGCCAAGAAACTACAGCAACGCGGATATGGACCATTATTGGTTAATCAAATCTCAACAAGTGGAGCAGTAAATCTAGCTACATTGGATGGATATGCACTTCCCAACTGCATAAGCGGATGCAGAGTGAAACAATATATGGAGCCATAAATATATCAAATGCTAGCACGACTTGTAGGAGCACAGAATCGAAAGAAGGAGGAACAGAGGATTAGAGAAGAAGCACGCCATGAAGCCTTAGAGTGTATCAGGAGACGAAAAGAGTGGATACGGCAAAGAGATGAGTGATATCTATAGGGAGAGGAACCTATAACCATGGCCAACTACCGAGTCAATAATACAAGCAATATGAGCTATAGCATCTCCCAACCATACTTAAACCTAGGAATCAGGAACACAGAGTATCAACTAGTGGATGCTTTGATTGACTCAAGATCGGCTCTAAGCTGTATACGAGTTTCATTACCGCTCATCTCAAAATGACCATAAGTCCCACTAAAGCATGTATGATAGGCATTGGAGGTCAAGTTATAGAATGTGTCGGAGAAGCCATCATGTCCCTTCACTTAGGAAATTCCTCGATGGAGCAAAGACTATTGGTATGCCAGGATGAAGACCTTATCAAAAATCTGATTCTAGGACAAGATTGGATCATGGAGAATGAAGTTAGCATACATCTAGCACAAGGTTACATATCAGCCAAAGTAGGGCATAAAGAAGTCTTTAATTTGCTGGAAGAAAGGCCATCACAAATCCATAATGTCATCAAACCTAAGGAGGAAAACTTAGAGGAGGAGAAAGAAAATGAATAAAAAAAGAGTATACCCTAGGAATGCCTTAAACTAGAATTGCTTGAAAATAGGGAAGCTTTGCATGTTTGTGTTGCCACCTTGCCCTTGAGTCATGAGCCTAAGAAAGAGAGCAAGGACATTACTTCTCAACCTATCTAAACAACGAGAAGAAAGCCTACATGGATGTCAACTATTTGAACATTACTTCCATGTAATACTCATCTACAATGGGTACGTAAGGATCGAATGACTCAACAAGTCAACACAACATAGAAGCAGATTAGCCATCTAGTAGAAACACGAAGACACAACCATGAATCTCAATCGCAATCGAACAAACCACGACTTCTTCGTGTATGGCTTCCAAAGTCATTGCTAGAAGCCCATAAATCATAGCAACGAATATGGATCCTGAAGATAGTCTGATAAACTACAAATCAAGGAATAGGAAAGCTCAAGGAGATATCATACCTACAACATGAAGCAAAGCAGCCTATAAAGATTCACCAAGAGAATGAAAGCACCACGACATATAAAACTTAGATCACAAATAGGAAGGAGCTAAGGACCACAGAACCAGGAGCTTGACACAGGTGAGTGCCACAAGCACGAACTACCAAGTGGATATGGAGACCTAAAAAGCTACAAGGAGCTAAAGAACAGAGTCAACATGATTCTACTTGCACTCATGAAGAGTTCATTGCATCCACAGTATGCATGACAAGGCCACATTACAAGGCCATGCATTCGGCACATTGGCTCTTCAACAAAAGTAGTGGTGCACATTTCCACAATTGGAATAGGACTTAGCTTCTTCTGTCATAGGAATGACCATGTATTGTATATAAATAAATGCTTCGGCTAGCATTAACCTCTTGTTTTCTTTCAGGATTAAGACTTAAAAAAAAGTATGGTAAGAGACATCACTCACTTATACAAAGGGGGACGGAGCGATAAAAGAAGAAAAGACATATCACTGAACCACACATAACACACATGAATTGGTTTCTCTTGTAAGCTGATTCTTTCCTTTATTACAAGTGCAGACGCTTTCAAAGATTCTGAGGCAACCATTCAAGAGGAAGTACTCAAATTCCCACTATAAAGTCTAACCAAAGCTAAGGGCCATTGGTTCAGAGAAGACCAACCCATAGGAGAGCATCTATTTTTGGTGACCATTCAAATCATGGACATAGATCATGAGTTCTCGGTGATGTCCCAAGACTTTAATGTCTTACATGAACCTCCATCAAGTGTGGATGTATTGACAAAGGCAGGAATCCAAAAGTACTTTGAGCTACCCATTTATAGGCTGGATTTCCAATGATGTACTCAAGTTATGAACACACTTCAATTCGCCCTACATAATGATTTAGTTCGAGAAGCAAAAGTTCTTGATGCGGAAGGAGAATGGGTGATCATTCAGTTCACTCATGAATTGATTAAAGAAGCATTCGGATGGGAGAAAGATGGAAACACTGAACTAAAGGATGAAAGCCATGGAACAAAGACCCGCACATTCATGGACATCAATCATGTGGACATCAAAGAGGAGGCCAGGCTTATACATCAACATTTTTGTTTTCCCAACATGCACCGCTACATAGCACCACAAAAGATTATAGTATAGCTATTGTCTCATGCCACCAAAAATGGGTAATCAAGTGAATCTTACACCCTACATCCAAGAACACTTATTCGAAGCCTAGAAGCAATGGGTTCAAAAAAAGTTCTTGAATGGAAGTGTGGCATTGACAATTCTAATCTATCATGCGTTAGGTATTCGAGAGTACCTTAAGGAAATGCCTTCATCAATGGAAATGGCAAATTATGCAAAGACAAACACTCTTCCAAGAAAGAAGAAGGGAGTAAAGGTGACCGAGAAG
>CM035439.1:37893449-38165949 GCA_020310875.1 Ceratopteris richardii | reverse complement strand
GTTGTTCTGCAAGAGTGAATGTGAGGAATAATGGCACGTTTGACAGACAAAGCTATCAATTCATGTGTCTGAGCATCTCTGCCATCCCATCTTATTTGGTCTGCAGTAGATGCAGTAGGTACCACAGCACGAACAGGAATATGCAGAATATCATCATCTTCGACACCTTCTGCCTCAGCTTCTGTACCTCCAGTTGTAATAGTTACAGGTGTGATAGGATATTTTTCAACACCCTACACAATGTTCCACAGTCCTTTTGCAACCAATACGTGTCGCATCATATAAGCCCATAATGGGTAGTTGGTACCATTCAACTTATCCTCAACAGCCAACATACGGAATACATCACTACTTTCAGCCATGGCCGGTTACGAAAATACCTTGATGCAAAAAATTAACTGTATCTCAAAAAGTTTAACATAACTTCCCAGTCAAATTCTGCTAGACTTGTAGCAGACTTTGAGACGCTTATACTGGCGAACCAAAACTGGTATATACCTTTGGCACAAAAAGATAAAATAGCTTGCATAAGCACTGCAATAGTGCATTTCAAGGCCAAAACAAGCTCAGATCTCGATTTTGGCACCATAGAATGAAGGTTTTTTAATCTCGAAAACACGTTGAGTATGCTCACCAAAATTCGTGCGATTCTAAGACTACAAACGGAGGAGTGTTGATGGTGCCCTAGATGAAGCGACGACCTGCTCTGATACCAATTGTTGGAGTTAGATGTCTACGGAAGCACGCGAATAGCACAAGGAAGAAGAAGAAGCTTGGAGCACAACACACAATACTGAATGTATTACTAAAGAATGTACAAAGATAATTCGCCCATTAGGGCAATTGGCATATATAGAAGCCGGGGGAAGAAAACCTCCTAAAAGGGAAAAAAGTGCCCCGACAGTCCTAGTGTGTTCACATACATCACTACCTAAACATATCAACAATGATGAGAAAGACAAAATCATAGCAAAGCTCAGAGCAAAGTTAGAACAGACAAAGAACTTGGGGACACCAGTAGTGCAACAATCCAAGATGGCTACTGACTAGACTGAGGTACACCCTCTTTCTCCCCCAATCGTTCATTCACCAATAAGGGATCCAGCTATAGAGGAATATGATGATCATGCAATGCCATATACTACATACCTAAGTTAGAAAGAACAGACACTACTCGTGTCACGTCTTACAAAAAAAATTGAAAATGTAGTGAAAGTTATGAAAGAGGCCGAGATCAAAAGTAAAGATCTAGATGCAATAATAAAAGCCCTTCAACCTCTCCTATGGAATCATGAAAGAGGAAACCTGAAGATACATCAAGAAGACCACGGGAAAGAATCCAGACGAGTAGCTCAGTTTCAAAGCAACCACTTTTAATTATACTCAACAGGAGTTTGAAGCTATTGACCCCATCTGGAGGAGAAAGTTTTTTGAGACAAATCCAACATTGCGGGTGTATTGGCATAAAGCACCATATTTACTTCAAGTTAATCTAGCCTTTTGTCCTGTCCCACATCGATGATACTGGCTAGAATTTTGGGGCTTGCAAAGTCAAGGCAAACTGAATAAACAGTGGATCAATTTTCCCTTACTCACGAGTCCACCGCATAACTATCTGCCCATGGAAGAGTACATGGTTAGAACCATAGAATTTTGGTTATCCTGGTATGCAAAGGTTCCTGATCTAATAATCAAGCTAACAAATAAAATACTTAGCATGATTTTAATAGTACCCAAAGTCTTCAAGCATGTAGAATATACGTTTTTGAATTTTATTGGTATTAATCAAGGAACAGATATTTTGGTATTCGAGCTTTCTATCATGCCAAGCAGACTCACTAGTATGGCCTACTACTCGAGGATAATGTTTTTGCCTAGTACTTCTATGCAGACTTTCGAAGAAGCATTGCATTCTTCATCGGCTTTTTTGAAATTGATTCAGAAGTATTCTTGCAGATGTCTACTAACCTAGATGCACGACTAGTAGCATATGAATTAAGATTTTTTGTTGATCATCACCAACCACCCCATGATGGTGTTGAGTCTGAACAGTGGAAGCAATTAATGATACGTGAAGCTAATTTGTTAAATGAAACATAGCAAAAGATATACAGGACGTACTCCTGCTGACTTCCAAAGCCTGTCAAGGATGATAGAGTTCAAGAGGGGGGACGTGTGGAAGGAGATACAGGAGAATCAAGCAAAAGAAGAAGAAGAAGAAAATAAAAAACAAATATTGTGCAATAGGAAGCACCACCCTCTACCTAAAGCCCCGTAGGGGCATGTATCAGGCTTCAGCGAGAAACAGGGAAGACCCGAGCACAACGAAAAGAAATAAAAGATCAGCCCATTTGGATGCTCAAGGGCTCTAATGAGGCCAAATAACTCTAGTGAAAGGTGACTAATGTCAAAGTCATCTTAGCTACTGGGTGCATGTAGTAAGAAGAAATGAGCAGGTCAACACCAATGCACTAGGTCCCAAGCTATTATCAGTTCCTTGACCACTGGTAAAACTATATCATTATGACTTCCACAGGAGCTGGTAGTGGTCAACTATAAAGAGATTATTAGTTGATAAGGAACGAGATTGACTATGGGCATAGAACGAGAGACAAGAAGCAAAGTTTGTCAAGTGACGATAGAGATAAAGAGGGGGAGAGTGTTGCAGAATAAAGAAGCACAAGAAAAGGAGCCCCAAAAATTTTCAAATTATGGGCATAATTTTTCTTCTTCAAATTCTTATAAAAACCTCATGAAGCCATGTAAATGCACTAGAGGAGTCCTCTAGATGCATAAACCCCAAACATTGTATCATAATCTTTGTAAAATTGTAGGAAATTAGGCTTTCTTCAATAAAGTGCCGGTCTCTTGTGTGAAAGGATCATTTCTAGGGCACATGTATATAAGTCATTTGATGACACTTTGTAAAGACTTTTTGCCATTGTGCGTAAGAGTGAACTCTGACTTTCGAATTTGCTTCTTCTTCCTCTTGTATCTCCTTGCTTGTGAGCTTGCATGTGCGATTATAGCTTGGAATGAGTGCATGGGAGTGTTGTCTATCCAATTCATTGCTTTTATAAAGTGTGTAATGTGTGTGTGAAGTGTGAGGAGGTGTGTGGTGAGACTAGGCGAGTTGCACAGCTTAGTTTTTTGCCCATATCTTGAAGTAGGTTTGTGAGAATCAATCAAAAGTACTGCCATTGGATGCCTCTTGTTGAGAACTGTGAAAGAAACCTGCTATCGACTATATTTGGAGTTCAGAGCTAAGAGAAAAGTCTGTTTTTATGCTTACTCTTGTTTCATGTATTGTGGCACCATTTCCACCTGTATGAGTGATGAATGTGAGAGATAAGATTCATCTGCATGCATCGGTAGCTATCTCACTTCATTGACCATTGTGTAAGTGAAAGTCTTCATACACTCGGTTAGGTTCAAGATACTTCTTGAATTGATAATTCAAATGTGTGATCCCCACTATATGCACTTGTTGGTGATAGAGGAATAATCTCTTTCTTCACAAGTCCCTAAGTTGTTGCTTAGGTACACAATTGGCACATGCAACACATCCTTCAACACCTTGTAGCTTTGAGATCCATTCAACGCAACATCTCCCACATGTGTAATCTTGTGCTTAGTGTCACCCCCTCTCTCTACATGTCCTTGAGTGATGGTGAGTGTAAATTAAAGAAAACATCTTTATTGCAACTTATATGGTTACTAAAACCACTCTCTATGTACCATGTAGAATTTGAATGGACTCTTTCACTTTCCCATACATAATCACAATAATTTATACTCCTCCATGATACATTTCCATGCATGTGTTTTTACATGGAACATGCTAAAGTTATTCAGTGATGGGATATATGATTGGCCATCCATGTCTACTTTATTTCTATCACCTGAAATCATTTGATTCCCCAATTGGGAGGCATGTTATAATTTGTGGAATTTGAGTTATTCTTGTGTTTTGGTGACTTTACATAGTAGCTCAAGGTTTGTGAAGGCATGAAGAGGCGTGGAGATTTTGGATATGTTTAGACACAAATAATAGGACTTATAGACTATATATAGTTTGTAAATAAAAACCCACATAGAGGGTTCTATCTAGAAGAATTACTAAAAATACTGGTTGGGATAAGGATCGCATTAGATCATGATTTATGTAAATAAAAGAAAAGGATCTCCATAAAAAAAGAGCAACTTTTTACTCTCATGCCTACTTTTGGAAGCCATCCTGATTGTAATCTCTATTTTCAACATAATAAAAGTCCTATAAATACGTGCACTATGTAGGCCCATCAAACAAAGTGCATGGGGGGAGATCACACCCAATCTTGTGTACTATCTCATCTATTTGCATCTCTGTTTTTTTTTGTGCGATCTTAGTATTTGTATCCTCCTGTACACGTGCATGTAAGATCCTCACAATAATGGTATCAAAGCTTGCACACATCACTACAAAGGGATCCGACACTGTTTGATTTTGCATGCCTCACTATAAAGGCTTCTAGCGTTGTTCATTTCTGGCATCTGATCTCTGTTTTTTACTTTGATTGAGATTCTCGTATCTACCTCTATCTATATCTCAGTTTTCATTTTTTACTTTGATTGAGATTTTCGTATCTACCTCTATCTATATCTCAATTTCGAGTTCTAGTTCTAGTTTTTGGTCTCTACTTTCTATTTTAGTTCTAGTTCCAGAACCTTAACCAATATTTATAACTTCGGCTTTTTCCAAGGCATCAACTGAGGCATATCTTTGGCATCTTTGGCTTCCCTGGCTCCCAGGGTGACCATTTCTAGTTGTTGGATATGCATGAACACCTTTTAAATAAGTGGCAATAAGGATTATTTTATCTACTAAGGAGTGAGGATTTGAACCCACAACCTCACTTTCACAACTCAAATGTTTAACAGCTATGCTATCCCCTTGTGTTATCACCCTAACCCTTTTTGCTTATATTTAATATAACTGGCATCTCTCTTACTTTTTCAATTCCCAAGAACCACCCTTCCCTTTTCCATTTGATTCAAGAAATCTCAATACTGTTTTCACATCTCTAGTAAGGGGTTTCTTCCTCTAAATACCCATGGACCCTACAAATACCATGGAGGACTTTGGTGGATCACCTCTACCCGAGGTACCACTGTAGCAATGGTTGAAGCTTTTGTGGCAAGAATTTTCAGGCACCCAAAATGAGGTCTTACAACGTGACAAAATACTTGAAAAAATGCATTATGAAGAGGACAACTTTGCAAGGGTGGTGAAGGCTATTGTTTCCACTCAAGTTGATGGCATGGATTCCACAATTGGTGCCAAAAACTTTCATTTTTTATGGTTTCATGGCTGAAAAAATGGACCGCTTGTTTTATCATGGTTGTCCCAATTTCGTGATTTTTATTCAAATGAATCCTACTATGAAAGTGATGAAGTGAAGTTTGCTACTAACTATTTAGTGGGGAATGCTCAACTTTGGTGGGATATTTTGCATCATAGTGAAGATCCTCTAATGGCCTAGAAGGCTTTTCAAGAAAAGGTCAAGGAGTCTTTTCTTCCCCTACAGCTCCACCTACATGTTTGACATCGATGGAGCACATTCACGTGAAAGGAGGGCAATAGTTTGACAATTTACATGGATCGATTCTACCAATATTTTCTATTTCTTTGCATGCTTGAAGATGTACCTAAAGTTACCATGAAGAAAAAGTATGGTGATGGTTTGGAGAAGGAGATCCCAGCCAAGCTTCACTCACTCCAACCTACAGTGCTTTAGGAAATTATTTCTTTTGCTCATGATCTAGAAAAAGAGTTTCAATCAATTATCAAAATGATCTGCTTGCAATAACCACCTCAACAATAACCTTTTGACAAGTATAACTTTCTTCGATTATCAAACTTTCATTTTTTTTTCTTCAATCATGTAGTTATTTATAATAAAAACAAAAACACACATGTAAGGCATTTAAAAACAAGATTTAGTATGTAAGGACATAATTTAATTACTTTTTCCAAATTAAACTAGAATATCTATGGCATATCATATTCTAGTACATGAGCCTATGTAACACCGAACAAAAGAACTTTTCTAATAGTTAGTGATGTATGTTCTTTTATTGGATTAATTAGTATTTTCCTTACTTTATTATTAATAATGACACAAAATCCATAAGACTACATTAACATCCCATACATAATCACAATAATTTTCACTCCTCCATGATACATTTCCATGCATGTCTCTACATGGAACATGTTTTTGTTGTTTAATAATGGGATAGGTGATTGGCCATTCATGTCCATTTTATTTCTATCAACTGAGATGAGTTGATTTTCCAACTGGAGGGCATGTTATCATTTATGGAATATGTTAAATTTTTGAATTTTTGAGTTTAATTTATCGATTTATTAATGTGTTTTGGTGTTTTGATATAGCACCTGAAGGTTCATGAGGGCGTGAATGGGCGAGGAGATTTTGGATATGTCTAGACATGAATAATAGGATTTATATATTACATATAGTTTGTAAATAAAGACCCACACAGAGGTTTCTTTCTAGAAAAAGCAGTAAAAATAATGGTTAGGCTAAGGATAACCATAGATTGTGACTTATGTAAATAAAAGCAAAGACTCCCCATAAAAGAGAGTAACCTTTTACTTTCATACTTGCTTTTTGAAAGCGCCCTCATTGTATCTCTATTTTCAACATATTAAAAATCCTATAAATACATGCACACTATAGACACATCAAAGAGAGTGCATGGGGGCATATTGCACCAAATCTTGTGTATTATCTTGTCTATTTGCATCTCCATTTTCTATGTGTTTTTAGTATTTGTATCCTTTGTGTACACATGTATGTAAGATCCTTGCAATAGTGGTATCAGAGCTTGTGCATATCACTATAGAGGGATCCAGTGTTGTTCTAGCTTGCATGCATCACTAGAGAGGGATCTAGTGCCATTCACTTTGTGTGTTTGATCTCTGTTTTTAATTTTGGTTCTGATTTTGATCCCTGTCTCTATCTAAGTTTAAGTTTTCAATTTTATTTTCCTTTTAGTTTTTGGGTTCTAGTTTCAGGTTTTTGGTTTCTATTCCAAAATGTGAATCTACATTTACACATTTGGCTTACTCCAAGGCATTGACTAAGGCATAGAACTTTGGCATCTTTGGCTTCCTTGGCACCCATGGCTCCCTTGGTGACCATTGGCTATGTGCGAACACCATTTAATTAAGGAGTGGCAATAATGAGTCTTTTTTCTATGAAAAGGGAAGATTTGAACCCACAACCTCACTTTCACAAGTGAAGTGCTTTACCACTACACTATTCCCTTGTGTTGTCATTCAAATCCTTTTTATTTATATTTAACATAGCTTATATCTCTCTTACTTTTTCAATTTCCAAGAATCACCCTTCCCTTTTCCATTTGAATTCAAAAAATCTCAAAACTGTTTTCACATCTCTAGCAAGGGGTTTCTTCCTCTACATACCCATGGACCCTATGAATACCATGGAGGACTTTGGTGAATCACCTCTACCTAAGGTACTACTCGAGCATCAGTTGGAACTTTTGTGCCACGAACTCTAAGGTGCCCAAAACAAGATCCAACAATGCAACACTAGAGAGAGGTCTCATGTTGCTTGAGCTTATGTGCATCACTACAAAGGGATTTGGTGTTATTTGAGCTTACATCTATCACTACAGAGGGGTCAAATGCTCTTCATTTTTGACATCACATTGTTGTTTCTAATTTTGATTCCAATTCCAATCTCTATCATTTTCTCAATTTTAGTTTTGGTTTTCATTTTCATTTTGGTTTTCTGATTCTAGTTCTAGTATATGGTTTCTTTTTCAATTCTAGGTCCAAAAGCTAAACCTATGTTTACACCTTTGGCTTACTCCAAGGTATCCACTAAGGCATAGAACTTTGACATATTTGGCTTTCCTAGAACCCATTGCTCCCTTGGTGACCATTTGTAGCCATTGGCTATGCATGAACATAGTTGAATTAAGGAGTGGTAGTAAGGGGTCTTTTATCAACCAAGGAAGGAGGATTTGAACCCACAACTTCACTTTCACAACTCTTTTACCACTACACTATTCCCTTGTGTTGTCAATTTACTCCTTTTTACTTATCTTTAGCATAACTTGCATCTCTCTTACTTTTTCAATTCCCAAGAATCACCCTTCTCATTTCCATTTGAATTCAAGAGATCTCAAGATTGTTTTCACATCTCTAGCAAGGGGGTTTCTTCCTCTACATACCCATGGACCCTACGAATACGATGGAGGACTTTGGTGATTCACCTCTACTTGAGGTACGACTCGAGCAATAATTGGAGCTTCTATAGCATGAAAATTGAGGCACCCAAAATGAGATTCAACAACGTGATAAAATACTTCACAAGATGCATTTTGAAGAGGAAAACCTTACAAGGCTGGTGAAGGCTATTGTTTTTGCTCAAACTGATGGCACACATTCCAAGATTGGTGTCAAAAACTTCCAATTTTTACAATTTGATGAATCCTAGTCTAAAAGTGATAAAGTGAAGTTTGCTACTAACTATTGACTAGGGAAGAGTCAATTTGAGTGGATTTTTTTACATTCTAGTGCAGATAGTCCAAGTACATGGAAGACCTTTGAAGAAAAACTTAACAAGTCTTTTCTTCCTCTTCAGATCCACCTACATGTTTGATGTTTGTAGAGCATGTTTGCATGGAAGGAGATCGTTACTTTTACAACTTACACATCTGTTTTGGAAATATCTATTATTTCTTGGAATGCTTGAAGATGTATTTCAAGTTAGCATGAACAAGAAGTATTGCAACAATTTGGAGAAGAAGATCTAAGCCAAGCTCCACTCACTCCAACCCACAACACTTCAGGAAGCTATTTCTTTTGCTCATGATGTAGAGAAAGAGTTTCAATTGGTTATCAAAATGATCTGTTTCCAACAACCACATCGACAAAAACCTTTTGAAAAGTTTAATTTTCTTTGATTATCAAAGTTTCATTTTCTTCTTTAATCATGTAGTTATATATAGTAGCAAAAAAAATGTGCATGTGATGCATTTACAAATAGGATTTAGTATGTAAGAACATACTTTAGTTCTTTTTCCAAAATAAACTAGAATATTTAGGGCATATCATCTTTTAGTAAACGCTTCAATGTAAGACCAAACAAAAGTACTTTTTGAATAGTTAATGATGTACCTTCCTTTACTGAATTAATTAGTATTTCCCTTACTTTATTATTACATAATAGCAAATGATCCATAACACTACATTAACACCCCCATACATAATCATAATAATTTTCACTCCTCCATGATACATTTTTGTGCATGTGTTTTTACATGGAACATGCTCATGTTGTCCAGTCATGGGATATGTGATTGGCCATTCATGTCTATTTGATTTCTATCAAATGAGCTCAATTGATTTTCCAATTGGAGGCAATGTTGTCATTTATGGAATATGTTGAATTTTCCAATTTTGTAGCTTAATTTATAGACGTATTAATGTGTTTTGGTTTTTTCATATAGCATTTGAAAGTTCGTGAGGGCATGAATGGTCGTGGATATTTTGGATATGTCTGAACACAAATATAGGACTTACATATTACATATAGTTTGTAAATAAATACCTATATAGAGGGTTTTTCTACAAAAACTAGTAAAAATATGGTTAGGATAATGATCATTGTAGATCATAATTTATGTAATTAAAAGAAATGGCTCATCATAAAAGATGATCAACTTTTTAGTTTCATGATTGCTTTTGAAAGATGCCCTCATTGTAATCTCTATTTTTGACGTAATAAATATCCTATAAATACATGCACTCTATAGACCTATCAAGAAGAGTGCATAGGGGGGATATCGCACACAATCTTATGTACTTTCTCATCTATTGACATCTTTGTTTTCTATGTGTTTTCAGTATCTATATCCTCTACATATATGTGTATCTAAGATCCTTGCAACAATGGTATGAGAGCTTGTGCGCATCACCATAGAGGCGTTCGATGTTGTTTGAGCTTACACGCACCAGTGCAGAGTGAATCGATGCTCTTCATTTTTGGTGTCCGATCTCGTTTTTTATTATGTTCCGATTATTATCTCTCTCTGTCTCAATTTCAATTTCAATTTTTGTTTTCATTTTCAGGTTCTAATTCTGGTTTTTGGTTTCTAGTTTCTATTTCATTTCTAATTCCAAAACCTAAACCTATGTTTACACCTTCAGCTTACTCCAATGTGTTGTCTAAGGCATAACTTTGGCATCTTTGGCTTCCTTGGCAGCCATGGATCCCTTGAAGACCATTGGCAGCCATTAAGTACATGCGAAAACCTTTTAAATAAGGACTTTGGTAAATAACATATACTTGAGGTATCACTCGAGCAACAGTTGGAGCTTCTAGGGTACAAACTTTGAGGTGCCTAAAACGAGATCTGACAACATGACAAAATACTTCAAAAGATACATTCTGAAGAGGACATCCTTGCTAGTGTTTTGAAGGCTATTATTTCGGCTCAAGATGATGGCACACATTCCAAGATTGATGTCAAAAACTTCTAATTTTATCGATTTGATGGCCAAAAGGATGGCCCACTAGTTTTATCATGGTTATCTTGGTTTAATGATCTTTATTCAAATGAATCCTACTCCGAAAGTGATAAAGTGGATTTTGCTACTAACTATTTAGGAGGGAAGACTCAACTTTGGTGGAATGTTTTACGTCATAGTGCATATCATTCGACGATATGGAAGGCCTTTCTAAAAAAGGTCATGAGTCTTTTCTTCCCTTGTATGTCCACCTACATGTTTGACATTTGTAGACCATGTTCACATGGAAGGAGGATGATACCTTTACAACTTACACAGGACGATTCTAGCAATATCTACTATTTCTTTGCATTCTTGAAAATGTGCATGAAGTTACTATGAAGAAGAAGTATAAGGACGGTTTGGAGAAGGCGATCCAAGCCAAGCTTCATTCACTCAAACCTATAGCACTTCACAAAGCTATTTCATTTTCTCATGATACAGAGAAAGATTTTTAGTTGATTATCAAAATGATCCCTTCGCAATAACCACGAATCTCCATTTTCAACATAATAACAATCCTATAAATACATGTGCTTTGTACGAATGTCAAACAAAGTGCATGGGTAGGAGATAGCACCCAATCTTATGTATTGTCTCACCTTTTAGTAGCTCTATTTTCTATGTGTTTTCAGTATTTGTATTCTCTATGTACCTGTATTTGTAAGATCCTCGCAATAGTGGTATCAGAGCTTGCACACATCACTACAAAGGAGTCACGTGCTATTTGAGCTTGCACACATCACTACATAGGAGTTTGACATTGTTCATTTTTGGCCTCCGATCTTTGTTTTTTATTTAGATTCTGATTCGGATATCTATCTCTGTCTGAGTTTTAGTTTCATTTTTCATTTTTGTTTTCATTTTTTGTTTTTACTTCTAGTTTCTAGTTTTTGGTTTCTATTTCAGCTCCAATTCCAATTCCAAAACCTATTTTTACACCTTCCGCTTACTACAAGGCATCAACTAAGCCATAAATTTGGCATATTTGGCTTCCCTCTCACCCATGGATCCCTTGGTGATCATTGGTAGATGTTGGCTATGTGCGAACATCTTTTAATTAAGGAGTGATAGTCTTTTGTCTACCAAGGAGGGAGGATTTGAACACACAACCTCACTTTCACAAGTCAAGTATTTTACAATTACATTATTCCTTTGTGTGTTTATTTTTCTCCCTTTTACTTATATGGAACATGACATCTCTTTCAAAATTATTTTCATAACTCTAGCAATGAGGTTTCTTTCTCTACATACCCATGGCCCCTACAAATACCAAGGAGGACTTTGGTGAATCACCTCTACCCGAGGTAGCACTCGAGCAATAGTTGGAGATTTTGCAATAGAAACTTCAAGGCACTCAAAATAAGAATGGATAATGCAAGAAAATACTTTAAAAGATGCATTTTGAAGAGGATAACCTTGCAAGGCTAGTGAAGGCTATTGTTTTCACTCAAGTTGATGGCATGCATTCCAAGATTGATGCCAAAAACTTCCAGTTTTTAATGTTTGATGGCCAAAAGGATGGTCCACTTGTTTTTTCATGGTTATCCTAGTTTGATGATTTTTATTTAGATGAATGCTACTCTTAAAGTGATAAAGTAAAGTTTGTTACTAACTATTTAGCAGGGAAGGCTCAACTTCGGTGGAATTTTTTACATCATAGTGCAGATCCTCCAAAAACATGGAAGGCCTTTAAAGAAAATGTTAAGGAGTCTTTTCTTCCCCTGTAGTTTCACCTACATGTTTGATGTTTAAGTACCACATTCACATGGAAGGAAGGGGATACTTACACAACTTACACGGACCAGTTCTAGCAATATCTACTATTTCTTTGCATGCTTGAAAAATACCTAAAGCTACCATGAAGAAGAAGTATGACAATAGTTTGGAGAATGAGATCCAAGTCAAGCTTCAGTCACAACAACCTACATTGCTTCACAAAGCTATTTCGTTTGCTCATGATGTAGAGAAAGAGTTTCAATTGATTATTAAAATGATCAGTTTGTAACAACCATGTCAACAATAACCTTTTGACAAGTTTAAATTTGTTTGATTATGAAACTTTCATTTTTGTTTTTTTTATCATGTAGTTGCTTATAGCAGGAATTAAAAGAAACCGTGTATATGACACATTTACAAATAGAATTTAGTATGTAAGAACATACTTTGGTTACTTTTTCCAAAGTAAACTAGAATATTTAGGGCATATCATCTTTCAGTAAATGCATCCATGTAAGATTGAAAAAAGTACTTTTCAAATAGTTAGTGATGTACGTTCTTTTATTAAATAAATTAGTATTTCCTTTATTTTAGTATTACATAATAGCAAACAATCCATAAGATTATGTTAACTCCCAATACATAATCACAATAATTCTCACTCCTCCATGATACATTTCAATGGATGATTTTTTACATGGAACATGCTTATGTTGTTCACTGATAGGATATGTGACACATCATCCATGTCTTCTTTATTTCTATCAACTTAGGTGACTTGATTTTTGAACTCGGTGCATGTTATCATCTATTGAATATGTTGAATTTTGGAACTTTGGAGTTTAATTTATAGAGTTACGAATGTGTTTTGGTGTTTTGACATAGCAGTTGAAGGCTCATGAGCACGTGAATGAACATGGACATTTTGGATGTGTCTAGACGTGAATAATAGGACTTATATATTATATATAGTTCATAATTAAAGACCCATGTAGACGTTTCTTTCTAGAAAAAGTAGTAAAAATGGTGGTTAGGATAAGGATCACTTTAGATCATGATTTATGTAAATAAAAGCAAAGGCTCTCACTAAAAGAGAGCAACTTATTACTTTCATGCCTGCTTTTCCAAGCCGCCCTCATTGTAAGCTCTTTTTCTGACCTAATAAAAATCCTAAAACTACATGCACTTTGTACAACCATCAAACAGAGTGTATATAGGGAGATTTCACCCAATCTTCTCTACTATCTCATCTATTTGCATCTCAAATTTTTTGTGTGTTTTCAATATCTGTATCCTCTATATAGGTGTGGATGTAAGATCCTTGCAACAGTGGTACTAGAGCTTGTGATCATCACTATAAAGGGGTCTGGCACTTTTTTGAGCTTTCATGAATCACTACCATGCTATTGGTTTTTGGCATCACATCTTTGTTTCTAATTCCCATCTCTTTCTCTATCTCAATTTTAGTTTTTGTTTTTTATTTTCGAGTTCTAATTCTAATTTTTGGTTTCTGGTTTCTGGTTTCTATTTTCAGTTCTAGTTTTGAACCAAACCTACATTTACATGTTTGGCTTACTCCAAGGCATTAACTAGGGCATATCTTTAGTAGCTTTGGATTACATGGCACCCATGGCTCTCTTAGTAACCTTGGTAGCCGTTGGCTCAAAACAAGATATGAAAAATCGACAAAATACTTCAAAAGATGCATCCTTAAGACAAAAACCTTGCTAGGGTGGTGAAGGCTATTGTTTCCACTCAATTTGATGGCATGCATTCCAAGATTGCTGTCAAAAACTTCCCATTTTTACAGTTTGATGGCCAAAACAATGGCCCACTTGTTTTATTCTAGTTATCCTAGTTTGATTATTTTTATTCAGATAAATCCTACTCTCAAAGTGAAAAAGTTAAGTTTTCTACTAACTTTTTGAACGAGAGTCTCAACTTTGGTGGAATGTTTTACATCATAGTGAAAATCCTCTAACGACATGGAAGGCTTTTCAAGAAAAGGTTAAGGATTCTTTTCTTCCCTTGTAGTTCCAACTACATGTTTGACATTCATGGTCCATGTTCACATGCAGGGAGGCCGATACATTTACAACTTTCACAGACTGGTTCTGGCAATATCAACTATTTTTTTGCGTGCTTGAAGATGTACTAAGTTAGCATGAAGAAAAAGTATGATGACAATTTGGAGAAGCTCAAGATCCAAGCCAAGATTCACTCACTCCAACCTACAACACTTCATGAAGCTACTTCTTTTTCTCATGATGCAGAGAAAGAGTTTCAGTCAATTATCAAACTGATCCATTTGCAACAACCACGTGAACAACAATCTTCTGATAAGTCTAATTGTCTTTCATAATGAGACTTTCATTTTTTCCTTTAATCATGTAGTTATTTATAATAGGAAAAAAAAAGTGCATGTGATGCATTTATAAATAGGATTCAGTATGTAAGATTATACTTTAATTACTTTTTCCAAAGTAAACTCCAATATTTAGGGCATATCATATTAGAGTACATGAGTCCATGTAAGACTAAACAAAAGTACTTTTCAAAATTTTTGATGTACTTCTTTTATTGGATTAATTAGTATCTCCCTTAGTTTATCATTTCTTGTGCTCTCAAAATCAAGCCATGTGGCGTGGCCTAGTGGTTTAGCCTTTTTTGCAAGGTCTTGGGTTCATGTCTTGTAAGGAGCAAGGAGATTTGGGCCAATCTTAAGCTTCTAGAAGGTTGTATATCTAGTTAATTGGGACACTTGGAGCACATACAGTTACATGGCTCACACTTGGATGCATAATATCAACCTACATGTCTTGACTGTATATATATATATACAGTCATCTATCTTGCACGTGGTGGTGGTAATCCCTCATTCCTTCACAAGAAACAAGGTAGTAAATAAGAGAATCAATGACTGTATACAAAGGAAATACGTTTTGTGTATCTAACCCACAAAAATCTTATACAAGGATTCTCCTATTTCAAAGAAGAAATAAATAGACACATAAGCATAAAAAAATAAGTTTTATTTAGAGAATTACATTTAAGGGGATGAGCAGTTTTAGTTAGGGAAGGTTAGTATATGACTATAATAAAACCATAAAAAACACAATAAAAACTACATAATTGCTTATCACAAAGCTAACGTGTGGAATAGGGTTTTTTTTCTCACAAGAAATCTTATCCTTAGATATAAACTATTGGATATTAAGGTTTTTTAGTGCAATACTACAAGTAAATCATTCTATGTAGCATAATGCCTCATACCAAATGACTATAGTGCATAATATGATTCTTTAAATGTTTGATAATTATTAATGCTACGATTATATTTCAATTCATAGACAAATTTATAACAAATGGATATAGTGCACAATATGATTCTTTTATTGATTGATAATGAGAATGCTACTAGTATATTTGGATTCACACAAAAATTTAGGATTCTTCATTTAGAATCCGGTCAGTAGTGTGCATAGTTGCCTCAAACAAGATAACTTTGAAGATCGGGTAGATTAAGTAACATTGATCTATTTAAGTAAACTTGCTTCAACCCCTTCTTTAGAAATTCTCACCTTACCATATAAGATCCTGATGTTCATGTTCATCAAATGCATATTCACTATTTTATTACTTTAGATTGTCTTTATCTAAAAAACTCTCACTTGAATTCTCAAGTTTGAGGGACCAAGGGTGCACACAAACAACACAATAAAGGAGAAATATATTGAGAAATATACGAACAGTGATATTATTAAGTTTGCAACATGCAAAGATAAATACCATAGTAGGGACCAAAACATATATACAAGGAGAGTGAATAAGATACTACAAAGAAAGAAAGAACACTGCAACAATTCTAGAACTATTCACACACATACTACTAGAAAATAGTAGTTTGGAGTTTTGTGTTCAATGAGTAAACACTCTTGTATAATGAAGATACAAGCTAGGTGGACTAAAATCACTCTACAAAGAAACGAAACCTAATTATTCTAGTTTACTTTGGAAAAAGTAACCAAAGTATGTTATTACATAATAAATCCTATTTGTAAAAGCATCGCATGCACTTTCTTTTAAGTCCTACTATAAATAACTACATGATCAAAGAAAAACAAAAATGAAAGTCTAATAATCAAAGAAAATTAGACTCGTCAAAAGGTTGTTGCTAATGTTGTTGTTGTTGCAAATAAACCATTTTGATAATAGATTGAAATTCTTTCTCTCTATCAGGAGAAAACAAAATAGCTTCATGAAGTGCTATAGGTTGGAGTGAGTCAAGATTGGCTTGGATCTTCTTCTCCAAACCGTCCTAATACTTCTTCTTGATGGTTGCTCAAGTATATCTTCAAGCATGCAAAGAAAATAGTAGATTTTTCGCGAAGGATTTGAGTTAAGTTGTAAAGTATCAACCTTCCATATGAAGGTGGTCCACAAACATCAAACATGTAGGTGGAATTGCAAGGAAAGAAAAGACTTCTTAACCTTTTCTTGAAAGGTCTTCCATGCCGGACTATCTGCACTATGACATAAAACATTCCACCAAAGTTGAGCCTCCCCTACTAAATGCTTAGTAGCGAGTTAGCTTTATCACTTTCATAGTAGGATTCATCTAAATAAAAATAATCCAATCGAGATAATTGTAAGAAACTAAGAAATTACGACCACCACATGCTAGAGAGATGACTCTCTTCCCAATCTTATGCTTGTATATATAACTACTCGAATTAACAAGGACCACAAATGTAACTAGAGCCCACAAGTGCATGTGCAATCTCCTCCACTCATTTCATATCTTCCACTAGAGTCTACTAGTGGCTGGAGTGATCTCGACCATTGCTTTAACACCTTCTATTGGAGTCCACTAGTAGTTGGTGTACTCGCCTCTCAAGTGAAGTCTCCCTAGACTCAAGTTAACTCACGTTAACTTGAGTTAGAAGGCTCTAGAGCTCTTGGGCAAAACTCTCTCCCCATGGTTCCCATTGGGATTGAACCCAAGACCTCCTCCTTCACAAACTTGAGACTTAACCACTAGGCTAAGTGGATCACTTGTTTAAGAGAGCACATGGACTTATGCTTAAGTCTAGTCTCGAGATCTTTGGCCATACACACGAGTGACCAAATGGTGTACGATTTCACATCTGTCTCAACCGGTCGGACCCTTAGATCATAGATTTACTTTGTTACATTCTTCCCCCTTGGGAAAGATTTTCGTCCTCGAAAATAAAGCTATATGTAATAACTATAGGCAACCCCTGAGCCTCATGTTCTTAAACCGGAAGAACATGGTCATGTTCTAAAAGTGGCAGAACATGTCTCATCTCTCTGGTGGGATCCCCACCCAAATGATTCAAAACAGCATCCGAATTTGCACTTTGATAAACTAGTCAAAATACAAAGTAGTGAATGAATAATAAGGGTGGATCTAAAAACATCCCTAGCCACTTCGTTGTGTCTCAATGTGCGATCCAGGCACAAACATATGAAATGGATGGATTCCAATTACTAATCCATTTCTCGGCATGACTGGTGCATGGACTTTAGTAACTAGGATGGGATTTGTATCCCAATCAAGACTTTGAGAACTCTTGATTCACTTGAATTTGATTTGGAAAACTTGAAGTTTGGTTAATCCAAACATCTGACTTGGATGTATGTACAGTAGTTAACTCCCAACCAACAATTACTTGATTTCTTCACCCGACTTGAGGACTACTTGGTCCTAATAGGCTTGAAAATCCTATGTAAACTGTAGGAGAAAGTTTTCTATTTACTTTTGATCAACCTTACTATATCTTGACCAAGTCAAATTCAAAAAGAAAATTGTGCAACTTAGGACACTTTTCTCAAAGACTTTAGCTAAAAGTTCTTGGGAACTGTCAATCTTATGAGTAATTCCTAACTTCCTTGTTCTAGAGTGTATTGAACTCTAGAAAGTCATAAGAGGTATGCTAGTAACTGGAAGCAAACCCAAATGAATAAGTCAATCTTGGACTTGCCATCTTTTGAATTTTGAATAAGTTCTTGTATAGAACATCTATCTAGGATGTTTAATTTATAAGTTATCTAGCTCCACTCGGCTAACCCTAGACTTTTGCAAAAGGAATCAAATACCATACTGAGTCAATTCCAAAAGATTTGGAAAGTGGAAGGAAATAACTAAAAGTCTGTATAAATAATTCAAACTTATAAGATATAAACTTGTTATGAGTCAAATACTTGATGGTCCAAGACTTTAACCTCTAAATGATCGGTTTCAACAAGGTGTTGAAGCATTTTTCTTCTATCTTTAAGAGAAAGTAACTCGATTCTCAAAACGATTCATAGAGTGAATCTATACATCATCCAACCACAAGATACTAGTGTGGCATCCAACATCAGTGTGTCGGCCCACTGAAGTTCTATTGATAATTTTTTTTACTCAAACAATGCTTCACTTGAGACTAAGTTCATGCCTACATTCAATCATTATGACTCCTTATTGAGAATGCAATTCTTGTGCATTGCTTTGAGTCAAAGAATTGAATTTGCCAACTTACACTTGGAACTTGGTGAATAACTTAGTCAATCTATCCTTAGGGAGATCAGTTCAAAGTCAAAGTCTTACTTTTTCATAAATTTATCAAAAATTTTTGAATCATCAACACTTTAGCTTGAAGTGTTTCAAGAAGATCTTGGAACTTACTTACTTCGTATCTTCTACAAACTTGATCTTGAAGTATCTTGAGATCATACTTTTATCCTCCTTGGATTAAAACTCATCCTTGGAAGTTTTAATTCCCTTGAAGATCAAATCTAACTTCAAATCCATTCTCAAACTAAAAGATAATTATCATTCCACGGTCCAATGTCCCATACCATCTTTCCTACATCAATCTGAGTATAAAATCTAGTGTCCCATACAACCCTATTTTATATTCATATTAATATGTGGATGATACTGATCCTAAAGTCTAAACATAGAGTACCTTTTCACTTCAACATTTAAAAAGAATTTTGAAGTTTCAGGCATTACCTCTAACTGGATATTCTAGGTTTTGATCCCTTCATAGGATCGTTTCATGATCTTGTGGTTTCCTTTGGGGACTTGAAAACCAATTGATAGAATATCGATTCTTCTTTGCTTGGAAAATAATAACCAATTGAACTTCTAAGTACTTGAATTTTCACAATTCAAATCCAATTGGTTATACTTGACCAATTTTGTACTCACAAGAGTTGTTTACTTCTTGTCTTTATATTCCTTTCTTTCTAAAGCTTTAAGTAGCTACCTCAAGGGCTTTTCACGAATCTCTCTATTTCTTAAGTCTAGCATCCACTCATGCTTAAAGATTTCACCTTTAAGAAATCTCTTTAAGGATAGGTAAACTTTACGGTTTACCTTCCACAGACTTTAGCACCTTCAACACGATTTCAGACTACGTTCTTGGAATTTTTATTCTGTTCAAACTTGGAGCAACTTACGATTTTGATTTCCAATACTTGATCAAAAATCAAAGTTCTCATTGCAAATTCTTAGACAAACCTTACCAAGCTTGATCAAGACTTGTTGACCTTGCGAGAAAAATAAAGACTTTGTCTTTATCTTTAAGATCTCTTGAACTATCGAAAGCTTCTTTTCTTACCCATGGGCTTTTAGAGATCTTTCACCTACTCAAGTCCAAGCATATACTACTGCCTTTCAGATTCTAAAGATAAGAATCTTTGATACACATCTAGGTGTTATCAACCATTTGGACTTTGAGTACCACTTCTGGTGGTTTGGGACTTCTAGGCAACTACTTATTGACTAAAGAGGTTGAAGAATTTCATTCTCACTACTTGGGAGAATGTTATTCTTCAAGGAATTGAATATCATTCTAGAGAATCAAATGACGAAAGGATATTTGAAAGAAATTCTTTCAAAAAATATCTACAAATTTTACTGATTCAATTGTGTTCATTTCCTAAGTATCAAACTAGAGAGTAAATATCATTTTAGGATATGGTTTCCCATTCCACTATGAAAGTTTGACGTGAACTTTCCTTTATGTGATATTGACTCTTGTTCTTAAGTTTGATACAAGATTCATTGTTATTGGTCAATCTTTAAATGTTACTAGAGTACTTTAAACATATTTTTCCAATCAAAATTATGTTTAAAGGCCAAGCATCTATTGACGATTGATCCAATAGTAATGCTACTATGAACACATAACTTTGAACTTTGTAGCTTGTTTAGGAAAAGTTCATGGATTGGAGATCCATTTCTCGGAACTTTGTGTTCCTTCAATTTATGTCTTTAGGAACTTATCTCATTCTCTAAAGATTATTACTTTGGTTTCCTCCTGAAGCTTCAATTAGTTTGAATGAAACCAAAAGTTAACTCTCTAAAAGAGTTATTTCATGTTTCCATGATTTCTTAGCAAGTTGCATCGTTACCAGAGATGCAACTATGAGATGTTTGAAACATCCACCTATTGAACGCCAAAGTTCAATCGATGCTAAGGCTCAACATTTGATTTCCATCACTCCTTGGGATGAAATCAAATGAAAACTTACAAAAGTTTCATAGTTTTTCTTGGTGCTTTGCATCCTTACTAGGGATGCTACTTATGGAATATAACAACTATCTTGTGAACTTTAAGAGTTCAGCTAGTGCAGGTTCCTTATTTTGATTTTGATCACATCTTGGGATAAAATCAAATAAGAGTGTTCATTAGAAATGCTCAAGTATCTAAGAAAACTCTTATCATCCTACATGGATGCAAGATTTCTTAAATCCAAGCTAATGACTACATATAGGCTTGTCGTTAGGATTCTCTAAGTTTTCTCCTAAACTTAGAGTATCATAGAAATTCGAAAGTAGCCTTATTTTCTTGCCACTCCAATGAGCAATAAAATTGAACACTTGACTTTTGAAAGGCCTACTTTTCCTAATCGAGACTCCTAATTTGTGATACCTAAGTATCACGTTTGGAAAAAACAAACTAGCTACTTGAGTTGCATGGCAGCCAAGAGCCTTGCAACTACCTAGTTTTCTATTTTCCCTAGCTATCTAAGTCAAGTTAGAAAAAAGAGGTAACGAAAGTATGAGTATTCAACTACTTAACAAACAATCATGCAAAAAACCATGCCTCATCATATGCCAATGCATGTTCTTCCATGCAAATGCATGTGAATGCATTCATATGTTTGCATGTGTTTTCCTTTTCATGCTCCAAACTTAAATCAAGCAGTTCTTGAGCTTGACATGTGTGCATCCAATCATCCATGTCCAATCATCCATGCACAAACAATCTATCTTCCGCCTTATAAAAAGTTATAAATATCCATGTGCACAGACTTGAGTGCATCCTATTCCTTTTGCAAGCAAGAAGAAAATGTGAATTGTGCATGAAAACATTCTTTTGAAAGGAGAGATGTACCAATAATCATTTCTTTTTTTGGGCATGAACTTCTAGATGCATGCAAGTGCTTGATGTATTTCCCAATACTACTATATCCGTTTATCTTTCATCTAGTCCTAGTGTTTGCAATCATCCTTAAAACATGAAGACTACTACCATGCTTCAATAATGTTGAGGTGCAACCTACATGAAAGCAATGAATAAAGCAAGTATTGAAATGAAAACATCAACTTGTAAAATACTTATCTCCCGATTAAGCTACATCCTTCCACTCATCCTTGGGAAGAGCCATTCTTCATCCTTTGGTCCATGAGAAAAATTACATACTCCTGCTTGAAGACCGTTGCTTCCTCTTGTCCTCGTCTTTGAAGAAATCAAACCTTCCTTGGACCATGCTTGTCTTAGCTCATCCGTTGCCTTCAGATGATATGGAGATGATGCTTCACTTGTATTTTGGGTATAGTAGAGAAGGATGATGCACACTTCCAAGAGAAGAGCAATACTCCATCCTTTACAACTATGTGATTCTGATGCCAATCAAATGATGAGGTCCAAATCCATTGTATAGAACTTGCCATATTGTTCATAGGGAACTACGTGGCTAGACGCATGAAACAGCTCATAAAATTGGTGAGTTCAGCACCCAAAAAACCTACCATATATTAATTTCAATTTAGAAATAATATTTCATGGCGCTATCTACATGGGTTGGTGTACTCGCCACTTGAGTTAAGTCTCCCTGGACTCAAGTTAACTCACCTTAACTACGAGTTACAAGGCTCTAGAGCTCTTTGGGCAAAACTCTCTCCCCATGCTTCCCATGGGAATCGAACCCAAGACCTCCTGCTTCACAAATTTGAGACTTAACCACTAGGCTAAGTGGATCACTTGCTTGAGAGAGCACATTGACTTATGCTTCAGTCTGGTCTCCAGATCTTTGGCCATACACACGAGTGACCAAAGGGTGTTTGATTTTAGATCTGTCTGAATTGGCTGGACCCTTAAATCATAGACTTAGTTTATTACAATAATCATGATAAAACAACTGGTTCATTCTTTCAGCCATGAAATTGTAAAAAATGGAAGTTTTTGACAGCAATCTAGGAATGTGTGCCATTAGCTTGAGCAAAAGCAATAGTCTTCACCACCCTTGTAAGCTTATCCTCTTTAGAATACATCTTTTGAAGTATTTCATCGTGTTGTCGGATCTCATTTTAGGTGCCTCAAAGTTTGTGCCATAGAAGCTCCAATTGTTGCTCAAGCATTACCTTGGGTAAAGGTGATTCACCAAAGTCCTCCATCGTATTCACAGGTTCCATGGGTACGTAGAGGAAGAAACCCTCTTCTTAAAGATCTAAAAAAAAATTTGATATTTCTTGAATGCAAATGGAAAAGGGAAGGATGGATCTTGGGAATCCAAAAAGTAAGAGAGATGCAAGTTATATTAAATATAAGTAAAAAAGAGTAGAGTGACTCTTGTAGTGTGTGTGTGTGACTATCTTTTGGAAAAGAAGCACAATGCATTTTTTCAAGAATGCAACCTTCACATGCATGCTTTTCAATGGACTCAAGTGTTGGAAGGCCAATAACCATGCCTTTATTTTGCAAGTAAAGCAGACTATTGAAGGTCAAGTGACCAAAACAAGCATGCCAAAGCTCCACTTCAGCAATGGAAGAAGTATAAGCAACCAAGCATTTGAGCTAGCCCTCGTGTATGTATCCATGTGATACAAACCATTACATAATGTACCACACATCACCATAATATCACCATTGCTAAAATCATGAACCATATACTTATCATCAACAAAGTGTACGTGAAGTCTAGCTTTGGCAATCAACAAAATTGGAATTAAGTTTTTCTTTATACAGGGTACATACAATGCATTTTTCAAGAGAATCACTCCTCCATTTGCAAACATAAGCTAAATTTCTCCTACTCCAATGATAGGATAAGAGGCCTCACTATGAAAGAACCTATCCGAATCAGCCTCACTCACAACCATACATTTAGAATGCAAAGATACATCATAATGACATGTAACAAAACATGCCCAAAAATCTTGAGCCATGTTAGCTTCATCATACTTTGCATTTGTTGAATTTTAAGCAATAGACATTCTGGACTCCTTCTTCTTGTCATTGTGCTTAGCAAGCTTTCTACACTCATCAATAATATGACCAACCTTTTGGCAATATTTGCATCTCTTCTTCTTTTGCAAATCAGCATCATTAGAGGAATGAGTTGAACAGGAATCTTGAGGCTTTGGTTTTGATGAACCCAAAGCTGAAACATACTTGTGCTTTCCATTTTATGAGATAAAAAATGTTTTCATTCCCTCAATCAAACCACTCATATTCACTCTAGGTTTCTCTTCTTGCAAAAGAAGAAACACAACCTCATAAAATGCATACATAATGGGATTCTCTTTTTCAACCAAATGGAGTGTAGTAGCAAAGCTTTGAAAGGATTCTGGTAATCCTTTCAACAATGTAGAGATGAATGATGCATCTGGAATAATCTCATCTATGTTGGTCGATTGCTCTTTCAAGTCCTTGATGCATGTCACATACACATCCACAGACTCATTTTCAGCCATACAATTATCCTCAAGTTGCTTCCTCAAGTATGCAACACATGCTTCATTACACATGGCATACAAAGAAGGAAGAGTGTCCCATGCCTGTCTTGATATAGAACGTGACCAAATGTGTGGAACTATATGACGCTTCATAGAAAGCGCAATCAATGCATGAGATTGAGCATCTTTTCTATCCCATCTAAGCTCTTGTGTAGGTGGAGAAGGAGTAACCACTATACTTGAAGAAGAATCTCCATCTGTGACAATAGACTATGAAGTAGAAGAACCTGCAGGTCTTCGATCTATAGCTGCTACTATGTTCCAAAGTTTTTTTGCAACAAGAACATGCTTCATCATGTAAGACCACATTGGATAGTTTGTCCCATTAAGCTTATCTTCAGCTTGAAGCATGCAAAACAAGTCATTGTTGACTGCCATTTCACTAAAGAACAAGAATGTGACAAAATCTTCACTTTGACGAAAGCTGAAATGAATACAAAAATTTCAGCTCACAAAACATCACTTTGCTGGCAATTCTGACTACACAAATGGCTTTCAAATGGGGGTAAAACTTCAATGAAACTTGTGAAAATGTTTCTTGGCTATTGAAATTCACTATTCTATGCTCCGAAGTTGATTTGCACTATTAAAAGTGCACGGGTGCCACAATGCAAAAAACCAAAACTTGAGAAGGAGTTGAACCTACTCTGATACCACTGTTGGGTGTGTGTAGAAGTGTGAGAGACACACGAGAAGCACACACAAGGAGCACAAATGCAGCAAGACAAACAGAGAATATTGATGGCTAGAATAGCTCTCTCTATTGATGATGAACTAAACTGAAGTAAGAGCTGAATAATATCCCTAAGTACAAAGTACCACCACATATGAGTGAATCATGTATGTGGTAACATGGGGAAAAAACCTCTAGCCAGCACTAGAGTAAAAAGTGCCCATGTATAGGGAAAAGGTTCACATCAAAGCTAGTCGAGGAACACATAAGTGTAACATATAAGGCCTATTATTCATGTCTAACATATCAAAAGTATCCAGGCCCATTCACACCCTCATGAATCTTTAGCTGCTATATCAAAACACCAAATCACATTAAAAATTCAATTAATTAAACTCTAGAATCTTGAAATTCAACATATTTTATAAATGATAACATGCCTTCCAATTTGAAAATCAACTAACCTCAGTTGATAGGAATAAAATAGACATGGATTTCTAGTCATATATCCCATCATTGGACAACATAAGCATGTTCCATGTAAAAACATATGCACTTAATTCCAACTTCAAGAATTTGGATCTACATAGACTGCCCAACTAATATCCAGTTTAAAATTCATTTGAACCAACCTAGAAACTACATTGCCAAGTATCATCTGTGTAACTACATGTGCTCTTGTAGCCCTTCGGGGGTTTGTTATTAACTAATGAAAGGATCTTTTTTATGCAAAAAAAAACTACATGTGCTCCACATGTCCCAATTAACTAGTGTTAGAACCTTCCAGGAGCTTAAGCTTGGGTTTGAGTAACATATACTCAACTCTTCATATCCCTAATAGGGCTTGTGCCCAACACCTCCCACCATAGGCCACTAGGCCACACTGCATCACTTGGTTTTAAGAGCACAAGAAGTTATACTTAAATCTAATGTTAAGAATTTGGGTCTAAACAAGAAAAACCAACTAATATTCGATTTCAAATCTATCTGAACAAACTTGGAAATCGATGTCACAACCTTACTTTATTGCATTCTTCCCCCTTGGAAAAAAATTCATCCTCAAAAATAGAGCTATAAACAATGATAGGCATACCATGGAACCCATGGTCCAAACAATATGTATCATGTGTTCATCTCTATGGTGGGATTTGCCTCATATTCAAGATGAAAAGATGGAATTGACTATAATTGAAGCTTATTCATTTCAAAAAAATTTCTAGACCCTTCCAAATTGATTCGAAACACCATCTGGATTTGCACTTGATAAACAAAATTGAGTGTAAAGTATGGAATAAATAGCAAGGGTGGATCAAGAAACATCCCTTCCTAATTCAGTCTTATCACGATGTGCAATATAGGCCTTAAACATGTGAAGTGGGTGGAGTCAAGATATCCCTAGCCAAATTTCTATATCAACCCATATATGGGCACCACTAGTGCATGGATTCGATCAATTGGTGGGTTTTGAGAATTTGAGAACTTTATTCAGATTCACTTTGGATTTTTCTTGCAAAAAAAACTATAACTTAGGCTGACCAAACTTAGGTTGTGAAATTTGTTTATGACAGATGTACAGTTCATGATCTGTCAAATGGCAACATCATTATTACTTTTGGCATTTTATGTCATGGATTGTATAAGCTCATAGATTATGCAACATTTGTGAATGGGTAGTTCAAGATTCTTAGGCTATGTCAGATACAAAGCTATGGAATGCACACTTAGGTCATGTGAATTTCGCTAGTTTGCTATGCCTACAAAAATCTGAAATGGTGTCCTCTTTGTCCAAGCTTGAGGCACCTGGTAAACATATATGTGAAAGCTATATTTTGGGCAAAATGCAACATTAATCCTTCCCAAAAGATGGTTATGTATGAGCTACTAAAAAATTGTAGCTTGTTCATTGCGATATTTGTGGTCCTATGCAAACACCTTCTTTAAGAACTACATTTACTTCATGGCCTTCATTGATGATTTTCCCCAGCATGCAAAGTTTGAAGTTATTAGCATGTAAAATTGGCATCTTCCATTCTAATCAAGGGGGGGATATGTCTTCTGATTTCAATGCAATTCTGGTTGAATGTGGGATAAAACATCAGTGTATAGTTTCATATACACCTCAACAATGGAGTTTCTGAAAGGAAGAACATGTCACTCATGTAGATGGCAAGGTTTATGGTCAAGAGTTAGGCTTTACCACATAGTTTCTGGCTTGAAGGTGTTATGTGTGCAACACATGTACTCGATAGTTGTCCCACTAAAGCATTGCAGTCTATCACTCCATCTGAGGCTTGGCATAGTTGCAAGCCATCTCTTGCTCACCTACGTGTCTTTGGTTGTCTAGTATATGCATTGGTGCATTAACAACAATGAAAGAAATTGGATGATAAAGTGGTGAAATGTATTTTTGTTGGGTATAGTTCTAAAAGCAAAGGCTATCATCTATATCATCCACAAACTAAACACATTTTGTTTAGCTATGATGTTTTTTTGTGGAAGATGCAATTCCGCCATTACATTCATGTACTAAGGAGACATCAATTAGCTCCAAAGATGTGTATGACACTTTGCCTCTTTTTATAGGTGGATAGTCTAGTGCTCGTCCAAATGGGGCACTTTCTTAACCTTTATATGTTTCACATGATGATGTAGATCATTCCATTTCTGATGCAGATTTAGATGATGCATTTATTGATGAGAGGATTAATATACAGGAAGCAAAAATTATGCCTAAATGGCTATTGCATACTTTGTGAGATAGCAAATTAAATGCACCTTTGTCATATCATACTCATTCAGGCTCTCATAGTGCTTCTTTTTCATCAGATTTCTATGCTATGGCTACATTTAGTCTTTGTGATGAGAATGTGCCTAATTCATTTAATGAAGCACAAAATTTTGAAAAACTGGATGGCTGCTTTGCAATTAGAATATGATGCTATCATGAAAAATGGTTCCTAGCCTTTATGTGACTTGTCTCTTGGAAAGAAGGCCATTGGCACTAAGTGAGTGTATAAGTTGAAGCATAAGCATGATGGAACAATTGACAGGTATATGGCTAGGCTTGTTGCAAAGGGTTATGCTCAAGAAAGAGGCATTGATTTTGATGAGACCTAATTGGATTCTACATGTCGAATGACTATTGATCATAGAATTTATGCACTTGTAGCTCATCATGGTTGGAATGTGCATTAGTTAGATATTAAAACTGCATTTCTAAATGGTGGATTGCATGAAGAAGTCTATGTTTTTCAGCCCCATGGCTTTGTGCAAAATGGGCATGAAAACTCAGTGTGCAGGTTGAAAAAGGAATTTTATGATTTGAAGCAAGTACAACATGCTTGGTATGAAAAGATACATGCCTACTTGATTGCACATGGTTTTGAGGATAGTCCAACTGAGAGCTCCTTATATGTTAAGCATGCAGGTGATGTCCTTCTGATGATTGTTGTCTATGTTGATGACATGCTATTCACTGGTCCTAATGAGAAGCATACTGCTGATTTTAAGGCTGATTTGCATGCCTCATTTGAGATGACAGATTTGGGGCATTTGCATCATTATTTGGGCATTCGGTTTATGCAAGTTGATGGCAAGCTACCTTTGCGTAAAAAACATATATATTGACATATTATTGCAGCATTTTGGCATTGAATATTGAAAATCTATTGCCACTCCTATGGAGACAGGTTTACGGTCGAGTCTTCATGATGCTCGAGATGGATTTGATGCTATTCTCTATCAACAGGTTGTTGGATGCTTTATTTACTTATGCATTACTCGCCTAGATATCTAGTTTGTTGTGTCATAGATAAGCAAATTTATGCATTGCCCAGGTGTCAAGCATTGGTAGGTGGTTAAGCTCATCTTTCGCTACTTGAGTGGTACCCGACTACTTGGATTTTTTTATCTGAGGGGGGATCACTACCGTCAAATTTACATGTTTTTTTTTACTCTGACTAGGCTAATTGGAATGACACGTGTGTCCACCAGTAGTTTTTGCTTCATGCTTGGTAGCTCATGCATATCTTGGTTGAGCAAGAAGCAGCCTACTCTGGCCACTTCTAGTTGTGAGTCTAAGTATAGAGCAACTTTCACAATGATTGTTGAGTGTGTGTGGCTCAGGCACCTTATAGCTGATTTGGGTGTTGGTCAGTCTTCTGCCACCACCATCTTCACTGACATTCAGAGCACATCAGCAATTGTGAGGAACCCTGTGTTCCATGATCTCACTAAGCACATTGACGTGCACTATCATTATGTTAGGGAGAGGTTCTCTATTGGAGAGATCAATTTGGCAAAGTCTCTACCTAGAGAGAAGTTTGAAGATTTTTGCAAAGCTTTGGGCTTACTTCCTGTTGAGGATTGATTCCACATAGCTTGGCACTTCCTTTTATATGAGTTCTAGCTCCTTGTTCACAGCATCACTCCCAAGAGGGATTTATTGATATATTTAGGTACTGATGTGTGTGAACATACTCGGACTGCTAAAGCACTTTTTTCCCTCGTTAGGAGGTTTTTTTCCCTCCGATTGTATATATGCCTATAACCCTAACGAGTCACTCATCTTTGTACTTTCTCTTGGTAGTACATTCAGTATTGTGTGTTGTGCTCCAAGCTTCTTCTTCTTCCGTGTGTTGTTCGCATGCTTCCACAGACTTCAAACTCCAACAGCTCTAACATTGAAAGATTGAAAGAAATTATTATCATTATTAGAGGTTAAGTTCTTTGTAGGGAGGGGCCTTGACTCTCTTCTTCTTATAAACACCTATGTTAGGACCCCTCCGCCTTGAAGTTCTCGGAGGTTTGTGTCATTGAATTCATAAGCTTTAACTTCTACATCCATTTTTGTATGCCTTTGGCACACATGTTCTCTCTCTATTTTTTTTTAGGAAAGACGAAGTTCAACTTGGGTCTATTCTCTCTTTTTGGAATTAACTAAAAGATGATTGTACAATGAAGGGCCAGCAATCAACATGAGACCTATGTTTTAGAAGGAGTTACAAAAAACTTTAATGATTTTTTTCATCCCTTGATGGGCGGTTCGCTTACTTTTAATCTTATTATAACAAGACACACATCCTAAGGTGTCTTAAAAGAGAGGACGTCTTACAATTACATATTCTTATGTCTATATTCATCAATCGACCATTTGGTTTGGATGGTCATGGAAATTCACCACACATCTTCTTTTCCATATCTTCTAAAGCGCTTCCTCCTAATGGCATTCCACAAGAGAGAAGAGCAATGGGGATCCAAAAGCTTCATTAGTCAAGCTTTCAAGATTTGAGTGGTAGTCTTTTTTTTTTTTTTTAATGGAGGTTCAGCCGAAGCCTACTCCCCCGGACTTTAACTTTGAAATTGCAACTGTACAAGTGAATGGGCATAGTACCCGCAGGACCCCCCATATCCCACAAAGCAGGGGTTAGACAAGGTTACAACTGAATGAGACATGGTTACAACTGGGTTTAACTGGCCTAAGCCATAACATGTCCAGCCTGAGACTTGAACCTTGGACCTCCGCCTCAAGAGGCCAAAGCTCAACCAACTGTCCTACAGGACGTGGACTGAGTGGTAGTCTTGATTTGATTTGAGTGGCAGTCTTGATTTGATTTGAGTGGCTGATGTCGTGAAGATATGATTTGCATCATGATGCTTCAATGATGTGAGGCGATTGTGGTGGATCAGTCGGGCGTAACAGGGCTTGCAGTGTTAAAAAAAAGTCCGGGAGAATAGGCCAACTTCCTTTTATTTTATAAGAAAAAAAGAAAAAAAAAGGTCTTGCAGTGTTGTCTGCTTGCAAGATGGTCTACACTCTACAGAGTCGGCGCTCAAAGGTTATGCAGTTCTCTGTTGGTCATAGACAGCCCATCAGTTGCAAGGTGGTCAGAGTCTACTACCATCGCGTTGGGTAGTTGGCTTGACACGACAGGATTGTTGCCAGTAACCTGCCTGAGTGGAGTGGAGAGATGGTAAACAATTTCTCCTCTGGAAATCGCTGTGTTCCCTCTTCCCTACGTGATTTGCACTAGTTTAGCTGTGTCCTCCTGCTTCCTTCGCTCCAAAGGGGAAGTATGATTCCCCCTGAGATGTCCTCGTGCTTCGCGCCAAAAGGAAAGTACTTTTGGCGATGCATCGTCAAGGCTTCATAAAGTGTGAGGCTGAGCAGTGAGCAGTGAGCCCTCCTTTCATAGCTTGTGCGGCGTTGATCATTCAGTCCTTCATTTTCCTCGCGTTTAAGGCCGCGTTTCTCAAAGGACCTCTCGCTCGCCAGGCCAGGAGCTCTTGGTGAGATGCACTTTTTCTTTGAACCTTGTCCTCTCTCCTTGGCAATTAAAGACTTGACCCTGGAGGCAGGCCACTTTGGACCTTAAAATAAGGACATAAATTTTGATAGACCTTCAAAAATTACACAACACATGTGAAATACAGGTACTATATTTAACAAATGTGAAATACAGGTATTATATTTAGATCACCTTCAAAATTGGTCGATTATCAAAATACAACCTTGGTGGCAATATGTGAGGGCTGTTGACTTCAAAATTTAGTGCCTTCACCCTTTCCATTCACATTAGCAATGGTAAAACTTTTGTGGTAACTGAATCTGATTATTGAATTCGAGACAAACTTTATCAGAGTCAATCGATTCATGTGCTAAGCAAGCAATGTTTTCGTTCCGATGGGGGGGGGACCACCACAATCTTTTGTGGGTTAAAAACTTTTCAACGCTCTTAACTATGAACCAAAACATGCCAATTGGTTTGTGGTATAGAAGTCTTTTGTAGCTATTGGAGCACCAAATACTTACTTGAAATTGATGTTTACATGAGGACGTGGAGTGCTGGATAGTTTATGCTGCAAAAGTTTGTTGTATCTAAGTTTATGGCGCAGGAAGAGAATGGCTTGCATGTCATTTGGATTATGGCTTTTATGTATCATGGTTATTTTTTTCTCAACTTCATTCTCCAAGGGAGATGTTTCCAAAAGAATTTTGTAACCTCATGATGTTAACTATTGAATGATTGTAGATTAATCTAAGTAGGAAAGCATGCATGAATGCATGCATAGAGTATCTAATATGATCATTTTATCTTTATTCATCACAACGATAAGTTAGAATTTGCATGAACATGACTAATTTAGTTAAGTAAAGGGTAAGAGTACCATGAAGGTATGGTGAAAAGTAGTTGATAACAAAGATAAATAGTCATTTTCGTATGTATATATATGTACACGGAAAATAGGAAGTAAGAGATATATGGAGGATAGAATCCTTTGAACAACCAAGGTTTCTTTGAACCACATACTGATAGAGTCATTTAGTTGTGTGCATAGTTGATAAACTAGTAGCAATGTCTAAAGAGAGACAAAGGAAAAGTCTAAGAACATCTAAGTATAATAATTAAAAAAAAACTTTAACTTGGCCTATTTAAAGTTACCCTAAGAGATCACATGAATTCAATGAGTATACACATTTAAATGATGTAAATAAGATCAACGGTGATGTAGGATTAGTATATTAACTCTAAGATTGTGTATTTTCGATAAGTAAAAGGATGATTTTATTAGAATAGAGTAGAAAAATAAAAGATTCGGGTTGTGCCTAGGTGATGGAAACACTCAAGGATCTAAGTAGATGCTCCACAACTAGAGTACATGGTTTATAATAAGATTGTTCAAAATAAAGAAGAAAAGTAAACAATTGAGTTAAGATAGTGAAGTCATATGCATCATGACTTGGAAGTGGGAACTTTGGATTCACGAAGAGTTTTGAAACACTTAAAGGCAGGATGAGATAAGATACACAATATGGGAAAATGCCATAGGTATGGTATCCTTAGATGGTTTCTTGATGTGAAAGAAGGAGCAATAGCACCCATAGTTACTTTTTCAAGGTATCCTAGAAATCTAAGAATTCCGAAATAAGCACGCTCTTATGATTTGAGTATGGCTAAGACAAGGGTAAAATAATCCCAAATTAAAGATATATACATTAGGAAAAAATGAACCCTACATGGTCCTTTTAAATTAAGGAGTCATTAGTGATGGATCAATCAGAAGTGAGTGGTGGCCATAGTCTACACCCTATAAATTACTAAGATGAAGGGGGAAGAGGGGACACGATTCCCCTAGGTTCAAGGTTGTCTTCTAGAGAGAGAAGACATCTTGTAACTAGGCTAGACCCAAAAAATCAAAATTTTTAAAAAGTTATAAAACTCATTATAATATTATTTAATGACCCCCTATAACTTTTCATGATCAAAAGTGCTACTTTTGACTTCTAATACTAAATCTGTGCATGATTAGATCTCAAAAAAAGTTTTATAACTCAAAAAAATCTATTTTCTCTCCTCTATCTCCCATTTTCATACCCACTTTAGAGTCATGTTCACCCTATGATTTGATGGTATTTCTTGGTTTACCCATGGTGCCTCTGGTTGACTCTCCTCACTTGACTCCTTTGAAGCTTGTGGAGGAGTTCTATATTGTTGTGAATCATCCTCTAAAGGAACATTGAACTAGTTAAAAATAACTACCTTTCTTTGAGCATGCGCCTTCATCCTTTTCATGGATGAATTCTTGGGTTCTGGAGGTGCATCAACTGATGATGGTGGTGTGGTTATGGTCAATTTGTAGATGGTTGCAAAGTATGTCCATGTTCCACTTCTCGTTTAGAGATTGTTCAGTTCATGAGTAATTTCCACCACTTGTTTCTTGATGGGATGCAAAGCATGATCCACTATGTGGTTTTTTATGGGGATTCATCCATGGTGGTTTCTCAGCACCTTTCCCATAGCTATAAAAGTTAATGGGATCCTTCCTCATAGTTTGTTATTTTTGTGCCATCCTCTATAGTTCTAGATTGTTGAATGATAGAATGAGACTCTTCTTATAAAGTTTTCGCTTACAAAGGTTCTATTCACATTTGAATAAAAAAAGGTTAAAAAATAGTATTGTTCCTAAGAAATTACAATATAGAGAAGAGTGTATTGGGGAATATTATGATTTATCAAAAAAATACCATGAATAGACTAAATGATTCCACTTACAAGCCAAACATGATGTTCACTTGATAGTTTGTTCCTTTTGGGGTGAGCGAGCTCCCTTTGTTTCTCTATGAAAACCATGTGCTTTTGGTGTTTGAGAATGAGGAAATGGCCTTTCAAGCATTGCAAGTTGGCTCTTGGCAGAATGATCGAGCAATGTTATGCCTTTTCAAATGGTTCCCGAAGTTCGTGCCAAATAATTCCAAGCCACCACGTTTTCCTACCTCGGTGGAGCTCCCCAATCTTCCCTACTTCCTTTACGGATTTGTTAGGGATATTATTTTTCTCATCGGATCGCCAATGGGATCGAGGGAAGATGTCATAGGTTTTATATATGAAGGGGCTGCTCACACTCTCAATACAAGATGGCAGCCACATATTTGCATTGAAGAGAATCTCAACATGGACCTTCCCCCTAAAATCAACACAAAGATCAGAGAAGTAATGCCTCTCGAATAGGAAATAGTTTACAAAAAAGTGTCTAGTGTTTGCTTTATTGTAGGGCCATAGGATCAAAGATTATCCATTAAGATAGAAATAGAAGGGGTCTAAGCAAGATTCAAAAAAATGCACAGGATATGAATAACAAATTTTCTCTTTCCCAAAGAGTCCAGTATAGTGAACATGCAATAGAAAGAGAAAGGGTTAAAGAAAATCAATCTAAGGGACAGATGGATGGTGCCTTAATGGAAGTGAGATATAGGAGGCATAACCTTAAGGGCAGTGTAGGGTCGAGTCCTACACCCAAGCTTTTGCTATCATGGTTATCTTCATGCGCAAGGAGCCTGCATCCTTAAGAGGAAGAGACATTAACAAGAAAAAGAGGGATAAATCCTTAACCACTTGATTTCACAAATGATTGTGGTTTCCTTCAATACTCAATGTCTTTTTGACCCCTCCAGAGCATTGGTTATTGGTTAATGGCCCTGAGTTAGACATGTCAGTGCTAGATTTCATCTGCCTTCAAGAGATTAAAATTGACAATGTGGAACTACAAAAGAGGCTCAAGAATATTTTGGCCTCTCATGTGTGACTTTTCGCATAACACCGACTCTCGCCTCCCGACCTATTTTGCATGCTTACTTGTCGGCATCCTTGGTGGATCAAAACCATCGATGGATTGTTGCATCTTTTCAAAGTCCTCTGTAGTTCATCATGGCTTCAATGTATGTGCCTAATCTTGGCATGGATAGAATCAACACTTTGGCACACTTTGAAATCTTCCCTTTGAGATCATCCTATTTGGAGACTTTAATATGGTTGAAGTTCTTTTTGATAGGTGGGCCCAAAAGATAAGAATTATATATGGTTGATAAAAACTTTTCAAGGACCGAGTTAAACTTAACCATGATCTCATGGCAATCAAAGATGGTAATAGCCTCTCTTGCTTGAATCTCTAGTCCGGATGGATTTAGAATCAAGATTCTTGATGCTATAGATTCTATGAACTCGGGTAAGAGCCTGTGTCTTGATAGACTCACCAACAAATTTTTCCAAACTTTCAAGAATTTCTTGGTCAACCGGCTTCATCTGGTTTGGCAAGGAACCCTCTCTTTTGGTTCTTTGACCAACATTCTAAATGATGGAGTGATTAAGCAGATTCATAAAAAAGATAGGAAAAACAAGATTCAAAACTAATGGTTGATAACGATGCTACAAACTAGCCATAAGATCTTTGCAAAGGTCCTTGCTAATCAAATTGCCACCCATCTTAGCTCATGGATTAATGAGGATCATAAAGGTTTCATTAAGGGTAGCTCCATCCTTTAGGCTATTATTGGTGTCTAGAAAGGCCTTGAATTTGCTAAGGAATCTTCCCAAAATGTTCTCTTCTTGAAGATCAACTTTTACAGAGCCTACGATCACCTCGAGTGTGACTTCATTCTACAATCCCTTCAAGATTTGGGGTGTGTTCCTAAATTCATCAAGATGATTTCCACTCCTTTGGGGAGCACCTTAGCCCGCATTAACATCAATGACCAAGTCTTTCAAATGATCAAATTAAAGCACCCAATTAGATAGGGTTGCCCCGTTGATGAACCATTAAATGTGTGTTTGTGGTAGCCTATTCCAAAAATGTACCTGGTGTAGATTCGTGAACTTGATAGGATTTGGTAACGAAGTTTTTATCATAGATGTTGAAATCATTATGGTAAGTAATCCCAAAGCAAACACAGGACCTAGACTTCATAGTCTAGAAGGCAAATAAACCAACTTCCATGGATTACAGGGGTTTAAATATGATTACTCTGGAGTCCAACTACATACTCCATGAACATTGCTTCTCCTTGAACTATGGGAGATTATTCATCATGGGATTGATTCAAGGGCTATCTCTTGAGACACCACCCATCATGCATTTAATTCAGTTTGCATGATTGCATTCCTTAACATCTTGATTTCATGGAAGGAAGAGCCACACAATTTTCATATACACGAACTTGTTGTGGATGTCATTTATCTATACTACATGTATACATATTTTTTTCAAACACTACTATTTACATTATGGACAATCGTGTGCCTTGGAAATGGTATTTATTATAGTAAGGCCTATTTGGACCCATTGATTATAGTCCATATAACTTCTCCTCTAAGAGTGAATAATATAAGTGTGGTTGGGCCAACTTCAAAATGCATTCCAAAAGGTCCAACCCACCAAAGTCTGAATTTTCCTATTGTTGGAGTTTGAGTTATGTGAAAGCATGTGAACAACACAAGGAAGAAGAAGAAGCTTGGACCATAACACACAATACTAAATGTATTACCAAGAGAATGTACAAAGATAAGTTACCCCTTAGGGTTATAGGCGTAAATACAAGCCGGGGGAAAAAAACCTCCTAAAGAGGAAAAAAGGTGCCCTGTAGTCCTAGTGTGTTCACACACATCACTACCTAAATACATCAACAGGTCCCCCTTTGGGGGTGATGTGGTGAACATGGAGCTCGGACTCATGTATAAGGAAGTGCCAAGCTATCTAGAATCAATCCACAAAAGGAAGTAAGCTCAAAGCTTTGCAGAAAGCTTCAAACTTCTCCGTAGGTAGAGCCTTTGTGAAAAGGTATGCAATGTTCTCTTGTGTGGGCACATATGACAAACTAATCTCTCCAACAAAGAACCTCTCCCTGACATAATGATAGTGCACCTCAATGTGCTTAGTGTGAGCATGGAACATAGGGTTCCTCACAACTGCCAATGCACTCTGACTGTCAGTGAAGATGGTGGTGGTAGAAGATTGACCAACACCCAAATCAGCCATAAGGCATCTGAGCCATACACACTCAATAGTCGCTCTAAAAGATGCCCTGTAATCAACCTCACAATTGGAAGTGGCCACAGTAGATTGCTTCTTGCTCAACCAAGATATACATGAGCTACCAAACATGAAGCAAAAGCCACTAGTGGACACACGAGTGTCATAAAAACCATCCCAGTTAGAGTCAAAAGCATGTAAATTTGGCGGTAGTGATCCCCCCATGGGATAAAGCAATCCAAGTAGCCGGGTACCACTCAAGTAGTGAAAGATGCACTTAACCGCCTACCAATGCTTGACACCTGGGCAATGCATAAACCTCCTCATCTGAGCGACAATAAACTGAATATTTGGCCGAGTAATGCATACGTAAATCAAGCATCCAATAGCTTGCTCATAGAGAACATCATCAAATGCATCTCCAACATCATGAAGACGACTGTAAACCTATCTCCATAGGAGTGTCAATAGGTTTACAATCTTCAAGGCCAAAACACTTCAATAATGTGTCAATATTTTTTTTGACACAAAGCTATTCTGCCATCAACTTGCATAAAATGAATGCCCAAATAATGATGCAAATTCCCCAAATATGACAGCTCAAATGAGGCATGCAAATCAGCCTTAAAATCAACAATATGCTTTTCATGAGGACCATTTAGCAACATGTCACCAACATAAACAACAATGATCAGAAGCACATCATTTGCACGCTTAACATATAAGGTGCTTT
The DNA here is from genome assembly GCA_020310875.1 of Ceratopteris richardii. NCBI lineage: Eukaryota > Viridiplantae > Streptophyta > Polypodiopsida > Polypodiales > Pteridaceae > Ceratopteris > Ceratopteris richardii. The sequence continues at coordinate 38,127,875 of CM035439.1, read as the reverse complement.
AAGTTCGAATTTTCTCAAAAACCATGTGTAATCAGATAGGCATGTATTTTTTTATACCAAGCACATGATGCTTGCTTCAAACCATACAATGCCTTTTTCAACCTGCACACTTGGTTTTCATGCCCTTTTTGCACAAAGCCACAGGGCTGAAAAACATACACTTCTTCATGCAAGTCACCACTCAGAAATGAAGTTTTAATGTCCAACTAATGTACATTCCAACCATGATGAGCTGCAAAGTGCACATATGCTATGAACAATAGTCATTCGGCATGTAGGAGCAAAGATCTCATCAAAATCAATGCCTCTTTCCTAAGCATAACCCTTTTCAACAATCCTAGCCTTATACCTATCAACTGTTCCATTAGGCTTACACTTCAGCTTGTATACCCACTTAGTGCCAATGGACTTCTTGCCACGAGGCAAGTCACATAAGGACCAGGTACCATTTTTCATGATAACATCATATTCTGATTGCATAGCAGTTATCCAATTTTCGGAATTTTTTGCTTCATCAAACAAAACTGGCTCATTCTCATCACAAAGACTTGAGGCAGCCATAACATAGAAATCTGATGCAAAAGAAGCACTATGAGAGCCTGAGCAAGTGCAGTATGATAATGGTGCATCTAGTTTTCTATCACACAAAGTCTACACCAGACATTCTTGCATATTTTTTGCCTCCTCAATATCACCTCTCTCATCAAAAAGCACATCATATAAATTTGCATCAGAAATGGAATGATCTATGTCATCATGTGAAACTTGTAAATGCTAAGAAGTTGCATCATTAGGACTAGCACTAGACTCTCCACCTATAAAAAAGGTAGCAAAGTATCATACATGTCTTTGGAGCTAACTGATGTCTCCTTAGTAATGGTTGAAAAGCATCTTCCACAAAAACAACATCACAGCTAACCAAAATGCATTTAGTCTGTGGATGATACAGATGATACCCTTTTCTTTCAAAATTGTACCCAACAAAAATACATTTCACTGCCTTATCATCCAATTTCTTGCGTTGTTGTTCAGATACTAATGCATATGGCAGACAACAAAAAACATGTAGGTGAGCAACAAATGGCTTACAACCATGCCAAGCCTCATATGGAGTGATAGGTTGCAATGCTTTAGTGGGACACCTGTTAAGTACATATGTTGCACACATAACAGCCTCAAGCCAGAACTATGTGGTAAAGCCTCACTCTTGACCATACACCTCACCATCTCCATGAGTGACCTATTCTTCCTTTCAACAACTCCATTCTGTTGAGGTGTATATGGCACTGTACACTGATGCTTTATCCCTAGGTTCAACCAGAAATGCATTAAAATTAGAAGACATATATCCCCCCCTCGATCATAATGGAGGGTGCCCATTTTACATGCTGACAGATTTTCAACCGAAATTAGAAACTATTTGAAGCACATAAAAACCTCAAACTTTTCTTTCAATGGATATACCCATGCATGCCTAGAAACATCATCAATGAAAGTCACAAAGTAAATACATTTCCCAAAAGAAGGTGTCTACATAGGACCACATACATCACTATGAACAAGCTACAATTTCTGAGTAGCTTGAATTGAACCATCTTTTGGGAAGGAGGAACGATGCATTTTGCCCAAAATAAAAAATTCACATACATGTTTACTAGGTGCCTCAAGTTTGGACAAAGAGGACACTATTTTAGTTTTCTACAAGCATAGAAAACTAGCAAAATTCAGATGACCAAAGCGTGCATGCCAAAGCTTTGCATCTGAGATAGCCTGAGAATCTTGAGCTGCACATGTTGAATCATTCATAGATTTTGCATAATCTATGAGCTTATATAACCCACAACATAAAATTCCAAAAGCAATAATGATGTTGCCATTTAACATATCATGAATTTACATCTTTCATCAACAAAATTCATGACCAAGCCAATCTTGGCTAATGCAAAAATTGATAATAGATTTTTCTTGATCCCTGGCACAAATAAAGCATCTAAAAATGTAAAAGAACCACCATCAATAGTAGTCAAAATTATCTTACCAACTCCCATAACAAGATAAAAGGAGTTTTTGGTCCATGTGATAGTATTCCCTATAGGGGTGAGCTCAAGTGAAGTCAAGAAACTGGGTCGTGAGGTAATATGTTTGGTTACCCCACTATCAAAATACCAAACATCTAAGTCTACTACAAACATACATTGTTCATGTGAAGATGGGTCATAATTACAAATAGTAGTAAATGCCCATTCTTCATTCTGTGCAAGATTAGTAGACTCTGTTTTGGGTGTAGAGGCATCTAGAATGGCCATTCCAACCCTCTTTCTTCTTTGCCTCTTTTGCAACCAATTTTGGACAACTATTTATGACATGATCATTTCCTTTATAGTATTTGCAAAACAATTTTTGCTTTTTTGTTTTCCTCTCGTCTCTGTCACCCTTATTTGATTGTGCATAATTAGCAGATTTTTTCTTACTAATAGAAGAGCTCCATTTACCTTTGCCCTTCTGACTAGGCAGGAAAGCTTGATTTGCAACACGCATAATGGATCTGTTCTGCCTAGAGTGACCTTCCTGCAACAGAACTAAGACTAACTCCTCAAATGTTAAGGCATTTTGATTGCCTTTCATCATCAATCCAAGAGTAGAATTAAAACTCTAATATGAATCTGGAAGACCATTTAGAGCAGTTTGCACAAGTGAACTATCAGGCAAGACTTCATGAGTAGAAATCAATGGCTCCTTCAAAAATTTGATCTTTTTCAAAAAACTATCCATGGAGTCTCCTTCGTTCATGTGCTCATGCTCCAACTATTTTCAGAGGTAAGCAACACGAGACTTATTCCTTGCCTAGTATAAAGTGGTAAGTATATCCCAAGCATCCTTTGCTGGTCTGCAAGAGTGAATGTGAGGAATAATGGCATGTTTGATAGACAAGGCTATCAATGCATGTGTCTGAGCATCTCTGCCATCCCAATGAATTTGCTCTATAGTGGGTGCAACAAGAATTGCTGCACAAACAAGAACATGATGAATATCGCCATCTTCAATGCCACCTGCATCACCTTCAGTAACTATATTTGCATGTGTAATAGGACGTTTTTCAAGACCTTGCAGAATATTCCATAGTCCTCTTGTAACCAATACATGATGCATCATATAAGACCATAATAGGTAATTGGTACCATCCAACTTATCCTTAACAACCTACATACAAAATACATCAGTGCTTTCAGCCATGACCATTGACTAAAATACCTTGATGCAAAAAAATGATTGTATCTCAAAAAGTTGAACAAAATTGCCCTTTTGAGTTCTGCTAAACCTGTAGTAGACTTTGAGTTGCTTATACTGGCAAACCAAAACCTACATATATCTTTGGCACAAAAAAGCGAACTTGCCTACACAAGTGCTATGATAGTGCATTTAGAGGCCGAAATGAGATCAGATCACGATTTCAACATGAGAAAGAGAAGTTGTTTGGAACTCCTAATTGCCTTGAGAACTCTCATAAAATTTTGTGTGATTTTGAGACTGTGACCAGAGGGGTGTCGATGATGCCTGTTGACCTAAGCTTCAACTTAGGGACTTGCGGAGAAAGAGACTGTACCTCAATCCCCTCACAAGTGCATATAGTGGGGATACACGCTTTTAATTTATCAATCCGAAGAGTATGCTAACCTAGCCGAGTGTATGAAGACATGCAAACGTGTAATGGTCAATGCAAATGAATTACTCAAGAGTGAAAATGAGGAAATTACTTATCCTAACAAGCTTCAACAGTAGGTCAAGACGAAACGATACTTGGTGCAGCAGCCGTCAGTATTTTGGACTTTTCTCCTAGCTCCGAGCTCCAAACATAGCGAATAGCATATGCGTTTCGAAGCTCTCGAGAAGACGCATCCAATGGCAGTGGTTTCATGCAATTCCGACACTCCTACTTCAAGTTATGACAGAAATACTGAATCGCGAAATCACTTTCCTACGCTTCAGCACTTCCTACAACTCGCACACACCTTTCCTACAGCAAAGAAACACTCTCAAGGATAGATCACGCTCACAAGCACTCTTTCCAAGCACTCCACATGCATACAAGCTCACGAAGAAGAAGATGAAGAGGGAAGAAGACACAAATTCGAATTTCTGTGCTCTCTCTTCTCACAATGGCAAAAAGTTCTCTACAAAGAGTCACATTTGACTTATATACTAGTGCTCTAAAAATGGTCCTTTCACACAAGTGACCGGCACTTTATTCACTAAGAGCTAATTTCCTACTATTTTACATGGGTAAGCTTCTATTCTTCTGTGGGAATGCATCTAGAGGACTCCTCTAGTGCCTTTACAAGGGAAATATATTACAAAAATGAATATGTTACAAAAAATATGTGGTCCAAATCGGAAAAATTTGGGGCCCGTCTTTTCCTCTGCTTTGTGCGCTCTTTAGCTCTGCAACACTCTCCCCCTCTTCGCCTCTGTCGTCCCTTGACAGACTTCGCTTCCTTTGACAGACTTTGCTTCGCGCACGCGCCCTTTGGTCAGTATTGTCTGCTGTTAAACAGACATGCAGATTCGATGGCCTTCTTGATTCAAGCTCTACAACTCGAGAGCCTGATGTAGTTGTCTTGCCTGTTGACTTGGGTTGCCACGCACGCCACCAGTGACTAGGAATGTGCTATTCTTAGTCACCCTCTTCAACTTTTCAGCCTCTACCCCTTTCTAACTTTTGGTCCTACTCTGATGTTTGAAAAATCCACTCCTCTGGACCCCGGGGTTAAGCTTTGTAGCCTGGTGCGTGCCCCTGCGGGGCTCTGTGCAGAGATGGGTGTTGCGCCCCTGCGGGGCTTCCTGCAGAGATGTATCTTTACATTTGTCTATCTTCAAATTTGCCCTTTTAGTGAAGCTGTTTCTTTCGTTGCTTTCTTTTTTTCCTTTTCTTACTCGTTTCGCCCTCAACACTGCCCCCCTCCTGAACTCTGTCGTCCCCGACAGGCTTTGATAAGCGCCGGGCATATGTTCTGTATACTTGTTGCTCTGTATCGTTTAGCAGATTGGCTTCACGTATCATGATCTGTTTCCATTGTTCAGCTTTGACTCCATCGTTGGGCGGTTGTCGGTGATCTGCGAAGAAGCTCAGTTCGTATGCCACAAGTCTGGCATTCAGATTGGATGACATCTTTAAAAATATCTCTGAATCGATTTCAAAAAATCCTGTAAAAAACGCTTCTTCGAATGTCTGCATATACGAGCTTGGCAAAAACATGAGTCTAGAATAGTATGCCATTATTGTGGGGCGGCTCGGCATTACTGATAGATCAAAAATAAGTACATCTGTGCCTTGATTAATGCCAATGAAGTTCAGAAATGTATATGCCGCATGTTTGAAGACTTTCAAAACTGTAAGTAGCATACTAAGTATTTTATTTGTCATCTTAACTGCTAAGTCTGGTACTGTCGCATAGTTTTGTAGCCAAAATTCTATGGTCTTGATCATGTAATCCTCGGTTGGCAAATAATTATGCGGCGGGCTAGGTAACATCGGATAGTTGAGCCACTGTTTATTAATAGTGCCGCTGCGTTGTAAAGCCAAAAATTCTGTTGCAACCCTTCTGCGTGGTATTGGACAAAACGAAGGGTTTACCTGTAATAAATAAGGTGCGGCCTCCCAGTGCACCCGTAGTGTGGGATGTTTCTCCAAAAACTTCCTCCTCCACACTGGCTGTGCAGCTTCAAAATCTGCTTGAGTGTACGTGAATGTGTCATTCTTGAAATTAAGCTGCTGATCCGGACTTTTGTGTGTAACCTTCTTTATATATTGCCTTGTTTTCTCTTTCAACAGGCCATATGGAATGTTGAAAGGCTTGATGATCTTCTCCAAGTCTTTACCTTTGATTTTGGCTTCCTTCATGACCTTGATGACTTCATTCTCAAAACTTTCCGTCAATCGGGACACCACTAGTGCCCGTTCCTTCTGACTTATTTCTGCAGTGTATGGCATTGGATGATCATCATGCATATCCGCCATCTGCTCATGCATTGAAGAATGATAGATCGGTTGAGATAGAGGGCTTACCTCTACCTCGTCAGTAGGATGTTCTGTTTCTGGCACTACTGATGTCCCGATCGGTTCTTTACCTTTGTGCTGATTCTGTAGCTCTTCAATGCATTTTTCTTTTTCTTTTATCTTTTGCAGGGCTTCACCGAGTTTTTCTTTGGTGGCTAGGAGTTCCTTACCTATGTCGGCTACGTGATCCATGTTTTCACTGTAGCTCTGTACCAGTTTGGCCTGTGCTGAATTCAGCTGCCTTTTGAGCTCACTCATTTCTTGATCGTGCCGCCGTTCTGATTCGTCTTGTACTTCCTTAGCTTGTTGTAGCAATTTGGCATACTCCGCTATCTGTTCTTTTAATTCCTGTTCTTTAGTTTCTGAGGGGTTCTGTTGTATTAGTGGTTGATCGTATAATAATGATTTCATTAATTCTTTGTTTCTGTTCCGTAAAGTGTCATTCTCGTCCAGATATAACTTTAGTTGTGTTTCTAGTAGAGTGCTTCTGGTTTTCATTCTGTCCTTCTCTGCCACCATAGCATCGTATAATTTCTGTACGTCTTCGAGCTGTTTTTGCAGTTGGTGATGCTGAGTGCTTAATGATTCATATTGCGTTTGTGTTTCTAGCAACTCCGTGCTTTTGGTGGCTATTTCTTTTTGTACCTGAATCAGTTGTGCAGACAATTGTTCACTCATAACTTGAAACTGGTTCTTTTCTTTCATGGCTTTGTCATAATCTGCATCTATGTCCATCATTTGCTGCTGAGTATCCATGGCTGTCTGGATCATTTGTTTTACCACCGGTTTCAGTTGAGTTACATCCACATTGAGCCATGTTTTCGGTATTGAGGGTTCTGCTCCGGTAGTCACGTCTTTGCCTTGAGCAATGTGTAAAGTGGTATCATGGGGCTGCCTGATTTGAAGCTGTATCCGTGGCTCAGCCCTCATGTTTTCATCCTGTGCTTGAGGTGTGTCATCAGGCACCTCGATTATTGTTTGTTCTTTTTGTGGGATCTCTCCTGCATCCATATTCTTTGGGGTTTGTTCTTCCTCTTTAATAGGTATCTTGACATGTGTAACCCCAGTAGTTGTGTCTTCCTTGATACTTACTTTGGTAGTGTCATTCAATTGAATGACATGCTCCTGTTCCTGAGTATCATCCACCTTCTTTTCTTTTTCCTTCTGGCTGTCTGGTGTTACTTCCATTTGGTTGACCTCTGGTCCTTCGTCTTCATAAGTTTCTGTCCTGATATCAGTATCTAGCGTATCTTTCTCAGGACTGGATTCCGTATTCGTACTTGAGTCATCAATGCCCAATTCTTGGTATCTTCCAGGTTGCTTTGGAGGTGTTTCTGTACTCTGTTTTTGCTGAATTTGACTCGCTTGTCTATACTGATGTCCTTGGACATTTAGATTTACCTGCCCTTGCATATACTGGTGTGTTTCCTCGAGGGCAGCAGACAAGTCTCTTTTTGAAATCGGCATTTGAGCCGTCGTGACCTTAGGCAAGAGATGTGTTCTCTTGGACTGCGGTGTTGCTTGGGCTTCTTCTTCTCGCAAGCGTTTTGTACCCCTCATGGGCTTCTGTGTGCTGGTCCCGGCCTCTTCCACTACAACTGCTGCTTTCTTTTTCTTAGGGACAGAAGCGGATTTTGCATACCTTGCTAGTCCTTCTGCTGTTGGCATCTCTCTTATGCAGTGTCTCATGTCTAGGGCTTCATATATCAATAAGGTCAAAGCTGAACCACCGTTCAGGAACTTCTTTTGCCCCCATTTCTTCTGAGCTTCAAACAATCGCTCTTGTACGTAGCCTGTGAGATTCACTTTGTTTCCTATCTGTCTCATGGCATGCGATAGGAGTTGTACTACAATTTTCTGAGGTGCAGTGTATCTGTTCATGCCAGGAAAACAGAAGTGTTGGTGTACCAAACGTACTGCATCTTCAATATCCACTCTGTTAATCTCGAGGAATGATCTTTTCTTGGGGTCGTGGCATTCCTCTTTGACATTGGTAATGCCTTCTTGATTCCATCCAAAGGTCTTATTGATCAATTCATGAGTGAATTGAATGGTCTTCCACTTGCCCACCTTGTCCAAAACCTTTGCTTCTGGAACCGAAATCTTTGTAGCAGCCGGCTGCATAGTATTCATTACTTGTGTACATCTTTGGAAGTCTGGTACACATATAGGTATCTTCAAAAATGCTTCAATGCCAGCTTGAGTCCATACTTCTTCGATATGTGGTAACCCTTGTATGATGGTCTTGAAATCTTGTGACATAATAGGGAAATAGTGGTCCCTGTCCATAATCTTGATGGTTGCCATGAATAGAAGTTCCGAGATAGGTTGGTCATCTCGAAACCAATGTCCTCTGACCTTGGTTATTGACCCCAATGGAAGAAGTAGTTCCTCTTCCTGCTGTGTAGCTTCTGAGTCAGAAGATGTCATCTGCACTCAATATAGAGGATGAATTAGTATCCATATGTTTTCCATAAATCCTCCTCCATATGTTGATTATTAATTCGATGTCGCTCCGAGTGCATGGTGTCGTCCCTTTCCCGTGGGTGTGAGAAAGGTAATACCTGAATTTTTTCATGTATTTTTATATATATTTTTTTTTGCTGAAAGAAAACATAAAAGTTAGTACATAGCCGAAGCGGTTAGTGAAATGTTATTGGAGTAATATTTTAAGTATGTACAAGTGCTCTCCTATTTCCAAAGGGAAAATGTGCGCTACTATCCGAAAGTAGAAGAAGGACGTGCCGAATGCTTGGCCTTGTAATGTGGCCCTATCATGCATACTTTGGATCTTGGCAACTCCTCATGTGTGCAATTGGAAGTAGTTGCCCGATGTATGCAGCTTGTCTTGTCTTTCGGCCTCCAGATTTGCTTCACTTGGGTGCGATGTACTGTGTTCTCCACCTTCTTGATGAATGCTGTTCGTTTTCGGCTGTCTGTCTTCTGATTCTGTTTTGGGAATTTCAAGTCGGTTTGTACTACATTTGGAGATTCCTTCTTCCTCCAATATGTCCTCTTTCTCGTTTGATGTGCCTGTTGACCCTGTTGAGTATGATACCCCTTTCGATGTTGCTCCTTGCTTGGGATTGTTGTCCTTGGAGTACTTGACTTTGGGATCCATATTTTGGTTCGATCAGGTTGTGCAGTTATCAGCTTCTTTGGGATCCATATGCTCTTGAGTCGTGGTTGCTGAAAGTGTCCGAAATTCTTTGTCTTCTTATACAAGTGCTCATGCTGCTGTCGAAGACTTTTCTGTTGCTGAAGATAGGCCTTCTTTTGGTCCTTTCTTATCCAAGCTCGTGTAGAATGTGGAAGGGGGTACACTTTCACGGTTGTAGACTTCACGTCTTGCAGAGGAATATTTTTTCTTGGGCTTTGTGGTTCTCTGTGCTTGATTTCATGTTCTTGTGCACTCTTGTGACTCTCTAAACTCAAGGATGGAGTGCACACAGGACTCACAGTATTTTCACATGAAGTACTTGACGATGGGGTTCCTATATTGCTAGTGAACATACAATCATGACTTTGTTCATTAGGATGAACTTCTGGCTCTATAATAGCAGCTTTCGGTGGTCGTTCGTCTAGCAAACTAAATACCTCTCGAGGTCCTATCCTGGCCGAGATGTATCCTAAAGCCAATTGGATGGTTACCTCATATTCATATATCCAATCTTGGCCTAGCACCACATCTTCAAGCAGATCTTGGTCCTGACATACTAAAAGTCTCTGCTCCATTGTGTTGTTCCCCATATGTAAAGGTAGAGTGATCTCACCTATGCATTGAGTAACTTTTCCTCCTATTCCAATTAGCTGTGCCTTTGATGGGCGTAACTCCTCTTTAAGTCTCTGAGACAAGGAAAATCTAATGCAGCTTATTGCTGCTCCTGTGTCTATGAGAGCATCCACTAAGTGGTACTCTTTTCGTCCTGCTCCCAGATTCAAATAAGGCTGTCTTCTTTGTTGTCCTGAGTTCTCAGTGGCTCTAAAATTAGCCATGGGGATGAGTTCTTCTCCTACTCGATATCTCTCGTCTCTTTCTTTCATCCACTCTTTCCGTTTTCTGATACGTTCTAGGGCTTCCTGTCTAGCTTCTTCTCGTATGCGTTCTTCTTCCTTTTTTCTACTCTGAGCTCCTAAGAGTCGCGCTAACATTTGATCCGTCAATGGCTCCATGAATCTTTTCACTCTGCAACCACTGATGTAGTTGGGAAGAATATCTCCGTCTAGTGTGGCGAGACTGACTGCACCACTAGTGGAGATTCGATTTATGATCATAGGTCCATATCCACGTTTCTGTAGTTTCTTTGCATGCTGTTTGAGTGTGTATACTAGGACTAAATCGCCTTCTTTCAGTCCCTTGTCTTTTATATGTGCATCATAATAAGCCTTTTGTCTCCGTTTGGCTGCATAAATGCCCGCTACCGCTTGCAATCTTGTCTCGTGTAGCTTTTCGATCTGATCTAATTGCTGAGACAATTCATGACCGTTCCACTCATACTGTTGTGCCACTCTCAATGTAGGTACTAAGAAGTCAATTGGCAAAATTGCATTTTGCCCATACACTAAATTGAAAGGTGTAGTTCCAATAGCCGTTTTATATGCCACTCGGAAGGCCCAAATTGCGTGATGCAATTGTTTGTCCCAATCTGACCTTCCATTATTGACAATCTTTGTCAATATAGTACAAAGTACTTTGTTGGAACTTTCAGCCTGCCCATTAGTTTGAGGGTGGTATGGGGCTGATTTTTTATGAATCACCAAGAATTCATTCATTAGCGATTCAATGACTTCGTTTAAGAAATGCGTTCCTCGATCACTCACTATCTCGATCGGTAGTCCAAAGCGTGTGAATATGTGCTCAAAGAGAAATTTTGCTGTGGTTTGAGCATCATTCTTTCTCGTGGCTTTTGCTTCTACCCACTTAGTCAAGTAATCAGTGGCTACTATTATGTACTCCGCATGTGATCCTTTCGCAGGTGGATTGATAGGTCCTATGAAATCAATTCCCCATTTGGTAAATGCTCTCGCACAAACCATGGGTCTTAAAGGCATGTCATCTCTTCTAATAGGGTATTTTGCTCTCTGGCATGTTTCGCAACTTTTTACATAGGTCTCTGCGTCCATATGTAGAGTTGGCCACCACAGGCCTGCAAAGAGAATCATCTTGACCGTTCTATCTGCTGAGAAATGTCCTCCCGCAGCTCCTGCGTGTGCCATTTCTAATACTGAGAGATATTCATTCTCATGAATGCACAACCTTAGTTGGTTATCCTTTCCGCGTTTAAAGAGTTGTTTTCCTAGGATAACGTAATCTTTGCTCTGTTCTTCGAGAGCACGTTTTCTCGCTAGGGTAGCTCCGTCAGGGTACTCTCGAGTTTTCAAGAACTTTACTAAAGGCATGCTCCATCTTGGTGCTATTGTAGAATAGCACAACGTAGAGTTTGCATCTGGGATTTGTTCTTGACAGGTTTGACAGGTTGACACATAATGATGTGCATCTCGTTGCATGGTTGGCCAATATATGCCAAATCTCTTGAGTGTTTGCCATGTTCCCGTTGCGTTCAAGTGAGTGTTCCATTGGTTTGTGTGTGCTTTCTGAAGCCACATTTCTTGTTCCCCTTCTTCCACGCATCTCATCAACAGTCCGCTTGAATCCTGGTGGTATAAACTTCCAGCAATAATATGAAGGTTTTTAGTCCTCCAAAGATCTTGCTTTCGGTTTGGCGTGATCCCATCTTTAGGTCCATGTGTAAGTATTGGGATCAATTTCTCGGCCCATTGAGGACACACTTCCAGGTTAAAAAGATAAGTGTCTGGCAGATCATCAGGAACTCCTATAGGTGGTTCTCCATGGGTCATGTGAGATAAATGATCTGCCCTTATGTGTGTGTTTCCTTTCTTGACTATTACTTCAAAATCAAATTCCATTAGCAATAAAAACCATCGTACTAGACGTCCTGTATTGCAAGGCTTGTTGACTAAGTACAATAGAGCTTGATGATCAATGAAAAATTTGAATTTGTTTGCCAATAAGTAATGTCTAAACTTCTTGACGGCATAAACCATTCCTAGGCCTTCTCTCTCCGTAGTAGTATAATTGCGTTCAGCTTGATTTAACTGTCTACTGGCATAGGCTATCGGGTGGTCTAATTTACCTGTATCCGCTGGTTGAGCTAAGATGCAACCAATGGCAAACTTGGAAGCATCAACATGAATATGAAACGGTTTATTCCAGTTAGGGACTCGAAGAATGGGTGCTGAACTCAATCGATTCTTCAACTCATTAAACGCTTTTTCGCATTCTTCTGTCCAATTGAATTGAGTTAACAATGCATAAAGAGGTCTAGCAATTATGGCATACATATGTATGAATCTTCGATAGTAACCACAATGTCCCATAAATGCTTGAACTTCTTTAGCAGTTTTCGGTCTCGGTAAATCCAAAATGACTTTGATTTTGTCTTCATCCGTGGAAATTCCATTCTTAGAAACAATATGTCCTAAGATTTTCCCTTGTCGCACCATGAAGACACATTTTTCTGGATTGAGGCATACTCGATATTGTCGACATTTGGCAAAAATCTTTTCTAGTTCAGGGATGTGCTCTGATCGTATAGCTGAATATGTACACAGATCATCCACGTATACTTCCATGCTCTTTTTCAAAAATTCCTTGAACACATGACACATCAGTCTTTGGAACGTAGCTGGGGCATTCGTTAAACCAAAAGGCATGACTCTAAAGGCGTATACTCCCCATTCAGTTGCAAATGCAGTCTTATGTTGGTCCTCAGGAGCAATGGCTACCTGATTATACCCTGAAAAGCCATCCAAAAAACTATAAACTTCCTTCCCTGCTACCCTTTCCAAGAGATGGTCAGTGATCGGTAAGGGATAGCTATCCCTTATGGTGACGGAGTTCACTTTTTTCAGATTGATGCACACTCTTAACTTTCCATTTTTCTTTGGTACAACTACTAAGGGTGATACCCATTCCGTGTGCTCAATTTCGTAGATGAATCCAGCGTCTAACAACTTATCTATTTCTTCTTTTATCTTGGCTGAATATACATCATTATAAGTATAAGGTCTCTGTTTGGAAGGTTTGGCCTCGGAAGTCATGGGGATTCTATGCGCACATATAGATGGATCTACTCCTTTTAAATCCTTATAAGTCCAAGCAAAGACATCCCGATATTCTCTTATGAGTCGAATTAGCTCTTGCTCCTCTTCCTCTGAGACATCCTGTCCTATGAAAGTACATCGTTCCTCTCCTCCTTCCATGGTTACGACTATTTTTTTGGTTTGTTCTTTATTATCATATGCTATTCCCGGTTGTGCTTCTCTTTTAGGCATTTGAATAGCAATTTTCCTCTCTTCCACTTCATATTTTTTGAAATGAGCTGGTACCTCAAATTGGTCTTGAAGCTTTTTATCGTCATCTTCCAACTCCCTTTCAACTTCTAATTCTTCCTTTTGTGTGAGATCCTTATGTTGTTCATTGGCAGCGATATCCATGTTGGTGGTACTAATCCCTAGATCCATAGGTTCTGGTTCCATTTCAATGCTCTCGTAGTCCTCCTTCCAGTCTTTCTCAATTACTTCTCCTTCTTCTGCCTCCCGAAGGACTACCATATACAGACTAATATCATAACCCTCCTCGTCAATACATTCGTTCATAGTTACCACTTCTTCGTTTACACAAACATCGAGGGTGGCTAAGATTTCCATCCAACCATGAGGTTCGAATTCTTCGTCTGGAAATACTTGTGGCATATAAGCTGGATCTTGTACCGATCTTACTACACCTTGTTTCTGCTGCCAACTTTTTCTTCTCTCTTCTTCCTTTTTAGCAGCTTGGCATATCCATAGATGAGTGTCCTCGTTCATCCAGGATTGGTCACTAGAACCTGCACTATGAATCGATTGATCGTCTTCCTCTTTATGGACTTGATTCCATTGCAGAGGTGGTACATCTTGATATGCATACGTATGTAGGTTGATCCTAGTGGTGACTCCTGCGTGTTGTAGGTACACTGCATCCTTTCCCCAATCTTGTACTACTTTTAGCTGTCTCATGAATGGCCTTCCCAAGATCATCTCATAGTTGCTCGGCCTTTCAAAGTGACAAATTGCTAAGGTATGCTCGAATTCCACTCCGCACGTAGTGAAGACTACTCGTTCCAACAATCCTAAGGGTCTTTCTGTATGTCCATCGGCCATTTGAATTTTCATACGTGTTGGTCTCAATGCTGGTTTTCCCCATTTCTGCCAAATTTCTTTGGTAGCAATGCCTACACCAGCTCCTGAATCTAATATGGCTTTGGTCGTGTAACCCTTGTAAGTGATTGGTAGACATGTATTTCCTTCATCTCCTTCACTAAAGTCTCCTACTTTATCCACTGGAACTCTCACCGTTTTCACTTCGTCATCTACCTCCTTCTTTGCCTCCTTGACTTCCCATTGATTGATCAATTTTTCCTTTAGATGTGGTTTTACCTTTAGCAATTCTTCGAATGTTAAGGTACATGGGATTTTCACTTCCCTAAGGCGTTGTATGATTTCCGATGTTTGAATTGATGGATTCGTTTCCCGTCTTTGTATTGATGGAATGCGATACAATTCTGAGTTGTGCTCGTATTCCCCGGTGTAATTAGGTAGCTCCTTTACATCGTCTTCGGCTTCTTTGTCACTTGCATCCATTGGAAAAATTTCTTCTGAATTAAGTTCAGGTATTGAATCTTCCATTTCGTTTTCTGCTTTCAGTTCTTCAAAGGGCGGTTCCATTCCCTCTACTTTTTTCCACTTGTCCTCTTGAACTCTCGCCCATAAATCCTTAGTCCAGTCTCCTTCTGTTTCAGGGACTATGGATCCTTCCTTTCTTTCAACACCAATTTCATTATCCAGAGGTCTATTTACGTTAGGCTTTTTCTGATTATTTAGACACTCTTGGAATTTTTCTTCGCAAATTCGGTTGTTTGGTAATGGTGGTGTGGGTTTTTCTAATGTTTGTTGGGCAACTTCTATCAATTTTCTGCAGATTTCCAATCTTTCTTTCTCTAGGTCACCTCTCGGATATTCTCTCTCATGTTGTTCTATGATAGGTCCTGCTTTTATTCTCGCTTTGTATGCCTGAATCCACATCGCTAAATCTTCAGGCATTGTGTCTGCTAATACCGATTCTACCTCCTTCTTTTCTTCCTCCATTTTATTTTCTTCTTCCACTCGTGCTTCTTCTGTTGAATTGTGTTTACTCTTTTCATTTTCCTTCTTTTGCAACAATTTCTTTTCTTTTATCCTGTCTCTCCTTTGCTTCCATCTTTGGGATCGTTTACTGGTGATACTTTTTTCTGGTTCTTCTGAGTCTTCTACTCTGTGAGGGATGGGTGTATTTCCCTCTTTGTCACTTTGATTATTTTCTTCGGTTTTATCAGGGTTTTCTCTAGTCCTTGCTCTCGTTATGGCTTTTAAAGGTATAGTGTACTCTTTATCACTCCCCGACGATTCAATTACCTCTATCACGTTAATCTGTACATTAGATGTGACTTTGTTTGGGTTCTTAGGACAATCTCTGAAAAGGTGTTCCTTTCCACAATCGCTACAGTATCCTTCCCAAATTCGTTGTGGTGGTGGAGGGTTCGGTAATGTACATTCTCTGATATAGTGGTCACCTCCACATCTGTAGCATGGTCCTCTAGGTACAGGTGGTCTATTCATTGGTCGAGGTGGCATGGTTGCTCTAGGAGCTGTGTACATTAATGGTACATAATCTTGCTCGTAGTTATATGAACTCTCCGGCGTCTCCATGCCATAAGCATATGGGTCGTATTGTTGCCCATATTCCATTGTTAAGCTTTCATAACTTGGGTATGTTCCTTGACTAGGTTCGTAAAATGAGTCATATGGTTCACTACTAGTCAAAGGTGTAGCTGGCACTATGGCCCTTTCTAAGTTTTCCTCTGGTTGCGCTATCTTAACTGGGACAACGTTCTGAGGGTGGGGCGGTTGTTGTCCTAGCACTGGTTGAGGCTGTGTATATCCCTGGTATGTGTATGGTCGTGGTATTGGTGCCTGCGGCTGATATGATGGATATCTGAAGGCTTCTCCTCCTTGCTGGTTCTGCGGATATCCATATGGTCTCACATAAGGCTGGGTGGGTCTGGTTTGCCTATTGTAAGGGCAGTTCTCAGTGTTATGATTTGTGTACCTCTGCTCTATACTGCAATACTGTAGTGGTCCTGGGACAGAGGGTCTATGAGGAGCATAGGCAGGTGGTGGGACTACTCCCCTAGTACACAAGTGAGAAGGATGATCCCCTCCGCACTGCATACATCTTCTAAGCATAGGCATTCTCATAGGATTGGTGGGATAATTCCTCTGTCCTTGCATATTCAGTTTTTTTGCTAGCAAGTCAGCAATTTCCTCTATGTTGTTTTTAGGGTTTGATGTGCTATTTGATGACTCTTCACTTTTCACACTTCCTTGGGGTATTTTCAAGTCTCCTGCAAGGTTATCCTCTAGGTCTATACATTCCTTCATACACTCTTGCAGAGTTTGAACTCTCTTCACGTACACTAATGACCTCAAGGTTCCGTTCAATAGTCCTTCTAAGAACAATGATACCATCTTGTTTTGTGTTGGTCTCTCCTCTACGGGGCATTTATCCACATACTGCTTGAATCTCCTGGCAGCCAATCTGACTGACTCAGTTGGAGCTTGCTTGAAGCTGTGGATTAATGACGAAGAATTGTTCTTGATTCCAGACTTGGTAAATTCTTCAATCATTTCTTGATACACTTGATCCATGTTCTGAAAGGTATTTGGATCCAATGGCTGAAACCAGGCCAGGGCTGTGTCTGACAAGGTGAGGCCAAAGGATTCATATTGAATCATGAAGTCATCTACCTGCTCGGCTCTAACTACTTGTTTAAATTCTGCTATATGATTATAGGGTTCACTCGAGCCATCATAATGATTTCTCATGCATTTGGCCACTTGAATCGGTCTTAGTCTCCTCCCTACTTCAGGTTGTCTCGGTATTACAGGGTAATTTGGTCTTCCTATAGGTATGCCTGGTCCTCGCACTACCTGTGGTCTGACTGGAGCACGAACTCCTTGTCTTGGGTCCATAGCTGGTTGTGGCCGGTAATTAGGATTAGTGGCAGGTATTGCAAATTGCACATGAGGTCTGATGGGGATCTGGGTTTGTTGAGTTTGTTGTGTTTGTCCCGAATGTTGACTTGAGTCATATTGAGAAGTTCCATGTGGGTTCCGTGAAGTGGTTGCTTGGTCCCTTGGGGGGAACACTGGAATGTTCTGATATTTCAGCTCAGCTCTCTCTAATTCAGTGACTGGCCAATATCTTCTGTGGTCTTTGTCCAAATATGTAATGATGGTGGGGAATTCAGGATCTTGTAACTCATAGATGGTAACTGGATTAGGAGCAGCTTCCCAAATAGACGAATGGGCTCTGAGCAGTTGCTCCATCCCGTTGATCAAATACACATCTATTAGAGTGTCATCCTGAGGAACTAAGTCTCCTCTCCAAAGCTTAGTAATTGTCGATCTCCCTCTAGGAGTTGTTACTTGTTCTTCAGTTCCATGTCCATTTAGACTTGAAGTGTTATTTTCCTCGCCACGTTCATTAATGATTTCCGGATGTTCAGTGACCATGTATTGAATGTCTTGTTTATCCATGTACAGTCCTCCTATGTACTTAACTGCTGGTCTTGGCACTATGTAGGCTTCTGAAGCCTTCCTCAGTCTGGCCACTGATCTGTTTAGACCATCCAAATAGATAGGGATCTCATGGTGGTTAGTGCTCACATATTCTAAGGAAGTTCTGTATTCGCCCTCAATGATGGACATCTGGCCAATCATGGGCATAGTGTTTTGCATATCCTCGGAAGCCATGGGGATTTCTCCTTCTGACTCACTGGAGGTCTCAGAATAGTGTGATCGGTTACTCGGTTCGGCAACACTCCCTACAGAAGAAATTACACTTCTTCGGCTTCCTAGGGTTCTTCCTGATCTCAAGTTCATTCACTTAAGAGCTCTAATCAAATCTTGTCCACCTTTAGTCTCTAGAGTTCTAAGTTATGGCTCAGAAGTCTAGGAAAACTTAGGCTGGAATGTGACTGAAAGAAAATTTCAAGTCACGATACTTGACTCTCACGACCTCTGAAAAAAAACGATCGCTGACAGACGATACTTGGGTAAAACGATCGCAGGAAAACGACCTTTCCCCAAACGATCTCTGACTGGGAACGATACACGACCTTTCCACAAGACGATCTACGATCTCTGACCCAAAACGACCGCTCACGAACGATACTTCATCCAAACGATCGCTGGAAATCGACACTTGGGTCTAACGATACTTGATCAAAACGATCACTAGAAAACGATCTTTGACCAGACGATCTCTAGCCAAACGATCTCTGGCAGAAAGCGATACACGATCGACGATCTCTGAGAGAAACGATCGGCGACACTTGGGCTGAAACGACACACGATCTCTCACTAGACGATACACGATACTCAAGTATGAACGATCTACGACCTTCACTAGAAACGATCGACGATACCTAACTGACACGATACCGACCTTTGACAAGTGTCGCGATCTCTGGATCACGATACTTGGCAAACGATACACGACCGACGACCTTGGATCAAAACGATCTCTAGTGAAACGATCTACGACCGCTGTCTGAAACGATCTCTAGCGAGACGATCTCTAGCGAAACGATCGACGACCTCTGTCTGAAAACGATCTACGATCTCTATCTGAAACGATCTACGATATCTCACAAAACGATCGACGACCGCTGGGAAATATCGCGATACTCAACCGCAGGAGTAAAACGATACTCGACCGCAGGAGCAAAGCGATACTTGACCCTTTTTCAAATTTTTGTGTTGTTTTTTGAGATTTGGATGTTTCCCCCTTTCTCTCCTAGGTTCTCTCTCTTATCCCTACCCACTGTATCAATCAACAAACTACTTTTAACCCCCTGAATGCCCAAACGACACTCAGCGCAGGTCGTTTTTTCCTTCTCCTAGGTTGAAATGCTGAAATTTTTGAGCAAGGAGGTGGTTTAGTTTACCTTGGAAGCTCCCATAATCTCTTGGTCCAACTCTCTTGCACTGAACTCTCCCTTTTTGCTTGCTTGCCTCAAAACGACCGCTGGGCTCACACGACACTCGATGCAGCTCTCCACGATACTTGTTCAACAAGTAACTTGAAAATGAAAAATTTTTTGGCTTTTATACTTGGGAATTCCTAGCTTACTGAAAAATGAAAATTCTTGAACAAACCTAAAGCCTACTCTACTCTCCACTCACTCCTATTTTACTCCTTCTACTCACTCCCCTAATCTATCAACTTACTACACACACTCCAAGAATGAGAAGTAGCAAGTGCGGTTGAAATTGACTTACCAAAGAAGAGAAAATTTCCGCTCCTCCAAGTTCTTCAAAGCAAAAAGCTACTTACCATCACGCGAATGCCTCGGTTTGATTCGTCACTCCCCGGCAACGGCGCCAAAAAGTGTGTTGACCTAAGCTTCAACTTAGGGACTTGCGGAGAAAGAGACTGTACCTCAATCCCCTCACAAGTGCATATAGTGGGGATACACGCTTTTAATTTATCAATCCGAAGAGTATGCTAACCTAGCCGAGTGTATGAAGACATGCAAACGTGTAATGGTCAATGCAAATGAATTACTCAAGAGTGAAAATGAGGAAATTACTTATCCTAACAAGCTTCAACAGTAGGTCAAGACGAAACGATACTTGGTGCAGCAGCCGTCAGTATTTTGGACTTTTCTCCTAGCTTCGAGCTCCAAACATAGCAAATAGCATATGCGTTTCGAAGCTCTCGAGAAGACGCATCCAATGGCAGTGGTTTCATGCAATTCCGACACTCCTACTTCAAGTTATGACAGAAATACTGAATCGCGAAATCACTTTCCTACGCTTCAGCACTTCCTACAACTCGCACACACCTTTCCTACAGCAAAGAAACACTCTCAAGGATAGATCACGCTCACAAGCACTCTTTCCAAGCACTCCACATGCATACAAGCTCACGAAGAAGAAGATGAAGAGGGAAGAAGACACAAATTCGAATTTCTGTGCTCTCTCTTCTCACAATGGCAAAAAGTTCTCTACAAAGAGTCACATTTGACTTATATACTAGTGCCCTAAAAATGGTCCTTTCACACAAGTGACCGGCACTTTATTCACTAAGAGCTAATTTCCTACTATTTTACATGGGTAAGCTTCTATTCTTCTGTGGGAATGCATCTAGAGGACTCCTCTAGTGCCTTTACAAGGGAAATATATTACAAAAATGAATATGTTACAAAAAATATGTGGTCCAAATCGGAAAAATTTGGGGCCCGTCTTTTCCTCTGCTTTGTGCGCTCTTTAGCTCTGCAACAATGCCCTAGATGAAATGGTATTGGCAACCTGATCTGATACCAATTGTTGGAGTTTTGAGGTCTATGAAAGCACGTGAACAACACAAGGAAGAAGAACAAGCTTGGAGCACCACACACAATACTGAATGTATTACCAAGAGAATGTAGAAAGATAAGTTATCCCTTAGGGTTATAAGTGTATATACAAGCCGAGGGAAAGAAACCTCCTAAAGAGGGAAAAATGTGCCGCGACAGTCCTAATGTGCTCACACACATCACTACCTAAATATGTCAACACCTGCTTGGTATTTCATTTTAGAATGAAAGAACAACACAAGGTCACAAATTCAAAAAACAAGAGCCTTAAGACGATGATCATGGAACCCCATCTACCACTATTGTACTTCTTACATCAAGATAAAACCCTAATATTTGCTTTCTTCCAAGTTGCATAAGGTATCAATCTAGGAGCAAAAGAATCTTCCAATAATAGGAGATCTTGCATGCAATCCATGAACTAGGAAAAGAAAACTCCATAGGTGCATTTTCTTCCATTCCATAAACTAATATAAATGGAGTAAACCCAACACAGACTTTGTAGGAAGTATGATACGCCCATAGAGCCATTGACAAATATTTTTCCCATTCAGGTAGATATTCTAACAACATCTTCTGCAACATCATCAATAAAATCTTATTATTACTTTCCACCAAAGCATTTGTACGAGGATAATATGGAGAACTAAATGTATGATAATAATCTATAAGATGAGCCGATTTAGGAAATGGGTGCCTTAGTCTAAAGCTAGTTCCAAGGGAAATCCAAATCTAGGAAATAGTTTGGTCAACAACATTGTGGCATTACTACCCATAGTGGCATGTTTCAAAGACCAAGGTTCTACCAAAAAAGTACAATAATCCATACATGTCAAAATAAATGTTTCCCCTGAGTGGGCCATGGGTGCTTGAATGGGACCAATAAAGCCCCATTTTTGGAAAGGGTCCAAGGGCAACTCAAGCTATAGAGGAAATCAATGTATATCCATAGGTTCACTTGTCCTCTAACATGGATCACAAATCCATACATACTCAATTTATACATTCACTTGGTGATTCATTCTATGTTGTGTTGTGTTCCAAGCTTATTCTACTTCCTTGTGTTGTTCATGTGCTTCCGAAGACTTTGAACTCCAACAATGTAACCATCTAAGCTCTTAGTGGTCGTGGAGCGCATGTTTGGACAAACTCATTGTACTATACTTTCATTAGAAATAAAATTTTGTGTTTTCACTCTTAGATCTATCCCTTTTTTTACTCTTTTACTAGATGCTATCTACTTGCACAATTTAGTGTCTATGTCTATCTTTCATTGCACTATTATGTGAGAACTTCTTACATGGTATTTGAGCACTGTTGTGTTAAGGGTTAATGAAGAAGTCATGTACCAAGTTGTACAAATGATTTATAGATCAAGTTATCAACTATGAATATTTTAGTCGTAATGAATAGTGGAGGATCCACTAGTGGAGGTTTTGTTGGAAACAATGTCCTATTTGTCAAAAAATTGGTCAAACGTGCTCACAGATTATAGAATTTGTAGCCTGTGTACCTTGTACAAGTTAAAGTTCATGGGTTGGCTACGTGAGCAAACTCCTAGAGCGCCGACCTGTGTTCGAATTCCCCAGACGATAGCGCGCAGCAGTGTTGATTTTGAACTATGCTTTTGCTTTTATTAAAAGGACGGAGCGCGATAAATATGGACAGCGAAGGATTGCAGCGGACGGAGTTGTTTTTTTTCGTAAAGTACTCGCATAGCGATCGTGCGCTTTTGATGTGCTTTATTAGAGCTTTTGGAGGCTAATCTAAAACTATATAAGGAGTGCTTGGGCTCACTTCTATTCATCCTTCACCAATTTCAACACAAGCTTTGGAAGCTTGGACCTCAGTAGAGGTGGCGTTTCTTCTAGCACATGGGCCAGCCATGGTGCTAACTTGAAGCATGTTGAGGAGCAGCTATGAAGTTCTTCTTAATGATTCTTCTTGATAAAGGGTGTGCTCACACTCTAGCTCATGGAGAGGAGGCACTTCTATTCATCCTTCACCAATTTCAACACAAGCTTTGGAAGCTTGGTCCTCAGTAGAGGTGGTGTTTCTTCTAGCACATGGGCCAGCCATGGTGCTAACTTGAAGCATGTTGAGGAGCAGCTATGAAGTTCTTCTTAATGATTCTTCTTGATGAAGATGAAGGGTGTGCTCACACTCTAGCTCATGGAGAGTAGGTTATCTCTTGTTCATGGCAAGAAGACTTGGTCATTAGCAGCTTGATGGTGAGGATCGGTCATCTACATGGTGTATTTGAAGATTATCTTCTACAGGAAGATATTAGGTTGAAGATTGTCTTCTACAAGAAGATGTCAGGCTACTTCAAAGACATTGGATGGTGTCGTCTACATGGTCTATTTGAAGATTGTCTTCTACAAAGAAGATATCAGGTTGAAGATTGTCTTCTACAAGAAGATGTCGGGCTACTTCAAAGACATTGGATGGTGGTTAACATAAGATTTACATCTTATGTTAAGTATTCAGGTACATATTCTCTTTATGCACACAACTACTACTTGAATTTTATGGAGGCCATGGCGTTCATATCAGGAGGAGTTCTATTAAGCATAGGTACAAGAGAAACAATACGTATATGATTTATGCATATTTTGATGAGGTGTTTGAGAAGGTGTGTTCACATGAGTTTGAGGATTTCTGGCAACAAACTTGTTAGCATTCCTTGCTACTTTTTAAGTATGTGATCTTTTCACACACGTATCTGACTTAGGGTCTTCCATAGCCTAAGTTCAGATGAGGGTTTGTTGATTATTAATTTCACACTGATCCTTCCTCTTTCAGTCACTCATATGCACTCTTCTATAACCTATAAGGTCACACATCTCATATATATTCAGATTACTGCCCACACATCTGAATATGTTTGTTACATTGTACATTCACTCATTCATCTATGTCTCATCACATAGAGTGGTTGAGAGTTTTGCTCCCACATTGTACATTGAACATTGGTATATATGATACTATGAGTAAGCGATGGCTTACGTAACACCTTACACATGTCGTCTATTCTTTCTCTATCTTTGTCTCATCATCTGCATGATTAAGTTGTGGTATGTTCATGTTTTGTCAATATTGAAGAATGCTGGAATTAATGTTCTATATATTGGACCTATGGAACCATGGACCTGTGACATGAGCCTAAGGGCCTACCTCACTTCCAACATTTGGTATGAGAGCACTAAGGTTTTGGTTACAGAACTTTAGATCTTTGGCATTAATGCATTAAGGCTCATTCATATCTCAGGTTCCCAGACTTCCAGGTTTACAACATATGGTTTGAAAGCATCTTCTAATATTTGACATTTGACATACACACTTAATCTAGATGAGTAGAGATTTGAGAATTAGACAATTCAGTTACATGTGTATTCATCAGTGTGGAGTATGAAGTTGATGATCTGTTAGCAGCCGAATATTTTTGGAAGAGTATGCAAATACTTTAATTGCTTGATGTGTACACTATTGGATATCTCGTTTGCATATTTTCTCAGGTATTATGGTTCATATTCAACAAGTTTAGGTTTTTTGAAGAAAGTCAAATTCAGTTTTGAAAGAAGACTTTTGAAGAACAAGTTCTGAAGTGCAGGAGTACAAGCTTGAAGCTTGTGATATTTTGCAGCCTATGAAGTTTGCAGATTCAGTTCAGCTTGTACCAATATGACATTGCAGGGGGGATTGTTGGAAACAATGTCCTATTTGTCAAAAAATTGGTCAAACATGCTCACAGATTATAGAATTTGTAGCCTGTGTTCTTGTTCCTTGTACAAGTTAAAGCGCATGGGTTCTTGGCTACGTGAGCAATCTCCTAAAGCGTCGACTTGTGTTCAAATTCCCCAGACAATAGCGTGCAGCAACTTTCATTTTGAACTATGCTTTTGCTTTTATTAAAAGGACGGAACGCGATAAATATGGAGAGCGAAGGATTGCAGCGGACGGAGTTGTTTTTTTTCGTAAAGTACTCGCATAGCGATCGTGCGCTTTTGATGTGCTTTATTAGAGCTTTTGGAGGCTAATCTAAAACTATATAAGGAGTGCTTGGGCTCACTTCTATTCATCCTTCACCAATTTCAACACAAGCTTTGAAATCTTGGACCTCAGTAGAGGTGGTGTTTCTTCTAGCACATGGGCCAGTCATGGTGCTAACTTGAAGCATGTTGAGGAGCAGCTATGAAGTTCTTCTTAATGATTCTTCTTGATGAAGATGAAGGGTGTGCTCACACTCTAGCTCATGGAGAGGAGGTTATCTCTTGTTCATGGCAAGAAGACTTGGTCATTAGCAGCTTGATGGTGAGGATCGGCCATCTACATGGTGTATTTGAAGATTATCTTCTACAGAAAGATATTAGGTTGAAGATTGTCTTCTACAAGAAGATGTCAGGCTACTTCAAAGACATTGGATGGTGCCATCTACATGGTGTATTTGAAGATTGTCTTCTACAAAGAAGATATCAAGTTGAAGATTGTCTTCTACAAGAAGATGTCGGGCTACTTCAAAGACATTGGATGGTGGTTAACATAATTTACATCTTATGTTAAGTATTCAGGTACATATTCTCTTTATGCACACAGGTACTACTTGAATTTTATGGAGGCCGTGGCGTTCATATCAGGAGGAGTCCTATTCAGCATAGGTACAAGAGAAACAGTACGTATATGCTTTATGCATATTTTGATGAGGTGTTTGAGAAGGTGTGTTCACATGAGTTTGAGGATTTCTGGCAACAAACTTGTTAGCATTCCTTGCTACTTTTTAAGTATGTGATCTTTTCACACACGTATCTGACTTAGGGTCTTCCATAGCCTAAGTTCAGATGAGGGTTTGTTGATTATCAGTTTCACACTGATCCTTCCTCTTTCAGTCACTCATATGCACTCTTCTATAACCTATTAGGTCACACATCTCATATATATTCAGATTACTGCCCACACATCTGAATATGTTTGTTACATTGTACATTCACTCATTCATCTATGTCTCATCACATAGAGTGGTTGAGAGTTTTGCTCCCACATTGTACATTGAACATTGGTATATATGATACTATGAGTAAGCGATGGCTTACATAACACCTTACACATGTCGTCTATTCTTTCTCTGTCTTTGTCTCATCATCTGTATGATTAAGTTGTGGTATGTTCATGTTTTGTCAATATTGAAGAATGCTGGAATTAATGTTGTATATACTGGACCTAACCATGGACCTGTGACATGAGCCTAAGGGCCTACCTCACTTCCAACAGGTTTGCCCCCCAATTCAACTAATAGAATTGCATATTCATCCACCCACTTTCACTAAGGGGAAGTTAGATGGTACTCACTACACGTTGTGGAATTTTAAATTTATGTCAACCCTTGAATCTTATGAGATCCTAAAGAATGTCCTTAGAATAAATCCCAAAACTGGTTGGCATACTACATCGTGCAAATCTAGCCATGAACATTATTCCAAAATGTAGAGCTTTATTGAGCTTGGAAGCATAGAAATGTAGATGCACTTTGTGCATTGGTGACTAGATGAACTGATGGGATTTTCAATATGATCCAACAAACATCAAGGACCTCAAAGGCCTATAACATATTGAAGAATTAGTATGAGACCCAAAATCAGAACAAGATTCAAAACATGGAGAACCAGCTTGCTACAAGAAGGTTTGTAGATGAGAAGCAGTAAAAAAAAAAAAAAAACTATCCTTTGTACAAAGAACCAACATGATCAAATAGAAAGAGTTGGTGTGCCTACCATAAGTGAAGAATTAGCATGAAAATATCTCCATATTCATTTGCCAATGTTTGATGGACTAGTTACCACTCTTAATACTCATGTATGGGTTCATTCCGTAAAAGTTATGAGGAATTTTATGTCTTACTTTTGGATGATGATTTGTGTATGTCTTCATAGGAAGGAAAAAACAAAAAGAACCTTGCTTTTGAGGTGAGTGCCATGTCCGAAAGTATGAGGATAAAGGGAAAAGAGGAGGGCAAGAAGAAGCTCTAAGGAGACTCTTACAATTTCCACAAGAAAGGACATGTTGCAACCAACTCTCAGAAGAAGAAGAAAGAAGGTAAGATCAAAGAGATAGTCAACTCAAAAGAAGAATAGCTAGAGTTGTTCATTGTAAGTTTGATGGAAGTAATTAGTCCTTTGGTAATGCTAGGTGAAATGTGTTCCTCAGTTGAATCTTCTTCCAAACATGATATGTGGTTCATTGATAGTAGAGCTATATAGCACATGATAGGGTGAGCACTATATGTTTTGTTATGCCCTTTGGTAAACTCCATCGATGTCACCATGGGGTGCTTTCTAGCAAAAACAACTACCATTGCTAACTTGTGTCACAATATGATGTTCTCCAAAGATGAAAAACGGATTCACAATACAGCTATAAAACTCATAAGCAAAGGACTCTAAAGAATGATCTATTTGAGCTTACTGCATCAAAAAAAATCATAGAATCAAGCACAACCCAATGATGGCACAAGAGTTTGATATATCTAAGTAGGTGCATTCTGAATTTCCTATTGTTCTCTTTAGGCTCATTTGTAAACTTACTCAACACTTCAACCACAAAACAAATGTCTGGTTGGCTGTTGCACACATACACAAGATTGTTGAATAACTTCCCACAGTCCTTTGCCATTGTGACTTGCAAAGTGTCTTTTGTAGATAAATTAAAATTGAACTCCATTGTTGTAGATGAAAGTCTACACTCATCCATCCCGAAAAAAACATAAAAATTTCTCAAGCATACTTTTGTTGGGAGATAAACATGCGCCATGGCTTTTTTTCGAACTTCAATCTCTAGACAAAAATGCATGAGACCCAAGCCTATCATTTCAAAGATGGCACCTAAAGCTCTTTGAGTACTCTCTCTCTCTCTCTCTCTCTATATATATATATATATATATATATATATATATATATATATATATATATATATATATATATATATATATATATATATATGTATGTATGTATGTATGTATGTATGTGTGTGTGTGTGGATCTGCATCTACTAGAGTTTGCAAGAAGCTTAGCTTTTCAAAAAACCTATCTATCCTTTGGGTGTCATGCTTTGGGAGCTTATTTAAATCCATATAGAACCTTTTTAATCAAAGCACCTTTCGTTTTGAATGGGTAACATCAAACCTTGGTGGCTATTCCATGTATATCTCCTCATTGTAGTGAACATTCAAAATTCTTATTCAACATTCAATTACTACACTGGCCACTTATGATGACTATCAACAACTAAAACTGTAGGAATATGTCATCCTCGCAGTAGGAGCAAAGGAATCTTCAAAGAAAAATCCTTCCACCTATCTGAATCCTTGAGCAACAAGTTTATCCTTGAACATCTAGGCTTCCATTATATAGGTGACATCCTCTTAGTGGTGATTACCTTTGCCAGTTAGAAAAAGTAAATGCAAAGTTGGAACCAAGTGTAGTCGATAGAACTAGTCTTCTATAGTCATTAGGACACTATCCTATTAGCATAGTTGTGTATAATTATATTAGCATTTGTGTAAACATCTTGTTGATATATAAATTAGGTAGTGACGTGTGTGAACACACTTAGGACTCTTGAGGAAAGTTTTCTATCTTTGGGAATTCTTTCCACTTGCTTGTATATATGCATATAACCCTAATGGGTCACTTATCTTTGTATATTCACTTGGTACTACATTCAATATTGTGTTGTGCTCCAAGATTCTTCTTCTTCCTTGTGTTGTTCATCTATTTACATAGACCTTGAACTCCAAAAATTGGTATTAAGTTAGGTTACTATTTTCTCAAGGGAATCTTCAACACCCCTTGATAAAAGTCTTAGAATCACTGTTTTCTCTAGGGAATCTTCGACACCCCTTGATCACAGTCTTAGAAACACATGAAAATTGGTTAGCATACTCCGTGTGATTAGAATTTCAAAATTGCTTCACTCTATTACATGGCGGGCATGTACACACACATCCATTGATAACTTTGACAAGCCATTATCAATCACATTTACTTGAATAAAACAACAAAAGATGCTTGGGTTACACTTACAATATTATGCGAGACAAGAAATGAGGCTCATATTGCTTAGATCCAAAAATAGTTGGAGAGCGATCATATGAATGGACGAGACTTAGTGGAAAATTTTGTTGCAAAGATCAAATATTTGAAAGAATAGTTGTTTTTTGCTCATGAAATTTTGCCAAGTATTTCACTTGTGCACACTATTCTTAACGTTCTTCTAGATTCATTTAAGAGTTTTGCTTCTACTCTTTGGTTGATGATGAAAATCAATCAAAATGGCTTCGCATTTGAGGAGTTAATCTCTATTTTTTTTGCAATAATATTAGTTGAGGCAAATCAGTTCAATTATGTGTGTTGAAGATAAATTTTTCTTAG
Organism: Ceratopteris richardii; assembly: GCA_020310875.1. NCBI lineage: Eukaryota > Viridiplantae > Streptophyta > Polypodiopsida > Polypodiales > Pteridaceae > Ceratopteris > Ceratopteris richardii. Next base: position 38,098,875 of record CM035439.1, on the reverse strand, counting down.
ATCACAAGCAAGGAGATTCAACTTTCATATGTGTCAACACATCAACAATGTGTAGATATGATGACTAAGGCATTGGATTGAAGCAAGTTAAACAGATTCAAATCAATGATTGGATTGTAGGAGATCTTGAAGGATTGAAGACTCAAGCTTCTTAGGCTTGAGGGGGAGCTATTGGTGCAATTAGCAAGCCTAAGATCTTTGCTAATCTTCAAGGACTACTCTCATAAATTACTCTACTCAAAAGAACTCACATGAGAACACATGCTTGTTAGTGTTCATTGTATTTACCTTGGATAATTGTAAAGTTAAAAGAAGAAGAGGAATCTTGTGATATTGGGGAGCCTATTCCACGACTTTAGTTGATTGGAATCAAATCCAAACCATCCCCAAATGTAGGATCACTTTTAGGTGAGCTATCTACCAAGTTCAAATTGGATCATCATGTATAAATACATAACTCTCTAGTCATGGATTAATCATGCCTATTCGAGTGAGAGTGAGTTGCATTCTTTAACATACATTATGCTAACTTCATGGAGTAGTCCTCTACACTTCCCATGTATCATATGTTCAATATTACATACATATTCAATCATTACTTTAAGTTCTTCTCTACATGCTACTGTACTACACTCATGTACACAATGAACTTATTTTTCCTATTTCTCTCTGCATGAGTATCCATTTGATATATTACTTGGGTTAGTTAAATAAGATTTTTTTTTAATCTAAATGTTAAGCCTCATTATCATTGGTTCAGTAGCTTTTGAGATATGAAGCTTTGAAGCGGACTATGTGTGCACATTGTCTTGTTCTTGAAAAGTCGAGGTGCCCCCTAGAAACTTGTTATATTCATTTTGCAATGTATGGTGCAGATAAATTCATCGAATAAGTTGATTTAGTTTGGTATAAGTTTCAATTAGATTTGTGAAAAAGATCTCTGATCAATTCATACCATGTTGTGAGCTCTAAGCATAATACTAAAAGCTTCACAACCCAAAATAGAAGGTTTCTTTCATTCCTTGCAAAGTAGAAGTTTTTTGTTTTGATCCAAAAATTTGGAAATGATGTTCCAAAGGAATTGATGGTTTCTTATTCATCTTGGGAGTCCAAGTAAGTCTACTAAGCATCCCTAGAGTCACATTGGCTAGTGTAGATCACGTTTGTTGTAGCACCAACTCATCTTTGAACTCATCCCATCACCTCTTCACACCAAATATGTCTATGAAGGCTATATTTTGGGCCAAAAGGAGTGTTCCTCCTTAGCAAAAAATGGTCCAATTAGATCTACACGTGAATTTTAGCTTACTCATAGTGGTTTATGTGGTCCTATGCAGACACCTTCATATGAGAATTAGCTATACTTCATGAATTTATTGATGAATTTTCCATGCATGAATGGGTGTATCCATAAAAAAAGAAGTTTTTATTCTCTTCAAAAATTTCTTTGTTATGTTTGAGAATGTATTAACATGTTAAATGGGCTTCTCTCTTCTAATCTTGGGGAGGAATATATGCCTTCTGAGTTTAATGCATTTTTCACTGAGTATGAAATAAAACATTTTTCTACATTGTTGTATGTGTTGAGAGTTCCATGCTCTACCCTTTTGTCCAAAGCAAGAATCATTCTCATGCATGTCCAATTATCCCACATGCAAGGGAATTATCTCAAACTCCATATTAGCAAGGCCTGCCTTCAAATCCTCACAAGCCATTCACTCAAGCTCTTGGCAAGAGTGCCCTCACTCTCTTGATGTAGTCTTCATGCTCATAGAGCATTGCATGTAAGTCATTTCCATTTTCATTCATTCATCATGTTTTGCTATTTGTTGTCCCTTCTTCCTTAGCTTGTTAGATGTGTGCATGCAAGTAGGTTAGGGGTAGTGCTTTGTTGTTTCAACATGGTATTAGAGCATAGGTTCTTTTGTTCCTCTCTTTTGTAGAATGTATGGATTTCTTTCTTATTTACCATTTCCTTCATTCCATATTTAATCCTTCTAATAAGGGTGTTTTTAAACACTTTTTATCTTTTATCTCCCACCCTCCCATCTCTAAGAATCATTAGCAGTTTTACATTTTGGTTTCTATTGCTTATAACCATCAATTTTGTGAAGAATGCATAACTTAGCATAATTTGTATCATAGAACATTGTATAGAAGGGTAGGGTCTCTCCTTCTTGTCAAAAGGTCCTTTGTGAATGCATGCACACCTGCATGGATAGTGGCCTATTTATTATATCTATTGATCCCTATTACAAAGGCTCACATGCATCCTAGCTTGCACATAAAAGATTGCTTTATGAATATGCTATCAGAGATAAAGAGAGATAATAAATTATCTCCATTGAAATCAATCCCAATTGGAATGACAATCGGTGCCATTTCCTTCTCCTAGTGCACATTATATCTATCTTAGTGTTGTCGTCTAGTACATGAAACAAGTGCAACCATCAGAGTAAAAGAATGAGGGTAGGTTCCACAAGGATTGCGAGTAGGCAAATACAAAACACAAGAAAATAAGGGGGCTAATTGTAGAGTAAACAAAATGAATGCAAACAGTTTTGAATAGTTGTATATTTTTTTAGATTGCAAGACAAAGCTATGTTGCTTTAATCATCATAGAGAAGGTCTTGAGAAACCACAAATAGGCATTGTCACTAAGAAGGACACACTCACATCAAAATCAAGGGAGACTGTGTGCATAACCACAACCTCAAAGGAAGACGATCATTGACCAGCATAGACAAGGTAAATCTCAAATATCTAGCAAATGAATTCAATGGATAGATGCGCTTCTATGATATACATTGTATCTACCTCATGCATATGGTGTCCCAAAGTGGGATAAAAAATTGCAAAAGTTGCATTGTGCATTTCTTCCAACATAGGCTGTTGTAATTGGGAAATTTCTTGCAAAGGTGTATGTCGACATGATTATCCACAAAAAGAAATCATGTTCTTTCATAGGTGCTAACAGAAGAAGTAGGGCATTGCATAATCTCAGAAGATTGAGAGAAAGGCTATCGACACAGGAAAAGAGAAAGGTAGACACCCCATTCCATCTCATCCTGCAAGAAGAATGAACTCCATGCTAATAACAAAATGAAAAGGAGTTGCTCCATTCTATATGCAGAGAGCAAAGCACCATAAGAGCTCAGATGACAAAAGGTGAGAATGGTGAATACTTCTTGCATGAAGCACAATAAGTATGGAGCTTAATCGACTAAGAGTGAACAACAGGAAGGAGGGGTCACAACAGATTGTAAAGCAGGGATGATTGGAAGGAATCGTGCCCATTAGCCATGCAAAAATGTCTCAATTGACATCATTGTTGATTTCCTCCTTGTTTTATGACAAATTTGAACAAACAAAAGGCTACCATATATGCAAAAAAAAAATCTGAGTTGTTTGCAGTATATGAACCACTGTGCTCTTGGGAAAGAGAGAAAATTTCTATCAAGGAGTTCAGTTGCACACTCCATTCAGTTGTGATCAAGGTCTATTCATCTAATATGTTTTTTATTCTTAGAGACAATTCTCTTTCGAATCTATTGACCATCACAATATATTTTTATATCTTGAGATATTTCTTTTCCATCCATTGGTCAAAATCAAGATAAGTGATCAAAATTTTAGAGGTCCATCTGACCCCCATTTTATAGGGAAAGTTTGATATTTATTTCCTAGCTCTCTAAAGAGCTAGTCTTATTTACTATTATAGAATTTTGAATCCTTTCAATTTTCATGTAAAGGGATTAGACATGATCTTTAAAAGAGTAAGACCTTCCCTATGGCTTGTACACATGACACTCAAAGCCCACAACAAAGCCAAGGTTAAAAGCACCACACAAATGGAAGGTGGAAAATGGGTCAAAAGCACTACCTACTCCACGTTGTAAACCCTTGTACATATCTAGGGATCCCATATGTCTTTAGACTCCAAAAACCAATTGGATCATATGTCCATGGAAACCACATGGATGCCATCTATGCATGAAAACCAAGGGATGCCATATGTGGATGCCATGTGTTCAAGTTATTTCTAAGGATCCCATATGTCCTTAGATCTTAAAAACCAATGAACTAAGTGATCCCATCTGTCACTAGTTCCCCACATTAAAAGCAAAAGGGTCATCACATGGAGGGTGGTGTTGAGAGTTCCATGATCCACCCTTTTGTCCAAAGCAAGAATCATTCTCATGCAAGTTCATTTATCATAGATGCAAGAGAATTCTCCCAAAATCCATAGATGCAAGGCCTCCCCTCACTCCTCACAAGCCATTCACTCAAAATCTTGGCAAGAGTGCCCTCACTCTCCTCATGGAGTCTTCATGCTCATAGAGCATTCTATGTTAGTCATTTCCATTTTAATTCATTCATCATGTTCTGTTATCTTTTGTTATTCCTCCTTAGCTTGTTAGATGTGTGCATATGATTATATTAGGAGTATTGATTTGTTATTTCAATAGTAGACATCTCAACAAAATGTAGTTGTCAAAAGCAATAATAGGTCTCTTTTGGAAATAGTGAAGTTTATAGTAAAAAATCAATCTTTATCATAGCTTTCTCCTTGAGGCTATTATGTGTGGAACATATGTACTTAATGGGTGTTTCACCAAAGCATTGCAGTCTATCACTCCATATGAGGCTTGTCATGGGTGCCAACCATCTATCATGTGTTGCTGATCTACATGTCTTTGGTTGTCTGACATATGGATTAGTGCTTGAACAACAACATACAAAATTGGATCATAAAGCAATGAAATGTATTTTTGTTGGGTACATTTTTTAAAGCAAAGACTATTGTCTATATCATCCACATGACAAACACATTTTGGTTAGCCATCATGTTATTTTTGTGGAAGATGCAATTGAAAATTGATTTTCATGTACCAAGGAGACATCACTTAGCTCAACAAATGTGTATTTTTGCCTCTTTTTATAGGTGGACAATCAAGTCCTAATCCAAAATGAGGTAATTTTTTAGCCTTTATAGGTTTCAAATGATGATGTAGATCATTCTATTTTTGATGTAGATTTACATGATGCACTTGATGATGAGAGCACTAAAATAGAAGAGGAAAAGAATATGCCTAAATTATTGGTCTAGAATTTGAGAAATAGCAAATTATATGCACCTTTGTCATAACATACTCATTCAAGTTATCATATTGCTTGCTTTGCATCAAATTCTTATGTAATGATTGTCTAAAGTATTTGTGATGAGAATGAGTTCGTTTCATTTGATGAAGCACAAAATCTAGAAAATTTGATGGTTTCTATGCAATCATAATATGATGCTATTATGAAGAATGGAACTTGGTCCTTATGTGATTATCATAAAGGCAAAAAGGCCATTGGGACAATAGGTATACAGGTTGAAACATAAGTCTCATAGAACAATTGATAGCTATATGGATAAGATTGTTGACAAAAGTTATGCTCAAGAGAAAGGCATTGATTTTGATGAGGCTTTTGCTCCCCACATGCCGAATGATCATTGCTTATAGCATCTATGTACTTAAAGCTCATCATGGTTGGAATGTACATTAGTTGGATAGTAAAACTACATTTTTGAACAATCATCTACATGAAGAAATGTATTTATTTTAGCCACTCCTTTTGTGTAGAAAGGGCATGGAAACAAAGTGTGCAGGTTGAAAAAGGCATCATATGATTTGAAGCAAGAACTATGTGCTTGATATGAGAAGATACATGCATACTTTCTAGCACATGATTTTGAGAAAAATCCAACTAAGAGCACCTTATATGTAAAGCATGGAGATTATCTACATCTTATCATTGTTGTATATGTTGATGATATGATGCTCTTTGGTCCTAATGACAAGCATATTGTTGAATTTAAGGCTAGTTTTCATGCCTCTTTTGAAATGTCAAATTTGGGGCATTTGCATCATTATTTGAGCATTCAGTTTGTGCAAGTTTATGGGGGAATAACTTTGTTTCAGAAAATGTAAATTGACACATTATTACAACATTTTGGCCTATATTTCAAACCTGTTGCAAGTTCCATAAAAAAAAGTTTACAGTTGAGTCTTCATGATATTTGAGATACATCTGATATTGCTGAGCAGGTTTATGCATTGCCCAGGTGTTAAGAATTTACAAGTGGTTAAATGCATCTATCATTATTTGAGTGGCAATCGACTACTTAGATTGTTTTATCCCAAGGTGGATCATTACCTTTAGACTTACATGCTAATTTTGACTCTGACTGGGTTAGTTCCTATGACACTCTTGTGTACACTAGTGGTTTTGTTTTCATGTTTGGTAGCTCATGCATATCTTGGTTGAGCAATAAGCAATCTACTATGGCCATGTCTAATTGTGAGGTTGAGTATAGGGCATCTTTCACTACGACTATTGAGTGTGTGAAACTCAAAAGCCTTTTGGCTGACTTGGGTGTCGGTGAGCCTTATGACATCACCATCTTTACTAACATTTAGAGTGCATTGATAGTTGGGAGGAACCCTTAGTTCCATGCTCAAATAAAGCACATTGAGGTGCACTATCATTATGTCATAGAAACACTCTTTGCTAAAGAGATTGGTTTGGCTTATATGCCCACACTCGATAATGGTGTAGACCTTTTCACAAATGCTCTACCTAGGGAGAATTTCGAATCTTTTTGCAAAGCTTTGGGCTCACTTCCTTTTTTGGATTGATTTCTTTCCACATAGCTTGGAACTTCCTTATATGTGAGTGCTAGCTCCGTGTTCACTGCATCACTCTCAAGGGGGATTCATTGATATATTCAGGTAGTGATGTGTATACACACACTTAGGATTGCAGGGGCATTTTTTCCCTCTTTAGGAGATTCTCCCCTTTGCTTGTATATAATATGGATATAAACCTAATGGGTCACTTATTCTTGTATATTCACTTGGTAATACATTCAGGATTGTGTTGTGCTCCAAGCTTCTTCTTCTTTGTGTTGACCCTGTGCTTTTGTAAATCTCGAATTCCAACACATCTAAGATAAAATGTATTACCTAGATCTTGTAATTTTTCCAAAAATTAAAGGGTCTATTTAACTTTTAGTCTCTTCTACCAAAGTGTATTTATTTCATTATCCTTACCATTATATTCAAGGATATAGTACTATTATGAAAGCATAATTTTGTGTGAGGCGTGGCTTCTAGTTAAATTTCATGTAAGCACAAACAATACGTTCTACTTCTTTACATTGAAGATTCAAACATTTAAGACTCAAACATTGAAGATTCAAAGTCACGTAATCCCCCTTCTATGCACACGTATATTTCTACCATAACTTTATAGTAACTAGAAAATCTTTAACCTCTAAAAATTATTCTTAAACACTTTGCAACTATCATAAACACATAATATAATGAAGATGGTATTATCAACCAAGTATAATGATATTGGTTTCATCTATCATATCATTGATTTTTTATAAACAAATTTATATGATTTATGAAAAAAATCATTAAAAATATTTTTGTTTCTTGTGTTTGTGAGTGTGGTAGAAACCTCTAATAAGTGGATAGGCCAGATTTGAGAGCCTTCCATTTGAATTGCAGTAGTAACGTGTTTCTTTTGTTGGATGGTGGTAGACAAGAAATGATACTACTAGTTGCATATGAATTCCAATCATACTTGTGCAAGGTGGACTAGATGATTTGGAAGTTCCCAATGAAGCAAACACTAAACGATTAAAGAATTCTATAGAAAAAATACAAATAGCCACCTAATGGCTTTGCAATGATTATTTGTAATGATCATTTTAACATCATGAAAATAGCAATCACCTCATCTTATAAGATCCATAGAAGTAGTTCCTTTTTATTTTCAATAATCATATATATTAGGCATAAAGATAGTAGAATATATGATGTATCCCATGTCTGAGTCTTATTTTCTTAAACGAATTGCAAGTTAAAAACATACAAAATGGATTTTTCCTATATCGAATTTCCCCAACAAGGACTTTAGATAAGCATGAGATACATACTTTCATGTTACTAACCTTTACGTTTTTTACTTACTAGGGCACTGATTCTTTCATGTTATAAGTTAATACAATAGAGTTAGTTTCATTTTAACAATCTCTTGGTCTGTATTTCTTGTAGGATAAATGGATCTATAAATTTGTAGTTAATGGTTAAAAAATAGCAAAGAAATAAATTTCTACAATGGGTCTTCTTGTCTTTTGATTCATCTACCTTCCACCATAGACTCATATAAACATAAGAACATTCTTCAACCATTTGATATTTACCTTTTCTTTATCCCTTTTGAAAAACATAAGTAAAATTTTAGATGGATGATTACATGTGCACATAACATATGGAGACGTATTGAATGTACATAACCTTCTAGATATGCTAAATGCCTCACTCTTATGAGGCACATTGGGATGTTAGTTTTTTATTCTCCCATTATGATAAGAAGGCATATGGGTGTCAAGCATTGGTCCATTTCTCATTTTGATGCTCGATGACGTGAAGAGTTAACTTTGGATGGTTAAATAGGGCCTTTGCATGACATTCGTCTTTTTCCTATGTGATAATAGATCAAAATTAGGGGCCTAAAGCAAAAGTTATCCTTCTATATTGAGCAAGGGATATGGATGAGGTTGTTGGAATAATTTTTCCTTATTAATCTTCAAGAATAAGTAAATTGTGACTATTAGTTTCACGTGAATCAAACTCTTCCTTCTTTTCTTATAAAAATGGAGGCTTTGAAATCCATTCTTAATGCATCAAAATTCATGAAACAATTAATAGTTGAGATTGAAGCTCATTTGTACAAAAACCTGATTTCAATAAATATTTTTGATCCCTTCATCGAGAATTCATGCAAATCCCAGTCTAAGCTCAAATCATGGGATCACATACGTGGAAATGTCATCATTCTATGACACTGAAAAGTGATTTTTTCGTTTCAATTTTCTATAGTGGCTTGTATTTTCATCTTAGACTATCATGCTACATTGTGTTCTATGTGGTATATCTGAACATGTCTAAAACATGTTCAAAGATTTCATAATCTTCAAAGCATTCTCTATTAATCAATGGTATGGCTAATCAAGATCAAATTTCAATTTAAGTATACAAACCCTTAGAAGGATATTCAACTAAAACCTTAGCTAGAAGTTGCTAACCATTCCAATCTTAAGAATTTTCAATGTGATTACAATATGCATTAAAATCCCTATGTAACTAGGTGTGAATGTGACCCTCATAGGCTATGTAGATTTACCTCTCCACACTCAACTCAGAGTCCCTCAAAATTGCTATATAAATATTCTATGAATGGGTGAAAGCATGTTAATGTTTACAAAAAGTGATGTCCGAGACATAGTTAATTAGCTGGAAAAACCCGATCCTTCTTAGCTGAACATCGTGCAATAGTTATTGAAAGAGAAGTAAAAGCGAGGTGGTGGGGTGAGACTAGGCCATAGTACACATGCTGGAGTGTGGAGCGTTCATGACGTGGGTTTTTTTTCTTGCTACATGGTGGAGAGTCTGTCGTGGTACCTCATCTCGCCTGAGAGTTTTTTTGCGTAGTGGATTGTTGTCTTTGGAAGCCATACATTCATTATGGAGCGTGCAAGGCAAAAGTTTTCTTGGCTGCTATTTTGTTGATCATGTGCTGTTGTAATGAGTCACGACCGAATCTTTTAGTGATTGTCTTGATGGGTTATGGAAGACATATGTGCACAACACAAAATCAGAGGCTTTAATCAACTCTAAAGAATCGGTTCTCGCATTTGCTTTTGCTTATTGCGCTTCAGGTTCCCTAACTTTTACGCTGCCAAGAATAGGGTCGACCCAGAAGCTCTGTATTGGATATTATTAGCCCAAGTCAAAGTGGAAAATTGACTCTGTTAAGAGTCAAAAACAAACTTTGGAAGCCACCACTAGCATGTATCCTTGGGACAAAAAAGACATTACAAAGCTTGATGCGATTTCTGTGGGTTGCAAAGTAGGAATGCTTTTCCAACTCCCTGTGTGGAGCATTCATGATGTGGGTTTTTCTGCGTGCTGCATGTTGGAGAGTACGCCGCAGTACCTCATCTTGCCTGGGAGTTTTTCTACGTGTTGCATGTTGAGTGGGGAATAGTGAGAAGGACTCCATCACTATAGGCTTTTTTTTGCATGTTGCATGCTGAGTGGGGAATATTGATAACTATTTTTCTGCACACTACATGTTAGAAAGTACGCCACAATACCTCTTCTTGCTTGTGAGTTTTTCTACGTGCTGCATTTTGAGTGGGAACAGTGAGAGGGACTCCATCACTATACATATTTTTCTACGTGCTTCATCTTGAGTATGTATAGATAACTATTTTTGTGAATATCACATATTTTTGGTTTAGAGATCATTCCTAAAAAGGTAATCCAATTCTTCATATTTGATGATAAGAAGCATGACACCTTTTTCGTGCAATAGTGTTTCCAATTACATTGGCAATGGCTGAGAGAGCTAAACCTTGACTTAAGCCAACATTGGGTATGGTTAGATGGTGTCGCTTCTCATTGTAAAGACTGATGACATTGATTTTATGGTGATCTGTGGGCTCTTGCCCTTGCAAATTTTGTACAATTCCCTCATTAATCTACTTTTCTCCTCTTCTCTAAAAAAAAGGAAGTCATATACTAGTAACATCTTAGATTGTGGATGATTGTTGCAGGTTTAAAAGTATGCGTAACAATGTCCATTTAGTTTCATATTGTTCATTCATTGTATCTAACATCTGAGGTTTTGGATGATTGTTGTAGATTTAAAAGTGATATAACAGGTCTACATACGTAAGTGATGGAGCACATAATGATATCAGATGAGCATACTCAATGTAAAGTCAATATAATAAGGTGGATTGATGAGTGGTAGATGTTGTTGTATTTATGGTTTCTTCATCATTTGTAGTGTGTTGATGTAGGGCAATCTTGGACAAGCGAATTAATGGAAGTTAATACAATACCAGTAGTGGATAGTGATCAGCAAGCATTAAGATGTTATTGGAAGGAAAACAAAAGGAAATATAGAGACACAATAATGTCAAAGTTGGACACTAATGTGGAGGGTAATGCTAATTGCAGTTCAAGCAACTTGGATGGCATTGTGGATAAGATCATCAAGTATTTTAAAATCAATCTAGATACTTATGTTGTGAAGATAAAGTCGAGGCACTAAATAGGATGTTGTAGAGTCCATGTATTGGGAAAATTTTTGATGCAATGGGCAGTAACAAAGATCATGTAACATGTGCCCTTTTCATCAATCTTCGGAATACACTGCAAAGTATGAGAAAGAATTTTGATGACCTTGTGTTGAAGGGTCAACATTGATGATGGCTCTAAATAGTGATGCATATTCATCAACAAATCAAATAAATATTTCAAGACTTTCTAGGGTATTGGGAGTAAGCAGGAAAGTCATCTATGATACGATTGGACGGTTAAGTACAGTTGAGTCTGATCATAGTTTTTTGAAGGCAACTGGTAGGGCAACACGTACCACATGTATCGCACAAGAGGTCAAGCATCTGATTATCACTTTTTGGACAACAGAGAGCTAAGTGTCACCAAATAAGAAGGATATAAGCAGGACCTGACTTGGCACAAATCAATATTTGGAGCATCCTGTTCACCTTCTTGATGTATCTCAGGTAATCCTATTTTCAATCATCAGTTCACGATTTTAGCTAATTATACAAGAACTAGTAACAAGTAGCTTATAGTAACAATCTAATAGTAATAGCTAACTAGTAACAAGCTAATAGTAATAGCTAACTAGTAACAAGGTATTTAGAAATAGCTTATTACAAACAACTAACTAAGAAACTGGCTCGTAAGTAATAGCCAATTAGTAATAAGATAATTAGTACTAGCTAATTACTAATAACCATCCAAGAACCAACTACTTAGTAATAGCTAATCGGTAACAAGATAATTAGTAATAACTAATTACTACCAACTAACCAAGAAGTACCTACTTAATAATAACGAACTCTTAACAAGCTACTTAGTAATAGGTAACTAGTAACAAGCTAATTAGTAATAGATAATTACAAACAACTAACCAAGAACCAACTACTTAGTAATAGCTAAGTAGTAGAAGCTAATTAGTAATAGCTAATTACAAATAGCTAACCAAGAACTAGCTACTTAGTACTATTTAATTACTAACAAGCTAATTAGTAATAGATAATTACTAATGACTAACTAAGCACTAGCTACTTAGTAATAGCTAATTGGTAACAAGCTAATTAGTAATAGATTATTAGTAATAATTAATTACAAATAATTAACCAACGACTAACTACTTAATAATAACTAACTATTAACAAGCTAAATAGTAGTAGCTAATTACTGAGAACTTACTAAGAACGAGCTACTTAGTAATAGGTTACTAGTAGTAAGCTAATTAGTAATAGCTAATTACAAACGACTATCTAAGAACCAACTACTTAGTAATAGCTAATTAGTAACAAGCTACTTAGTAATAGCTAATTAGTAACAAGCTAATTAGCAATAGCTAATTACAAATAGCTAACCAAGAACCAGCTACTTAGTAATAGCTAATAGTAATAAGCTAATTAGTAATAGCTAATTACAAACAACTAACCAATAACCAACTACTTAGTAATAGATAATTACTAACAAGCTAATTAGTAACAAGCTACTTAGTAATAGCTAATTACAAACAGCTAATTGAGAACCAACTACTTAGTAATAGCTAATTACTAACAAGCTAATTAATAACAAGCTAATGAGTAACAAGCTAATTAGTAACAAGATAATTAGTAATACCTAATTACAAACACTTAACTAAGAACCAACGACTTAGTAATAGCTAATTACTAACAAGCTACTTAGTAATAGCTAATTAGTAACAAGCTAATGAGTAACAAGCTAGTTAGTAACAAGCTAATTAGTAACAAGATAATTCGTAATAGCTAATCAGTAACAAGCTAATGAGTAACAAGCTAGTTAGTAACAAGCTAATTAGTAACAAGCTAATTAGTAACAAGCTAATTAGTAATAGCTAATTAGTAGCAAGCTAATTAGTAATAACTAATTCGTAACAAGCTAATGAGTAACAAGCTAATTAGTAACAAGCTAATTAATAACAAGCTAATCGGTAATAGCTAATTAGTAACAAGCCAATTAGTAATAGCTAATTACAAACAACTAACCAAGAACCATCTACTTAGTAATAGCTCATTGGTAACAATCTAATTAGTAATAGCTAATTAGTAAGAAGCTAATTAGTAACAAGTTAATTAGTAACAAGCTAATTAGTAATAGCTAATTACAAACAGCTAACCAACAACTAGCTACTTAGTAATATCTGATTAGTAACAAGCTAATTAGTAATAGCTAATTACAAACAGCTAACCAAGAACCAACTTCTTAGTAGTAGCTAATTGCTAACAAGCTAATTGTTCTTAGTAATAGCTAATTACTGAGAACTAACTAAGAACCAACCACTTAGTAATAGCTAATTACAAATAGCTAACCAAGAACCAACTACTTAATAATAGTTAATTACTAACAAGCTAATTAGTAATAGCTAATTATTGAGAACTAACTAGTAACAATCTAACACCTTGTAACAACTAACCACCAACTACTTTGTAATAGCAAACTGATAACTAGCTAACTAATGACTACTAAGAACCACTTGTTTGTGTAATGTAGATGGAGCTATTTATACACTCCAAACAATTGCATCCAATGATAAATATCCAGCTTCAAAAGTTTGAATAATTGAAGCCATATTTTGTTAAGAGATTGAAAGACAGATTCACATGTTGCTACATTTATCAGGTTCAAATGTCATACCTTAAGGATGCAATCAATCTCCTACGTCAATCAAGCTCGGTCGTGCATAGCTGTCTCTGTAAATGTGATTGTTCTATTTGTCAAGTAGGGAAGACATCAAGGTGCAATGCTTCAACAACTACATTTCGATCGACTAGTAGCAGTATAGAGAGTATTCTATGTCCACGTCAAAATGATATCACATTCCACCAGTACAAATGTGTGATGGGTGAGTGCTTTGATTGCCGAGTAGGATATTTTAAGTGGTGTCCGAGAGAGACTAGCATTGAAAAAAAGTGGTGTCCTGTAAAGATCTTTGAAGATGTCACGTCAATGTATGAAGGAAAAGTTCATAAAAGGAACGAATTGATAAAGAGGAAGACAAGTCCTAAATTTGTAACAAGATTATTTGAGAAAACTCTAAAGAAATTAATCAAGCATAATTTCATTTATTTATGGCAATCAAACCAGTCTAAGATGTGTGTCTCTGAATTCCCAAGCGATGTTGTGGTTTTAGTGGTTGATTTTGCAGAAAACTATACATTCCACGAGCAAAATTAAATACAATATATGCATTTGTGGTCTATATAGGTAAGTATTTTTTGCATATCACTTTTTTTTTTGGAGGGTATTCCTAAAAAGCTAATCCACTTCTTCATATCTGATGACAAGAAGCATGACACCCTTTTTGTGCAACATTGTTTCCAATTACATTGGCAATGGTTGAGAGAGCTAAACCTTGAATTAAGCCAACATTGGGTATGGTCAGATGGTGCAACTTCTCAATTTAAAGCTAAATGTCCATTTTACTTTGTAGGAAGATATACAGGGCTAACAGACATAACTATGATATGGAACTTCTTTGACTCAGGGCACAAGAAGGGAGAACATGATGGCGCAGGTGCAATTGTGAAAAGGGCGCTAACCCATGAACAACTTAAACCTGAAGGTGCAATGCTGAAGTGTGTTGCATATGTTGTGAAATTTCTCAGGGGACATTTGTTAGAGTCAAAAGGGAGAGATGTCACACGGGTCTTCAGGGAAGTGAACATTGACGAAGTGAACAGGGAGAAGGCTTGGGATTGTAAGGGGATATCTCAAGTTCGATCCTTGCTTTTAGATTCGTGGCTATTCAAGGTTAGGTGGACATTGCATTGGTGTCAGAGAACTAACATGTTATTGCTTTCATTGTATCCATGGTCAGTGGAAAAGATGCATCAACAAATGCCACATTCAAAATTGGGTGTACCATACTTTGACTCCTACCAGTGAGTCAGATGAAGGAAAAGACTCATCCTTTTCCAATTTTACATTTGAAGGTGATGGAAACTACCTATTAGATGCATTGGTAATGGATGAAAACTTTGCAGTCAATGCAGAAGAGGACAATGATGAAGGTGCACATTTCTATTTATTAAAGTGCACACAAGGAAAATAGTTCAGTCCGAAGAATGTAATGGATGCATGGAACAACCTGATAGCTTCAGGAACATATTATGTGGTGGGTTTATTTTATGAGAGACTAGAAGAAAATGTCTACAGATTGTTAGAAACAAGACCACCAGCTTATATGTATTCCCATCTTTAAGATGCATTAAAATACCCATGTCACAAGTCCACAATTGTACAGACATGTTTACCATAAATGGTGATGTGTATGAGGCTGTTTATAATAGTATGCCCTGGAATTTGTAATATCCATGTGATGGTGGACAACTTTTTTGTCTGGCACTATGTAGTACACGATTTGACTAGATAATTATAAACTAGTTTCTTTAGTAACCATTTCTGTGCTGAGAAGTTCAATCAAGTGGAACATCTATTGCCTCCCTAATAAAGCTACTAAATGGATAGCTAGATCCCTGGATCCTTCAGACATATGGGCTAACCTCATAAAAAGAGACACTAAACATTTTTAAATAGAAAACTATAAATCCTGGCTCTTTATGGGATATTATTGTGTCTCCTCACTATTTTGTTGTTGTAGGGAGTTCCCTTTGTTTTAGATTATGGAAGGCTTGGATGGAGGTTAAAAAGGCATGTTGCCCTAATGAGAAGTACTTTACTCATTCTGACTTTTTTCTTCAAGAAAGCATCTGGATTGGATGGCTATCTTTGTGGAACAATTGCAAAATGGGAATCAAAGAGCACAAGTGTTGCAAGAAGGGATACTCTAGCTGGAATGAACTCACTATCAATGGTGGGGTCATTCAAGACTCTGCTATAATGGATATCACTCACTTATCTCATGCTTATCTTCAGGTATTGCTGCTGCAGGAGAGGCTTCTTCAATGCACTTCCCATAGGCATGTTCACCTTGCTGATGTTGCCAGATATATGTTGCGGAAATTCAAGAGGTGTGGAGGGTTCAAAAACATTGTAGTGAGGTGTCTTCTTGCTATCAAGACAACCCCTCCTAAGGATTTTCAACTATCTAAACATCTGTATAACACCTCCCCCAACCAGTGGAGAGATTCATTACTTAAGTTGTACTCTAGTTCCATATTTGACATGATTTTCTCATGTACATGAGCTTGTGTATCAGGAACCTTTGTATCTCTCTGACTTGTATCCTGCCAGATGTATGTCTCCTGCTCCAGCAGTATTTGCTGACTATTTATTGTAATCTGGGACCCTTGTGTGGGATCCTGCCCTCTGTACACTTACACATACCATCATTAATCTAATCTTCTTATTGTCTCAAAAAAAAAGCTAGAGTGCTTATTTGTATTTGGTGAGGGTTTGCCCCTAGCACACTTTGTAACTCTTCTATATTAATATTCATTTTTTTTGTTCTCTAAAAAAAAAAGAACTTGGCTCAATTCAGTTGGATTGACTCTTCGCCTCTTGAGGCGGGGGTGGGGGCTCAATCCCTGGCTACGGCAAGACACTATGAAACTCGTCTAGCCCTTGCTTTGTGGGATACGGGGTTCCCATGGGTACTATGCCCGTTCACTTTTACAATTGCAATTTCAAAATTAGATTATGAGGGAGTAGGCTTCGGCTGAACCTCCATTTTAAAAGAAAAAAAACATGGTAGCTTACCCCCCTCAGAACAAAACAACCACCCTTGAAACAAATGAATTGATGTGAGGGTGGAAGCATGATTTTAGAAGGAAATGCCATTTATGTACCATCGGCATAGTTTGAATCCACCCCTAGACTTAAAAGTTTCTTTTTAATGGAAAACAGAGATTAAATTAAATTTAGGAAACATTGTACAACTGTGTAGGGGCATGCCCTCTTGGGACAATACATCTTAGAGAGAGTGACTCTCCACTATTGGTATCTAACATAACATATGATTTTTGAATAAATGTGTTGATGCATAGGAGCATCAGAGATACTAGAAAGGTAAGCATGTCCAACAAACTTCATTTCTTTCCAACAATTGTAAATTTGATTCCTACTACCATCTCCAAAGCATCTTTTATTTCTTCCAACCCAGATGTTCTATTTGTGCTCTCCATGTGTGCCAAAGTAAGGGATACAACCCATTATTGGTCTGCCAAGGGTGAGGTAGAGATTATTAAGAGGGGACCATAATTTTTGAGCATGAAAGAATTCCATGAACATGTGAGAAAGATCCTCCAACCTGCCACAACTGTTACAATTACCATTCCCCAAATTTAATTTACGTGCTTTGCTCCATGTCCATAGGCCCTGGTGAATGATAAGTCACAATAACATGGAGTGCTTATTCATAGGAGGAAGGGCCCAAATGACCTAAAATCTGTAGGACCATTGATGGGCAGTCCATTTGAGATTCCACTTTTGATTCAGCCTCCTCACCAACTTGGGAAAGGAACCTATTTTTTCCTTGAAATTCTGGAACATATCCATAGCAATCGTATGTAGCTGAAGCTCGTTGTAGTGGTTACACTTCTTCGTGGCTTTCAGGAGCAGCTCCTTCTGATCCATAAGCACCTGTTTACAACCAAGAGATAAATCAACAATTTCATTAATGAAGAAAGGATCCACAATATCCTGCCCAGACATAAGGCTATTCCATGAGTTAAATCATTTTTTCTTGTGCTTATTCATCTTAATAGGCAAAGGAGAAGCTTCTTCAACAATCACCCATCCAATCCATAATGAGTCCTGTGACAAAAACCAGAGATTAGAAGCAAACACTCGATTTAAGGTACAACCCTCTTTAACTTTCATCCAGGCATAGAAATACCTCTAATAATGCCTTGTTCAATTTTATCTTTGAGGAACCATCCCAGAGCATCAGTAGAAATAGCAAACAGAAGAGGAGCAAGGGGACAACCCTGTCTGATAGATCTATAAAGATTGAAGGGTTCAGAAACAGAACCATTCATAGCCACCCTAGAGTTGGCATGACTCAGTGTTTTTGTCTATAATCTCGATTATTTCTGTAATCTCAATTATGTCTGTAATTTTGATTATGGTCTCCATGTATTCCATGATATATAGACAAACTCTCTTCATCAAGAGGAATTAATCTGGAAATAATATCTACATACTCAATACGATTTGGGGCTATTAATCATTTCCAAAGTTGACCACAAAGAGTTCTTGATAGATAGTTAAGTCTTTCACTGATTGTCATCTTTGGTAACGTTAGAAAACATGTTCTAATGTTGTAAAATAACCTGTAAGCATTAGTATCAGTTATCAATGTATTGTCAGACCCATACTCCACATTCTTGTCCCAGAAATGAGCTAGTTTCTTGAAATGGATTGAAAAATTCCAAAAACATTGATCCCTCCCCCAAATATCCATAAATTTCCTCGTGAACTCCGAGAAGATTGTATCAATACATTTGTTAACCTCCTCTAGATCATATGCACTCCAAATCCAGACATTGAAATGTTCAAGGCACCACTGAAGAAAAGCATTACTGTCAAGAAAGGCCTGGTTACTTTGGATATTCATAAATACTTCAACTTCCAGAATCAGAGCCCTAGGTTGTAAATCCTTGTGAATAGTTTTCAATTCTTGTATCTCCTCCTCTGTCACGCCACGTTGAATCTTTGGAGGGTTCCTTTCTATCTCAATAAGTTTTGATTCCATTATCACATGATCCCACCTCTCTCAGTTTTTTGACTTGCCTAGTATTTGTTTAGGCTCTTGATTGCCTTTTGATGTAACACTAGTACAAGATTAGTTTGAGTTGAAACTGATACTTTTTGCTCAACTGCTATTGCAATAAGATTAGTTTGAGTTGAAATAGGACATGTTTAAGCTCAAATAGGATCAGTTTGAGTTGAAATTGATACTTTATTTAGTTTTTTTTCCTTTTGAGCATCTTTGTGCTCAACTTCTATTGTAGTCTGACATTGACTTGTTGAGGATGTAAGAATGTCTTTTGCGGTAGCTGTGGATGGAACTTGGTTCTTTATCTGACCTATAATCCAAACATCATTACAACTTACAATCAATGACATTGTTAGTCTATAAAAAATTGTACAAAATAGGATAAATACAATCAATAACATCGTTACAAAATAGGCTAAATACAAAATCCTATGAGAGATAATCGATTTAGAAAATGTCATGTGTGGATAGTAACCATTACAAAGAGGTGCTGTAAGAAGGTGAACAGTAGAACTAAATAGTGAAATTGGTTTCCTCACTTTGAAACTATTTACTACTATTCAAATCATATCATTGTGAAAAGGCATCATGAGATGAACGATTGTAAAATTCATACAAATGTGTTCCTAATGTTTATGATGGCATTAAGACTTCAAATTATTTCCAAATTGATGCTTAAGTATGGACAAATGCCATTTTGCCCATATAATACCAAAAGATGAATTGTTTACATCATTACAATCAATGACACAGTTGAGCTATCAAATATGTACAGGGTATATAATACGAGGCAGAGACACCAAACTATTTTAATAACATCGATACAAAATAGGCTGATCACAAACTATGATGATAGCTAATAGATTTGGATGATGCCACACATGCGGATAATGATCATTACAAAGGACAATGATGTAAGAGGGTGAACATTGGTACTATTCTTTCAAAATCTCTATATTAGGTACAGTGCCTTCGTTCAAGTGTGACCGAGTAGTCTCTTGCCTTGTAATTGGGTGCAAATGGCTTGGCTTCTTCTGTCGTTTCATAGGTGCTTGCAAATTTATTTTTGCATTTGCCATAAACTGCGCTAGAGTAGCATCCTCTTGTACATGAACACCTACAGCCATTGTTGGGGATCCACACATGTCAGACTCTGAGGCTAGGTTACAATATTTTTGCTTTGAGGAGGTTTCATTTGTAGCATTTGTTTGAAGAACATCTCTATTTGGACTCTAATTGTGAAGAGATGGATAGGTATATGCTTGAAGATGAAGAGGTGTTGCAAAATCCTTGATCTACACCAGCCAAATGAACTCCAAGAGTATATGGTGGGCCCTTTTAGCTTGCCAATGGATGTATTAGACACCCTATGTACCTTGGAAGATCACTCTCAAAAAGATAGATCAAAACAGATAAGTTGGAGTTAGTTGAGAGGTGAAAACTTGCTATTCTTGGTTCATACACCTGTCCAGTGTTTTACATAATTCTCTGAGCACAGTAGAAGTTAGCTTAATTCCTCTTGGGGAAGTCTAGGCAGCTTAAAGAGCTAACTTTCAAGATAAAAAATAATAAACCACACACTGAGAATGAGTTTTAACAAGTGATGACATCATCTTGATTTTCACGGGCTGCTATAGTTTGAGACCAGTGAGTAGAAAAATGAACATAACTCAAAATGTAGGAATCCAATGAATATGAAAATTTTTATGGTTATACTAGACAGCAACAAAATCCAAAAAACTTTAAATCACTGAATTTGAATAAGTAACCACTGAGAAATGGCTCTGACAAGGTGAGTGAAAAAATCGGGTACCTGACAGAGAAGTGAAGATGAACAGACCCTGTTGACTTCAAATGAACATAACTGAAGATTTCAACATCCAAATGACATGAAAATTTGTGAGCATATAGTAGACTTATAGAGCTAACTTTATCAAGTTAAATTACTGAAAATGATGCACCAAGCTCAGAGAAAACATCTCTGCAATCTGACTGAGAAAACTAAGAGTAATGGCAGTGAGTAGTACACTTCACAAGAACATGGAAATATGAACCCAAATGATCATGAAAATGAAAGTATATTGCTTGTACAATACAATGGACTTACTGATACATATTTGTGCCTTGTAATCACACCTTGATATGGCATAAAGCTCAGCCCTTGGAGGTCTTCACATAGGTCTCTCTAACCACGACTAAAACTGTCATCTATTTATAGTTGAGTTTGGGAGGCTAACTTCCCTCAATCACTCTCCAATCAATCAGTGATTGATTTGATTCTCTACCTACCACAAATCACGAATTCGTGGCTCCTCTTTCCCTTTTTGATCATGGGGACTCAACCACTTAAGATTCTTTTACTTTTACATTAAGTAAACTCTTCAAAAGTTACAAGAGGTAGTTCACAAGTGAACTTTACATAGTCTTCATTTTGAAGCTTCTTATATGACTTTGTGGGACTCAAGCCAATACTTAGGCTTGTCATAGACTTGCTCCAACACTAATTAGGATCAAAAGTTGGATTCTGCAGATGACCTTTGTTTGAACAAACAACGGGATCATTATCAACTACAGAGTTGTGACTAGCTAGATGAATATTTGAGCTGCTAACTGGATCAAGAACATTCTCAATCATTCTGTCTAGAACACTATGAAAGTCAATGCGTGTGGAGTCTGCATCATGCATGTTGTCAATTGGACAAGGATTGACACTAGCATCCATTACAGATGGTGTTTGTAGGAAGGATGTAATATTTTGTTTCTCTTTCGATTATGAATATTGGGAATAAGTCATACTTTCAGCAAATGGTGTACGTCCAACATTCTCACTTGTCCCAAGCTCCCTATCATATGCAGCATTAGCATTGTTGGTAATTGTTCCTATTGAGGTACGAGCATCTTCTTAGCACAATGAAACCAGCTAGATTAGTGTTCCACTAGCGGGTTAAAGAGTAAGAAAGAGATAGTTGATGGATGACTTATTGCAAACAACTAATGAAAAACTAGATCCTTAGTGATCACGAATTAGTAACAAGCTAATTAGTAATAGCTAACTACTAACAACTATTGAACAATCAACTACTTAGTAATAGCTAATTAGTAACAAGCTAATTAGTAATAAATAGTTACGAACAACTAACCAGGAACTAGTTACTTCCTAATAGCTACTTAGTAACAAGCTAATTAGTAATGGCTAATTCGTAATAGCGAATGAATAATACCTAATTAGTAATAGCTAATTTGTAATAGCTAATTCATCATAGCTAATTATTAATAGCTAATTGGTAATAGCTAATTCGTAATAGCTAATCATTAATAGCTAATCAATAATACATAATCAATAATAGCTAGTTAGTAATAGCTACTTATTAATAGCTGATCAATAATAGGTAATCAATAATAGCTAATTAGTAATAGCTACTTATTAATAGCTAGTTCGTAATAGCTAATTGATAATAGCCAATTCGTAATAGCTAATTCGTAATAGCTAATTCGCTAATTCGTAATAGCTAGTCAATAATAGCTAATTAGTAATAGCTAATAAGTAATAACTAATCAATAACAATTAATCAGTATAATAGCTAATTAGTAATAAGCTAATTAGTAGTAGCTAATCAATAATAACTAATTAGTAATAGCTAACTCATAATAGCTAATTTGTTATAGCTAATTTGTAATAGCTAATCAGTAATAGCTAACCAGTAATAGCTAATTAGTAATAGCTAATAGCTAATTAATAATTGCAAATTAGTGACAAGCTAACTAGTAATAGCTAGGTATTGGCAGCAGTCAAGGAACTGAAGGACTCACAAGACAAGGAAGCCAACGAAGGGAGTCAGAACGAAGAGAAGGCACAAGCAGACAGAGTAGTCAACGAAGATCTGGCAAGTAGGCCATTATTTTTTCATGAAGCCAAAGCATATCAAAGAGGCGGACACACAAGGAGAAGGAGCAAGTAGGGAGCTCAAAGAAATGTATGTCAAACTGTTAGAAGAAATCCCTACAAAAATAGTGATTTTCATCACTAAAAATCATTGTAAATATCCTTTCATATTTTTGTAGCTCCATTTTGTGCAAGCCAAGGAGTCCTTGGGCTTGAGGAGCATTAGAAGTAGCTACCTAACAGTTTTCATATTTTTTAGACTTCGTTTGAGCTTTCAAATAGGCCCTAGAACCTAATTTTTAACTAGGCCAGACACTAGGTCTCGACAGGGCCGAACACTAGTCAAAAACTATAAATAGAGCTAGAGAGATCATTTTTGAGGTTAGCTTGTAATAGATTTGAACTTATATGAGTATTTTGAAAGTAATCCATTAGGGGAAAAAATGAACCTTGCATGGGCCTTGTAAGGATTCCTAATTTTTAGGGATTAAAATGATTAATCTTGTGGATTAAGGGACCAAACAAAACCACTAGTGGTATTTACAAATAGAAAAGTATTTGATATTTTTTGTCAGAGAGGTAATGTCAGAAATTCGTGGGTTTTTGGAAGTATTCAAGCAGAGCCGATTGCACACTCTTTGCACAAACGTGGACCCTTGGATCAAGGCGAAATCCCATGGGATTCCGCGTTGGGGGCTGATCTATATGTGAGAAGAGATGCGCGCCGTTAGATCTAGAGAAAATCGGTATGATTCAATGGTTGAGATTAAGACGCAGGTATATCTAGAGAGATAATGTCAGATTTTTGTGGGTTTTTGGAAGTATTCAAGCAGAGCCAACTTCACACTCTCTGCACAAACGTGGACCGATGGATCAAGTCGAAATCCCATGGCATTCCGCATTTTGGGCTGATCTATATTTGCGAACAGATGCGCGTTGTTAGATCGAAAGAGAATCGGATGGTGGAGGAGCAAAGGCGCCCTCACTCTTTGATCCTTCAAATCTCCACCCTCAGATGCTTATTAGATCTAATGGCATACATTGAAAGCGCCTTTTGGCTTCGAAAAACAATCTCTGCCGTCCGATTCAAGGGCCAATCGAATGGTCATAAACCAAAGGCGCCTTTTTTCAGCTATATTTCATCTAAACCATTGAATCTCTTTCTAATCCAAGGGTTATAATTCATCTTCAAGCCTTTCGAAACCACTAAAGTAAGAAAACCACCGGTTCAAGCTGTTTTTCTCCTATTTGACCAAGCCAAAACAAGGGAAGCCTATGCCTAGTCTAGGTGATTAAGGTACTAGACTGTGTCCACCACCCTCTTCTCATTGGTCCATCACTAATCACTCCCTAATCTAAAAGGCCCATGCAGGGTTCATTTTTTCCCCTAATGCTAAAAGAACTCCATTGTCTTTCTCTTTGTCTTGCCGTGTGTGCGCGTGTGTGTGTATGTGTGTGCATGTTGGTGTCCTTGTCACTCACGCACTGGTGCCTTCACTTGCTCGAGGTCATCATACCATCCTCACGTCTTCCCGGATTGACATTAAAGGAGGTGCTACTCATCATTGAGCTACACCAAATTTTGGTGCCATTGCCGGGATCGTGCTTTGAGGACGAACGTGTGATGGTAAGACGTAGAGTTGAGACGTTGGCATTGTAGGTAAATTCTCTACTTTTTCTTATTTTTCTCTTCCTTACTTCACCATCATCATCACCATCTCCCACCTCCATCTCCATCATCGCGAAAATTTCAGTTTTTGATTATATCACCTTCTCCCCTCCATTTCCCTCATTCCACTTGTGAGAGAGAGCAAGAGAGCAATTTGTGTGCACTATTTTTGTATGTTTCTTGAGTTTTCTTGCAGGATCTGGCTGTCCCATCATCTCCAGCACTCTGCACAGGTACGGAAAAGCTCGAAACTATCTCTGTGTCGCCGACCTCTGTCGATTGCGATCGACAGAAAAATCGCCTATTTGGTAAGACAAAGTACACCATAATGATGCACATGATGAGCACATCCTAAATCACTAAACACAGTAAAAAAATTCCGAGTTTCTCTGTTAATCGCGACCGACAGACCTGTCAATCGCGATCGACAGGCCTGTCAATCATGACCGACAGACCCCACAACCGACCGACTACCACGTAGGATTCAGTCAATCGCGATTGACACCGTCGATCGCGATTGACTGAAAGTTGACGATTGACACCATAACTCACGTTGCCACGTGTCCATCACGACGGACACATCCCCGATCGACTGAAATCACGACGAAAATCTC
This sequence comes from Ceratopteris richardii, assembly GCA_020310875.1. Taxonomy (NCBI): domain Eukaryota; kingdom Viridiplantae; phylum Streptophyta; class Polypodiopsida; order Polypodiales; family Pteridaceae; genus Ceratopteris; species Ceratopteris richardii. The sequence continues at coordinate 38,073,827 of CM035439.1, read as the reverse complement.
GAAAAAAGTATCGATCACGATTGACACCATCGATTGCGATTGACAGGACTCACGACCGACTCTGTTGATCGTGATTGACACTATCCATCGGGACTGACGTGTCAATCACGACCGATAGGCCCTAACGGACACCTCTGTCAATCGCGATTGAGAGACCTGTTGATCGTGATTGATAGGCTTTTTCGGCCAAATTTCTAGGGTTTTTTTGTCAAATCTTTGGGGTAATTTTGGGCATACTTAGCAAGCCATTAGTGATTTGTGAGGTCCCTACACTTGCATTTTGGAGAAAAATCCTGTGAGCTGTCAGCCTGTTTGAACCCTGTTTTAACCCTAGAACCCTGAACAGTTATAACTTTCTCATACAAAATCCGTTCGGGGTGATCTTAAGCTTGTTGGAAAGCTCGTGGGGAGTACAACCAAAACTTCTACTGGTTACGATAAAATTAATATCACGATTATTAGATAGGGTATTTTGAAGTTGACCATACCCCGGGGTGGGAAAATTGAAGGATCCTTGGGGATTGTTTTCCATAAAGGCAAAGGGAAATTTGGTTTGTGAATTACATGCATGAAGGTGATCTGTCTGTCATTTGAATTTAAGTCTTGAGCTAATCTTGGGACTCTTACAGGTCCATTGAGAGCACTCAAAGGCATCCAAAGCAAGGGTTTTTTGCAAGCTTGAAAACCGGGTTCTTGAGCACCAAAAAGCAAGGGATCAACAAGTAAGGTTGGAATATCCCCAACTCCCTCTGTCAATTCCTAGCTTAGGCTAAGTACGAATAGTGCTAGAAGTAAGCGAGGGTGACGATAGGCATTTATCAAGTTGAAGACTACCTAAATACTCAAGTTCAAGCTAAAAAGCATAATCTCTGTACGGTCAATAACTTAAAGGAAAAGAACCTAACGTGGAACGATCAACTTAAAGTACGAAAAACACTAAAATATTCCTGTCGACGCGACATCAAACAAGATCATAAACACGATAATCAACTTAAAAAAGAATCAAGTGACTGATACAAAAGAACTCAGCAACGAGGTTGTACCTTGGGTAAAAATTGGGATTGCTCAGCTAAGCATATGAACCTTAGATCAAGACGACACCTAGGGAGAGATAGACAAAGTCTTAGGTCTTCAGAGGCTAGTGTTAATCATACTTCTAGGTCTTGGGCCCAACAGCTGAGCCATTATTTGCACTACCCTAGCTCTGAAACTAGTGAGTCAGAGATGTCCCACGGTATGGAGAGACCTACAGGAAGTTCAGGAGTGCCATATTTACATAGGGTAGAAGGCCCTTACAAGACGCAACTCGAATACCTTAGGACCAACCGATTAGGTGCTAGCATCTATGAGGACGGCCTAGGAAGATCTGTGGTCCAGATTAAAAACCATGACCAATCCATTGGACTAGAACATCGAGCGGTCAAGTTTGAAAATGGAGCATACCTAGACAAGAAAGGAACCATATATGTAGTCACCAGTCATCCACATAGGACAGAAGAATTTGGAAATGTGATCCCAGAAACGGACTTAGGTGACCTGGAGCAAGGAAACATGGGTGTAGAACCTAGAACCCCCCAAGGCAAATCTATTCTCACTAGGATTATCACGCCAGAGTGGATTCCCCAAGACAATAAGAGCATAGATCTGCTATGAACCGAGAGACTGATGAAGCCTTTTGGAGGTATAAATCCCAGCAGCCAAATGAGGTAGGAACAATCATGATATATGAGTTCAAAGATCCTGATAGCCTAGGCAGAGTGACCTGCTTAGATCACGCATCAGAGAGGATCTTTGTGGTTACAGAAAATGATAGGCATGCTTACACTTGGAAAGGTGAATTTATTTTCCCCCAACCAAGATCTAATGTGTCCTATGGTCACCCCGGAGCTGGAACATCCCAAGCTCATGGAGGTCAAAGAGACAGACATAGAGATAGACCTGAGGTAAGCTTTGCCAACCCAGTGGAAAGAGAAATAACGAGAACATAAACAAATACAGCGGAACCTGAGGGACTTAGAGCCCCAAGGAACCAAAGGAATGCTGATGATTTCCCTCTGCCAAGGCCTAGGGAACACACAAGAACCTTGAGACCTACACAACTGGTTAAGTCCATGAAGAACTATTTCGATGGCACAGGAGACCCATATGATCATGTGGCTGAGTTTAGGCAAGTCTTGAGAGCTCAACAAGTTGAGGACCTATTCATGTAGTATAATGCCTTTGGTCTAACCCTTAGGAACACAGCTCTTACGTGGTTTCAACCATTGAATCAGAGATAGTTCAGGAGCATAGACCAACTCTTAGAGGCTTTCATCACTGAATTCTTCAAAAGTGGCATAAGGCATAATACTTCCTCATTGATACATAGCTTCAAGCAGACCCCTCAAGAGATCGTGAGACTTGCACCCATCAAGGATACCACAAGGCAATTCTGGACTCTGGTGCAGGAGTTGCAATTGCTACCACTTCCCTATGGAAGCGTTGGGGCAAGCCAGCACTCAGGCCCACGAGGATGAAATGGCAGATGGCTGATGGTCACATAGAGAGGCCTTTAGGACTACTAGAAGGAATAACTCTCACTACTTGTGGTGTAGAGTTTGAGCACACATTTGCTATCTGTGACTTTAGTAAGAACCATGCCTATGAGATGATTTTGGGAACACCATTTATGCGACAGTTGCAAGTGGTACAAGATTGGGGAACCAATTCCTTGTACTTGCAACACTTAGGTGTTACGACCAAAGTGAATCTCAAAGATTACTCACATAGAGATGTCCCTCCTATCCAATGGAATCCCATCCATAGAGCCAAAGATGATACGGAGTCTGTGCATTCCATAGGATCAGGATCCTCATGGATGCATGAAGACACCCACTTATGGATGTGCAAAGTAGCAGTAGAAGAAGAGAAAAGAGAAAAAAGCCAGAGAGGTAGGTGCGAAGGAAACACATAGATCGATTCAAGACCCAGCCTATGCACCTATAGTATTTCCGGACAAAGAATTTGAACCTCACGGCTAGGCAGAAATTTTAGCAACAATGGATGTAGCCATCAATGAAGAACAATGGACACCCCACTATGATGAGGATGGCTATGACATTTCAGTCTTCGCCATAGAGCCAAACATGGGAGATGCAGTTTTAGAAGAGTGCGATCCTAACCCTGATGCATTTGAGGATGCAAGTGACTCCGATGTAGAGTCAATCATTATGGACCCACCTTTTGCATCAGAGGAAGAATACTTCTATGAAATAGAATTTCAACCCCAGAGACATGGAGAGCTCACCAATGACGTAAGGCTAACCACACAAGTGACCCCTAAGAATGAAGGAAAGAAAAGAAGGAAGAGAGAAGTCACACCAGAAGAGGAAGAATCTTTGTTTGAGGTCCCTGCCAATTTTAAAAAGTATGAGATAGATGACAGGAGAGTCATGATAAGAATGCCTAAACGCAAGGCACAATCAGGAGAGGCCTATGATAACAAAGAAACCACCAAGAAAATAGTGGTAGCCCTAGAAGAAGGAGAGGAGAGATGCACGTACATAGGCCATGACCTAACAGAGGAAGAAGAGCATGCGTTAATAGCCTTGCTAAGAGAATACAGAGATGTATTCGCTTGGAGTTACAAGGATTTGAAAGGTGTAGACCCGGACATATGCTCACACACTATCCCCATGACCTCAGATGCTAAACCTTCTAAGCAAAAGCCATACACATACAATGATAATTATGCTGCCAAGATCAAAGACGAGATAGATCGTCTAGTAGAAGTTGGATTTATCTATGAGATTGAGCACACCGAGTGGGTATCCCCCATTGTAGTTGTGCCCAAGAAGAATGGAAATTTACACGTGTGCATTAACTTGAAGAAGGTTAATGCAGCCACTATTCTAGACAACTATCCGCTTCCTATCACTGAGCATCTGCTAGAAAGAGTAGCAGGCAAGGAAGTGTACAACTTCCTTGATGGATTTTTGGGCTACAATCAGGTAGCCATTCCCATCGAGAAAGAGACTATGGTTCCCGACAACATGAAGAACAGGAATCTGACGAAACTAAAGGACATGGTGGCAATGACACCTACTATTGCCGTTCATCTTCGAATGTGCATGGAGCATTTCGCATTCCCCGCGCAAGAGAGGTTCACAATGCCACCCAAGAAGATATGGTTCAGTTTGATGTGCTAGTTCAAAGGGCACTTATTTGGACCAGGGTGCAAGAATTCCAACGTAGACTATCCACCGTAGGGCCTCCATCCAAGAAAATGAGAGGCGCAATTCAGATGCCCTGTGCACAGGCCCGCGGTGCAACAGTGACACCAGAGACAACTCCACGACTTCCAAGGCGTGTGCAACCCTTCACTATCAGATTACCAAGACATAGTACAGACGGACCGAATTTGGTGTTTCCACCTATACCAACCGACTTAGAGTTTCCTCATGGATTTACATTGGAAGATCTAACTGATGAAGAGGTAGCCAGAATAATCAATGCTACAAATTTAGAAGTGGAGGCAGAGAAGGCAAGCGGGCAACAGACAGTCACAGACCAAACCCACCCAGTCCAACCAGACGTAGTCGAAGTGGAGGATGATGAAGAAGACGAGCAAGAGGAGTGTTGGTGCATGACAATCATCAATTGAAGGATTATGGAGAAATGAAGTCAAGAAGTCAAGAAGAAAACAAAGTCAGATGGTTGAAGGAAGGGCATATTCAGAAAATCCAAAGACATGTACACATATGTACATTAGCTGACTTATACCTTTGTTTAGTCATACACTTGTATATATTCATCTATAAATATGTTAAAAAATGTCGGGGCAATGAGAGCAGAAGAAGATTAGAGAATAGGGAGAGAGAAATTAGTGTCATTAGACACATTGTAAGTGAGTGAATCATCCATCCTCACTAGTATGTAATTTTCTGAAGAAATCGAAAAATTTGCGCCCGATGTTTAGCAGTCTGCTCCTTCTGTGTTTAATCTTTTGAGAAATCCTTCTGCACGTATCTAAGTCCATAGCTAATCTATCTATGGCTAGAATTTGAGAGGTTAATTGCAATCAGGTTGAGAGAATTTTGATTAGGAACATTCATATGTAAGAATGTTCTAAGAGTCGAAAAATCTGGCGCACATTTCATCTTCAAAGAAATGGTCAGTGCTCAGTCCACAGTGTAAAGTTTTACACAAGTGAGGGCTCAAAATCTAAGTTGGAAGGTAAGCCATCTATGGCTAGAAGATCTTGATCAAACGGGTTCAGAGTTGGGAGAACGAGTGCTAAGAAGTTGCAGGTGTCAAAGTCGTCATTGCAAGGAAGCAGTTTCAGACATAGGTAAAGTGTTTCACACATTTCTCACAGTATACTCAATCATTCTGAGAGATTTAACTTGGTAAAGTTGCGCAACCTTAAGGCGAAGTGGTGTGCAAAGTTTTATAAAAAACTTTACAGGATTGATTAGTCAATGAGTGATTAATCTGCAACAGACTTTTCTGAAGAAGTTGAATTTTTCAGAATAATCAATTTTCTGATAAATTGGTGAATAATCTCTAAGTTTGGTGGAGTCTAAAGTTGATCTTGATATAGAGGTGATCTAAATTCAAGGTCAACTTGTTCTTTTGGAGATTAACACTCTCCATCAGTGGTATCAGAGCAGGTTGTGTCAAAATTGAAGTGAAGGAGACTCCAACTATTGCAGAAATACAAAACTTTACATTTCGAAGGTGCAAAAGGTCAAAGTGTGAAGAAAGATCAAAGGAAGACATACAAAGAGCATCAAAAGGATCAGAAGAAGCAACATTCGAAGTAAAGGTACATTCATTATCTGTAAAGGTTAAAAATTTGAAGCTACAGGTGAAGTAAAGATGGGAGATAGTCTCCAAATTGAGAAGCTGGATAGAGAGAACTATCCTGCATGGTCTATGAGGATGGAAGCTCATCTTATGAGCAAAGATTTGATAGGATATATCACAGGAGATGAAGAAAAGCCAGAATTCAGAGATCCTAGTGTTCCAACTAGGGAGGAGCTTGCAGATTTGAAGAATTGGATGAAGAAGGATGCTCAAGCAAGAAGCATCATCTACATGGCAGTTAATGACTATTTGCTTCCTCACATTAGAGGACTTGAAAGTGCATGTGACATTTGGAATGCTTTGGAAGAGCATTTCCAAAATACAACCAAATCAAGGAAGGCTTCATTATGGGCAGAGTTTACTACCTTCAAGAAGAAGGCCTCACAATCAATTTCTGATTATGTGACAAAGATGAAGGACATTGCAGATTCTTTAGGTGCAGTGGATGAAGATATTGAAGAAGACAAATTGGTAAGACAAATACTCACAGGGCTAAGAGGAGATGAGAAGTGGAAGCCCTTCATTTTATCTACAGAACTTTCATTAGATCACTTTACTCCTGACTTGAATCAATTGTTAGGTCATATGCTAACTTTTGAGAATGATGTCAAAGGAGATGTTGATAAGAGTGCAGGTCATGCAATGTATTCTAAAGACAAGAAGAAAGCCAACAAAGGAAAGCAACAATCAGGTGAAGAAGAAGGTACTTCAAACCAAGCAAACTTCATAAGAGGAAGAGGAAATGGCAGAAGTAGAGGAAGAGGCAGAAACAACAAAGAGAATGCAAGAGCTTGTTGGATATGTGGTAAGACCAATCATCTATCTCATGATTGTTGGCATAATAATCAAAACAATGGTAATTATCAGAACTTTAATCAAAGAGCAAGAGGTGGTAGATTTCAGAGAGGAAATTTCAGAGGTAGAGGTGGTAGGAATTCTTTTGGAAGAGGTGGTGGAAGAAACTTCCAAAGTCAATCCTATAATAACACCTACTACAACTATGCATCAGATCAAAAGGAGGACTCGACTCTCATTATGAATACATGTGAAACTTCACATGAGGACATGAGAGTGTTTTATATTGATTCAGGATGTAGTAATCATTTGAGTGGAAATATTGCTTTGATGACTGACCTAGATCATAATGCAATTAATTATACAGTGCAGACAGGTGATAATACAAAGCATAAGGTAAAGTCAATTGGTTCAGTCAAAGCTAAGGATGGGAGCACTCTTCTGAGTAAGGTACTTTATGTTCCCACAATTCCAAAGAATTTGATCAGTGTAGGTCAAATTGTGGAAAAAGGATATGAGGTAAGGTTCACCAATGATGGAGTTTATGTGGAAGACCCTAGTCAAGGGTATAAACAAATTATTGCAGGAAAGAAAGAAGGAAGACTCTTCACATTGAAGGTACAAGGAAATGTTGGACATGCTATGTTCACATATGGAGAGCAGAAGGTGTCAGAATTGGATCTTTGGCACAAAAGACTTGGACACTTTAATGAAAGAGGTATCAAAGAAATGATTAACAATGATTCAGTGCTTGGAATGCCTAACATTGCAGGTCAACACATGACATACAGATGTGAGGCATGTCAATTAGGTAAGGCTCATAAGCAATCCTATTCCAAGCATGGATTTATGTATTCAGAAAGACTTGAATTGGTGCATACAGATGTGTGGGGTCCTTCAAAGGACTTTAGTATAAATGGTTCAAGATATTATGTCATATATGTTGATGATGCTACCAGGTGGATCACAATTTATGTGATTAAAGAAAAGTCAGAAGTGTTTAATACATTTAAACACTATCATGCATATGCAGAAAGAATTACAGGTCAAAAATTGAAGAGACTAAGGTCAGATGGAGGGGGAGAGTATTTTTCAAATGAGTTCAATGATTATTTGTGGAATGCAAGTATAAAGAGAGAAGTTACTTGCAGGTACTCTCCTCAACAAAATGGGGTAGCAGAAAGAAGAAATAGGACTCTTGTTGAATTTGCAAGGTCCATGATGAAAGAGAAGAATTGCCCAAATTATTTGTGGGCTGAGGCTGTTAATACAGCTACATATTTGGTTAATAGATTGCCTTGTAAAGCTTTGCAGGGTATGACATCATATGAAGCTTGGTGGGGTAAGAAACCTACCTTAGATCATTGCAGAATATTTGGATGCTTGGCATATGCATATGTGCCATCTCAATTGAGGCATAAGTTGGAGCCTAAGGCAGAAAAGTATGTATTCATTGGTTATGATGATAAGCAAATGGGATACAGGTTGTGGAGTCCATCCACAAAGCAATTTATTGTATCCAAGGATGTTACATTTGATGAGCAAGGTACTTGGTATGCAGGTAAATATAATGTACATGCAGATGATGAAGAAGTAGTGGAACAAAGAAAAGGTAAAGCAAAGATTCAATTACTTGATGAAAGTGAGAACAATGAAGTACAGATTGAAGTTGAAGAGAGGCCAAGGTTTGACCCAGAATGTGATGAACCAGAAACTTCAAGAAGTGCAGAAGTTAGGAGGTCATCTAGGCACAAATGGCAACCTACAAGGTATAGCTATGACACTTCATTCTTAACTACTAAAGATTATGCTTATTTGGTAAAAGCAGATGAAGACCCTTCTACATATGAAGAGGCCAAAGGAAAGAAGAATTGAGAAGATGCTATGCAAGAGGAGTATGATGCATTGATAGAGAATCAAACATGGGATTTGGTTCCTAAACCTAATAGTCAGAAAATCATTGGTTGTAAGTGGGTTTACAAAACAAAGAGATTTGCAGATGGAAGTGTGTCTAGGTATAAAGCTAGACTTGTTGTGAAAGGGTATGCACAGACATATGGAGTGGACTATGATGAGACCTATAGTCCTGTGGCAAAGATGACAACCATCAGGACACTCATAGCAATTGCTGCTTGTAAAGGTTGGAAGTTGTCTCAATTAGATGTTAATGGTTACATTTCAGATGAAGTCTACATGGAGCAACCAGATGGGTTCAAAGATCAAGTGAGTCCAAATTATGTGTGTAAGCTCAAGAGAGCTTTGTATGGGTTGAAGCAAGCCCCAAGGGCTTGGAATTATAGGCTTGTAAAATTCTTGAATGATCTTGGATTTCAAGCATCAAAGGCAGATAGTAGCTTGCTAGTCAAAGCAAGTGAAGATGGGTTTATTTATGTTTGTATTTATGTTGATGACATAATACTTACAGGAACAGATGATAAAGGGATACAAATGATCAAGAAGCAGATGGAGAAAGAGTTCAAAATCAGTGATTTGGGGAACCTATCATTCTTCTTGGGAATGGAGATTTCTTATACTCAACATGGAGTATATGTGACCCAAGAAAGGTATCTTAAAAATTTGCTAACCAAATTTAAAATGGAAGATTGTAGGGTTGCACCTACACCTTTGGAAGTGAACCATAAATTGTCTAGGTTTGGAGGAGAAGAGTTCAGAGATATGAAACTTTATCAAAGTTTGGTTGGTAGCTTGATTTATGCTACATTGACAAGGCCTGATTTGTCATATGCAGTTGGTGTGCTTTCACAATTTATGCATTGTCCTAGAAAGGAACATTGGATTGCAGGACAAAGAGTACTTAGGTACATCAAGGGTACACTCAGAGAAGGGTTGTACTATGGGTTTACTTCAGATACAAGAATCAAGATATATAGTGATGCAGATTGGGCAGGTAATGTGGATGATAGAAGATCAACACATGGATACTTGTGCTATGTAGGAGACAAATTGATTTCATGGTGTTCCAAGAAGCAACATACAGTTGCTTTGTCATCTACAGAAGCAGAATATAAAGGTATGGTGGAAGCTGCAAAAGAGGTAATATGGCTAAAGACACTTTTGAAAGTTTTTGATGTGATTCAGAGTACTCCTATTATTTGTGGAGACAATATGAGTTCATTATACTTGGCAGCTAATCCTGTATTTCATGCTAGAACTAAGCATATTGAAATACAGTATCATTTTCTGAGAGAGAAGGTCATTGAGAAAGAGATTGAAGTCATACACACTCCCACAAAAGATCAAGTTGCAGATATGATGACAAAAAGTCTAGATGGACCAAAATTGCAAAGATTCAAGGATATGGCTGGAGTAAAGAAGATAGAGAAGAACCTCAATTAATGATTGAGGGGGAGCTGTTGGTGCATGACAATCATCAATTGAAGGATTATGGAGAAATGAAGTCAAGAAGTCAAGAAGAAAACAAAGTCAGATGGTTGAAGGAAGGGCATATTCAGAAAATCCAAAGACATGTACACATATGTACATTAGCTGACTTATACCTTTGTTTAGTCATACACTTGTATATATTCATCTATAAATATGTTAAAAAATGTCGGGGCAATGAGAGCAGAAGAAGATTAGAGAATAGGGAGAGAGAAATTAGTGTCATTAGACACATTGTAAGTGAGTGAATCATCCATCCTCACTAGTATGTAATTTTCTGAAGAAATCGAAAAATTTGCGCCCGATGTTTAGCAGTCTGCTCCTTCTGTGTTTAATCTTTTGAGAAATCCTTCTGCACGTATCTAAGTCCATAGCTAATCTATCTATGGCTAGAATTTGAGAGGTTAATTGCAATCAGGTTGAGAGAATTTTGATTAGGAACATTCATATGTAAGAATGTTCTAAGAGTCGAAGAATCTGGTGCACATTTCATCTTCAAAGAAATGGTCAGTGCTCAGTCCACAGTGTAAAGTTTTACACAAGTGAGGGCTCAAAATCTAAGTTGGAAGGTAAGCCATCTATGGCTAGAAGATCTTGATCAAACGGGTTCAGAGTTGGGAGAACCAGTGCTAAGAAGTTGCAGGTGTCAAAGTCGTCATTGCAAGGAAGCAGTTTCAGACATAGGTAAAGTGTTTCACACATTTCTCACAGTATACTCAATCATTCTGAGAGATTTAACTTGGTAAAGTTGCGCAACCTTAAGACGAAGTGGTGTGCAAAGTTTTATAAAAAACTTTACAGGATTGATTAGTCAATGAGTGATTAATCTGCAGCAGACTTTTCTGAAGAAGTTGAATTTTTCAGAATAATCAATTTTCTGATAAATTGGTGAATAATCTCTAAGTTTGGTGGTGATCTTGATATAGAGGTGATCTAAATTCAAGGTCAACTTGTTCTTTTGGAGATTAACACTCTCCATCAAGGAGGACCGAGAAAGGCTGTCCGACGAAGAAGAGCAGTAATATGAGCAAGAAGTTCTACAGGAACTTGAGGGTGCCCCGGTTTATACGAAGCAAAAAAGCTGTATGATACTATCAACCGAGTTCAAGAACAACACAAATTGTCCCTGGCAGCAGGAAAAGCCCTCATGAACCAAATCCTTGAGGAGGAAGGTGTGGACGAGCAATACCAAGCAACCCTTGACATGATATCTGATGCGTTGGGGGTACCTGAGACAGTGCATACCGCTCTTGCATATTCACGACGATCGGAACGACGATACGGCAGACGCCCCCCTCGATCACGAAAACAAATGAATGTATTAGCATCAGAACCACAGGGCACCACATCCACAACCACGGGCACAACCCATCCCATTCATGACACTGAGGAAGCCCATACATCCAGTGTACCCCCGTCACCCCCCTTACCCCCTCTCCCTCCAACTCCGCCACTTTCACCTCCCACTACCAGTGAAACCACTAATGTCACCGCCTCAGGGTCCACTTCCCATACCGAAGCACAGACCGTTATTCAACCCACACAACCTACACAACCGATCACCACCTCTCTTGTTTACACTACTACTGACTCTGTAATTCTAACTGTAGCCACGGAAAACCCCGTCCCCCCGATCACACTTCCTGGCGGTTCATATTCACAACTACACACACCACTTTACACCTTCACCACCATCACCACACCCATAATTCCCATGTTCACAATCACTCCCACGACTGCATCCACTTTTGATCTCATGGACATATCACCCACCTCCGCACCTCTCCCTCCCCCCATATGTCCACAATCTCCCATTCCTCCACCACCAACTTCACCCTTTTCAAGCACATCATACATGCTCCCATTCCCTTTTCCCTTCCCTTCTGCATTCAACACCTTTCCCACATCCACTCCCATTAATAATGTATTTAATAATATGTACCAGTGTATGTCTCAACTGCAAGAGCATTACCAGCACCTAGACGCACAGCATACGAGTCTCTTCAGAAGCCATGAACAACTCCAAGCAAGATTCATTGATTTAGAGAAGGAGAAGTGGCTATTACAACAACAGTATACTACATTGCAAGCATAACATGATCAATTAGTTGCCAATCCACCCCAGTCAGATACTGAAGAAAAACAACAACTCGATGACATGTTACATGCTCAGATCACAGACAATCTCAAGGTTCGATGCAATCTCTCCTTATTACGGAAGCACATGTCCGCAACACTCGAGGAGAATAAAAGACTGTAGAAACAGAACGAAGAAAACCTGGAAGCAGCAATGGAAGGTTTCCCGCATGAAATCGACCCAGAAAATTTCAAGGCCATCCCCTCGGAGAGTATGAAAATTGTGTTGGAAACCCATGCCAACCTCCTGGAAGCCCACGAAGCATTAGAAAGAGAAAGAGATGACCTACTAAAGCAACTGGCAACTCAGCAAGATTCACCAAACAAAGTCACAACAGCAGCGGACACATCTGAAGAAGTCGCAGAACTCAGAGCAGAACTAGAAGAACTACGAAGTAAAGTTCTTCAATACGAGCGTCAACCCTCTCCCCTGGTGGAACCGGAACCTGAAGACTTAGTGCCAATTGAAGTAGAGGAGACTTTTGAAGATCCATATGTCCACATGCCAGTGCCCAGAGGTAAGCAAACAACAAAAGGAATGGACACGATTGAGATCGAAGCTCCTGAATGGATGCAAAGGTTAGAGAAGGTTGCTACAACACATGACGAGAGAGTTGCAGTTCAGATAGCATCTATGTCACGATTGGAGGAAGTCATCATAAAATTGGATTACTTCATAAACCTCTCCCATCATAGATGGATTGGTACATTCAATGATTTATATGTTCCATTCTGTGTATTAATGGCAGATTACAATGCTGAAATCAAGCAACACACATCAAAAGAACCAACCTCGGTGACACAGTTTGCACCGGATGACATCCCTGCAAGTGCCAAGCAGGGGAATATACATAAACCTACTTGGAGGATCCGTCTGCTTGAAACCTACCCTGAGATGGTACGCGCTTGGAATAACATGCCATTATACATCAAGTATAATCCATGCTACTGCCCTGTCTTTCGAAGAAGGTCTTGGCCGGAGTACACCAAAACAGTTTTGACGGTTAAAGGATGTGAAAAGTGGCTAAATTATGTGTACCTAGCACGTCCTCATGGCCAACCCACAGTCAACTACATGATTTCAACCATCCGTCACTAGGCAGTCAGATTCAAAAATATACCAGATATCATGGCACATATGTGCCTCAAAATCTTTGACCTAATGCTGGTAACATTCAGGACCTTTAAGAATGTCAAGGAACCTCATCTTTTGGCTCTCAGATTTAATGAAGGGAATCAGGACCTTGTCTACGATATGAGCACCACACCATCCATTAACGTCGTATATGCGTGGCATGCTCGTATAAAGTATCTACCTGCCTGCTTCAAACAGAGGTTTGAAGAAATGTTTATCACAGGGTTCTGGGAATATAATTCAGAGATATTCATTCCCAGACCATCTCATCTATTACATTTATTTGCAGTGGAACAAGCTCTACATTCTGAAAAGCTACGTATGCCACATCCAGAAGTTCCATGGCCAGTAGACTGGGATGCCCTACTCACTGATTTGGCCAATGGGTTGAGAATAGCAGAACATCACTTAGCCACAGATGTTGTGGAGTACTACATCCAACGACCAACTCAACAAGGGTCTGTCAGAGACGACAGACGCAAGAGAGGGGGGGGTGTTGGCAGCAGTCAAGGAACTGAAGGACTCACAAGACAAGGAAGCCAACAAAGGGAGTCGGAACGAAGAGAAGGCACAAGTAGACAGAGTAGTCAACGAAGATCTGGCAAGTAGGCCATTATTTTTTCATGAATCCAAAGCATATCAAAGAGGCGGACACACAAGGAGAAGGAGCAAGTAGGGAGCTCAAAGAAATGTATGTCAAACCATTAGAAGAAATCCCTACAAAAATAGTGATTTTCATCACTAAAAATCATTGTAAATATCCTTTCATATTTTTGTAGCTCCATTTTGTGCAAGCCAAGGAGTCCTTGAGCTTGAGGAGCATTAGAAGTAGCTACCTACCAGTTTTCATATTTTTTAGACTCCGTTTGAGCTTTCAAATAGGCCCTAGAACCTAATTTTTAACTAGGCCGGACACTAGGTCTCGACAGGGCCAAACACTAGTCAAAAACTATAAATATAGCTAGAGAGCTCATTTTTGAGGTTAGCTTGTAATAGATTTGAACTTGTATGAGAATTTTGAAAGTAATCTAAAAGAACTCCATTGTCTTTCTCTTTGTCTTGCCATGTGTGCACGTGTGTGTGTATGTGTGTGCATGTTGGTGTGCTTCTCACTCACGCACTGGTACCTTCACTTGCTCGAGGTCATCATACCATCCTCACATCTTCCCGGATTGACATTAAAGGAGGTGCTACTCATCATTGAGCTACACTAACTACTAACAACTATCAAACAATGGGCTACTTAGGAATAGCTAATTAGTAACAAGCTAATTAGTAATAGCTAATTACGAACAACTAACCAAGAACTGGTTACTTCGTAATAGCTACTTAGTAACAAGCTAAGTAGTAATGGCTAATTCGTAATAGTGAATTAATAATACCTAATTAGTACTAGCGAATTAGTAATAGCAAATTAGTAATAGCTAATTAGTAATAGCTAATTCATAATAGCTAATTTGTAATAGCTAATTCGTAATAGCTAATTGGTAATATCTAATCAGTAATAGCTGATCAATAATAGCTAACCAGTAATAGCTAATCAATAATAGCTAATCAATAATAGCTAATCAATAATAGCTAATCAATAATAGCTAATCAGTAATAGCTAATCAGTAATAGCTAATTAGTATCAAGCTAATCAATAATAGCTAATCAGTAATAGCTAATTAGTGATAGCTAATTCATTATAGCTAATTAGTAATAGCTACTTAGTAATAGCTGATTACTAACAAACTAAATATTAATTCGTAATAGCTAATTAGTAATAGGTGATTAGTAATAAGCTAATTAATAATAACTTACTAATAAGCTAACTAAGAACCAACTACTTAGTAATAGTTACTTAGTAATAGTTAATTAGTAATAGCTATGATGAATTAGCTACTTAGTAATAGCTACTTAGTAATAGTTACTTAGTAATAGCTACTTAGTAATAGCTAATTATTAATAGCTAATTATTAATATATAATTGGTAACAAACTAATATATTATCAATTATTTCTAATAGCTAACTAACGACTAGCTACTTAGTAATAGCTAATTGGTAACAGTTTAATTATTTTAGCTAATTACTAACAAGTAACCCAGAGTTAGCAACTTAGTAATAGCTAACTAGTAACATGCTAATCAGTTACAAACAACTAACCATAACCATATACTTAGTAATAGCTAGTTAGTAACTAGCTTATTAGTAATAGCTAATTAGTAACTAGCTTAGTAGTAATAGCTGATTACTAACAACTAACTAAGAACCAACTACTTTGTAATAGCTAACTGGTAACAAGCTAATTAGTAATAGCTAATTACAAACAACTAACTAAGGACTAGCTACTTAGTAATAACTAACTGGTAACAAGCTAAATAGTAATAGCTAATTACTATTGGCTAACTAGGAACTAGCTACTTAGTAATAGCTAATCGTTAACAAGATAGTTAGTAATAACTTAGTAACCTAGTAATAGCTAACTAGCAACAAGCTAATTAGTAATAGATACTAACAAGTTATTGAGAATAAACAACTCAGTAACTAGTAATAATCTAATTAGTAATAAATACTTAGTAACAAGTAACTAAGAACCAACTAAGTAATAGGTAACAATTAGCAACCTACTTAGTAATATCTAGTTACAAACAACTAACCAAGAAGCCATAACCATGGATAAATAGTAATATTATTAATATTAATCAACATGACAAGCTCACCTCTGTGAAAGTTGAATCCATCATCAAAGAATCCAGAGATTCTTTGCCACACATGTTGTGGTATCTCAGCACCACACTCAGGTCCTAAACAGTTGATCGACACACACAATGTGCTGCAAAACAAATATAGTGATATGCATGGTTGCATGACATAAGGTGCACTATAAAACTCACCCTCTCCTTAATATTCAAACCACATGCTATGCACATGGGTAAAACATTGAGTAAGAGGGTTGATGGTAACTCTAGGGGAGGTAATGGCAATAATGGTGAAAATTCATTTGAATCCATCATGCTTAACATGTTCTTTGCAAAGGATAGATGTTGATTTGCACTCTTCAGCCGATTCTTATATTGATCAGCTTGTGTATGTAACAATCCAATTGATCAGTATTGAACCTTAGAAAAATGTTCCAACCAATGTCAATAAAGCTAAATATTATCTCTAGTTTAGGCACCTTGTCATTCTCATCTGGCTCAACCCCTAACAACTCCAGATTAACAATATATATGTGAATTTGCATCTCCAACTGAATCCCCCTCTCAGGAGACAGTGTTTGGGGTTGCTATCCAAATGTATGCATGATTGGTTATCACACATAACTTGCAAGGGAATTGATGTTGTCAGTAAGAGCTCTTGCATGATCGTTTGGATCCAGAGGCCTTCTGCCGTGATAGCTAAGGTAAAAAATTCAGCTTCTGCTGATGACAATGCAACTACTGTCTGCTTCTTGGAGAACCAGGTGCTACTTGCCATTTAACTGGCTGAACTAGCCTATTAAATTACACAGCATTAGACACACCGATTGATATCAGATTTGGAGCTTACCTAGTCCATTGCTTTCGCTTTGTAGCTCAAGCGTAAGCACCACCTCCTTTACTTGTCAATCCGTGGAAACGTGAGGACTGGTATGAAGACCACGAGCAAGTGAAGGCACAAGTGTGTGAGTGAAAGCACACAAGTATGCACACACATATACACACATGCACACAAAGCAAGATCAAAGAAAGGAACAATGGAAAGTTTCTATTGCAAAGGAACTCTCTTACAAAAGCTCTATTCTCTAACAAGCGCACTCTCTAAACAAGCTAACCCCAAAAATGAGCTCCCTAGCTCTTTTTATAGTTTTTGATTGGTTTTGGCCTTGTCCAGACCTAGTGTCCAGCCTAGTTAAAAATTAGGTTCCAGGGCTTACTTGAGGGCTCAAACGAAGTCTAAAAATTATGAAATTTGGTACGATGATACTTCTAATACTCCTCAAGCTTGAGGACTCCTCGGCTTGAACAAAATGGAGTTAGAAAAATATGAAATGGTATTTACAATGACTTTTAGTGATGAAAATCACTATTTTTATAGGGATTTCTTCTGAAAATTTGACATACACTTTTTGGAGCTCCCTACTTGCTCCTTGTTCTTATGTGTCCACTTCTTTCATGTGCTTCTATATTTTGTCCTTGATCTTGAGCTTCAACACTCCCCCCCCCTCTCGAGTCTATCGTCCTTGATAGACCCTTGTTGTAGTGGTTGTTCGAGCTTGTGCTTTGAGAGGTAATGTCCCTTCTGTATGAGCAAGAGCCATCGGGCTTCCAAATGTGGCAGGGTTGGTTGTTCGATTCTTTTTCATCACTATGAGCCTTTGCAAGCTGTATTACCTAGGTATGTGCATCTTCCTTGAATTCCAACATGACGGTGTCGTTGTGAGTCGCCATTGATATCCTCTAGGTCTTCCAAAGATGATGTTCATAGTAGTCATGCCAAGTACTCATAACCCAAAGTGAATGATGGGTAGGTGTGTTCGTGCATGGGTTGAAGAAAGTATGTGCCTTGTGCACGGCCTTGTAATGTGGCCCTATGCATGCTTACTTGGAAAATGCATTGGAAGAAGTATGGTGCAAAAATTGGAGGTCTTGAGCGAAGTGCTCAAGGGTATGCTGGCGAAGAGGTTTCCTAATCTATCATGGTTATGTTGTTGCCAAAGGAAGGATTCTTACCATGGTGAATGGGCGATCGATGTTGATCTCTTCGTGTTTTACACCCGGCACTGTGATGGACCATGGGCTGGTCTATTGTTGTCGATGAATGCCCTTTTTGATGGTCCAATGACGAGATTCTTCGAGCGCCTGGTCCTGTCCCCTCTCTTCAAAGCGACATTTGTCAAATACTCAGAATTGAATTTCTTTATATTCCTTGACAAACAACATTGGGTAACTACGGTGTTGCACCACACCACAGTCTGGTGGTCCGTTGCGGAGCGGTCGAAGGCCTCGGCGGAGTTTAGTTGCAGGTTCCGGTGCCTAGTTCCAGGCGGGATTTCGCCCTTGCCTGCACAGGGTATCGTGGGCTCCGGTCTGCGGGTATCGCGCCTGTCGGTTTCGCGACTCGTCGAGTGGAGTTAAGTGTCGCCGGCGCCCTGTTTCGTGGGTCTCCAGTATCGTCCATGCGGCGTATCGTCGTGTCCTTCTCCCCCTCCCCTTTGGGTTGAGGGGTGAGGAGTCGACTCGACTCGATCCCGCGTTGTGCCTGTGCCCTCCGGTATCGGCGGTCGCAGCGGCAAGTATCGCCTTGGTTTCCTGAGGACCCCGGATATCGTGACGAGCGATACCCTTTCCTCCGCGATTGGCTGTTGCTCGCGTGTGTATCGCGATACCCGAGGCTTGCTCGCGTGTGTACTGGCGATCGTCCTGTCCCGCGATACCCGCTCAGGTGTCGCCCGCTGCTCGCCTGTGCAGCGCGATACCCGGGACCCAGGTATCGTATTGTTTCGGGTATCGCATAGTCCTACCCGAAGCCCAAGTATCGTCAGGTAACCTTCAAGGTATCGCCCGCTGCTCCCGATGATCAAGTATCGGCCGGTCATCATTAAGTATCGCCCGCTGCCCGAGGCTTGTACTGGCGACCTTCGTGACGGGAGATCAATCATTTAAGTATCGCCTGGTTGTACACGCTGTGGTCGGCGGATTTTTCGGCCCGGGCGCCCGGTCTCCCGATCGTACGATCGCGCGCTGTCGCCGATAGCGGTCGCCGGGAGCTCCAAAACTAGAGATTAGAAAGACTCTTAAAAAAAAAAAAAAAGAGGGAGAAGAAAAAAAAAAGACAGAAGAAAGAGAAAAAAAAAGAGAAGAAAAAAAAAAGAAAAAAAAAAAGAAAAAGGAAAATAGAAAAGATTCGAGAAGAAGAAGTGCGCTTCTCGTTTTGGTGGAATTCTTGGCCTAATGGTCCTTTCCTGAAAAGTGGAGGGTTAGGCTTCGAGGTGTTCGGGCTTTCTCTCCATGTTGGAGGGATTAGCCGCTGGGCATTGAAAAGCAAAAGTAGTGCAAGTTCCTCTGGCCATGGATGTGGCTTCATCCTCTCTCGTGAAAAGTAATCGGGCCCCTCCCCTCGGGGAGACCGGTACACTGGCCGCTCTGCTGGAGGGAGGATCGTGTGCCGCCCCTGGGGCATCCGAAAGTTTTGAATCCCCCATCGTGTCCCTCAGTAGACCCGCAGTTCTATCTGCCCAGGAGGAGCTTAAGAAAGTTTGCCTCGTCGGCCAAGTGTTCGGCCCTAGGCCCTAGGCCCCCGCTCGAAATCGTGCGACAATGGCTTCGAAAAGAGTGGTTCCCTCGAGGTCTAATTGTCAGCAAATGCCAATTCTTACCAGCAAACCACATGCTGTTAGTCTTTGAAAATGAAGAGATGGCGTTCCAAGCCCTAAGCGTTGGCACCTGGCAGCTCGGTCGGGCGACCCTGTGCCTATTCAGATGGTCCCCGGACTTTACTCCCGACAAATCGAAATCACTTCGGTACCCTCTCTGGGTTGAGCTCCCTAACCTCCCTTACTTCTTGTACAACTTCGTGTGGGACATTGTCTCTCCTATCGGCAAACCGCTGGCCTCACGAGATGACATTGGTGGTCTCATCTATGAAGGCGCAAGACACTCGTTCAATGCTAGGTGGCACCCCCAAATCTGTGTCGAAGCCGACCTCAGTTCGCCGCTTCCATCAATGATCAAAGTGGACATGGGCGAAGGAGATGTGTGGGAGCAGGACATCATCTACAAGAACCTTCCCAACGCGTGCTTTCGCTGTGGCCAGCAAGGTCACAGGATTAAAGATTGCCCTCTCAGGCAAAAAAACAAGCGCTTTCAAGAAGCCTCCAAAACTGCTCAAGTCAACAACGGCGACGTGACCCACTCGACCAAGGAAGGGGAAGGCAAGGGCCTCCTGAACCCACAAGCTGATGATGATGGCTTTACTGAAGTTAGAAGAAGAAGGAAAAGAAGCCCTAGGGCCAACGGAGCGAGAAACAACCTACCACATACCCCCTATAGCAACTTGTATTGCAATCTAGAAAAGGAGATCAATGAGTTTGACTACCCAGGTGGGAAGCAACTGGAGGTAGACACCTACGACAAAGTCCTAGAGATCCCCGACATTAAAGAAACCCCCCAGGAGGGCTACACTACAAGCAAAGAAGATGGCTTCACCACTAGTAACGAAGACAACATGGACAGTGAAAGTTCCATCATTGGATCGACGATCCCGGAAACGGTGCCGAGCACGGGGCCCAAGTCTTCCCAGCAAGGGGTGGCCTGCAAAGGAAAACAGCCCATGGAGGTACCCTGGAAAAGCCCCCACAAGATCAGATTTCTAAGTCGAGACCAGATCCCAGCGAAAAAGAAAGATGAAGCCAAGAGAAGGAAGGACAAAGCTCCCTCCCGCAAAGAGGGATCAATACAAAAATGATTGTCATCTCGCTAAATGCTAGAGGGCTAACCGACCCCTCAAGAGCGACCATCATTGGTCAATGGCTTCGCGACATTAGCTTAAACCCAGACTTTATATGCATTCAAGAGATCAAAATTGACGGAGAAGACCTCCAGAAACGGCTCAGGCAGGTCTCCTCGACGCACGTGTGGATCCCAACGAAACACCCACGGGGGTCTAGAGGAACGGCTATCGGTGTTAAACAACGCTGGTTTGAAAAGCTTGAGAACTTCATTGAAGATGTGAGTCACCGCTGGATTGCTGTTTCTTTTGGCGCCCCTCTTTGTGTTACTATGGTCTCTTTGTACGCCCCTAACGGAGATTTGGAGAGACGGAACACTTGGGCCTCCTTAGACTCGCTTCCCCACAACGTGCTCATATGTGGTGATTTCAACATAGTGGAGGACCCAATGGACAGATGGATGGGTAAGGGCAGGGTCATCGACAGTCGGGAGAAAGAAACATGGGACATGACCAAACTACACTTGGATTTGGTTGAATTCAAAGACTTGAATGGCTTTTCTTGGTCGAATCTCCAAGCGGGCGAGGACCTGAGGAAAGCTAGACTCGACAGATGCTACATTTCTCAGAGTTTTACCCAACAGTGGGGCCTTCCTACCATCACGCAACGCACTGACCTCACCATCTCTGATCACTATCCGATCGTTATCACTTTTCAACCTGCCAACAAGACCCGCAAGGCTCCGTGGTTCCACGCCAACGCATCCACCTTCTCTCCCCCCTCCGTTCATCGAGAAATTGCCGAAGTTTGGAAGGTGGCGTTCGCCTCTGGCTTGGCCCCAGCCAAGTGCTGGAGAAATGCGGTCGACAAGTCTCGTAAGATCATGATCAGAACTAAGAAGATGCTTGAGACTGTGAGGCGGGCTCGGAGGGTGGCTCTCTACCACAGACTCTGGCGGCTCGAGGAGGAAGTGAACAAAGGTAAACATCAAGCCCATAAAGGTCTCTGAAAAATCAGAGCAGCGTTGAGATACGAGGAAGAAATACAAAGGAAAAACTTGCAAATCTTCTTCAAGGAGTGGTGGGCTGGCAAAGCCGACAAACCCACCAAAGAGATGTGTCGTATACTTAAAAGTAAACACAACAGAGAAGCGATCCCACTACTGATTGATCCACTTGGCAATGTATGCAATTCGGAAGAAGATAATTTAGGCATCATCGAAGGGCACTTCACGAGACTACTGGGAACCTCGAACCCGCTATCCCACCATAGAAGGGACTGTATGGCTGCCATCTCTAGGGTTTCCCCCCGGAGGATTCCACCCAACCTCCTCTCTCTGCTCCATGCTCCGATTTCTGAATCAGAAATCATTGAGGTCATTGAGGCCCTCCCTCTCGGTAAAAGCCCGGGACCCGACGGACTCACTAACGAGTTCTTTAAATCCTTCAAGCTGGTGGTTGCCACCCCTCTTCGGATGGTCTGGCAAGAAGCGTTAAATTTTGGAGCTCTTCCGTCTTGCCTAAACAATGGGATTATCAAGTTGATTCACAAGAAGGGGGAAAAGAACAGAATCGAGAACTGGCGGCCTATTACGATGCTCCAAACGGGATACAAGATCATCGCCAAAGTCATCGCCAACAGACTCTCGTGCCACCTGAGATCTTGGCTTAGTGAGGACCAAAAAGGTTTCATCAAAGGCAGGTCTATCCTGGAAACCATTATGGATATTTGGGAAGGCATTCAATTTGCAAATGAGTCTAACCAAGATGTGGTCTTCCTCAAGATTGATTTTGACAAAGCCTACGACAGGCTAGAATGGGACTATATTCTGCAGTCGCTCCTAGATCTCGGATGTAGTCAGAAATTCACCAAGATGATCGCGACCCTTCTCGGAAACGCAACGACCCAAATTAACGTTAACGGCAAACTATCGAAGGCAATCCACCTTAAAAGGTCTATTAGACAAGGGTGCCCTCTGGCCCCCCTTCTCTTTGCCGTCGCCACTGAGGGGCTGAGTAGTCTGGTGACACATCATGTGGAAGCTGGCAATATCAAAGGCCTCCGGCTGCCTCACGACCACGGGCAAATCATCATGAGACTTTTTGCCGACGATATGAATGCGTTCGTCCACAATGATAATACGAGCCTGGAGACTTTCTGGAGGTGTCTTGCTACCTTCTGTGATGCTTCTGGATCCAAAATCAACCACTCTAAGACCGCCTTCAGGGCTATAGTGGGACATCACCCTGGCCTTCTCATCGATCATGGCTGTCAAATCATTCCGCAGGGCCAAATCTTTCGCCTCCTTGGAATCCCCATGGGGTTTGGCGTCTCTATGGAGCAGCGATGGAGTTGGGTGATGGCCAAACTGGAAAACAAGCTCAACTATTGGAGAGGTATGCAAATCAATCTCGCTGGACGTGCGATGGTTATCAACACGTTCCTCCTCTCTTCTACCATCTATTTCCTTTCATGCTGGAGACCGAACGAGCAAGGCCTGTCCAAACTGAACAGTATTTGCAGAAACTTTCTGTGGACGGGCGATCACAACAGAAGGGGGGTGCCAAAAATCAAATGGGCCATCTGCACCAGCCCTAGAGATAGCGGGGGGCTAGGTATCCTAGACATTGGGTGTATGGCCAACAAACTGGCTGCCAAATGGATGATCAAGGCTTGGTGCAATAGGGAGGCCTCGTGGGCCAAGCTGATCTTCAGAAACAAGCAAGAGTTGGCCCTCATGGGGCACCCGAACTGGAAGAATCTAGACATCATGACCCTGCTATTCTCCCCGATCCCCGTCTCCCCGAAAGGCTCCAATCTCGTATGCTCCCTTTGGAAGGGCTGGAACAAAGTCAAAAGCTTCACAAGAATTAGTGAAGACTGGAAGTGGGCGGCCGGAATCAGACAAAACGACTCTATCTGGTTTCCGATACATGGCATCCGGAGGGTGGAGTCGTGGAACATTCAAAATGCTAAGAAGTTATGGAACAAAGGATTTAAAAAATGGAAACACCTCTGGAAACATGACACCAACAGCTGGATCAACTACGAGGATCTCGACCCTCGCATAAACATCTCCTACGAAGAATGGAACATCTTGCAAAGCAGATGCCTCGCTTGGGATCGTCACAAAACTCGCCTTCTCATGGGACATGATACTCCGAACGCGCGTGGTCTCAAATGGCACAATGGAAATAGCCTACTCAAAATCCCGAATATCAAAGAAACGACTGACCTCCATACCAGCCTCAACAAGAAGTGGTGCCTGTCTTGGACGCGGCTTCGGTGGGACATGAAATTCATGGGTATCTGGCACCCACTTATAGAGATTAAGAAGTCTGTCCTCTTATGGCAAATTCTGCATCGAGGAATTTGGACTAACCATAAAGCAAGCAAAATTTGTGGGATCCCTCCGTGGTGCAAGCGCTGCCACCGTGCACTAGAAGATGTCCCACACATCTTCCTTTCTTGCCCCAACTCCTACAGAATCTGGCAGATGGTTGGACTGAAAATCAGAATTCAAAAACAGCTTAGTTGGAAACAAGTCCTTTTGGGTGAAGCGATTGGTTGCTCTGCGGCTCTCTGGAATGCTATCAGAGGGGAAGTCCTGTGGAAAATTTGGCGAGAGCGGTGTGCTCTCAACTTCGGCGACCCCCCCAGGGAGCGGTCGATTGAAAAATCACTATTCCTCCTTGGAAAAAGGATTGTCAACAGTAAGAAATCCCCCCCCTTCAGGCACCATCAAGTCCTCCTTTCGATCAACAACAAGCTCAAACCCAAGTGGGTCCCGCATGAGGGCGACGAGAGGGTGATCAGCCTTCTTTGTAAAGCAACCTAGGAATCAATCTTGCTTCCCCTGCTTTGTGGGATTTGGGGGGTCCCGTGGGCACTAGTCCCCTTCTATTGTACCTTTGTTTCTTAATTTAATTCAAGTCCGGGAGAGTAGGCTATTGCCGAACTTCCTTTATATAAAAAAAAAAACATTGGGTAACTACACCAAGCTTTTTTCTGCATATTCTCTTTAGCTTGCCATAAGCAGTAGTCTTCTGATCAAGTATACATACAAGGATTTGTAGGGTACCAGAACTTCCCCTTGCAGATATCTCCTTGGATGCTCTCATGCATACAAGAGTTAAGCATCACTCAAGTTACCGACCTTGAAGCTCTTTCCTCCTACCATGGTAAGGGGAAACAATAGTTGTGGATGCCATGTTCATGCCAAGTGCTTGACATCTACCAGATAAGGTAGCAATAATATCATCTGTCAGCCGAGACACACTTCTATCAAAACTGATAAATGCCCAATCATCAACAGTTCCACCGTCAACTAAGCATGACTCATTCATGTTCCATGAGCCAAACCTAGCAACGAGCTCTCTTTCTGTCTCTCTCTCTCTTCCCTTCTTTTCTCCTTTTTTTTCTCTCTTTTTTTTTGAGGAACAATATCACAAAACAAGAAGGCAGATGTTAGTATCAGTAAAAATTAGTTGACATATGTCAATGTGCTCTTGTGCATGGGACTCTCAAATGTGTCTATGCACGGTCGTGTAATGTGGCCCTATATTAATGCATACTTTGGAAATGCATGACTTGAATGGTGCAAAGGACAAGGTTATGCCAAAGGCACAAGGTCGTTGCACATCGAGGCTTCTAATGTTGCTCGTCGATGTTGATGCCCGCTTTGGTGGAGGTATCCATTGGATCTCAAAATGATGTAATCCTCCTTATTGGAATCCATTCTAGAACAGCATTTGGACCTGTAGAGATCACCTCAGGTGTCTTCATCTTTGGATGCTTTCTGAACTTTGGTATCTAGTGTGGTTGGCTCTTTGGTTCTGTGGAGGCTACTAATACTTTTGGCTTCCAAACCCATACCCTTTTTGCACATCATCCTACTATTGTTGAAGAGGTGATTTGATCTTCTTTGGATCTCTGTACGCGGTTCTTACCCTTTTCTCTCCTTGGCTTCTTTTTTGAGACCTTTCGCATGTGGGAGAGCATAGGTTGTTGTGTATGTAAGAGCTTCATAGGTACCCACATCTGTAACTGTTCTTGTTGAGTTACAACGAATTTCTTAGGCACCCAAACTTGTTCGATACCTTGTGGTTGAGCTTGTCCTAGCTTCTTCATTCGTCTTCTGGCCTAGTTGGCTTGCCTGGATGGGAATTGTGGGGGCAAGGATGGTGGTTGCTCTCCTTTTTGTACCTAGATCTCCTTCATGCACGACACTACTGCCTTCTTGAAATCTTGTTGTCTATTTGATACAACAGCTGTCATGTACTATTTCTCTTGCCTTTTTGGTTGAGTTGTTGTGACCACCTTAGTCTTAGCACAAGAGGAGGATGTTGCTTGCCTTTGAGCCTGTTCTTCCATGATTGAGATCTTCTGGAACATAGATTTGTGGCCACATACATCTTTTTTGCAAAGATTACTCCGAGAAGAACTAAGAGAATGTGTGATACTCCGAGAAGAACTAAGAGAATGTGTGATGCCTGGATTTGTGAGCATGCAGTTTTCTAACTCTAATGTAATGTATTGTTCATGAACCCAAACTTGCACAAGTTGACTTCTTAGGTTTAAGTTAACTGCATGGTCATATATCCAATCTTGACCCAAGACAAGTGGTTCAGTAAGGTCCTCATCTTGACACACTAGCATTTTGACTCGCATTGGAACATTTATGAAGGTAGATGGGGAGTTCCACCTCGCCCAAACAAGGGGTTTCCACACCTCCCAATCCTATGAGATAGGCTTCTATGGGATTGATGTTCAATTGTAGGTCTTGGCGATATGAAAATCGAACTGCACTACTTGCTACACCTGAGTCAATTAAGGCTCTCACAGTCCTTATGCTCTTTCCTTGTCCTATGTCTATGGTCACAAAGAGTCGTCGGTCAATTATTTGAGAAGTAGTTATGCTCGATTTTTGGCACATGTCGATGTGATATTTTGGGGCTTTTGGGTTGACATCTAGGCCTAGTTGCCTTAACTTATTTTTCCTAATGCGCTCTCTGGCCTTTGCCTGTGCCTCTTCTCTCACCCTTAACTCTTCTTCTTTTCGCTTCTTACAGTGTTGAGTCTCATTAGCATATCCTGTGTAAGAGGTTCTTGATATACCTTGACTGGACAACCACTAATATAGTTTGGCAAGATATCACCTTCTAGCGTGGCCAATTGAACCATGTCGCTAGTGGAAATTCTATTAATGATCATGGGTCCATATCCTCTTTTTTCCAATTTACGAGCATGTTGCTTTAGTGTATAGACCAACACTAGGTCTCCCTCCTTCAATCCTTTATCCTTGATGTGTGCATCAAAATAAACCGTTTGTCTTTTCTTTGTAGCATAGATGCCTGCAGCCGCTCGTAGCCTCGTCTCACCTAAACGTTCTAGATCAAAGATCCTGGAGGTCAATTCATGTCCATTCCACTCATGCTCTTGTGCTACTTCTAAGGCTGGGATTAGGAATTCTAATGGTAGCATAGCATTCTGTCTGAAGACCATATGAAATGGGGTGGCATTGCGTACTGTTTTGTTGGCAACTCGATAAGCCCAAACAACATGATGAAGCTGTTTATCCCAATCAGAGCATTTGTTATTTACAAGCTTGGTCAAGATATTACATAGGATCTTGTTTGTGATCTCAGCTTGTCCGTTAGCTTGTGGATGGTAGGGGGCAGACTTCTTATGTATCACCAAGAATTCTTGGAGAAGGTTTTCAATGACTTCATTCAAGAAGTGTGTGCCTCTATCGCTCACTAACTCTATTGGTAGTCCATATCTCGTGAACACATTCTTGAATAAGAACTTAGCCATCATCTGAGCATCATTCTTTGTTGTGGCTTTGACTTCTACCCACTTTGTAAGGTAGTTTGTGGCTACAATAATGTACTCTGCATGGGAGTTTCTAGATGGGGGGTTAATAGGACCTACAAAGTCTATACCCCATTTCGAGAATGCACGTCCTCCCATCATTGGCCTCAAAGGCATCTCATCTTTTCTAATTCGATATTATGCACGTTGGCATGTGTCACATTTCTTCACATAGGTGTGGCATCCATATGAAGAGTTGGCCACCAAAGTCCTGAAAATAGAATGGTCTTAATTACTCGGTCAGGACCAAAGTGTCCACCTGCAACAACACCGTGTGTAGTTTCTAAGACTTTCAAATAGTCTGATTCATGAATGCACAATCTTAGGTAACCATCTTTTCCTCTCCAGTATAGGTTGGTGCCAACTAAGGCATAGTCTTCAGCCTCTTGCTCCATGCTTCTTCTTCTAGCTAGACTAGCCTCTTTGGGTAATGTCCCCGATCTCATAAATTCTACCAATGGAGCACTCCAATCTAGAATTAACGATGCATGATAAAGAGTAGCATGCTCCACTGGGGGTCTCTCTTTGCACCCTGGACAATTCTTAATCCACTCGTGTATTTCTTTGTCCATGCTAGGCCAATACACTCCTAAATGTTTCAGATTTTGCAAAGTTTGTTGTTTAGAATAGTGATTTCCTAGCAATCCTTCATGGGCTTGTTGCAACCAACTGCTATGTTCATCGTCCTCGACACAACAAGCTAGTACACCTTCCGTATCTTGTTTGTACAAGCTTCCTGCCAATATGTGATATTTTTGTGATTTTAAAATTTCTTCTCGTGATGTTTTCACATTCTTATTTGCAGGTCCAAAGGTTAGGACTGGTACCAACTTATTTGCCCATTTAGGAACAACTTCTAAATTGAACAGATAAGCATCCGGTAGGTCATCACACACTCCTTGCGGTGACTCTCCTGAAGTGATGCGAGAAAGGTGATTTGCCACCCTTGCCTGCAACACGCTCCAATAAATGTTCAGTGATTGTAAGCGGATAGCTATCTCTAATCAAAGTGGCATTAAATTTTTTAAGGTTAATACACATTCGCAAATTTCCATTCTTCTTGGGCACCACTACAATGGGGGACACCCATTCAGTATGCTCAATCTCATAGGTAAATCCAGCTTCAATCAACCTATCAATTTCTTCTTTTATTTTGGCTGCATATGTATCATTATATGTGTAGGGCTTCTATTTGGTGGGCTTGGCATCAACCGTCATGGGGATCATATGAGAGCGAATTCTTGGATCTACCCCCTTCAAGTCTCTATAGTGCCACGCAAACACGTCCCTATATTCCCTTAATAGAGCTACAAGCATTGCTTCTTCTTTTGCACTTAGGTCATCTCCTATGTACGTACATCTCTCTTTGTTCTCCTCAATGGTCACTACAATCTTTTTGGTCTTTTCCATATTATCATATGATTCTCCTCTGATTGCCTCTCTTTTACGCATTCGTACCAAAATTTTTTGGCCTTCAACTTCATATTTCTTGAAATTTTCTGGTACTTCAAACAATGATTCCTCCTCTTCTTGTTTCACTGCTTTTCTTTTCTTTTTCTTTTGACTACTCTCACTTCCATCCTTTGAATTTACCATTTTAATGCTTGTGAGAGGTTCTTCTTCTTTCTGGTTAAACACTCCTACATCTTCTAAATAGTGCTTCTCTGCATTAAAGCAACTATACATCACAATGGACTCTAGATCATCGTTATTCTCTTCTTCTTCTATGACATCACTAGGGTCACATTCTTCTAGCAAGGGCTGACACATGAACACTGAAATATCATAACCCTCCTCATCACAATGAGGTGTCCATTGTTCTTCATTGACTGCAATGTCCATGGTAGCTAAGATTTCTGCCCAACCATGAGGCAAAAATTCCTCATCTGGAAAGATCATCAGTGTATAGGCTGGGTCTTTAATTGGTCTATCTCGTGGAGAAGATCCTTCTTCTCTTGCCTTCAAGCATTTTTCCTCTTCCTCCGCAACCTTGCACATCCACAAATGAGTATCTTCATGCAACCAGGATGGATCAGGTGAACTTCCAGAATGCACAGAGATAGAATCTTCTTTCGCTTTGTGGATAGGATTCCACTATAGGGGTGGTACATCTCTGAAGGTGTAATCCTTCAAATTGACCTTGGTGGTGACCCCTAAGTGCTGTAAGTACAAGGTGTTGGTTCCCCAATCCTATACTATTTGCAATTGTCGTAGGAAGGGTCTTCCTAGGATCATCTCATAGACATTATTTTTCTCAAAGTCACATATAGCAAACGTATGTTCAAACTCTACACCACAGGTGGTTAGAGTTATCCCTTCCAGCAATCCTAGAGGTTTTTCAAAATGACCATCTGCCATTTGAAGCTTCATTCTAATTGGTCTTAATGTGGGTTTGCCCCATCGCTTCCACAAGGAGGTGGTCGTAATAGCAACACCAGCACCTGAATCTACGATCGCCTTGGTTGTGTAACCTTGGTAGGTGATTGGAAGATAAGTATTACCTTCTTCACCTTCACTCATGTCCCCTATTTTGTCTAGAGGTATCTCTGGTACTTTCTGCTTAGAGCCTCCTTTTGGTATATTGGAATCAAGTTCTGGAACTTGATCCTTCACATGATTCCATAGCTCAGGTTTTGCTTTGAGAAGCTCTTCTATGGTGAGATGACACTGAACCTTAGTATTCTTCACGACATCAGTGTTCCTTGGAACCACTGAGTCTTTGTTTCTTACCAGTATTGTGGGAGCTCTGATCTGGAGAGATTTAGACTCCCATGGGCTTGTGAATTGTGGAAACTCTTGTAACGAATTAGATTCAAATTCTAATCTTTCATCTTCTTGTTGCTCTATTTGATCTCCATAGATAGACGGAATGTCTTGGGGAAATTGATCATGAAGATCATCAATCTCAGGAATAGGAGGGGGATTACCCTTCTGCTTGGCCTATTTCTCTTCTAAAATTTCCCACAAGAACTCTTGAGAGTACTGTTGAATTGAAAGAGGTGTTCCAACATCCATGGAATTAGGAACATAAGCTTTCATTTGTGGAGAGCTTTCTCTCTCAACAACTGGTTGAGCCTATGGAGGTAAAGAAACCTGTGGCTTGTTTACCAACTGCTCTAATCTTTCTAGTAATCCCTGGAAATGCAAATCCGGTTTGACAAAGTTTGTCTGATTGAATGATTGATTGGTCTCAAGCATAGCCTGAGCTAGCTCTACCATTTTCATGCACATTTTCGTCCGTTCAATCTCTAAGTTAGCTCTAGGGTAACTCTTGTCTAGGATTGCAGCTATTGGCCCTTCTTGAAGTCGAGCCTAGTAGGCCTTGAACATCATGTCCAAGCCTTCTGGGGTTGGATCTGCAAGAAGAGACCCTAGTTGTGGTCTATTTACAATGGGTGATGGAGTGGGATGAAGTGGAGTGGATGGAGTTTCGGCATGCGAGGGATTCTGAGAGGCGATATCCTCTATTTTGCTTTTTGCATCCTTTAGGCTTTCTTCGAGTTTCGATAGCTTTCTATTCCACTTGCGGTTGGCCTTCTCTCTAGTATCCTTCCATGTTCTTGTTTTTCTCTTACTAGGCTCTCCTGATTCACTTGACTCTGATTGTTCAGCTGGCTTATCTTGTTGTAAGGTTTGGGCCCTAGTAATTGCGTGTACAGGAGCCACATTACTACTTAAACTTGAATCCACCACTAAACCTACCACATTAATGGGTCTAAGCTTGGGTGCACTAGAGGGGTTCCTAGGGCAATCTCTCGGAAGATGTTCTTTGCCACACTCAGAACAGAAGGCTTGTATTGTGATAGCCTGTCCTTTACTCGGAGACCGTGGGTGGGGACATTCACGAATGAAATGGTCACCTTGACATCTAAAACATGGGCCTCTAGGGGCTTATGGTCTCATTTGTCTCAATTGGGGTCTAGGGTTAGGATTTGTGTACATGACATTGGAGTATTCTAGCTCCCAATTTTGTTCCATAGGTGGCGCCTCATATTGATACGAGTAAATCTCACTATGCTCAGGCAACTCTGTGTAATAAGCATGTGGACTACCTTCATGGGAGTATTCTGAACTAGGAGCATGAGAGTCATTTTCTGAGACCAAAAGAGTTAGTGGCACCAATGTTCTATTAAGGTTCTCTTCTGTCACTGCATACTTAACTGGAATCACATTTGTAGGAGCTGGTGGTTGGTTTCCTAGGACTCGTTGTGGCCTATATGGTGCCTGATATTGCTGTTGTGACCTATAATATGGTTGTTGGTATTGGTTTTGATACCTACGCTATTGGTAAGGTTGCTGATAAATTTGTCTAACAGCTTGTCTATTGTATGGACAATCTTGAGCCATGTGGTTCGTGTATTTTCTCTCAATAGTGCAATATGGAGCATTCCTTTCTCTCATGTTCTGGTTGTGCAATGGGCATACATTAGCCATGTGGTTGTCTCCGCAAGTATAACACTGATTCAATGAGGTGACTCTTGGTGTTTGTCTATTTTGAACTCCTAGCTTCTTGGCAACTTGCTCTGCTATCTCATCGAGCTCAGTGGAGGCTCTGGAGGTATGACTAGTAGAACTGTCAGAGTCCTTATAGAGTTTGGATAGTCTTAACTCCTCACCCAAGTTTTCTTCTATGTCGATGTAGGTCCGCACACACTCTTCTATGCTTCTAGGCTCTTTCAAGTACACATATGATCTTAACTTGGTGCTTAGTAAGCCATCTAAAAACAAAGCCACTTGTTTGGCTGGTGTGGGTAACTCTAGAAGAGGGCATCTTTCTATGTACTGTCTGAACCGTCTTCCTGCAAGTCGAACTGTTTCTTGGGGTATCTGCTTGAAGCTATGGATCAAGGATGATGTGTTATGCTTGATACCACTCTTGGAAAATTCTACAATGAATTCATCTAGCAGTTGACCTACATCCTGATAGTTGCGACTGTTTAGTGGTTGAAACCAAGCTAAAGTAGTACCCTTAAGAGTCAAACCAAATGCCTCATACTAGATGAACAAGTCCTCAACCTGTTTAGCTCTCAATACTTGTTTGAACTCAGCCACATGATCATAAGGATCTCCTATCCTGTCAAGATAATTCTTCACTGCCTTGATCACTTGAGTGGGTCTAAGGGTTCTTGGGTGCTCTCGGGGTCTAGGCAATAGAAAATCATATTCATCTCTTTGTTTCCTATGTTCTCGATGTCTCTCTCTTTCAAGTCTTTCATCCTCATGTCTTGATCTATTTCTAACCTCAGGTCTCTCTCTGGCTCTTTCCCTTTGGTTTTCATGAGCCTTGGATGATCCTACTCCTTGGAGGCCATGGGACACATTGGATCGTGGTGGAGGAAAGATCAATTCACCCTGCCAAGTATATGCGTGCCTATCATGCTCTGATACCAAGAACATTTTCTCCGATGTGTTATCCAGGTAGACAACTTTGCGGCCTAGTATTTCAGGATCTTTGAATTCGTAGATGATGACTATGCCCAATTGGCTAGGTTGATCTCGCTTGAATCTCTGAAAGGCTTCCTCTATTTCTCTATTCAAGAATAGTTCTATGCTTCAATTGTCTTGAGGGATCCAATCTGGAGTGATCACTCTCGTCAGAACTGACTTACCTCTAGGAGTCTTGGGTTCTTGTCCTACATTTCCTTGCTTTAGGTCTCCTATCTCACTCTCAAGAATAATGTTTCCAACCTCATCTGTCCTGTCTGGTAAGTTGGTGACCACGTACGTGGTTCCTTCTCAAAAAATGCGATTTTGGCTGAGAATCGTGAAAAACGCGATTTTGAGTGAGAATCGTGAAAAATGCAATTTTGGCTGAGAATCGTGAAAAACGCGATTTTGAGTATGATCACAAAATCGCGATTTTGAATGAAAATTTTGTTTTCTCAAAATTGTGTTTTTGACATGAAAATCGCGATTTTGAATGAAAATCATGTTTGGTCAAAATAGTGTTTTTTTGCCTGAAAATTGCGATTTTGAGAATGACCAGAAAATCGCCATTTTGATTGAAAATCGTGTTCTTGAAAATTATGTTCTGAAAATCGTGATCTGAAAATCGTGATTTTGTACCTTAATGAAAATCATGATTTGAAAATCACGATTTTGGATGAAAGTCGCGTTTTTGAAAATCGCGATTTTGGAGCTAACAAAGAATCGTGTTTCCCCAAAATCGTGATTTTGAGCCCACTAAAAGTCCTGTTTTCTCAGAAGCGTGATTTTGTATACGAAAATCGTGATTTTGCCTCAGAATCGTGTTTTTGAGAATCTTGGAGAATCACGATTTTGAGCAAAACTAGAGAATTGTGATTCTCGGAATGACCTTAGAATTGTGTTCTTTTCAGAAAGCTTTTAGGTGGGAAATAGAAAATCGTAATTTTATGAAAAAATTTGAATTTTATGAAAAAAATTGAATTTTATGAAAAAGTTTGAATTTTATGAAAAAATTTGAATTTTATGAAAAAATTTGAATTTTATGAAAATCACGATTTTCAGTCAGAATCGTGTTTATTGGCAGGAAATTCAAATTTTTGAGCGCTGAGCAATGGCGAGCTCCGTATGTGCAGAAAATCATGAAAAACCACAGGCGCTTGCTCTCCCTTGCACTTCCTAACTCCTTCTCGCACAATAATGCATGAAAAATGGTATGAAAATGGTGAAAATGCACTAAAAAACAAGAAATTTCTATGAAGATGGATGGAAGAAGATGGAGATGGTGATGATGATGAAGATGAAGAAGAAAAATCAGAAAATGAACAGAAATGATAATTTTTTTTTATCTTCCAACGTCGCAAATCTATGATCTTACCATCACAACGCTCATCCTCGAAGCTCTCTCCCCGGCAACGGTGCCAAAATTTGGTGTAGCTCATGTGAAGCTTTCAACAATAGCACAACATCAGCAACAACAACTAAGGAGCTTTCAACAAAAGCCTTAGCAACATCAACATAGTAGAGGAGACAAATGAAGAAGAAGAAGAAGCTCAACTAAATTTCACCTATGATGTTGTATTGTAAAACATCCCCTTTTTACCATCCGCATGTGTATAGGGAATTATTTGTACCAACCATGAATTTGTTGAAGG
Source organism: Ceratopteris richardii (assembly GCA_020310875.1). NCBI lineage: Eukaryota > Viridiplantae > Streptophyta > Polypodiopsida > Polypodiales > Pteridaceae > Ceratopteris > Ceratopteris richardii. Next base: position 38,039,148 of record CM035439.1, on the reverse strand, counting down.
AAGGATATATACATTGTACCACCTTCTGTGTACATGGGAAGGAAACATATATGTGTACCACCCTAGCCTAGTTGTGAGGAAAGGATAGTTCCCAAAGAGCTATTTGTATAATCAAGCTCAAGGGGGGGATTGTTAGCTATGAGCTTTCTTCTCTATGCATGTGAAAACCCCTAACGTAGAGGGAAATCTATCCTACAATCTTATCTGTTTTTGATTGGCCAAATGGCTCTCTATTTTTGTATAAAAAGACAACTAATGTTATCGGGATGCAAGGCACACCTTTTGTCATATTTTTGAGCATTCTATATTTCTTATCTTTTTATGTATGTACAAGAGAAGTTTCTCTCTCTACTTTATCTCCCTCAATCTTCGAGCTATGCAGAGAGTGCAACATAGTTCTAGGATTGTTGCACTATAGCCATCAGCAACAACATCAAATTCAGCTATGAGTCATTGAAAAATTTACACTTTGTTGTGAGATTTGACTCTTAAAAGATCACACAAATATGCACCAAAAAAGTAATAACTTTCAACTAACAATTATAATGTTATGAAATCACTTAGATTTCTTCACACAAAAGGAATCAACTCAAATCCTTCTACCAAAACATGTTTACTATTAAAGAAGGTGTGTACAAAATGGCATTGCCTCATTATGCTCATAGCCATAGAAGGATCTCCTACTCTAAGTGACCTCTCATCATCATCTCTCTCTCAAAATACCCGTCCGTCTCTATATTCACTTAGGACTTACAAAATCGAGTTCTCTTACATTTCTTTCTCTCATATTAACATATATACATTTGGTCTATATGCTCCTAGACTCAAACACATAATTCTAGAAGTTTTGGAGTAAATTTCATCTCTAAGTTACCACTATATTACATGTGTGAATTTATCCCTTCACATAGGCATGGTTTTTTTATGAATGTCCAAGTTCCATACCTTTTTGTCTTTCTTCTTCCTTCATATTTCTTCATGCCTAATTAGCAAGTGAAGCACCAAAAACTCCCCTTCAATCACTAATTAGCATTTTTTGACTTCTTCATTCTATCTCCTTCTCTTTTATTCCTTCCATTCCTTTGAATCTACTTGTCTTCATTCCATTCAAGCTTTTTGTCATGATATCTGCTATCTAATATATTGTAGGAGTATACACCACTTCAAGTTCCTTCTCCATTAACTTTTCTCTCAAGAAATGATATTGAATCTCTATATGTTTTGTTCTTGCATGAAATATTGGATTTGTTGCAAGATACAATGACTCATATTATCTCCATGTATTATAGCTATACCTTGATCAATGCCCAAGCTTTTGAACAAGGTCTGCATCCACACTTATTCTTTCACTACTTCCAAAAGTCCTTTTTATTTTGCTTTAGTTGATGATAATGCCACTATATGTTGTTTCTTTGAACACCAACTTACAAGCTTATCTCCTATGTATATCATGTATGCATGTGTTGATCTTCTATTATCTTGACTTCTGCTCAATCTCAATCACTATATGCTCTCAATTTTATATATGAGGTAAAAGGATAATATAATCCTTCCTTTATAGTCCATTTGATATATTTGAGGACTCTTTGATCTGCAATGCAATGTTTATAATTTGGACAATGCATGAATTGTGAGAGGGCTCCTACTACATAGCTAAGATCAGGTCTTGTTAGTGTAGCATAAATCAAACTTCCCACTAAATATTGATACTTCCTCATGTCCTTGAAATCTGCACCATCATATTTGCTAAGTTTATGATTGAATTCAAGTGGAGTTGAAGCTTCTGTGCAATTCTCCATATTAAAATTTTTCAATAGATTCAAAAGATACCTTTCTTGTGATACACATATGCCATGATCTGCATAAATGATCTCCATTCCAAGAAAATGAAAACTTCGCTAGATCACTTATCTTAAATTCCTTCTCAGGTACTTCCTTGATTCCTTCATTTGAGGTACTTGTAATTATAATGTCATCTACATAAATGAAAATGTAGATTATACCTTCATTGTTCTTTTAATAAGTAGACTTGCATCTGCCTTTGAACTTTGATATCCAAGATCATTGAGATACTTCACAAGCCTATAGTTCCAAGCACTTGGAGATTTCTTTAACCCATAAAGTGCTCTTCTCAATCTACAAACATAATTTGAATACCTAAAATTTGCAAACCCTTGAGGTTGCTCCATGTATACTTCATCAAATATATATCCATTCAGAAATGCATTCTTTATGTCCATTTGACTCAAATTCCATGCTTTTGATGCTACAATGCAATGAATGTCTTTATGGTTGACATCTGTTGAAGCTCAAAGTCAAGGACAAAGCATGGAAGCACATCAAAAGGTGGACACACAAGGTAAAGGAGCAAGTAGGGAGCTCCAAGAAGTGTATGTCAAATTTTCAGAAGAATTCCCTACAAAAATAGTGATTTTCATCACTAAAAACCATTGTAAATACCATTATCTATTTTTATAACTCCATTTTGTTCAAGCCGAGGAGTCCTCGAGCTTGAGGAGTATTAGAATTACCATCGTACCAATTTTCATAATTTTTAGACTTCGTTTGAGCCCTCAAATAAGCCCTGGAACCTAATTTTTAACTAGGCCAGACACTAGGTCTCGACAGGGCCAAAACTACTCAAAAAACTATAAAAAGAGCTAGAGAGCTCATTTTTGGGGTTAGCTTGTTAGAGAATAGAGCTTTTGTAAGAGAACTCTTTTGCAATCGAAGCTTTCCATTGTTCCTCTCTTTGATCTCACCTTATGTGCGTGTGTGTGTATGTGTGTGCATGTTTGTGTGCTTTCACTCACGCACTTGTGCTTTCACTTGCTTGTGGTCTTCATACCGGTCCTCACGTCTCCGCAGATTGACAAGTAAAGGAGGTGGTGCTTACGCTTGAGCTACACCAAATTTTGGCGCCGTTGCCGGGGAGAGAGCTTCGAGGACGAGCGTTGTGATGGTAAGATCGTAGATTTGCGACGTTGGAAGGTTAAAAAAAAAAAACTGTCATTTTTGTTCATTTTCTGATTTTTCTTCTTCATCTTCTTCATCATCATCATCTCCACCATCTTCCATCTTCTTCTTCATAGAAGTTTCTTGTTTTTTAGTGCATTTTCACCATTTTCATACCATTTTTCATGCATTATTGTGTGGGAAAGAGTTAGGAGGTGTAAGGGAGAGCAAGCGCTATGTTTTTTTCATGATTTTCTGCTCATACGGAGCTCGCCATTGCCGGCGCTCAGTAATTTGAATTTCCCGCCAAAAAACACGATTCTGTGATGAAAATCGCGATTTTGTGAAAATTCAAATTTTTTTTGAAAAATCACGATTTTCTATTTCCCACCTAAAAGCTTGCTGAAAGAATCACGATTCTGTGGTCATTCTCAGAATTGCGATTCTGTGGTTGTGCTCAAAATCGCAATTCTCACAAATCACGATTTTCAGCCAAAAAACACGATTTTGAGAAAACACGATTCTGTGGTTGTGCTCAAAATCACGATCCTCACAAATCACGATTATCAGCCAAAAAACACAATTCTGAGAAAACATGATTCTGTGAAAAACACGATTTTGTGAATCACGATTCTCTGAGACAAAATCGCGATTCTCTAGAACACGATTCTATGAAAACATAATTTTCTACTCAAAATTGCGATTCTCACCAATCACGATTTTCAGTAAAAACACGATTTTGTGAAAAAGGCGATTCTGTGAAAACACCATTTTCTGCTCAAAATCGCGATTCTCACCAATCACGATTTTCAGTAAAAACACGATTTTGTGAAAAAGGTGATTCTGTGAAAACACGATTTTCTGCTCAAAATCGCGATTCTCACCAATCACGATTTTCAGTAAAAACACGATTTTGTGAAAAAGGCGATTCTATGAAAACACGATTTTTTGCTCAAAATCGCGATTTTCAAAAAACATGATTCTCTACTCAAAATCGCGATTCTCTGATTTCACGATTTTCAACAAAACACGATTCTGTGAAAATGTGATTCTCTAAAAACACGATTTTGTGAAAGCACGATTCTCTGAGACAAAATCGCGATTTTCATGTCAAAAAACACGATTCTGAGAACCACGATTTTGTGAAAACAAAAAAACACGATTCTCTGAGACAAAATCGCGATTTTCATGTCAAAAAACACGATTCTGAGAACCACGATTTTGTGAAAAACACGATTCTCTGAGACAAAATTGTGATTTTCATGTCAAAAAACACGATTATGAGAACCACGATTTTGTGAAAAACACGATTTTGTGAAAACACGATTCTCTGAGACAAAATCGCGATTCTCTAAAACACGAATTTATGCTCAACATTGCGATTTTCAAAAACACGATTTTGTGCTCAACATCGCAATTTTCAAAAACACGATTTTGTGCTCAACATCGCGATTCTTTGACTTCACAACATCGCGATTTTTTGATTTCACACAATCGCGATTCCCTGATTTCACAAAATTGCGATTTTCTCCAAAAGGTCCTGTTTGCCTGTTTTGACCCCCAGGAGCCTGATTTGACATAACTTTTTCATCCAAAGTCCATTTTTTGAGCTCTATAGCTCGTTGGAAAGCTCCATTTTCATATAGGATATTTTGAAGTTGACCCTCCAGTGGGACTAGGAAACCAAGGGGGCCCCAAGGGATTTTGAGCAATACAAAGGGGAATTTTGGGACTTGAAGACAAAGCTTATGAACCTGAGGTCTGGTAGACACCTAGGCAAGGATAAACAAAGCATTAGATCTTCTAAGGCTAGTGTCAACCATACAGCTAAGTCTTGGGCACAACAACTAAGTGGTCATCCTTACAGACTACGTTCAGACACAAGTGATTCAGAAATGTCTTTTAGCATGGGGAAACTTGTAGGTGGCTCAGGAACTGATTATCTACAAACACCAGAAGGACCCTATAAGGCACAATTGGAATATATTGGACCAACCGATTAGGTGCTCGCATCTATGAGGATGGCCTGAGGCGATTAGTGGTCCAACTCAAAAATCCAGATCAACCCTTTGGACTGGAACACCTGGTGGTCAAGTTCGAAGAGGGTTCATACATTGATAAGGAAGGAACCATGTATGTGGTCACCAACCTACCAGATAGGATTGATGAGTTTGGAAATGTCATTCCTGAGAATGAAATAGGAGACCTAGAACAAGGAAATGTAGGACAAGGATCCCAGACTCCTAGAGGTAAGTCAGTTTTGACCCGAGTGATCACTCCGGATTGGATCCCTCAATACAACAAAAGCATAGAACTATTCTTGAATAGAGAAACAGAGGAAGCCTTTTGGAGATTCAAGCCAGATGAACCTAGCCAATTGGGCATAGTCATCATCTACGAGTTCAAGGATCTAGAGACACCAGGCAAAGTGGTCTACCTGGATAACACATCAGAGAAAATTTTCTTGGTAACAGAACATGATAGACATGCATATACTTGGAAGAGTAAATTGATTTTCCCTCCACCAAGATCCAATGTTTCCCATGGCCTCCAAGGAGTAGGATCATCCCATGCTCATGAAGCCCAGAGAGAAAGAACTAGAGAGAGACCTGAGGTAAGTTTTGCACACACCATGGGCAGAAATAGAGAAGGATTCGAAAATGAAAGACCTGAAAGAGAGAGACATCAAGCACATAGGCAACAAAGAGGTGAACAGGATTTTCCAGTGCCTAGACCCTGAGAGCACCCAAGAACCCTTAGACCCACTCAAGTGATCAAGGCAATGAAGAATTATTTTGACGGGTCAGGAGATCCTTATGATCATGTGGCCGAGTTCAAACAAGTGTTAAGAGCTGAACAGGTTGAGGATTTGTTCACCCAGTACGAGGCATTTGGTCTGACTCTTAAGGGCACTGCCTTAGCTTGGTTTCAACCACTGAGTAGAAGCAGCTATCGCGATATAGGTCAACTGCTAGACGAATTCATTGTAGAATTTTCCAAGAGTGGTATCAGGCATAACACATCATCCTTGATCCACTGCTTCAAGCAGACTCCCCAAGAAACAGTGCGACTAGCAGGTAGAAGATTCAGACAGTATCTAGAAAGATGCCCTGCTCCAGAGTTACCCACTCCGGCCAAACAAGTGGCTTTGTTCTTAGATGGATTACTGAGCACCAAGTTAAGATCATATGTGTACTTGAAAGATCCTAGATCCATAGAGGAGTGTGTGCGGACGTGCATTGACATAGAAGATAACTTGGGTGAGGAGTTAGGATTATCAAAACTCTATAAAGATTCTGATAGTACTACTAGTCAGACTTCAAAAGTCTCCAAGGAAATAGAGGAGATAGTTGAGCGAGTTGCGAAGAAGCTGGGAGTCCAAAATAAACAAACACAGAGAGTCACTCCATTGAATCGATGTTATACCTGTGGAGGGGACCACATGGCTAACGTATGCCCAATGCAAAACCAAAACATCAGAGAAAGGAATGCTCCATATTGGACTATTGAGAGAAAATACACGAACCACACAGCTCAAGATTGTCCCTACAATAGGCAGGCTGTTAGACAAACTTATCAGCAACCTTTCCAACAAGGTAGGTATCAGAACCAATACCAACAGCCATATTATCGACCACAACAGCAATATCAGGCACAATATAGGCCACAACCAGTCTTGGGAAACCAACCACCAACTCCTGCCAATGTGATTCCAGTCAAGTATGCCATGGGAGAGGAAAATCCAAATAGAGCATTGGTCCCACTAACCCCATGGATACCAGATAATGACTCTCATGCTCATAGTTCAGACTGCTCCCATGAAGGTAGTCCACATGCTTATTACACAGAGTCACCTGAACACAGTGAGATTTACCCGTATCAATATGAGGCACAACCTATGGAACAAAATTGGGAGCCTGAATATTCCAATGTCATGTATGCAAATGCTAACCCTAGGCCCCAACTGAGACAAGTAAGACCACAAGCCCCTAGAGGACCATGTTTCAGATGCCAGGGTGACCATTTCCTTCGTGATTGTCCCCACCCACCATCTCCGAGTCAAGGACAGGCTATCACAATACAAGCTTTTTGTGCTGATTGTGGCAAAGACCATCTCCCCAGAGATTGTCCAAGAAACCCCTCTAGTGCGCGCAAGATTACACCCATTAATGTGGTAGGCTTAGTGGCGGAATCAAGTGCCAATAGCAATAATGTGGCACCTGTACAGGCAGTTACTAGGGCACAAGCATTAAAACAAGATAAACCAGCAGAACAATCGGAGTCGAGTGAATCAGGAGAGCCTAGTAAGAGGAAAACAAGAACATGGAAGGATACCAGAGAAAAGGCCAATCGTAAGTTTAATAAAAAGTTATCGGAACTAGAAGAAAGCTTGAAAGACGCAAAAACAAAAATAGAAGACATTGCATCTCAAAACCCCTCGCATGCCGAAACTCCATCCACTCCACCTCATCCCACCCCACCACCCATTGTAAATAGACCGCAACCAGGGTATGTTCTTGCAGATCCAACCCCAGAAGGCTTGGACATGATGTTCAAGGCCTACCAGGCTCGACTTCAAGAAGGGCCTACAACTGCAAACCTAGACAAGAGTTACCCTAGAGTAGATTTAGAGATTGAACGGATGAGAATGTGCATGAAAATGGTAGAACAAGCTCAAGCTATACTAGAGACTAGTCAAAAGTTCAATCAGACAAACTCTGTCAAATCGGATTTGCATTTCCAGGGCTTACTAGAAAGATTAGAGCAATTGGTAAACAAACCACAAGTTTCTTTACCTCCACAGGCTCAACCAGTTATTGAGAGAAGAAGCTCACCACCAATGGGAGCTTATGTTTCAAATTCCACGGATGTTGGAATACCTTCTTCAATTCAGGAGCACTCTCAAGAGTTCTTGCAGGAAATACAAGAGGTGAAATGGGCCAAGGAGAACAATAACTCCCCTCCTATTCCTGAGATTGATGATCTTCATGATCAATTTCCCCAAGACATTCCATCTATTTACGGAGTTGAAGCAGAACAACAAGAAGATGAAAGATTAGATTTTGAATCTAATACCCTAGAAGAACTACCTCAATTTCCAGGCCCATGGGAATCTAAATCTCTCCAGATTAGAGCTCCCACAATACTGGTAAGACATGAAGACTCAGTGGTCCCAAGGAACACTGATGTCGTGAAGAACACTAAGGTTCAATGTCATCTCACTGTAGAAGAGCTGCTCAAAGCAAAACCTGAGCTATGGAATCATGTGAGGGATCAGGTTCCAGAACTTGATTCCAACAGGCCAAAAGCAGGCTCAAAGCAAAGGGTACCAGAGATACCTCTAGACAAAATAGGGGACATGTGTGAGGGTGAAGAAGGTAATACTTATCTTCCAATCACCTACCAAGGTTACACAACCAAAGCAATCATAGATTCAGGTGCTAGTGTTGCCATTGCGACCACCTCCTTGTGGAAGCAATGGGGCAAACCCACATTAAGACCAACTAGAATGAAGCTTCAAATGGTCGACGGTCATTTTGAAAGACCTCTAGGATTGCTCGAAGGGATAACTCTAACCACTTGTGGTGTGGAGTTTGAACATACATTTGCTATATGTGACTTTGAGAAAAATAATGTCTATGAGATGATCCTAGGAAGACCCTTCCTACGACAATTGCAAATAGTACAGGATTGGGGAACCAACTCCTTGTACTTGCAGCACTTAGGGGTCACCACCAAGGTCAATTTGAAGGATTACTCCTTCAGAGATGTACCACCCCTACAGTGGAATCCTATCCACAAAGCAAAAGAAGATTCAATCTCTGTGCATTCTGAGAGTTCACCTGATCCATCATGGCTGCATGAAGATACTCATTTGTGGATGTGCAAGGTCGCAGAGGAAGAGGAAAAACGCTTGAGGGCGCGAGAAGAAGGAACTTCACTAGGAGATAGACCAATTAAAGACCCAGCTTATACACCAATGATCTTTCCAGATGAGGAATTTGAGCCTCATGGCTGGCCACAAATCTTAGCCACCATGGACATTGCTGTCAATGAAGAACAATGGACACCTCATTGTGATGAGGAGGGTTATGATATCTCAGTGTCGATGTGTCAGCCCTTGCTAGAAGAATGTGACCCTAGTGATGTCATAGAAGAAGAAGAGAATGACGATGATATAGAGTCCATTGTGATGGATAGTTGCTTTAACTCAGAGCAGCACTATCTAGAAGATATAGGAGTGTTCACCCAGAAAGAAGAAGAACCTCTCACAAGTATTAAAACGGTAAATTCAAAGGATGGAAGTGAGAGAAGTCAAAAGAAAAAGAAAAGAAAAGCAGTGAAACAAGAAGAGGAGGAATCATTGTTTGAAGTAGCAGAAAACTTCAAGAAATATGAAGTTGACGACCGCAAAATTTTGGTACGAATGCCTAAGAGAGAGGCCATCATAGGAGAATCATATGATAATAAAGAAAAGACCAAGAAGATTGTAGTGACCATCGAAGAGAACGAAGAGAGATGCACATATATAGGAGATGACCTAAGTGCAAGAGAAGAAATGGAGCTTGTAGCTCTATTAAGGGAATATAGGGATGTGTTTGCGTGGCACTATAGAGACTTGAAAGGGGTAGATCCAAGAATTTGCTCTCATACTATCCCCATGACTGCTGATGCCAAGCCCACCAAACAGAAGCCCTACACATAAAAATGACACTTATGCAGCCAAGATAAAAGAAGAAATTGATAGGTTGATTGAAGTTGGATTCATCTATGAGATTGAGCATACTGAATGGGTGTCCCCCATTGTAGTGGTGCCCAAGAAGAACGGGAAATTGCGAGTGTGTATTAACCTTAAAAAAGTTAATGCTGCTACGATCAGAGATAGTTATCCACTTCCAATCACGGAACATCTATTGGAGCGTGTTGCAGGCAAGGAAGTTTATAGCTTCCTTGATGGATTTTCAGGTTACAATCAAGTAGCCATTGCCCCAGAAGATCAACACAAAACAGCTTTTGCCACAAAGTGGGGAATCTTTGCATTTCGTGTGATGCCATTTGGGCTCACCAATGCACCTGCAATGTTCTAGAGGCTCATGTGTCATGTCTTCAAAGAGTTCTTGCGAAAGAGCTTAGAAGTGTATGTGGATGATTTATGTGCTCATTCCCAAGAAAGAAGATTCCACATCCCTGAGCTCAGACAAATCTTCAACAAGTGTAGAGAATATCGAGTGTGTCTGAACCCAGAAAAGTGTGTGTTCATGGTGCGGCAAGGTAAAATCTTAGGTCACATTGTTTCTAAGAATGGAATCTCAACAGATGAAGATAAGGTACGAGCCATAGCGGAGCTACCAAGGCCAAGGAATGTTAAAGAGGTACAAGCCTTTATGGGCCATTGTGGATATTACCGCAGGTTTATCCACATGTATGCAATCATAGCTAGACCCCTTTATGCCTTGTTGTCTAATTTTGAGTGGAACGACGAATGCGAGAATTCTTTCAATGAACTGAAGAAACGTTTGTGCACAGCACCAATACTGACCACTCCAGATTGGAGTAAGCCATTCCATGTCCATGTGGATGCCTCCAATCATGCCATCGGATGTTTCCTAGCGCAACCCACAGGTGAAGGGAACTTAGATTTGCCCATAGCATATGCTAGTAGACAACTAAACCCAGCTGAAAGAAATTATACCACAACTAAGCGAGAGGGCTTAGGCATGGTATATGCTGTGAAGAAGTTTAAACACTATTTATTGGCCAACAAGTTCAAGTTTTTTACTGATCATCAAGCTTTGTTATATTTGGTCAATAAACCTTGCAATACTGGACGCTTAGTAAGATGGTTCCTCTTACTAATGGAATATGACTTTGAAGTTGTTGTCAGGAAAGCCAGAACCCATCTTAGGGCACATCACCTTTCTCGCATCACTTCAAGAGAGTCACCGCAAGGAGTGTCTGACGACCTACCGGATGCTTATCTGTTCAATTTAGAAGTCGTTCCTAAATGGGCAAATAAGTTGGTACCAGTCCTAACCTTCGGCCCTGCAAATAAGAATGTGAAAACCTCACAAGAAGAAATTGTAAGATCACAAAAATATCACATATTGGCAGGAAGCATGTACAAACAAGATACTGAGGGTGTATTAGCTTGTTGTGTGGAGGATGATGAACATAGTAGTTGGTTGCAGCAAGCTCATGAAGGATTGCTAGGAAATCACTATTCTAAACAATGAACATTGCAGAATCTGAAGCATCTAGGAGTGTATTGGCCTAGCATGGACAAAGAAATACATGAGTAGATTAAGAATTGTCCAATGTGCAGAGAGAGACCCCCAGTGGAGCATGCGACCCTTTATCAAGTGTCATTAATTCCAGATTGGAGTGCTCCATTGGTAGAGTTTATGAGGTTGGGAAGATTACCCAAAGAGGCTAGTCTAGCAAGAAGATGAAGCATGGAGCAAGAGGCTCAAGGCTATGCCTTAGTAGGAGAGAACCTATACCGAAGAGGCAAGGATGGTTACTTAAGACTGTGCGTTCATGAATCAGACTATTTAAAGGTCTTAGAGACTGCACACAGTGGTGTTGCAGGGGGACATTGTGGTCCTGACCGAGTGATCAAGACCATTCTATTCTCATGACTTTGGTGGCCCACTCTTCATATGGATGCACATACCTATGTGAAGAAATGTGACACATGCCAATGTGCACAATATCCAGTTAAAAAAGACGAGATGCCTTTGAGACCAATGATGGGAGGACGTGCATTTTTGAAATGGGGCATAGACTTCATAGGTCCTATTAACCCCCCAGCTAGAAACTCCCATGAAGAATATATTATTGTAGCCACAGACTACCTTACAAAGTGGGTAGAAGTGAAAGCCACAACAAAGAATGATGCTCAGACTACGGCTAAGTTCTTATTCGAGAATGTGTTCACGAGATATGGACTACCAATAGAGTTGGTGAGCGATAGAGGCACACACTTCTTGAATGAAGTCATTGAAAATCTTCTCCAAGAATTCTTGATGATACATAAGAAGTCTGCCCCCTATCACCCACAAGCTAACGGACAAGCCGAGAGTACCAATAAGATCCTTTGTAACGTATTGACAAATCTGGTAAATAATAAATGCTCTGATTGGGACAAACAACTTCATCATGCTGTTTGGGCTTATCGAGTTGCCTACAAAACGGTACTCAACGCCACCCCATTTCAGATGGTCTTCGGACAGAACGCTGTGCTACCATTAGATTTCTTAATCCCTGCCTTAAAAGTATCACAAGAGTATGAGTGGAATGGGCATGAATTGTCCTCTAGAATCTTTGATCTCGAACGCTTAGGTGAGACGAGTCTACGAGCGGCAGCAGGTATCTACGCTGCAAAGAAGAGGCAAAAGGCATACTTTGATGCACACATCAAGGATAAGGGATTGAAAGAGGGAGATCTAGTGTTGGTTTACAAACTAAAACAACATGCCCGTAAGTTGGAAAAAAGAGGATACGGACCCATGATCATTAATAGAATTTCCACTAGTGGGCAGTTCAGTTGGCCACTCTAGAAGGAGATATCTTGCCAAACTATATTAGTGGATGTAGAGTCAAGTTATATCAAGAACCTCTTACAAAGGACATGCTAATGAGACTCAACACTACTAAAAAACGAAAAGAAGAAGAGTTAATAGTGAGAGAAGAAGCACAGGCAGAGGCTAGAGAGCGTATTAGGCGAAATAAGTTAAGGCGATTAGGCCTAGATGTCAACTCAAAAGCTCCAAAATATCACATGGATATGTGCCAAAAATCAGGCAGAGCGACTTCCCAAGTCATTGACCGACATCCATTTGTGACCATAGAGATAGAACAAGGAAAGGGTGCAAGGACTGTGAAAGCATTGATTGATTCAGGAGCAGCAAGTAGTGCAGTTAGACTATCCTACTGCTAAGACTTGCAGTTGAACATCAATCCCATAGAAGCTTATCTCATCGGATTAGGAGGTGTGGAAACCCCTTGTTTGGGCGAGGTGGAACTTCCCATCTACCTTCAAGATGTTCCAATGAAAGTCAAAGCGCTAGTGTGTCAAGATGAGAACCTTACAGAACCACTTGTCTTAGGACAAGATTGGATCTATGACAATGCAGTCAACTTAAACCTAAGAAGTCAAATTCTTCAAGTTTGGGTACATGAACAATGCATTACATTAGAATTAGAGAATTGCATGCTCCCCGATCATGGCACCACACACTCTCTTAGCCTAATCATATGGAAGAAGATGTTGTATGTGTCAAAAGCTCTATGATGCAGAAGGAGTCAATCGTGGAAGAACAGGTTCGAAGGCGGGTGGATCTTTCTTCTTCTCCAAAGAATCAAGTAGCCACACTAGTAAGTCCACCACAAAGGCAAACACAACCGATCACAACAATTGCTACATCAACTAGAAAGACACCATTCATTAAGAAAGCAGTTCGGAGCATGACGCAGATCTGGGTACGCAAAGGAGAGAAACCACCAGCCTTGCCCCCACAAATCCCATCCAGGCAAGCCAACCAGGTCAGAAGACGAAGGAAGCAGCTCGGACAAGCTCAATCACAAGGTATCCAACAAGTTTGGGTGCCTAAGAAATTAGTTGCAGCTCAACAAGGGCGATTACAGATGTGGGTACCTAAGAAGCTCTTACATCTACAACAACCTATGTTCTCCCACATGCGAAAGGTCTCAACAAAGAAGCTAAAAGAGAAGAGGGTAAGAACCACGTACACAGACCGAAAGAAGATCAAATCAGCTCTTCAACAATAGTAGGAAGACGTGCAAAAAGGATATGGGTTTGGAAGCCAAAAGTACAAGTAGCCTCCATCGAACCAAAGCGCCAACCACACTGGATACCATAGTTCAGAATGCATCCAAAGAGGAAGACGCCTAAAGTAATCTCTACAGTGCCAAATGCTGTTCTAAAATGGATCCCTATAAAGAGGAAGGATTAGTGGTCATCTCGAGATCCAATGGATACCTCCAACAAAGAGGACACCAACATCTGCAGGTGACATCAGGCCTCGACGAGCAACAACCATGTGCTCCTTGCACAACCTTGTCTTTTGCACCATTCAGGTCATGCATTTCTAAAGTATGCATTACATAGGGCCACATTACATGGTCGTGCATAGACACAACTGAGAGTCCCATGCACTAGAGCACATTGACACATGTAAACCACTTTTTGATACTAAACTTTGCCTTCTTGTTTTGTGACATTCCTCAAAAAAAAAAAAAAAAAGAGAGAGAGAGAGGGAAAGAGCTTGTTCCTAGGTTTGGCTTATGAAACATGAATGAGTCATGCTTAGTTGAAGGTGGAATTGTTGATTACTAGGCATTTATCAATTTGGATAGAAGTGTGTCTCAACTAGCAAATGATATTATTGCTGCCTTATCTGGTAGATGGCAAGCATTTGGCATGAACATGGCATCTACAACTATGATTTTCTCTTACCATGGTAGGAATGAAGAGCTTGAAGGTTTGCAACTTGAGTGATGCTTAACTACTTCATGTACAAGAGCATCCAAGGAGATATCTGCAAAGGGTAGTTCTGGAGGAGAAGACTCCTGCGTATGGTGAGCTCAAGAGAATATGTGAAACTCAGCTTGGTGTAGTTACCCAATGTTGTTTGCCAAGAATATAAAGAAATTCAATTCTCAATATTTGGCAAATGTTGCTTTCAAAAGAGGAGAGAGGATCAACCACTCAAAAGATCTCATCAATGGACTATCAACATGGACATTCATCAACAATGTTCCATCCCAAAGGCCGAGTGTACAACACGAAGAGATGAACATCGATCAACCTTCTCCATGGTAAGTATCTTTACTCTGGAAACACCATAACCATGATAACTTAGGAAACCTCTTTGTCGGCATACCCTTGAGCACTTAGCTCAAGACCCCAATTTTTGCACCATACTTCTTCCGATGCATTTTCCACGTAAGCATGCATAGGGCTACATTACAAGGCCGTGCACAAGGCACATATGTTCCTCAACCCATGCACGAACACACTTACCCATCACTCAATATGGGTTATGAGTACTTGGCATGACTACTATGAACATCAACTGTGGAAGATCTAGAAAACATCAACGGAGACTCACAACGACACAGTCATGCTGGAATCCCAGGAAGAAGCATATACCAAGAGACTACAACTTGTAAAGACTCGCAGTGATAGTTGAAGAGCCAGACACATCTGGAAGTCAGACGACTTTTGTTCATACAGAAGGGACACTCCCTCTCAAGGCACTACTTCGAACAACCACTACAACAAGGGTCTGTCAGGGACGACAGACTCGAGAGGGGGGGAGTGTTGAAGCTCAAAGTCAAGGACAAAGCATGGAAGCACATCAAAAGGTGGATACACAAGGTAAAGGAGCAAGTAGGGAGCTCCAAGAAGTGTATGTCAAATTTTTAGAAGAATCCCCTACAAAAATAGTGATTTTCATCACTAAAAACCATTGTAAATACCATTATCTATTTTTATAACTCCATTTTGTTCAAGCCAAGGAGTCCTCGAGCTTGAGGAGTATTAGAATTACCATCGTACCAATTTTCATAATTTTTAGACTTCGTTTGAGCCCTCAAATAAGCCCTGGAACCTAATTTTTAACTAGGCCGGATACTAGGTCCGGACAGGGCCAAAACTACTCAAAAAACTATAAAAAGAGCTAGAGAGCTCATTTTTGGGGTTAGCTTGTTAGAGAATAGAGCTTTTGTAAGAGAAATCTTTTGCAATCGAAGCTTTCCATTGTTCCTCTCTTTGATCTCACCTTATGCACGTGTGTGTGTATGTGTGTGCATGTTTGTGTGCTTTAACTCACGCACTTGTGCTTTCACTTGCTCGTGGTCTTCATACCGGTCCTCACGTCTCCGCGGATTGACAAGTAAAGGAGGTGGTGCTTAGGCTTGAGCTACAACATCTTTGCCACAGGATTAACTATCTCATCATAGTCTATGCCATAAGTTTGAGCATAGCCTTTGGCCACCAACCTAGCTTTATATCTGGCTATTCTTCCATCTCCAAGCTTCTCATTTTATAAACCCATTTATTTCCAATCACTTTCTTGCCAATTGGTTTTGAAACAAGTTCCCAAGTCTTATTCTCCTCAAGTGCATTGAACTCTTCCTTCATTGCTTCTTCCCATTGTTTTTTGCATTTTCCTTCATCATAACTCTGAGGTTCTTCATCTTCTTTGACCATGTAAGCATATCTTTTCTGAGTTATATAAGAAGTATCATAAGAATACCTTGTTGGTTGTCTCCTTAATTTGCTTGACCTTCTTGGTTCATATTCTTCATGTGTATCTGAATACACTTCTTCATCAAACCTAGGTGCATCTTCATTTCTCCTTGATGGTCCAACTCTGGATGTACTTGCTTGCATGTGATCTTCTTCTCCATTTCTTGCATATTTGATTTACCTCTCTCACTTCTTCTTACCTTTTCTTCAAATGCTTCAATGTTATGACTTTGTTCTGCATACCAACTCTTCTGTTCATCAAATGTCACATCTCTAGAAACAAGAAACATTGTCTGTTCATACAGTTCAAATAGGTGATAATACAAGGCACAATGTGCATTCAATTGGAAAAGTGAAATGCAAGAGTGGAGTAGATTTGCTAACCAAGGTTTTGTATGTTCCCAAAATACCTAAGAATCTGATTAGCGTGGGGCAAATAGTGGAGAAAGGCTTTCAAGTCAAATTTTCAAATGAAGGAGTATTTGTGGAAGATCTAGAGAATGGATTTAACCATATTGTCTATGGTAAGAAGGAAGGTAGAATCTTTACTCTGAAAGTGCATGGGAATATTGGTCAAGCCTTGCTCACACATGGTGATGAAGTGATTACAAAGTTAGAACTCTAGTAAAACATTTTAATGAAAGAGAAATCAAAGCTATGGTGGTAAATCAATCTATAATAGGCAACCAAATGTGGAGAACCAACACATGGTTTACAAATGTGAAGCATGCAAAATGGGAAAAGCACATAGACTACCATTTCAGAGGAAAGGATTCAAGCATGATGGATTACTAGACTCATCCATACAGATGTAAGGGGACCAATGAAAGAAGGATCAATTAATGGCTCTAGGTATTATGTATTGATGATGCTACAAGATGGATAACTCTTAATGTTTTGAAGGAAAGATCAAAAGTGTTTGGAGCTTTCAAACATTTTCATGCATGTGCAGAAAGGTTTATAGGTCCAAAGCTCAAGAGACTTAGGTCTGATGGAGGGGGAGAATACTTATCCCAAGAATTCAATGATTATCTATGAATACACATATTAAGAGCGAAATAACTTGCAGGTACACACCTCAACGAAATTGGGTGGTGGAAAGCAGAAGTAGAACTTTGGTTGAGTTTGCCAGGGCAATGCTAAAGGAAAAGAATTGTCCAAATTATCTATGGGTTGAGGCTGTGAATACAACCACATATCTTGTAAATAGATTATCATGTATAGATCTCAATGGATTGACCCCTTATGAAGCTTGGTGGGGTAAGAAACAAACACTAAATCATTGTAAATTGTTTGGATCAATTGCCTATGCTTATGTACCATCATAACTGAGACATAACCTTGAAGCAAAGCCTCAGAAATATGTGTTCATTGGGTATGATGAAAAGCAGATGGGTTATAGGTTATGGAATCCTCTAACCAAACACTGACATTAATTCTAAATTACCTAACAAATGATTATAGCAACTAGAGTCAATATAGAATACCTTGAGATCTTCTTTCTCTGATGTACTTATTGAATTCATCATCAATGTTGTATGTTTCTCATTCTATGTATCATTTTCATAATTGTAGTAGGTGGTGTTGTAGGATTAGTTCCTCAATTTCTTCCTCCACCTCTACCATAGCCACCTCTTCGACTTTGTCTTCCTCTTGGAAATTGATTTTGATATCTTCCACCTCTACCTCTATTATTGTTTCTTTGATTTTGTTTTGAACCTTGTTGATTGTGCCAGCAATCATAAGCCAAACGATTGCTCAAGCCACAACTCCAACATCTTGTTATTATTCAGGTTACCCTTTCCTCTTCCATTTCGTCTACATTTACCTCTACCATTACCTCTTCCTTTTACAAAATTAACATGAGAAGTTGATTCTTCTTCATCCTTTGCTTTGCCTTTGTCTCCTTTCTTCTTATTCTTTGCATACATGGCATAGCTATATCCTTTGTCTCCATCTGGCTTCAGGTCTTGATCAAATGTCTCCTTTGTTCTTATTCTTTGCATATATAGCAGAGCTTTTTCCTTTATCTCCATCTCACTTCAAGTCTTGCTCAAATGTGAGAATAAATCCAAGCAACTGATTTAGATTTGGTACAAAAGGATTTAATGAGAATTCAATTGATAATACAAAAGTCTTCCACCTTTCATCTCCTCTCAAACCTGCAAATAATTGTGCAATCAACCTATGATCTTCAATTTTTTCATCTATAGATCCAAGGCTATGTGCCAAGTCTTTCATATTAGTGACATAATCAGTAATGCTTTGAATCTGCTTCTTTTTCAATGTTGTAAATTCTGACCACAAGCTAGCTTTCCTAGATTCATTAGTGTTTTGAAAGTGATCTTCCAATGCATTCCATATATCTTCAGCTATCTCCAAACCTCTGATTTGTGGTAACAAATGATCTGTAATAGTGTTATATGTATAGGCTCTTGCACTTGCATCTTTCTTTTGCCATAGCTTTAAAGCTTCTAGCTCTTCTTTCTTTGGTCGACTATCATCTTAAAATGTAGGTTTTTATTCTCCACTTGTTACATATATCATGAGATCCTTACTCATAAGTAAGACCTCCATCCTCATTATCCAAGCAGGATAATTATCTCTCTCTGATTTGTCAATGTATATATGATCTACCATGATCTTCTTGCTTTTGTTGCAACTTGTGTGTTTAGGGTTTGAAGATTATTACCCTTTTTAGATATTTAGTCTTGAGGATGATTTCAAAGTAGTTCTATGATGCCTTTTGTTATTCAATTCTTAAGATTCATCCATTGAAAACTTTCCAAGATCTCGTATATGCACCTTCTTCTACTCTTTAGGACCTTTAGGATTTGATACCACTTTTTGATGTATGAAACATCACAAGAACCAAGTTAATGTGATATTAGAATTCCTCTACAATCACCATTAACTTAGCAAGTCTTCAAACTTCAAAAGCTTTCTTCTAGCTTCAATTCTTCTCTAATTTGTCTTGAATCTTTTAGATTCTTGTGCTCAATGATCAATAGAAGTTCTTAAGTATATTAAAAAACAAATTCCAAGCAATACTTGCAAGTAATTACTTGCAAATAACTTGAAATGTCTTCAAGACTTACACTATGTTTGAAATTTGAGATTTACCTTCATCGATTTGACATGCGTTCGCTATTAAGATCATTTCTTTGAGCACACACCCTATTTTTCAAAGATCTTTTGGTTGATTGTAGTTAAGGATGATAAATTTCAAATGAACTATCATTCATCAAAAACTTTACACTGTACTTTGAGATCTCACTCTTAGAAGTTCAAAGAAATCTGCACTAGAAAACTTGTAACTTTCAACTGTCATTCATACAGTTATGGAATCACTTTGATTTCTTCACACAATGAGAATCTATTCAATTACTTCTACACAAACATGTGCTTACTATTGGAGAAGA
Organism: Ceratopteris richardii; assembly: GCA_020310875.1. NCBI lineage: Eukaryota > Viridiplantae > Streptophyta > Polypodiopsida > Polypodiales > Pteridaceae > Ceratopteris > Ceratopteris richardii. Next base: position 38,019,495 of record CM035439.1, on the reverse strand, counting down.
TGTGTACAAACTTTCTTGGCCTCATTCTACTCATAGTCATAGAAAGATATGTATCTATGAATAACCTCTCACCATAATCTCTCTTAGAAAATATCTTGACTGCCTCCCTTCTATCTTAGGACTTATAAGGCGATGGGTTCTGCTTTTACAAGAGTTTGATTACGAAGTTATTCATCGGCCACGCAGTTCACATGCCTTAGCAGATTTCCTTTCTCGCTTAGATTCCGGTGAAGCTCCGATCGGTGTAGATGACACAACACCAACGATTTATGTTTTTGAACCAATTAATGATGAAATTGCAGACCCACCTATGCCATCTATATATTATGATCAGATATTGACCTTTCTTACTGATGGATGCCTTCCTTCTCAGGCTTCTCCTGCAATGCATAGGAAGATTGCAGTGTACAGTCGCAAATTTCGGTTAATTGCTAGAGAATTATACTATATGGATCACACTGGAGTTTTACTTCGTTGTATTCCTCCACATGAAGTTAACTCAGTCATTTCTCTAGCTCACTCAATTCCTTCCGGTGGACACTTTGCAGCAGATTTAACGCACCGAAAAATTCTGCAAAGTGGACTTTGGTGGCCTACTATGTACAGGGATGTATCTCAGTTTGTCAAACAATGTGATACTTGTCAATGGTCTGGACAACCACTACAACACCATTTTTTCCCTCTCCAACCTGTCTTGCCGTTGGAGCCTTTTTAGAAGTGGGGTCTAGATTTTATTGGACCTATTACACCGCCAGCAATACTCAGTAGTAATCATTATATTCTGACCTGTACAGACTATGCAACCAGATGGGCAGAAGCATGGGCTTTAAAGTCTGCCACAACTGTTTCGGTGGCAAAGTGTCTAATGAAAGATGTCTTTCCGCATTTTGGCTTACCTCTGGAGCTTGTTACAGATCAAGGCACTCATTTTGTCCACAATTTAATAAAAGTACTCACACATTCTTTTCAGATCATGCATAAATTCAATTCACCATATTATCCTCGTGCAAATGGTTTGGCTGAGAGTACCAACAAGACCCTATTGAATATGCTTCAAAAACTGATTCTGGAAGCACCGGAAAGATAGGATCAACTGTTACCTGCAGTATTATGGGCATACCGGACTACATACAAGGTAGCAACAGGATTAACCCCTTTCAAACTAACTTATGGACTGGAAGCCATAGCACCAATGGAGATTGTTGTGCCAAGTTTACATGTAGCTCTCACTCAGAAATTGATACCAGAAGATTCTTTATCATTTCGGCTAGATACACTCAGAGAACTGGATGAGCATCGATGGACAAGTTTTCTGACTATCCAGGAAGTTCAGTTAAGAAAAGCTCGAACACATGATCAATATCTAAAGACTCCAGTTTTTACGATGGGGCAACCTGTACTCTTTTACAATGCAAAGTCGAATCGCTTTGCTGGCAAGTTCAAGTTACGATGGTTTGGTCCCTACCGGATTGCTGAACAGGTGGGCACAGCCACTTTTTAGTTGACTACTTTGACCGGACTACCTCTTCCAAAGGTGATAAATGGTTCAAAGCTACGACCGTATCAACAAGCATCGGATCCGCACTAAAACGTTCTGCGGATTGGCCGCGTATTTTGCATTTTCTTCTCTTTTCTTTTCTTTTGTTTTTGCGCGCTTAATAAAATAAGCCTGTAAATATCCACATTTTGATACTTAATTATGACAGCAGCCGCCCGACATTATTGTTCTGCTCATGTATGCACACCAAGTTATCAAGTTATCATCTCAACGTCGCACGATGATTAGTGATTTTGATTGTTCTCCACTGCAACACATCTACTTAACCTTCTCCGTTTCACCGAAAATAGCTATTGTGTTTGCGTGGTTTGTGTGATTGTGTGAACCCTATACTTTCTGTCTTGTGCTTGCGTTTACTATGTGCACCATGGAAGCTCTGGCAAACTTCACCGCTTTCCGTGACGGACTCCCTGCCGACGTAGGAGAGTTCCTGCGCACCCGTGGGTTATCCAATTTCGTTGAACTTCCTTGGCATTCAGTGGAATCCCACCCGTTCTATGCCCAGATAATCGCTGCCATCGCTAACACACCTGCCACCGAGCAAAGTTGGGCTATCACGTCCCTACCCTCCCAAACCGTAATCACATTCTAGGCCTTTGCTGATGCGTTTCAACTCCCTCGGCAAGGTCGGGAAAATGGTCCAAATCTCCAATTGCCACCATGAATCGATTATTCCCTAGGAGCTCATCCAACGAATATGCAATACTCTGCCGCCCTGAACCTGAGAGATCCGCGCTACAATTTCTAGTAGCCATTCTTAACCTGCAGAAGCAAACCTATGGAATCTCTCGTCCTTTTTACTCCGCTATAGATTTAGCTGCTCGAGAACCAGTCAATTTTGCATCATATTTCTTCCGGTGAATACACAAAGAATGCATCGCAATTATCAAGTAGGTCAATAAAGGGGATATGCCAAGGTCGAGACTCCCTCACATCATATCTTTTCTATTTCCGACCATTCTAGCAGCACAGCCACCACCCACAGGGCCCGTTCTGTGCCATGAGGAATCTGCACAAATATTAGAAGACGATGAAGAGATTTTCCACCTTCTCCGCCAGAAGAGAATCAAGATAAGCTCATCCGATAGTGAAGTACAAGGGTCAACCGCAAAGGACAAGGCAAACAACAAAGCAGAAGAAGCAAACAAAGAAGAAACCTTTCACGACACCGCAACCTCCATGCATCATGAGTCTTCAGCACAGTCCTCTTCAGAACAACAACAAGACCAAGAGGCTCCAACCAAATCTGACACAAGCTCATCAAAAGAAGCATCTCAGCAACAATCGAGCAGGAAAAGCAAGGAGATGAAGAACATATAATTAAAGAAGTTTTTGAGGAACTGCTTAAAGCAGTAGAGTCCATAGCTGCCGACACCGCTGACACACAACAAACCACAGAAAAGGTAACAGAATCTCACTCTGTTCTTCCCACTTCCCCGCCAAAGCCTCCACTCAACCCAATTATCCCAACTCCACCCATTCTTCCCGAAGAACCCACTGCCTCCTCTTCCTCATCCCCAAACTACTCTCCACCGAACTCCCAGCAGCTACTCACCGCATCCTCATCTGAACCTCGTCCTCATCTTCCACTTCCTTCAACTCCATGATATCTGAACTTGCAACCATGGGTCAGATGTTAATCCAGCTTTCACAACAAGTGCCTGCACATATGAAACAAGTGACAGATACTATCCGCGATGAATTTCAACACAAGGTGGATGTACTGGAGGCAGACATTACTCCTCTACAAGAAGAATTAATAGTAGCTAAAGCCGAAACCAAGCCTTACAAGAACAACTTAAGGAGTTACAAGCCCGAATGGCCGAACAGGTAGAAGTTACCACTCAAAGAGATGCAACACTGGCAGAGATCAGACAAAAAGACGAGTTACTAAATAATGCAAATGCCGAAATCATTCAGTTAAAGCAAGAGATACAGGACAAAGAAGATGCAAGAGTAGCTTTAGGAAATCTGCTAGAAGAAACAAGACAGACGCTAGATGAAGTGGTACAACGCGGCCAAGAACAACACGATCTGACTATGAAAACAACTGAAGAACTCCAGAAATGCAAAATAGACTTTGTAGAAGTAAACAACATTCTAAAACAAAAATTGACCGAGGAAGCTCAACGACAAAAGGTAATATCAGATCTTTGCAGAGAAAGAGATGCCTACTCCAGAACAATCCAGTTCTAGAATCAGTAGATCGATAGAAAAGACAACCAACTCGACAATCAGAAAGAAAGATTGGCTAAGATGGATAAACAACTTGCAGAGATGAAAGTATCCAGAGATGCGGCCTTATCAAACGAATTTTATTTACAAGAGGCCTTTTGTAGACGCAGACAGAAATTTCGCTAGCCGAAGCCATTTCCTTAAGTTCTGTAAGAACAGATGCACAATTAGTAGAACCAGATACTTTGAAACAGATGTTAGAAGCTTTAAAAAAAGAAAATCGCCCGAACCGGCATTATAGATGAACCGTAATTTTGTAAAACTTGCGGGTTCGAGTCCACCGTGCGTGCCAGTGTTAGTCGGTCAAAAATGAAGTGCGTTCCTCGGTCACTCACAATCTCAATTGGTAATCCGAACGAGTGAATATATGCTCAAAAAGAAACTTAGCAGTGGTTTGAGCATCGTTTTTTCTAGTAGCCTTTGCCTCTACCCATTTTGTCAAGTAATCGGTGGCTACTATGATATATTCGACATGTGACCCTTTGGTCGGTGGGTTAATGGGTCCTATGAAATCAATGTCCCATTTAGAGAAGGCTCTAGCACACACCATAGGTCTCAATGGCATGTCATCTCTCCGAATGGGGTATTTAGCCCTTTGGCATGTCTCGTAGCTTCGTACATAGGTCTCCGCATCCATATGTAAAGTTGGCCACCACAAGCCCGCAAAGAGGATCATTTTTACGGTTCTCTCAGTCGAGAAATGACCTCCTGCAACACTTGCATGTGCCATCTCTAATATGGGTAAATATTCTCCTTCATGCACACATAGTTGTAATGGGTTGTCTTTTCCTCTCCTAAACAAGTTTCTTCCCATGAGTACATAATCCTTGCTCATCTCTTCTAGGGATCGTTTTCTTGCCAAGCTAACTCCTTCCTCATGTTCTCTTGTCTTTAGGAATTTTACCAATGTTTTGCTCCAATTGGGTGCTATTCTGGAGAATGGTATGGATGTATGATCCTCGGGGATAGTCTCCTAGCATTGTGCACAGTTACTCATATAGTCATGGACATCCTTAGGCATTTCAGGCCAGTATACTCCTAATCGTTTTAACTCCCTAATAGTTTCATGAGTTCCTTTGTGTGTCCTCCATTTGTTCACATGATCTTGTTCCATCAGCTTCAATTGTTCGTCCTCCTCAACACATCTTAATAGTACACTGTTAGGTTCCTTATAGTACACACTTCTTGCAATGATGTGCAAATTCCTTGACTGTAGAATTTCCTTCTTACTCTCTCTATTGATTGAATGTTGTGGGCCATGAGTGAGTATAGGAATTAGTTTCTCTGCCCACTTTGGACACACTTCCAGATTGAACAAATAAGTGTTTGGCAGATCATCAGGTACTCCACTTGGTGGTTCTCCATGTGTTAATCTAGAGAGGTGATTTGCTCTTACATGAGTATTTCCCTTTTTCACTATTACTTCAAATTCTAACTCCATCAATAGTAAAAACCATCTTACCAGTCTTCCCGTGTTGCAGGGCTTATTGACTAAGTACAATAAAGTCTGATGGTCTATGAAGAACTTGAACTTGTTGGCTGAGAGATAGTGTCTAAACTTTTTCACTGCATAGACCATTCCTAATCCCTCTTGCTTTGTAGTTGTATAGTTCTTCTCAGCTTGATTCAGCTGTCTACTCGCATAGGCAGTTGGGTGATCTAACTTCCCTTTGTCTGCTGCTGGGCTAAGATACATCCTATTGCGTAATTAGAAGCATCCACATGAATATTAAAAGGCTTGTTCCAATTCGGTGTTTTCAGAATTGGGGTTGTGCTAAGCCGCTTCTTTAAATCATTGAACGCCTTCTCACATTCCTCAATCCATGTGAATTGAGTCAAAAGTCCATACAGGGGTTTGGCAATTATGGCATACATGTGGATAAATTGTCGGTAGTATCCACAATGTCCCATAAATGCTTGCACCTCTTTCGCATTCTTTGTTCTAGGAAGCTCCAATATGACCTTAACCTTGTCTTCATCTGTGGATATTCCATTTCTAGAAACTATGTGTCCTAAGATCTTCCCTTGTCCTACCATAAAGACACACTTCTCTAGGTTCAGGCAAACCCTATATTGTCGGCATCTATTAAATATCTTCCGCAATTCAGAAATGTGGTCTTGTCTTTTATTGAGTATGTACATAGATCATCCACATACACTTCCATGCTCTTCTTCAAGAATTCTTTGAAAATATGACACATCAATTGTTGGAAAGTAGCAGGTGCGTTAGTAAGTCCAAAAGGCATCACTCGGAAAGCATAGACTCCCCATTCAGTCGCGAATGCAGTCTTGTGTTGATCCTCAATAGCAATAGCTACTTGATTGTATCCAGAGAATCCGTCTAAGAAGCTATAGACTTCTTTTCCTGCTACTCTTTCCAGTAGATGGTCAGTGATGGGTAATGGGTAGCTGTCACATATAGTGGTTGCATTGACCTTTTTCAAGTTAATGCAAACTCTTAATTTTCCGTTCTTCTTAGGCACAACTACTAATGGCGATACCCACTCAATATGCTCTATTTCATATATGAATCCTGCTGCTAATAGTTTGTCTATTTCTTCTTTTATTTTAGCAGCATAGACCTCATTGTATGTATAAGGGCATTGTTTCAATGGTTTTGCCTCTGCTGTCATTGGTATTCTATGAGAGCAAATCGAGGGTTCCACACCCTTGAGATCCTTATATGTCCACGCGAATACATCTCGATATTCTCGGATCAATTGTATTAATTCTTCTTCCTCCTCCGCTAACACATCTTTACCTATGTATGTACATCTTTCTTCTCCCTCTTCCTCTGTTACTATGATCTTTTTTGTTTGTTCTTTGTTATCATATGCTTCTCCTTCTCTAGCCTCTCTCTTAGGCATCTCGATGGCTATTTTTCTCTCCTCTACTTCGTACCTTTTAAAATGCTCTGGAACCTAAAAAAGATCAAGATTTGGCCGATTTTACTCACACTTTCCTCTTGCTTTTGTACTATGGGGGCTTCTTCTATTGCTAACACTTTGGTCAATCCATACTTGTCTTTGGTATGATTAGCTTCTAGGTAACATTCTTCAGAGTCAAACTCTGGTTCCATCTCTATGCTCTCGTGTTCCTCTTTCCACTCCTTTTCTAAGAGTTCTCCTGCTTCCACCTCTTGCAAGACAACCATGTACAAATTTATATTATAGCCTTGTTTGTCTATGCATTCGTTCATAGTTAGAACTTCCTCATTCACACATACATCCAAGGTGGCTAAGATTTCCATCCATCCATATGGTTCAAAAGTTTCGTCACGAAAGATTTGAGGCATATACATTGGGTCCTCTACAGGTCGGTAGTTAGGATGTCCCATTGGCCATATTTGCCTTTGATTATCCTCTTTCTTGGCTTCTTTACACATCCATAGTTGTGCATCCTCATGCAACCATGATTGATCGCTTGATCCAGCACTATGAATAGATAGATCATCTTCCTCCTTGTGTATAGAATTCCATTGTAGTGGAGGGACATCTCGATATGCAAACGTATGCAAGTTTATCTTGGTGGTATTTCCTTGATGTTGCAGATATAATGAATCTCGTCCCCAGTCTTGCACTACCCGCATTTGTCTCATGAAAGGTCGTCCTAATATCATTTCGTAATTGTTAGCCTTCTCAAATTTACAGATGGCTAGTGTGTGTTCAAACTCAACTCCACAAGTGGTTAATTTTATCTTTTCTAATATTCCTAAGGGTTTCTCCACATGACCATCTGCTAATTGGAGCTTCATGCGTGTGGGCCGTAAGGAAAGCTTTCCCCATTTCTCCCAAATCTCCTTGGTGGAAATTCCTACTCCTGCTCCTGTGTCTAGTATAGCCTTGGTCATGTACCCATTGTAAGTGACAGGTAGACATGTATTACCTTCGTCTCCATCACTAAATTCTCCCACCTTATCTACTGGGATTTGTATCTTCGAAGGGTTTTCTTTCCCCTTGGTTTCCTTTTCATCCTTTTCCTGTCCTAATTACAGTTGACCTGCTAATTGCTTCCATAATTGTGGTTTAACCCGGAGTAGTTCTTCCACAGTCAATTTGCATTGTACCTTCGTCTTTCTAAGTTTTGTTAGATTGTGTGAATTCTTATCTGAGTTTCCTTTTCCTTTTCCATGTACTGTGGGTGCTCGGATTATCGTAAATTACTTTTTGTATTCTCCCATGTAATTTGGTAAGGTTGAAATGCTCTAAGCTTCTTCTCTGTTTTGTTCTAGTCTTGATACTTCCTCATATACTTCTTCCATGTTGGGATTTGGTTGGTAAACTTCCACATCTAATTCCTCAAAGGGAGGCTTAGTCACTCCATTCCTTTTCCATTGTTCTTCTCGGATTCTATTCCATAATTCTTTTGGCCAATCAGCCTCTAAATCCAATATTGTTGACATAGGTTCGTCCTTGTTTTTCACTCACTCACATTTGTCATCCTTCTCTTTAGGTTCTTTATCCTTGGCTTTAACACACTCCTTGTATTGCTCCTCTGCTATCCTTGTCTCTGGAAGGGTTGGGATAGTCTTTTCTAGGGTTGCTTGTGCTACCTCCATAAGTTTCCTGCATATAGCAAGCCTCTCTTTCTCTAATTCTCCTTATGGGTAAAGCTTTTTGTGTTGTTCCACATTTGGTTAAGTCTTAATTCTAGCTTGGTAAGCTTTCAACCACATGTTCAGATCATTCGGTTTTGGGTAAGCTAGAATTGATCCTAGTTTCTCTGCTTCTTGGATAAGCGGTGGAATGGGAACTGCTTTCCGACTCTTTGGTTCCTTATGTTCCTTACTGCTTCTCGTTTGTTTCTTATTGTCTTGACTTTTGTTTTTCATCCATTTGTCTTTGAGCTTCTCTCTTCTTTCCTTCCATTTTTGTCTTTCATGTTCTGGGTATTCTCATGTGGTTCCTCTGAATCTTCTACTTTTTGACTTTTGGGGTTTATTGTTCGATTGTTTTCTTGTTCCCGTTCTGGTTGTTTTTCTTTTTGTTCCTTCATTTGAGCTCGTGTAATGACCTTTAAGGGCACAGTGTATTCCTTATCACCTCCCGGTGCTTCTATCACTTCAATTACATTAAGGGGTGCAGTGTCTTGAGCCTTGTTGGGATTTTTTGGACAATCACGGAAGAGATGTTCCTTTCCACAGTTACTGCAATATCCTTCCCAAGTCCTAGGAGGTGGTGGATTGTAAGGCTGAGTACATTCTCTAATAAAATGGTCTCCTCCGCATCTATGACATGGTCCTCTCGACACAGGCGTTCTAATGGGTGGTCCGATGGGTGACTATGCTTTAGGTTCGGTGTACATTAATGTTGCCACTTTTGGCCCATAGGCATATTCGCATCCTTCGTATCCGTAGTATTGTGGATCATAGGTTTGTTCATACTCAGACATGTTAGTGTCATAGGGGTAGTACTCTCCTTGAGATTGCTGGTAACCTGAATTTGTAGACTCCACATTGGTTATAGGTGATAGTGGTACAATGGATCTTTCTAGGTTTTCCTTTGGTTGAGTGTACTCAACCGGTACCACATGTTGAGGAAGTGGAGGTTGTGGTCCTATCACCGGTTGAGGGTTTCCAAATTGTGCTGGTTCATATGGCCTAGGAGCTCCTGCTGGTGTTGGGTAGGGATTGTACCTAGGCATATCTCTACCTGGCTCTCTAGATGGATATCCATATGGTCGATACTGAGGTGGTTGTAAGGGCCATGCCTGCCTATTAAATGGGCAGTTTTTCGTGGTGTGATTGGTGTATTTTTGCTCTATGTGGCAATACAAGGCAGCTCCTTGATGGGGCTATCTGTTGTAAGGATATGTCTGAGATACACCAGTTCCTCCTCGTACACACAGGTGTGTGGGGTGATCTCCTCCACATAGACTATATCTTCGCAGCATAGGCACTCTTAAGGCTCGGTGTTGGTAATTTCTCTGTCCTTGGACTCCCAATTTCTTTGCTACCAGCTTTGCTAATTCCTCCACATTACTGGAGTTGGACGTAATTGTACTCCAAGAGTCTTCTGATTTAGTGGGGCTAGGCGTACTCTTTAGATCATCCGCTAGGTTGTCCTCTAAGTCAATACATTCAGGCATTCACTCAATGTCTCTAGCCTCTTTATGTATACTAGCGTCCTTAAGGTTTCGTTTGTTAATCCATCCAATAATAATGAAATCATTTTTTACTGAGTGGGTCTCTCTGCTACTGGACATCTATCAACATACTGGTTGAACCTTCACGCAACTGTTTTCATAGTTTCATTAGGGTTCTGTTTAAAGCTATGGATTAAAGACACATAATTGTGTTTAATCCCTCTCTTAGTGAATTCCCCAATGAATTCTTGAAAGAATTGCTCCATATTTCCAAATTGGTTGGGGTCTAATGGCTGGAACCAAGTCAGAGTCGTTCCTGTAAGGGTGAGTCCGAAAGACTCATACTGCACGAAGAAGTCGTCTACTTGTTCTGCCCTTAGAACTTGTTTAAATTCGGCAATGTGATCATAAGGTTCTACCAATCCGTCATAATGATTCCTCACACATTTGGCCACCTGAATAGGTCTCAATCTTCTCATTGGTTCTGGCTGTCTAGGCATTACAGGGAAAGCAGGAACTGCTGGTCTAATTGGGGGTATTCCTGGCTGCCCTCCTATTGGTGGTCGTGGCCTTACTTGTGGTGGGTATTGATTTCCTACTGCTGGGTGGGTCTGATTGTGTGGTTGCACTCCTGGAGTAGCGAATTGTACATGAGTTTGGTTTGGAATGCTCCGTTGGCTTGTTTGTCCCGACATTGTGTGCTCTACCTCTTGTTGTGTTCCAAAGGGGTTCTGTGAGGTGGTTGCCTACTCTCTCTGAGGGAATACAGGCAATCCCATGTATTTCAGTTGAGCCTTGTCTATGGCATCTACATGCCAATACCTTCTCTGGTTCCTGTCTAGGTATGTAACTCTAGACTCGTCTTCCGGATCCTTCAACTCATAAAAAGTCATAGGACTTTCTTCTCTTCCTTGGGTTAGTGAGTCAGTTTGAAGTAACAAGTCAGATCCATGGATCAAATAGACTTCTAGTAAATAGTCGTCTTGAGGTATCAAGTCCCCTCTCAAGACTCGCGTCACTTGGGACTTGCCTCTAGGGGTGGTCACTAACTCCTCAGGGTTTGGTCTCCCTGAGTTTTCTTGTCCCACTAGCTCTCCCCTCTCATTGATCAAATTAGGAAATTCAGTCACTAAGTAGATGTGACCCATCTTGTCCATGTATGCTCCTCCTTCATACTTAACAGCTAGTCTGGGCACAATTGTTACATCCATGGAAGTCACCATCCTAGCCACAAATCTGTTTAATCCATCCAGGTAGATGGGGATCTCCTGGGCACTAGTAGAAACATACTCTAAAGAAGTGCGATATTCTCCTTCAACAGTGGTCATGAAGTTTCTTCCGGGAGTGGGACCCTACATGTCTTCTAAAGCCATGGGTATCTCCTCCTCTAAGTCACTAGAGGTGTCTGAATAGGCAGAGTAGTGACTGACCTGAGTGGCACTTCCAACAGAAGATATGACACTTCTCCGACTACTTAGCACCCTTCCTGACCTCAAGCTCATTCACCCTCCTGGGGCTCTCTAGGTCTCTGAAACTATCCCTAAGTGGCTTCTCAAATGCCTCAAATTTGTCCTTGAAAATGCTCTTAATGTTCTGGGCGATACCACTTTTGGTGATACTGCACTAGGCGATATTGCTTTAGGTGATACCAAGTTGTCCACGATACGATACCACATAAGCTCACGATATGATACCTGAAGACTAGACGATACGATACTTAGATCAACAAGTGATATGATACCAATGTTGAGCATGATATGATACTGGCTACCCTGGCGATACAATACCTCATGTCGGGACGATACGATACCAATTCCAATCACGATATGATACCTATGGAGTCCACGATACAATACCAAAAAACTGTGCGATACGATACTATGGTTACTGACGATACGATATCACTTTTACAGATGATACGATACTGCCACTGAGCCCAATACGATACTGGACTTCTCACGATACGATACCAGTGTAGTTGGCGATACGATACCACCAGTTTGCATGATACGATACCAACTATGTGGGTGATACGATACCAAAATCAGCTGCGATATGATACTGAAATTCGGCACGATACGACACCTGAGTTTTGCACAATACGATACTAGATTCAGGACAATACGATACTGGAGACTTCCTGCGATACGATACCAATGCAAATTGGCGATACGATATCGCCAATCTTGCACGATACGGTAATAGAATGGTATCTCGACACGATACTGGGAAGTGAGATGATACGATACCAAAAGTGGACCGCGATACGATACCACTTTTGCGATCGTGATACCAACCAGGCGATACGATACCACAAGTGGTATCGCGATACCAAGATTGGCAATCGACAATACGATACTTCGGCGAGTATCACGATACAAGGGAATTTTTGGTATCGCGATACCAAAAACTCAACCGATCGTGATACTCAAGCCAAAATACGTCAAAATTCAAATTTTTTTTTCCTTTTTGGCTCTTCTCTATCCCCTCTTCACTCCTAGCCTACTGCCTCACTCAAAGAAGTTCAAAAACACTCTGTCCCACCCTGCGATACCGGTCAGAACTTTAATCACGTGTGTGAGCACTTTTATTGTGTTTTTGCTATTGGAAGTTTATGGGAGCTTACCTCTGTGATGTCCTCCTTGTGCTTTGAACTCACTAACTAGCTTGGAAGGCCTGGAGAGCGTGATACTACACCGACAATACGGATCGCTGCCTAGAGACGATACCACTTTCTGAGCAAATGAGAAATGAGCTAAATTTTTTGGTTTTTATACTTTTTTGGTGACTGGAACTTAACTACACTAATTTGGCAAATTTTTTGAAATTTTTCTTGGTGATCTTGGTTTACTCCTACTCCACTTCTCTTCCTACCCTAACCCTAACTCTTTCTTCTCTCTCTCTCTCTCTACTAAACCTAAACCTAAAAACTCATTACACACACCTCCGGGATGTGAAGTAACAAGTGCTGAAGTGGTTGACTAATTGCCACTGAACAAATTCACTTCTACAAGTACGATTTCGTCACTCTCGAGCTATAACCATCACGAAGGCACCTTGGTTGGGTTGTTCCCTGGCAACGGTGCCAAAAACGTGTGTACCTAAGTCGAAAGTCTTAGGAACTTGTGCCAAAGAGACTAAATCTCATTTGCTACACAAGTGCATATTGTGGGGAATTGACACATGCTTATTTGTCAGTCCGAAGAACCGACCTAACCAAGTGTATGAGGACTTATGCTCACGTAATGGAATATGAAGTGGTTCAGCTCACATGCATGAGAAAAGACTAACCTACCTCTCCAACTCACTTAATCACTGGAAGTGTCTGTCGCGATACCACCTACAGCAGTTTTCACTAAATCGAGGATTTCTCCCAGCTCCGAACTCCGAATATGGACAATAGCGGGTTCGTTTCGAATCGATGAGATGCTTCTATTGGAGGTGGTTTCACTCAATTCTGACAACCGTGCTTCAAGTTATGACCAAAACAGTGAATGGTGGGAAGCACACACACTCACTCCACAACTCGTAATAGCTCACACACACACGACAGTAGCTCAAAAACAGTGGGGGGGGGGTAGACAAAAGTCCTACACACAAATTCCAAGCATTACACACATAAAGAAGATCAAAGAGAAGGTAGAAATCTGCAGAAAAGAAGCAAATTCGAAATTCTCAAGCTCTTCTTCTTCACAATGGCAAAAAGTCTCTACAAAGAGTCACAAAGTGACTTATATACATGTGCCCTAAAAATGGTCCTTTCACACAAGTGATCGGCACTTTATTAACTAATCTCCATTTTCCTACTATTTTACAAGAGATATGTTACAATGAGTTGGGATTATGCATCTAGAGGACTCCTCTAGTGCATTTACATGGCTTGAGGGAATTTCCTAAGACTTTGAAGAAGAAAAAATATGCCCATTAATTCGAGAATTTTGGGGGCTCCTCTCTCGTGCCTCTTTGCTCTGCAACACAACACTACAAGGTAATATGTTTGGTTGCCCCACTATCAAAGTACCAAACATCAGAGTCTACTCGAGACATACACTACTCATGAGAAGATGGGTCGTAGCTGCAAATACTTCTAAATGCACATTCTTCATTTTGTAGAATATTAGAAGACTATTTTCGATGTAGAGGCCTCTGCAACTAGAATTCTAGCCTCTTTCTTCTTTGTCTCTTTTGCAGCCCGTTTTAGACAACTCTTTATGACATGATCATTTCCTTTAGCAGTACGAGCTAATATGTTTGGTTGCCCCACTATCAAAGTACCAAACATCAGAGTCTACTCGAGACATACACTACTCATGAGAAGATGGGTCGTAGCTGCAAATACTTCTAAATGCACATTCTTCATTTTGTAGAATATTAGAAGACTCTATTTTCAGTGTAGAGGCCTTTGCAACAAGAATTCTAGCCTCTTTATTCTTTGCCTCTTTTGCAGCCAATTTTAGACAACTCTTTATGACATGATCATTTCCTTTACAATATTTGCAAAATTGTTTCTGTTTTTTTGTTTTCTTCTCATCTTTGTCTTCCTTCTTCAACTATGCAACATCAACAAATTTTTTCTTACTAGTAGATGAGATCCATTTACCTTTGTCCTTCTAACTAGATAAGAAATCTTGATCTACAATGCGCATAATGGACATGTTATGCCTAGACTAATCTTCTTGCAACAAAAGACACTAACTCCTAAAATGTTAAGGCATTTGGATTGCCTTTGATCATCGGTCGAAGAGTAGAAGCAAAACTCGAATAGAAATCTAGAAGACCATTATGAACGGTCTACACAAGCAAACGATCTAGCAAGACTTCATCAGCAGAAATCAACTTCTTCTTCAAATCTTTGATCTTTGTAAAAAAATTGTCCATTGAATCTCCTTCATTCATATGCTCACTCTCCAACTGTTTTTCAAGGTAAGTAACATAAGCTTCATTTCTTGCTTGGTATAAATTGGGAAGTGTATCCCAAGCATCCTTTGTTGTTTTGCAAGAGCGAATGTGAAGGATATTGGCACATTTGATAGAAAAATCTATGAATGCATGTGCCTAAGTATCTCTCCCATCCCAGTGAATTTGCTTTATAGATGGTGCAGTAGGAACTATAACATGAATAGGACGTTGAAGATGATCATCTTCAATAATTGTATTCATAGGTGTAGTAGGGGGTTTTTCATATTCCACAACTCGTTTGCTACCAATAGATATCACATCATATATGCATATAACGAGTAATTAGTATAATCCAACTTGTCCTTAATAGCCAACATATAGAATACATCATTGCTTTTAGCCATGGCCACAAACTAAATACCTTGATGCAAAGAATGCTTGTATGTAAAAAAGTTAAACAAAAATACCCTATCAAGCTCGGTTAAACCTATAACAAACTTTGAGGGCCCAAAAAGATGAAATTGCCTGAATAGGCACTGTGATGGTGCAATCAGAGGCCAAAATGACCTCATATCAAAATTTTGACACCACAAGCTATTTTGAAATCCTAATCGCCTGGGTATGCTCACAAATTTTCATGTGATTCTGAGACTGTGATCGGAGGAGTGTTGAGGACACCCTAGATGAAGTAGTGACCTAGTTTGATACCAATTGTTGGAGCTTGAGGTCTGCGGAAGCATGCAAACAATGTAAGGAAGAAGAAGAATCTTGGAGCACAAGACACAATATTGAATGTATTACCAAGTGAATGTACAAAGATAGGTAATTGTTAGGGTTATAGGGGTATATACAAGCTATGAAAAAAAAAACCTCCTAAAGAGGGAAGACAGTACCCTAGCACTCCTAAATGTGTTCACACACATCCCTACCAAAATATATCAATAATTCACTCAAATCCCCCAGGCTGATTGAGATTCCCTTAACCCAGATCTCATAATTCATTTTATCAAGATTTTAAGTATTAAATATAGGGTTGAAGTTGAGAGAAGAATTGAAGAAATTGGTGAGAGATTTGGGTTGATTGAGGACTGGGTGATAGTAAGAAGAGAAGTAGAGGTGGTTGCTCAGATGAGGCAACATCAATCTATCCTCAATGATAAACCAATACAACCAATTTAAGTGCAAGCTAGAGAGACACCTGTACTAACATGTCCAAATGTATTTACAGTATCAGCTACAACGAATGTGGCATCTACATATTAGATACTATTACAACTGCAATTAGAAATTTTAAGTAAACAATTGAGAACATTATGTCAATGCAAGCATATCTATCAAAAGAGATCTCTATCCTTCATAACAAGATGTACTCTATGGGTCTTCAAGACCCTAGTTCTTTGCAGCCAAGTACGAATAACATAGATCCATATCAAAGAAATCCTATGCCCATGTTGAACATTCCCCAAGGTTATATGATGCCTCAAGCTGCCCCTCCAGTGCAACAGGTTTCTCAGAAGTTTCTTATGCCGCTAGTTTATCCCACGTATCAAAGAAATGTTGATATATTTAGGTATTGATGTGTGTGAACACACTAGGACTGCCAGGGCACTTTTTTCCCTCTTTAGGAGGTTTTTTTCCCCCAGCTTGTATATATGCCTATTGCCCTAATGGGCTACTTATCTTTGTACATTCTCTAGTAATACATTCAGTATTGTGTGTTGTGCTCCAAGCTTCTTCTTCTTCCTCGTGCTGTTCGCACGCTTCTACAGACGTCTAACTCCAACAATTGGTATCAGAGCAGGTCATTGCTTCATCTAGGGTGTCGTCGACACTCCTCCATTTGCAATCTCAGAATCACAAGAATTTTGGTGAGCATACTCAACGTGTTTTTGAGATCAAAACAGCTTCGCTATGTGGTGCCGAAATCACGATATGAGCTTGTTTCGAACTCCAAATGCACTATCACACTGCTTATGCAGGCTATTTTGTCTTTTTGTGACAAGCTATATACCAGTTTTTGTTTGCCAGTATAAGCGTCTCGAAGTCTGCTACAAGTCTAGCAGAATTTGTCTGGGTAGTTCTGTTCAACTTTTTGAGATACAATCAATTTTCTGCATCAAGGTATTTTAGTCACCAGCCATGGCTGAAAGCAATGATGTATTCCGTATGTTGGTTGTTGAGGATAATTTGGATGGTACTAACTACCCGTTATGGGCTTATATGATGCGACATGTGTTGGTTGCAAAAGGACTATGGAACATTGTGCAGGGTGTTGAAAAGCATCCTATCACACCTGCAACTGTTACAACTGTAGGCATTGAAGCTGATGTAGAAGGTGTCGAAGATGATGGTATTCTGCATATTCCTGTTCCTGCTATGGTTTCTGATGCACCTACTATAGAGCAGATTTGCTAGGATGACAGAGATGCCTAGACACATGCATTGATAGCTTTGTCTGTCAAACGCGCCATTATTCCTCACATTCACTCTTGCAGAACAACTAAGGATGCTTGGGATACATTTACCACATTGTACCAAGCTAGGAATGAGGCTCGTGTTGCTTATCTCTGAAAACAGTTGGAGAGTGAGCACATGAATGAAGGTGATTCTATGGACAATTTCCTAACGAAGATCAAAGACTTGAAGGAACAATTGATTTCTGCTGATGAGGTTATACTAGATAGCTCACTTGTGCAGACCGTTCTGAATGGTCTTCCTGATTCATATAAGAGTTTTGCTTCTACTCTTCGGTTGATGATGAAAGGAAATCCAAATGCCTTATCATTTGAGGAGTTAGTCTCTGTTCTATTGCACGAAGATCAGTCGAGGCAAAACAGGTCCATTATGCGAGTTGTAGATCAAGCTTTCCTGGCTAGTCAGAAGGGCAAAGGAAAATGGAGCTCTTCAACTAGTAAGCAGAATTCTGCTAATCCTGCACATTCAAAGAAGGAAGATAAAGATGAGAAGAAATCAGGAAAGCAGAAATTGTTTTGTAAGTACTATAAAGCGAATGATCATATCATAAAGAACTGTCCAAAATTGGGTGCTAAAGAGGCAAAGAAGAAAGAGGCTGCAATGGGTTTTGCAGAGGCCTTTACACCAAAAACAGAGTCTACTAATCTTGTGTAGGAAGAAGAATGGGTGTTTAATACTGTTTACAGTTTTGACCCATCTTCTCATGAGCAATGCATGTCTGCAGTAGACTCAGATGTTTGGTATTTTGACAGTGGGGCGACCAAACATATTACCTTGCAGCGCAGTTTCTTCTCTTCACTCGAGCTTGCCCCTACAGGAAATACTGCTACATGCGCCAACAACTCCTCTTATCCTGTTATGGGAGTTGGTAAGATCATTTTGACTACTCCTGATGGTAGTTCTTTCAATTTGTCACATGCTTTATTTGTGCCAAGGATCAAGAAGAACCTGTTATCAGTTTTTGCATTAGCCAAGATTGGATTGATTGTGAAATTTGTTAATGACAGGTGTAGAGTTCATGATTTGTCAAATGGCGACGTGATTATTGCTTCTGGCATTTTATGTCGTGGGTTGTATAAGCTCATAGACTATGAAAGATCGGTAAATGATTTGGCATGTGCAGTAAATGATTCTCAGGCTATGTCAGATGCAAAGCTTTGGCATGCACACTTTGGTCATCTGCATTTTGCTAGTTTGCTATGCCTGCAAAAATCTGAAATGGAGTCCTCTTTGCCCAAACTTGAGGCACCTAGAAAATATGTTTGTGAATGCTGTATTTTGGGCAAAATGCAACATTCGTCCTTTCCAAAAGATGGTTCAGTTCGGGCTACTCAAAAATTGCAGCTTGTACATAGTGATGTTTGTGGTCCTATGCAGACACCTTCTTTTGGGAATTATCTTTACTTCGTGACTTTCATCGATGATTTTTCCAGGCATGCATGGGTATATCCATTGAAGGCAAAGTCCAAAGTGTTCATGTGCTTCAAACAGTTTCTGGTTTTGGCTGAAAATCTGTCAGCATGTAAAATGAGCACCCTTCGTTTTGATCGAGGGGGGGAATATATGTCTTCTAATTTTAATGCATTTCTGGCTGAACATGGGATAAAACACTAGTGTACAGTGCCGTATACACCTCAACAGAATGGAGTTGCTGAATGAAAGAATAGGTCACTCATGGAGATGGTGAGGTGTATGGTCAAGAGTCAGGCTTTACCACATATTTTCTAGCTTGAGGTTGTCATTTTTGCAACATATGTATTGAACAGGTGTCCCACTAAAGCGCTACAGCCTATCACTCCATATGAGGCTTGGCATGATCGCAAGCCATCTGTTGCTCATCTGCGTGTTTTTGGTTGTTTGGCATATGCATTAGTGCCTGAACAACATCACAGAAAATTGGATGATAAAGCAGTAAAATGTATTTTTGTGGGTATAGTTCAGAATGTAAAGGCTATCGTTTGTATCATCCACACAATAAGCGCATTTTGGTTAGCAGTGATGTTGTTTTTGTGGAAGATGCTATTCAACCATTGCTTTCATGTACTAAGGAGACATCTGTTAGCTCCAAAGACATGTATGATACTTTACTACCTCTTTTTACAGGTAGACAGTCTAGTGCTGGTCCCAATGAGGCAACTTCTCAGCCTTTGCAGGTTTCATGTGATGATGTAGATCATTCTATTTCTGATGCAAATTTACATGACGCACTAGTTGATGAGAGAGCTGATATTGAGGAGGCAAAAACTATGCCTAAATGGCTGGTGCAGACTTTGTGTGACAGTAAATTAGATGCACCTCTATCATATCGTACTCGTTTAGGCTCTCATAGTGCCTCTTTTGCATCAGATTGCTATGTTATGGCTGCATCTAGACCCTGTGATGAGAATGAGCCAGTTTTGTTTGATGAAGCACAAAATTCAGGAAATTGGATGGGTGCTATGCAATCTGAATATGATGCTATAATGAAGAATGGTACTTGGCCTTTATGTGACTTGCCTCCTGGCAAGAAGGCCATTGGCACTAAGTGGGTATACAAGATGAAGCATAAACTGGATGGTACAGTTGATAGGTATAAGGCTAGGCTTGTTGCAAAGGGTTATGCACGAGAACAGTCCAACTGAAAGCACCTTATATGTTAAGCGTGCTAATGATGTGCTTCTGATCATTGTTGTCTGTGTTGATGCCATGCTGGTCACTGGTCCTATTGAGAATCATATTGCTGATTTTAAGGCTGATTTGCATGCCTCATTTGAGATGTCTGACTTGGGGCATTTGCATCACTATTTGGGTATTCAGTTTATGCAAGTTGATGGTGGAATGGCTTTATGTCAAACAAAACATATTGACACATTATTGCAGCGTTTTGGCCTCGAAGACTATAAGCCTATTGCCACTCCTATGGAGACAGGTTTACAATTGAGTCTTCATGATGCTCGAGATGCATTTGATGCTATTCTCTATCAGTAGGCTGTTGGATGCTTGATTTACTTATGCATTACTCGGCCAGATATTCAGTTTGCTATCTCACAGATGAGCATGTTTATGCATTGCCCAAGAGTCAAGCATTGGCAGGTAGTTAAGTGCATCTTTCGCTATTTGAGTGGTGCTCGGCTACTTGGGTTGTTTTATCCCAAGGGGGGATCACTACCGCCAGATCTGCATGCTTTTTCGGACTCTGATTGGGCTGGTTATTATGACACTTGTGTGTCCACTAGTGGCCTTTGCTTCATGCTTGGTAGCTCATGTATATCTTGGTTGAGCAAGAAGCAGCCTACTGTGGCCACTTCCAATTGTGAGGCTGAGTATAGGGAAGCTTTCATAGCGAGTGTTGAGTGTGTGTGGCTCAGACGCCTTATGGCTGATTTGGGTGTTGGTTTGACTTCTGCCACCACCATCTTCATTGAGAGATAGAGCGCATTGGCAGTTGCGAGGAACCCTATGTTCCATGCTCACACTAAGCACATTGAGGTGCATTATCACTATGTCAGGGAGAGGTTCTGTGCTAGGGAGATCAACGTGGCATATGTGCCCACGCACAAGAACATTGCAGACCTTTTCATGAAGGCTCTGCCTAGGGAGAAGTTTGAAGCTTTCCACAAAGCTTTGGGCTTACTTCCTTTTGTGTAGTGATTTCCACATATCTTGGCACTTCCTTATACATGAGTGCCAACTCCTTGTTCACCGCATCACTCCCAGGGGGGATTTGTTGATATATTTAGGTAGTGATGTGTGTGAACACACTAGGACCGCCGGGGCACTTTTTTCCCTCTTTAGGAGGTTTTTTTCCCCCGGCTTGCATATACGCCTATTGCCCTAATGGGATACATATCTTTGTACATTCTCTAGTAATACATTCAGTATTGTGTGTTGTGCTCCCAGCTTCTTCTTCTTCCTCGTGTTGTTCGCGTGCTTCCGCATACGTCTAACTCGAACAAGAAATACTAGGCCCAATGATATTTGGAGAGCTTGAGGAAGAAGATGTGTGTGGTGTGATGCCCAAGAACACTTTTCTTATGCCTGCAAAGAGTTGAAGCTAGCAAAAGAGCACTAGCTATTTATATATATAGTTAAAAAAATATGCGACTTCAAGATTCTTCTTTCCCTACCTATAAACTAGGGGAAAGGAGGAATGAAGAAATTATATGTAAATATATAGAAAAGTAATGCTACTACGTCAGTAGCTAAGCTAGAGCCACTAGAGGTAGGAGATGAAAAAGTAGATAAATCGCAGTCCCAAAACAATAACTTGATTGAAGCTCTCATGAGAGCAAGATGCAATCATATAGAAGATTGCTTGGAAGTATCTTATAGATCAACTCTCAATCTACTCACATATTGCCAATGTTGTGGATAAGAGGAGAAGAAATGAGATGCAAGAAGAAGTGTAACTTCAGAGATGGGTTACTAGAAAACAAGCTAAAGAAATGAGGAAAAGAAAATAAATAGTGAGAATAAAGTCCAGTTTGAGGAGTTTCCTACTTCTCAAGAAGAACCTAGAAGAAAGGAAATAAAGCAATAAAGGAAAGTCAAGCTCAAAGGAAATCAAATAAAAATCAAGAAGAAACAAAACAATCAGCTAAAAAAAAAAAAGAAAGTATAGAAAATATTCAAGAAAGTGAAAAAAAGAAGAAGAAATCTCCTAAGGCCATATTGATTTCTGAATTAGAAAAGAAAAATGATCCAAAGGAGATTTTAAATGATATTTATTGAAGAGCCAAGTGAGAATGTCTTTGAAACAAGTTTTCTCTATTCTGAAGCCTGAATTCAAAGACACCTTTATTAAATTGATTAGAAGGAAAATATTCCCATTGCCCGAGGACATTGAGATAGAGGAGTCACTTGAAGTCACTCAGATAATAATGGAGCTCTTACACTTAGTGGCTCATCTGATAGTGAAGATGATGAGCTTCAAATATGGCAAGTGAATAGAAATTCCCTTGGTCATATAATACCTGATGAAGAGGCAAGGGAATTGAAAATTCATTACAATAAAAACTTCTAAGAAAAAGGAATGTCGAAAGTGAAGATAAAATTGGGAGATGATAGAGAATCATATTAAGCTCTGACCCTGATTGACTCGAACTCAAAGATAAATGAGATCTCTAAAATATTACATGATAAATTTGGATGTCAGATAGACAAAGAACATGGCTAGCAGATCTGGACAACAGACTATGGCTCTCGATTTCTACTGGGGGGCATGTGCATTTGTGCCTGTGAAGATTGGTGGAATTCAAAAGAATTCCACTTTTTTATTCGAGATAACTATTCCTATGAAGCTATTCTTGGGAAACCATTTATAGATAAAATGCAAATGGAAACAAAAGCAATAGATGATGGATCTATTTATGCAAGAATCCATTCTAGATCTTTTTTGCATTCCTTGCAAGTCATGAATATTACTTTTGACTAATTTTTTTTCATCCTTAGAATTATATTCACCTTTAACTTTACATTTGGTAAATTTATCCAATCATAGCTCATGTGAAAATAATGTTGCACATTTATCTTCAGCACTCCCCCTCAAGCTCATTTGGGAGTTATCTTCACCCATGTCTTGCAAATTTATCACATCCTTGAAACTTTGAGTTTAGAAGAATCCAAGAACTTTATAAACATGTTTACAACCTGCTCCTTGGTTATATTGAACTTTATCACCACATCTTTGCTCAATACCTTCTCTCTTACATGTTGGAACATCAAGCTTAAACTATGCTTGAGGTGGATTTGATCTACATCAAAGGCTATCACGTCGAAAGAATATCCGTTGGAGAGTTCTTTTTCTTATGCTCATTTATTGTTTTTTTTTTTGAGAGATTTTTGATGGTTCATTTACTATTGTAAAAGCCTTGAGCTTTACACATGTAAAGGTAGAAAGATAAAGCCCAAATCCCACAAATTTGTGGTCGTTGAAGTTGCATTCAATCAAGCAATCAGTCACCTAAAAGTAGATCAAACTAGATCTTCACTTTTCCTAGATTGTAGGAAAGTGAATTGATTCCCTCCAACAACCATTCCCACCTTCATTTGAATTCAAACTTCACTTGTAGAAGTCATGGAGCACTCCTAGAGTCTATATAAAGACTTGAAATCACTTGTACATTACATGGAAGCAATATATATACACTTGTGACCATCATTGTCTTGCTCCTTCAATTCTCTGCATCATCTTCTTCGCCAACAATAATCTTGCAGAGGCTGCTGCTCTCTCTCCAGAGCTCCAAATTGAGTGCAAGATGGATCATTGGAAAGGTATTAGTGTCTATCTATTCCTATAAATCTTCATAGCATTTGGTTCAGTAGATTGGGAGAAATCTGAGTTTTTTCGGTCTCAGGGTCACTCTGCATATTCCTAAAAAATAGGAAGTACCACCAGTGAATGTCTCATTCATTCTTATGGCATATTTTGCTTGTTCCTTATACTTTTGTGCATTCTATACACTCAACCCTATGTGTATCACTCCCATAAAAGGATTTTTTCTAATTGTAATCACGCTGGTCTCTATGGACATTTGAAGTTCATTATCTCTTCCATAGATAGTAAGTTTTTTGAGATAGTCAACCCGCGAACCTATCTGTTTTGTATCGACTCATTCTCCTTGATGCTCCAAAGTACATAGTGTGTTTCTGTTAAACGCGCTTTTGCCGTAAGAAACGCGTTTAAACATCTATTCGGGTTCTTGGGAGTGGAAGGGGTCTGTTAAACAGAGGCCCTATACTTGATTTTCCCAAATCATCTCACTCACATGACCATACTTTAACATTAAGAATCTCTGTCAATACGAATTACTTATCAAGACTCTAGTTACACTCTCACAATCTTACTGTCTGTTAATCAGAATCTTCCAAAGCTTACTGAACACACTCCAGTTAATGCGCTCTCAACATACAGTGCCGAAACTATTCAGTACCGTAATACAAAATTACTTTGTCTAACTTAAAGAGCTGACTCAAATACAAACACTGTAAACAACAGAGACAATAACAATACTCAATCTGTACCGTACAGGTGCATATAATCAAACCGAACAGAAAGACATCGAATAACTCAGAGTTCTCAAACACACCACGGAAACTACGTAGGCTTCATCAACCAGACAGACAGTCTGGCGACTCCTCTGGTCGTCACCGAAGCGTCTCTTTTCATTGATTTATAAGAAGGTTACAATGTCTACGCAACGACCTTTCGATTCGTGCGGAATATAATAAGAGTCAGACTTTACAATTGCCAATCCGGCGGCTTACACTGGCACGCACGGTGGATTTGAACCCACAGGTATACAAAAATTATGGTTCATCTACTATACCTTCTAAATACATAGTTCTGGCTAACTTAAATGTCCGAGCAATTTTCTTTTTCAATGACTCTAACATCTACTTCAAAATTTCTAGTTCTACGAGCTGAGCATCTGTCCGTACTGAACTTAAAGAAATAACTTGGCTCATTAAACTCTCTGCCCGTGTCTGCAAAAAAGCTTCCTGTAAGTAAAATTCATTTGACAGAGCCGCATCACGACTGACTTTCATATCTGCAATCTGCTTATCAACTTTGGATAATCTTTCTTTTTGAACATTCAGTTGATACTCCCTTCTTTCTAACTCTTGATTCTGAAACTCTATGGTTTTGTAATACGCATCACGCTCTCTTCTTATCCCTGGTATTTCCTTCTGTAGTTGAGCGAATAAATTCATATGTATTTTAAGATCTGTATTCGATTCAGATAAATATGCTTCTGTTCACTGGATTTCTTCATTAGTCTGTTTAACCAAATCGGCCATCCCTTGTCCTTTCTGTACTGCTTCATTCAGTTGTGCTCTAGTCTCTTCTAAAAGATTGCCCAGAGCTATGTGTGCGTCCTCTTTATCTTGGACTAACTGCTTCAACTGGACTAGTTCCGCATCAGCAACACTTAATAACTCATCTTTTTCTCGGACTTCAGCTAGTGTCGCATCTCGTTGATTGATAATTGTTTCCTGTTCGGCAAGTCTAGTCTGTAACTCCTTAATTTGTTTGTTTAAAGCTTGATTTTCTGCTTTGGCTGCAACTAGTTCTTCCTGGAGAGGGCTAATGTCTGCTTCCATAACATCAACCTTGTGTTGAAATTCTTCTCGGATGTTATCAGTCACTTCCTTCATTTGTGCTGGTAGCTGCTGCGATAGCTGGATCAACAATTGACCCATGGATGCGAGCTCAGAAATCATGGGAATCGAAGGAACCTGAAGATGAGGACGTGGTTGAGATGAAGAGGCGGTCAGAAGTTGATGTGAAGAGGGGGGAGAGTAATTCAATGAAGAAGATGAAGCGATAGGTTCCTCAGGGACAATGGGTGGAACATGGATAATAGGCTTAATTGGAGGTTCGGGTGGAGGCGTGAGAAGAATAGTGGTTGTTTCTAATACCTTTTCGGTTGTTTGTTGCGTAGTGTCATCAGGGTTGGCAATTGCAGACTCCACTGTCTTAATCAGTTCTTCAAAAATTTCCTTAATAATAGGTTGCCCATCTTCTTGCTTTTCCTGTTGGGATTGTTGCTGAGATTCTTCTTTAGAGGAGCTGGCTACAGAATCAACAGTATCATCATGCTCTTGTTGCTGATTTGGAGATGACTGCGCTGATGAATCCTGGTGCATTGATGTTGCTGTGTCGTGGAAAGTCTCATCTTCATTGTTGTCGTCTTCTCTTCTTGCGGCCGAACCCAGTACTTGACTATCAGATGAGCTTATTCTGATGCGTTTTCGGTGGAGTAACTGAAAGATTTCTTCGTCATCGTCTTCATCATCTTCCAGGATTTGCGCTGATTATTCATGATAGAGAATTGGACCTCTGGAAGGCGGTTGTGCTGCTTGTATGGCCGGAAACAGGAAACTTAATATGTGGGGGAGACGGGAACGTGGCATATCACCCTTCTTGACTTGTTTAATTACCGAAACGCATTCTCGGTGAATGTGACGGAAATAGTATGAGGCAAAGTTTACAGGCTCTCGAGCAACCATATCTATCACTGAATAGAATGGACGAGATATGCCATATGTACGTTTTTGTAAGTTCAGGATGGCTACTAGAAACTGTAACGTTGTTCTTTCAGGCTCAGGGTGACAAAGGATTGCATATTCATTAGAAGAATGCCTGGGAAACAACTGATTCATTGTGGTGATGGGAAGGCTAGGTCCATTCTCTCGTCCTTGCGGAGAGAGTCGGAAAGCGTCAGCAAATGACTGCATTGTGATTACAGTACGAGATGGTAAAGAGGTAATTGGCCAACTCTGCTCCGTAGCAGGTGTAGCAGCGATGGCGGCAATGATTTGGGCGTAGAACGGGTGACAATCCACTGAATGCCAAGGCAATTCAGCAAAATTGGCCAACCCACGAACACGCAGGAACTCACCTACATCGGCAGGGAGTCCGTCACGAAACACAGCAAAGTTTGCTAACACTTCCATGGTGCGCACACGAATAATAAGCACAAGAACACAATTGCACAGGGTATACAGAGAGCACAAGCACACAAAACACACAGACACAATAGCGATTAACAGTGGAATGAAAAAGGTTAAGTAGATAGTTGGCAGTGTGAGGCGACCAAAATTGTTAATCATCGCACGATGTTGAGATGATAACCTTCATAACTTCGGTGTGCATGCATGAGCAGAACGATAATGCAGGGCGGCTGTTGACCATAATTAGGTATCAAAACAAGGATATTTACAGACTTATTTGATTAATCACGCAAAACTAAAAAGGAAAAGAAAAGAAAAAAGAAAAAAATACGCGGGCAACCGTAGAACACTTCAGTGCGAATCAGCCGCTTGATGATACGGCCGCAACTTTGAACTATACTTATCCGGTCAAAGTAGCCAACCGAAAAGTTGCTGGGCCCACTTGTTCAGTAATCCAGTAAGGACCAATCCATCGTAACTTGAATTTTTGAGCAGAACGATTTGATTTTGCATTATAAAGCATCACAAGTTGTCCTACCGTAAAAACTGGAGTTTTAAGATACCGATCATGTGTATGAGCTTGCCTCAACTGCAGTTCTTGAAGAGTCAGAAAACTTTCCATGCGATGCTCATCTAATTCTCTGAGTGTGTCCAACCGAAATGGGAAAGAATCTTTAGGTAACAATTTCTGAGAGATGGCCACACGTAAGCTTGGTACTACAATTTCCATTGGTGCAATTGCCTCCATTCCATATGCAAGTTTGAAAGGAGTCAGTCCGGTGGCAACTTTGTAAGTAGTCTGGTATGCCCATAATACTGGAGGTAGTAACTGATCCCATCTTTCTGGTGATTCCAGAATCAGTTTACGAAGCATATTCAACAAGGTCTTGCTTGTACTTTCAGCTAAGCCATTAGCACGAGGATAATAAGGAGAACTGAATTTATGCAGAATCTGAAAAGAGTGTGTGAGTACTTTCATTAAATTGTTAACAAAATGTGTGCCTTGATCTGTCACAAGTTCCAGAGGTAACCCAAATCGTGGAAATACGTTCTTCATTAAACATTTTGCTACCGAAATAGCTATAGCGGACCGTAAAGCCCAAGCTTCTGCCCATCTGGTAGCATAATCTGTACATGTCAGAATGTATCTGTTGTTGCTAAGGATTGCTGGAGGTGTGATTGGTCCAATAAAGTCAAGACCCCATTTCTGAAAAGGCTCCAAAGGTAATACAGGTTGGAGAGGGAAAAAATTTCGTTGTAAAGGCTGTCCAGACCGTTGACAATTGTCACACTGTTTGACAAACTGAGATACATCTCTGTACATGGTAGGCCACCAAAGCCCACTTTGCAGAATTCTCCGGTGTGTTAAATCTGCTGCAAAATGTCCACCGGAAGGTATTGAATGTGCCAGAGCGATAACTGAGTTTACTTCATGTGGAGGAATACAACGAAGTAAAACTCCAGTGTGATCCATATAATACAATTCTCCAGCAATCAACCGGAATTTACGACTGTAAATTGCAATTTTCGTACGCATTGCAGGAGAAGTCTGAGTAGGAAGATATCCATCAGTAAGAAAGGCTAATAACTGATCATAGTAAGTAGATGTCACAGGAGGTTCTGCAGATTCATCATTAGTTGGTTCAGTAACATAAATTGCAGGTGTGGTGTCATCAACACCGACCGGAGCTTCATCGGAATCTAACCAAGAAAGGAAATCTGTTAATGCATGTGCAGTTCCGGGTCGCTGAATTACTTTGTAATCAAACTCTTGTAACAGTAGAACGCAACGCGCTAATCGACCACCTAAATGTTGTTGCCGAACCAGATACACTAATGCCGCATGGTCTACATGAAAGATGAATTTATGGCCTAGCAAATAATGCCATTTTACAGAATATACCAAACCAAGACATTCTCTTTCAGTTACCGAATAATTCTTTTCTACAGGAGCAAGCCTTCTACTTGCATAATAAACAGGCCTAAACCATTTATCGGTTTGTTGCATTAAGACACTTCCAATGGCTATATTTGATGCGTCTACAAAAACATGAAATGGGCGATCCCAATTAGGAGGTTGTAGAATCGGAACCTGCCTTAATAAACCTTTTAGACGATCAAATGCAGTTTGACATTCCTGAGTCCAATCAAACTGTCGAGGAGTACTGGTTATTAACCGGTTTAGTGGTATTGCCAAGTGAGCGAGCCACCGTAAATGTCGACCATGCCATCTGACTTGACCCATGAATCTCATCACTTCTTTCGGTGTAGTAGGCACAGGTGTTCAGCCCATAAAAGTCATGTTGGTCAAAGTCAACTACATTCAAAGTCAAACGATCAAAGTCAACTGGTCAAAGTCAACAAGGTCAAAGTCAAAGTCAACAAGTGCAAGTCAAAGTGCTAAAGTGCAGGTGTCAAAGTGCACAGGTAGTGCACAATTAATTGTCCACAAAGGATAAATTGGAGAAAGTGGGCTGCAGGTTGCAGAGGTATTTTCTCTAATTTCCCTAAGGTTCAAAGTGTGTTTTAAAGTGTTTTGGAAGGTTCAGGTGAACCCCCTCTTATGTGCAGAAGTGAAGGCTTAAAAGGAAATGTGAAGGTATGTGAAGCGGCAAAGTGTACGCACAGGTGAAAGTATGGCCCCCATTAAAATTTTTGGTTTTAGTCTAAAGTCACTACAGGACAAAACAGTGAGTCGTTGGCTGCCACTTGTGAGGACAATCTTGGGACATCAAGGTGAGCACCAAGATACCATGGCGGTTAGGAGCGTACGTGATCGACACACTCAAATCAAGGCAAGGTCTATTCTTGGACGAATCTTAGAGTAAGCAAGAGAGCATAGTCTAAGGAAGCAAGAGAGAGAAGTGTAGGAGTCACCAGTGTGCGACGCAGAGAAGTGGAAGTGAAGGAGTGCATGGAGAGTGACTAAGGGATTGTGCAGAAAGTGCTAAGCTAGTCCCCCCAAGTATCTCAAGGTCCCATTGCAGTGTGCGCGTGCCGACAGAAGGTATTCACTCCTCCCCCTTTGTGGAAGCTTGGTGCAAGGTGTGCACAAGGATAAGCTTGAAGCAGGTGGAGGTCTGGTGCAGAGGAGGCCGGCGGCAAGAAGACTTTGGGATATTTGGTATTTTGTAATTGGGCACTCTGTGGGATTGTGCATAGAGGTATTGGCTTGTCTTGTACTTCAAACATTGTAATTGTCTTACTGTAATCAATCGGCAGAAGCTCCCAGGTGTATTTTCTCTTCTTGTTTCTTCCCTTTTCTCCTACAAACCCTCAAACTCCTTCTTGTCTAAGAATCCCCCAACAAAATTTGGCACGCACGGTGGGACATCCAAGGAGATTTGAGCTTAGGAGAAACCAAGTGCAAAGCATAAAAGAGATCAAGTGTCGACAGAACCACAGTGCTACTTCATCAAACAAAAGGTAAATATTCTTATCAAGTGTCTCATATTCAATGGGCTATGAGCTGCTCATGACCGCAACCCGGTCCCAAGTATTGAGGGTCACCTGCAAGTAGACAAGAAGGAAGGTTGTTAGAAGGTCCCCCAGTCCACTATCCTCAACATCATCAGTCAAGAGCATGGCGGGTC
This sequence comes from Ceratopteris richardii, assembly GCA_020310875.1. Lineage (NCBI taxonomy): Eukaryota > Viridiplantae > Streptophyta > Polypodiopsida > Polypodiales > Pteridaceae > Ceratopteris > Ceratopteris richardii. The sequence continues at coordinate 37,989,216 of CM035439.1, read as the reverse complement.
AGGTAGACTTGGAAACTTTACTCTCTAGATTAAATATAAAGTTTCCTTCTTTCAAAGGCCTAGCTCAGGAGGATCCGGATGAACACATTAGAAGGTTCTTGGCACTATGTAAGACTAGAGGCCTAATGGGTAGGGAGGATGCCTTTTTGATTCTCTTCCCTGCCACATTAGAGGGATTAGCTCATAAGTGGTTCAGCCAGTTTGCTGAAAACCATTTTACCACTTGGGATGTGATGAAAGATGCTTTTAAAAATCAGTTCCAGCATGGCAACACTGCGGAGATTGTCATAGAGGAGCTTAAATTTAAGATTAGGTCCAGGAGAAAAGTTCCCAGAGTTTGTGACTCGGGCCAAAGCACTAATGGCTAAATTGCCAGATCCACCACACAATTTTTTTGTCAAGAAATGGTTGGCTAAGCCCCTACTAATGGCCACCCAATGCAAAATAAAGGAATTAGTGCTACCTACAGCCTCCATAGAGGAGTTCATCAGCACAGCCACACGCTTGGAGCAGATAAGGTACCAGTATGGAGCAACTTCTTCCTAACCAACATATGGTACAGAAATGGAGGATCTAGTGATACAGCTAAGGAAAGAGCTGGAGGGCTTAAAAAGAAATAAGCCCTACAAAGAGGAGGAGAATGTTGTTGCTCAGTTGAGAAGGGAGATTGAAGCTCTAAAGCTCCACAAGGAGGAGGAGGCCCAGGCAGAGGAATTGGCTCAGCTGCGACAGGAGTTGCAGGAGCTCAAAGGAGGTGGCATCAAGAGTGGACTTTGGTGTTCCATGTGCAGCAAGCAAGGTCACATAGTAAGTGAATGTCCTCTGTTAAGTGTGACTTGTCAATTATGCAGGAAAGTTGGCCATGAGGCCCATGAATGACAATCAAGAGGAATGCCTGCAACGACATACTGGACACAAGGAGGACCCCCAACACCAGCAAATGTGATGGCTGCTGCACCAAATCAAGGTAACAACTATAATCCTAGACAGAGGAATAACTTTGGAAATGGACCTAGGAGGCCAATCATCTGTTTCAGATGTGGAGAATGCGGGCACTATCAAAGTAGGTGCACCCTACCAGAAAATGCCCCTCCTTGCAGGAACTGCCCTGACGCAAGAGACCATTATACAAATTGTTGTCCTAAGAATCAAGCCTCTTCCTCCGGGCCCCATATTCAAATGATTTCTGTGCACAAGGAAGAAGTGTGTGATCGAGTCAATGAGCCATCTCCATCTACCAGGGTGGTGCAATTAGAAGAAATAGAATCTTTGACTGTGCAGACAAGAAGCAAGGGGAAGGCTCAAGCAGACATAGGACAAGGGTCAAAGATTAAGGAATGGAATCAAGACAGAGAACCCTCTGAAGATAAAACCACCACAGGTGCAGATACAAAGCAAAAAGAAGATCTCATATGCACCAGTGATGCCATTGGTCATGCCTTCAATAGGGCTCATGAGGAGTTTGATAAGTCAACTGAAGCCCATGCTCTCAAGGAATTAGAGGCTTCAAAACTACTCAAGTCCATGAAAAAGGAGGTTATTATTTTTGATCTAATAAAGATGGATGGGAAATTCAGGTCAGAGTTATTGCAGATAATTGATAAAGCTTCCACTACAAGTTTGGTGGCAAAGACTGCGGTTTTACATAAAGGAAAAATTGTAGGGGAAGCACCCCTTACAGATTATAAAAGTCCTCGGCTGATAGTATCTATCAAAGGTCATGAATTTCAAGGAGTTATTGTGGATGGTGGTTCTGGCATTAACTTGATGCCTGAACATACAATGAAAAAGATTGGACTCCACCCTTCAAGGCCTGCAAATTTCACTGTTACTTTGGCAAATCAGAGCAAAATAAGGCCCTTGGGAGTAATCCCAAAAGTTCCACTTGAAGTAGAAGGTAATCTATTCATTCTGGATTTTGTAGTTTTAAGATTGCCCCATGTTGAAGGAGGATTTCCCCTCTTAATTGGACGACCATGTCTGACGCATGCAAGTGTCATTCATGATTGGGGCAAGGACACTATGTGAGTACAAAAGAAAGGGCAAGAGCTGACACAGATTCATTTAGAAGAGGGCCCAGATAATCAAGGAAACACTAGCGTGATGCAAACAGTTGGCATATGCATGGAAACAGAATCGGAGGATCAACCCCAAATAGATTTCGAGGAAGAAGAGGATATTCTAAATTGGCTCCAAGCAGGCAACTCTTCCTCTTGTTTTGGAATTTTTCTTAATAATTCTTGCACGACTGAAGGTTATGATGAAGATAAGGAAAAAGTCTAGGTTGATGGATTGGGAGAGCCCATCACAGACCACAGAAGGGGCAGGAAGACACCCCTCAAATACAACTTGGAGGAGGATATGACAACCACAGATAAAGAGGTTACTAAAGCTAAAGGCAAGGTAAAAAGTTCTAGTGAAGAATGTTCTTTCCCAATTCAAGAACTCCCTGCAGGATGGATGCAAGACAAGGAGGAACACATTGAAGTCCAAAATACACCTGCTTATGAAGCAATGCAAGAAAAGCTAGTAGAAGAAGACAAGGAAGAAGATGAGCAGGAAGATAATATGGTAGAGAGAAATCCTATCCAAGAAATACAATTAGGCACTCCAGACAATAATCGGCCAGTTTTGGTGGCCACTTGGTTGTGGAACCACCCAGGGCTCCTTGAAAAGGTAAAATCATTCTTGACCCATTATACAGATGTTTTTGCCTGGCATTATAAAGACTTAGAAGGAGTGCCTGCAACTTATGGAGAGCACAGAATCCCTCTGGTTGATGGAGCCAAACCCATAAGAGGGAAGAGTTATAGACTTAATCCAAAATATGCTGAAGCTGTCTATGTGGAAATACGGAAGATGGAGGATGCAGGAATCATCATTCATGTAGAACACTCAGAGTGGCTCTCACCTATGGTTATAGTACCAAAGAAGAATACTAATAAAATCAGAATTTGTGTTCACTTTAGAGCACTCAACAAGGTGACCATTCCAGATGGGTTCCCAATGCCTTTTGCAGAGCAGGTCATTGAAGAAGTGGCTGGGGCATGCATTATATAGCTTTATGGATGGATTTAGTGGCTATAATCAAATATCAATACACCCAGAGGATCGCGAAAAGACTGCTTTTATCACACCTTGGGGAACATATGTGTATGTAAAAATGCCATTTGGGCTCAAAAATGCTCCAGCCACCTTTAACAGAACGGTCAATCTCATTTTTGGCCCCCTATTGTTGGAATCACTTAGAATCTTCATGGATGACTTCTCTTCGTTTTCAGGTTCTCACAAAGAAACTGCTCTAGATTGTTTGGACCATCACTTGAGGCAGCTGCAGAATGTTTTCAAAAGATGCAGGGAGACTAAGCTAAAGATCAATCCAAACAAATGTCATTTCCTTGTGACAGAAGGAACTCTCTTAGGACATGTGGTGTCGGCTAAAGGTATGGTCCTAGATCCTGACAAAATCATTTCTATATTAAAGTTGCCTAAACCTAAATCCCCTAAAGAGATTCAGAGTTTCTTGGGGCATACTGGATACCATAGAAGATTTATAAAAATGTATGCAGAGATAGCCAGACCACTGGCTAGACTTACAGGTAAGGAAGTACCTTTTAAATGGGAAGAAGAGGAGGAAAAAGCATATCAAACATTACGGTCAAGGTTAGTGTCTGCTCCTATTTTGATCACACCTGAGTGGTCAAAAATCTTTCATATACATGTAGATGCCAGTGCCTATGCAGTGGGGGCAGTTTTGACCCAACCCAGTGAAGAATTTAAAATGGATAGACCAATTCAATATGCCAGTAGAATCTTGACCAAGGCTGAAAGGAATTACAGTACTACAGAAAGGGAAGCCCTAGCAATGGTCTTTGCTGTCCAAAAATTCTGTCATTACTTACTGGGAGTAAAATTTATTATTATAACAGATCACCAACCACTAAAATACTTACTCAACAAACCACAAGCCACTGGTAGAATATGGAGGTGGTTATTGTTGTTCCAAGAGTTTGATTTTTCTGTAGTCCATAGACCAGGTAAAGAAAATGTTATGGCGGATCACCTATCCAGAATCAATATGACAAATCAAACTAGTGGAATCAATGATGATTTTCCAGATGCTCATTTGTTTGCTGTACAAGCTCAAGGGTGGTATTATGATATCAAAAATTTCATTAAAATTGGGTTGTATCTAGAAAAGGCTAGTGCTGTGCAAAAGAAGAGACTACTAATCAAGAGTAGACCATATACCTTCATTGAAGATAAATTGTATAGACAGGGCAAGGATGACAGGTTTAGGAAGTGTTTGGAAGAAGAAGAAGTGAGGGAAGTCCTTCACTCTGCACATGCAGGTACAGGTGGTGGGCACCTTCCAGGGCATATTATGAGTCAGAGGATACTGGATGCTGGTCTATGGTGGCCTACACTATTTAAGGATGCAGATGAATGGGGAAAGGCATGCGACGTTTGCCAGAGGTGTGGTCCTAAGCCAACAAAGCAGAGGCATAACCCCTTGATTGTTTCCACTTCCTAGCAACCATTTGAGAAGTGGGGGATAGATTTTGTAGGGCCCATCTACCCTCCCGCAATTCCAAAAAGAGAAAAATATCTCTTGATAGCTACAGATTATGCGACAAAGTGGGCTGAAGCTATTGCCTCCCCCGCCTGCACTGCCCAAACTGTTGCTGATTTCATTTATAGTAGCATCATTTGCAGGTTTGGATGCCCACTTGAAATTTGTACAGATCAAGGTACCCATTTTGTCAATACAGTCCTGCAGGAAATTTTCAACAGGTATAGAATTCTACATAGGACCTCTTGTGCTTACTATCCCAGAGCCAATGGATAGGCTGAATCAACCAATAAGGGGTTTTAATTTCAATGTTAAGGAAGGAGTGTATGTTACAGCCCACTTCCTGGGGCATTGCTTATCAAGGTACTCTATGGGCATACAGGTTAGCTTACAAAGAGGCCACGGGATATTCTCCATTCCAACTGGTTTATGGCATAATGCCCATTGAGCCCTTTGAATTTTTACATGGATCACCTAAGATAGCATTCATGCAGGGCAAGAAAGACTGTGATGTCTCTCAGAGGCTCGGAGCACTACATAAAGTGGAGGAGATTCGTCTACTAGCAACAAAACAATTGATAGAGACTCAGATGAAAAGGAAGGAGGCACATGATCGACATCTGTGGAACAACAACATAGAAACAGGCATGTTGGTTCTTCTCCATAGACCTCATATTCATACATAATTGAGAGGAAAATGGCTTCCACATTGGGAAGGGCCTTATCGAGTTAAAACAATGCTAAATTGGGGTGCTGTGGAGTTAGAGACGCTGAAAGGAGAGGCCTTGCCATTGGTCAATATTTCAAGGCTCAAGGCCTACCATCAACAAACTTGAAGAAGTAGGGATCACCTGGAACTGCAAAATCTGTCCAGGATGTACATAGCTTTCTCATCTCATTTTGCTCAGTTTTAGTAGTTTTCTTTATCAATTTCATTCTTGTTCCTGGTGTTTTTAGCAAACCTAGAAGGCATTTCATAACCTCTGCAAAAGTAAAACTTTTGGGTATTTTTGGAAATTTTTCTAAAATTTTTTGCATTTTTCTAGCATTTGTTATCCCTTTCCGATTTCATTTTTTTGCCAAATAGGAGGAATAAATGGAGGCTCTTTGTGGTTTGATGAAGGATTTTGGCCTACCCCTGTAGAAATTTCATGAGAAATTTTTCAAAATTTTTTGGCCATTTTTTTTGGATTTTTCCTTCATTTTTTACTATTTTTTGGGTTATTTTTCAAAAAAAAAAAAGGCCCTCCCCTGGATTTTTGAGGGTTTGTAGGAGAAAAGGGAAGAAACAAGAAGAGAAAATACACCTGGAAGCTTCTGCCGATTGATTACAGTAAGACAATTACAATGTTTGAAGTACAAGACAAGCCAATACCTCTGTGCACAATCCCATAGAGTGCCCAATTACAAAATACCAAATATCCCAAAGTCTTCTTGCCACCGGCCTCCTCTGCACCAGACCTCCACCTGCTTCAAGCTTATCCTTGTGCACACCTTGCACCAAGCTTCCACAAAGGGGGAGGAGTGAATACCTTCTGTCGGCACGTGCACACTGCAATGGGACCTTGAGATACTTGGGGGGACTAGCTTAGCACTTTCTGCACAATCCCTTAGTCACTCTCCATGCACTCCTTCACTTCCACTTCTCTGCGTCGCACACTGGTGACTCCTACACTTCTCTCTCTTGCTTCCTTAGACTATGCTCTCTTGCTTACTCTAAGATTGGTCCAAGAATAGACCTTGCCTTGATTTGAGTGTGTCGATCACGTACGCTCCTAACTACCATGGTATCTTGGTGCTCACCTTGATGTCCCAAGATTGTCCTCACAAGTGGCAGCCAACGACTCACTGTTTTGTCGTGTAGTAACTTTAGACTAAAACCAAAAATTTTAATGGGGGCCATACTTTCACCTGTGCATACACTTTACTGCTTCACATACCTTCACATTTCCTTTTAAGCCTTCACTTTTGCACATAAGAGGGGGTTCACCTGAACCTTCCAAAACACTTTAAAACACACTTTGAACCTTAGGGAAATTAGAGAAAATACCTTTGCAACCTACAACCCACTTTCTCCAATTTATCCATTGTGGACAATTAATTATGCACTACCTGTGCACTTTGACACCTGCACTTTAGCACTTTGACTTTGCACCTGTTGACTTTGACTTTGACCTTGTTGACTTTGACCAATTAACTTTGACCATTTGACTTTGAATGCAGTTGACTTTGACCAACGTGACTTTTATGGGCTGAACACACAGGTGCTTCTAACACAGCTGCAACCTTATCTGGATCAACTTGTATGCCCTGTGCAGATACAATGTGGCCAAGGAGCTTACCACATGAAACCGCAAACACAGATTTGTTTGGGTTCAGGTTGAGTCTGTATTCACGACATTTCTCAAAACAACACTGTAAATGATACAGGTGTTCTACCATCTTACCAAATAAAGAGAAATCATCTAGATATACTTGCATAAAAGAAGTAAGATAGGGTGACAAGATTTCCTGCATACATCGCTGAAACGTGCTAGGAGCATTTCTTAACCCAAACCACATAACTGTATAAGCAAAAACACCCCAATTGGTAATGAAGGCGGTTTTCGGTATGTCTTGTTCAACCATTTTGACTTGATTATACCCACTGTAACCATCCAAAAAGGAGTACATTTCATGTCCTGCTACTCTATCCAGCATTGTATCAAGGAATGGAAGTGGAAATGGATCAGGTACGGTGGCTGCATTCAATTTTTGGTAATCGGCACATATTTGTAGTTGCTTATTTTTCTTAGGAACGATAACAATGGGTGATATCCACTCAGCATGTTCTACTGGTACGATGAATCCGACTTTTAATAACCTATCAAGCTCTGCCTTGACCTATGCTGCATAGTTGGGATTCATACGGTAGTTGGGTTGTTTAATCGGCTTGGCTTCTGGTTTGAGCACAACCCAATGCTTATAGATTGGAGGATCTAGACCTTTCATATCACGATAGTCCCATGCAAAAACATCAGAGAACTCACGAATAAGCTGTATCAAATCTGCTTGAAATGCTTCAGACAATCCTTTCTTTATCTTGATAGGTTGCTGATTAACTTCATCCCCTAAATTAAAGGTGATCAACTGATCTTCAGGAACATAGAGTTGACGAGGTTTCCCTTAATCATCAACTGACTGTAAAAGTTGTTGTATATCAGCTTCATCCTTAAGAGTAGTATCTTCTGTCTCTACTTCTTCAGTCACACGCATCACCGTACAAACTGTCAGATTCCAGTTATCTACAACAGATTGTAGATCAACAGTCCCTAAGGAGATTAAATCTATGTTATTCTTCAGAAATTCTTCTTCTTCGTCATCAGATAAACCATCTAACATTTGAACTGGTTCTATGACATAAGGTCTGGCATGTAATTCACAGGGCTGAATAGCATCTAATTTGACAACATATTTACGGTGGTTGTCCTTAAAGGTAAGTTCCTGTGCTGACCAATCCTGTATAACCTTAGCTTGTTTCAACCAAGGATGGCCAAAAAGAAGATTATAATCAAGACTAGATTCCGGTAATTCTAAGACGACAAAAGTCATCTTAAACATTGTACCCTGCAGAGTGATTGGGACATTCCGCACGAGTCCCAACAGATGAACTCGAGATTGGTCGGCCATTCTGACAAAAAACTGGACTGGTTCGATTTGCGTCCACCCCAACTTTTTACAAAGTGCTACAGTAGCTATGTTTACACCAGATCCACCATCAATTAGTACTTGAGTAATCTTATGATTTTTGTACCAGATCGTAATCAAGGGGACCGAATGATCCACTATAGAGTCAGTTTCCGGTTTTACCGTTGCCGTTGTTGGAATACAGGAAGATCCCAGACTGAGCTGTTGCTGAAATTGTTGCCGAACTCCTGGTACTAATGCAAGTAACTGTCCAAGAGGAAGAGTAATGGACACTTTAGATAAAATTTCCCATGCCTGATCTACTTGACTTGTACTTTTTACTGATTCTGAAGATGATGCGTCTGCTACTGGGGTAGAATGTTGTTCCTGCGAACTTTCATTTGGTAGTGGACCTGGTGTCACCGGAATTGGATCTGGAAACACTATAGGCTCTGTTGTAGGCTCCTGGTACTAATGCAAGTAACTGTCCAAGAGGAAGAGTAATGGACGCTTTAGATAAAATTTCCCATGCCTGATCTACTTGACTTGTACTTTTTACTGATTCTGAAGATGATGCGTCTGCTACTGGGGTAGAATGTTGTTCCTGCGAACTTTCATTTGGTAGTGGACCTTGTGTCACCGGAATTGGATCTGGAAACACTGTAGGCTCTGTTGTAGTCCATTGGCTAGCTTTGTCATACATTCTTTGTTGTTCACGTATGCCTAGTTCAAATACTTTTGCTGCTGGTTGCAGTGGCTTACCAGATCTGGTCTGAACTACTGCAGCTTGTGTTTCAAATGGTGAGATATAAACCATGTTCGTCATTGGGTTCTGGCGCTCTTTCTTCCTTCGATCATATTCCGCCACCACAAAAATGACAGCGAGGGGGTGGCAAAGAATTACCGTCCTGTGATGTTCCGGTCTGCTAGCGGTTTGTATTGTAATTTGTATTCCTCTGTCCTCGATAATTTTTGTATCCTTGCTGCTGGTTGTTTCTCATTTGAGGAGGTACATAGTGAGTGGCAGGCTGCCCTGGTTCCTATATAATAGCATTTACTGTTGCTGTTCCCTGCACTTTGGCATTATATGCACAGTTTTCGGTGGAATATCCAGTTGTATTGCAGATAGCACAATACATCTGATTAAGGGCACATGTGACACTGGTATGCCCTGGATTCTTGCACTTAGTGCAGTACATTTGTCTAGCTGGATCTTCTGCAACACTTTTACTGGCTTTTAACCACTCCAGGTCTTCGGTAAAACCTCCAACTTTATGCTCGAGCTGTAAAGCCATTGCAATAACTGCATCTAATGTCATAGCTCCCACACAACGGATGATCATAATCTGTCGGAGCTGCGGAGTTAAACCATTAATAAACCACTACATGATGACATCATCCGGTAAATTAGCATGTGCTGGCGGTAGTTGTCTCAAATGAGTTCTGAATAGGGTGGCATATTCCTGCACTGTTTGATTCAGCTTCTATCTATTATTTTGGAAAATTTTGGCAGGGTTTTTTAATCGGAATCTCTGCAGAACCACATCCCTTACCGCTTCATAGGTGCCAAAATGGTTGATATCATATTCTGTAAGCCACCTGGCGGCTTCATTTACTAGTGTTGACTGAAATACTATGGCCTTGTATGCCGGATCGGGTGGATGATTAAGTACTGCATAACTAATTTCAAAGGTACGTACATGAGCATCGCGATCATCACCTGGAAATCCACCGAATTTTGTGTAAGTGACTCTTGTTGGAACCGGACGAGGTGGAAGTAGCTGTTGTTGTTGTTGTTGTTGTTGTTGTTGTTGTTGTTCTTGTTGTTGTTGTTGCCCACTCATGTTGGTTCTGTTACTATTTGCTGAGTTTTGAGGATGTGCCTCCGGTTCTTCAGAGTCTGTATGATGAGACTTCTCCTCTTCCGGTTCAAAAATAGCGCTTAACCTCTTACGAATTTCTAATTCGAATAGCTTATCCTCTTCTGCGGTAGCAAACGTAGGTAAACTTGCTCCGAACAGTGGTGTCTGGAATGAAGATTCACTGGGAAGTATAACACTATCACTGGAAAATCGTAAATTATCTACAACCAGGACCGAACTACCACCAGAATTAGTGGAACTTTCCCCAATCCAGGGTAGTCTTTCACCTTTAATGACTTCTCTAGGTAAGACAACTCTATTCTCGGACTGATTCGAATCCTGACCAAGCGTTCTTGCAGACTCAGAAGTTATTGTATCTTCTGCAGACTGCACCGAAATTTCACCGGAATCTACCAGAATCGTAGAATGTTTCACCGGAATGCTACCGGAATCGCTGCTAACGTGCTTTGCTTCTTCGACTACCAGGCCTAATCGGTCTGTGCTTCTTCCTCCCGAGGGTGTTTTTCGCAAATTTGGTACCACCGAAGGCTGTCTGTACTTGGGATACGACTCGCCGGATCGAGTAATCGGCATATAGCACCTTTGCTACACTTGCGTATTACTCTATTTTACTGTCGATTCACAATCTATGATTACCTGTCCACAATCACTGAGCAACACTCTGTTGCCACTTTCCGATAATCACTTTGTAGCAATCTATTGCCACTTTCCACAATTAATTTGCAATACTCTGGTGCCACCTTCCCACAACTATATTGCATCACTCTGGTGCCACATTCCCACAGACGACGCCAGTGTTAAACACGCTTTTGCCATTAGAAACGCGTTTAAACATCTATTCGGGTTCTTGGGAGTGGAAGGGGTCTGTTAAACAGAGGCCCTATACTTGATTTTCCCAAATCAACTCACTCACATGACCATAATTTAACATTAAGAATCTCTATCAATACGAATTACTTATCAAGACTCTAGTTACACTCTCACAATCTTACCTGGTATCAAAGCTAGATCAAGATGGGTGATGGCTTTCCCTCAATGATCGAGAAGCTTGATCGACACAACTACGCGGCTTGGCAAATCAGGATGGAGGCCTATTTGCAAGGTAGAAATCTTTATGGAATTGTAGCAGGTGATGAAGCTATGCCTATTCCAAGATCCAAAGGAGGAACTACACAAGAGGAGACAGATAAGCTCACACTTTGGTGCGCAAGGGATGCTCAAGCAAGGTAGTACATACTAAACTCTATCTCTGACTTTCTATTACCACATATTAGAGGATGCAAGACATCTCAAGAGACTTGGGATGCCCTGGAGACTTTCTTTTCTGCTTGTACCAAAGCAAGAAAGAATCATCTTTGGAACGAGTTTAACTAAATGAAGAAGATACCTAAACAAACCATCACAGAGTTTGTTACCAAGGTCAAGGAGGTTGCAGATCAGTTAGCATCCATTGGAGAGCTGATTGAAGAAGAGGTCATCATGAGGCAAATTCTCAATGGCATTCGAAGTGATAAGCAATGGAAATCCTTCACAACGGCTTATGATATCATCATGGATGTGCAAACTCCAGACTTCAACATCTTTCTTGGACAACTCTTCAATCAAGAAGCCAACAATAGCATAAAGGAAGGTAACTTTTATCATGGTAATTCAACTAGTGCTCTATATGCAGATAAGAAGGATAAGAAGTAGAAAGGCAAGAAGAAGGAAAAAAATGAAGAAGAGACCTCCTAAGCCAACTTCGCAAGCAAGAGCAAGTGGAAAGGGAAGAAGAAAGGACCAAAGCAAGACAAAGCCAAAGGTCATAATGTTCAACCCTGTGCCATATGCGATAAGACCAACCACACCCCTCAAAATTGCTGGTTCAATGGGAAGACCCAAAAAGGAAGTGGAAGAGGTGGATATGGCAGCAATAGAGGCAGAGGTGGACACAACTTCAACAATAACAATAGAAGCTATAATAGAAGGGACTACAACAATTATTCAGAAGATCAACCACATGAAGACTCATTGCTTCTTATGAATCTAAGCCACAAAGAAGGTAAAGAAGATGATCATTTGTTCTACATAGATTCAGGATGTTCAAATCATGTTACAAGCAACATTGCTCTTCTATCTGATTTGGAAAGTCCAAAGCATAAACATGAAGTCCAAAGCTTCCAATGGAAGGACAAACATTCTAAGTAAGGTTCTCTATATACCCACTATCACTAAAAACCTAATCAGTGTAGGCAAAATAGTTGAAAAAGGCTTGCAAGTTAGGTTCACCCAACATGGAGCTTTTGTGGAAGATCCATGTGAAGGCTTCAAAAAGATAGCCCGAGGTGAGAAGCATGGTAGGCTCTTTAATTTTGAAGTAGGAGAAACAGGAACATAGATCTATTCAACTTTGGGTCTCAAACCCTAAGTGAGCTTGAAGTGTGGCATAAGAGACTAGCTCATGTGAATGAAAGAACCTTGAAGGATATATGCAGGGATCAAAGTGTTCTAGGACTTCCGAACATATCAAAGCAACACATGATCAATAGGTGTGATGCATGTCAGATTGGGAAGGCACAAAGACAACCATTCAACCATAAAGGCTACATCCACAACAACTTATTGGAGTTAGTACATAGAGATGTATGGGGACCAAGTCAAGAACCTTCATTGGCAGGATCAAGGAATTATGTCTCATTTATTGACGACCATAGTAGATGGACTGTTCTATACTTTATCAAGAGTAAGAATGAAGTGTCTGATTGCTTCAAGAAGTATCTTGCACATGTGGAGAATCATACAGGTAGATCACTAAAGAAGCTTAGATCTCATGGATGGGGAGAATACTTCTCCAAAGAGTTTGATGAGTTCTTGCAGGAAAAAGGTATCAAAAGGGAAGTGACTACTAGGTACTCTCCTCAACTAGATGGAATTGCAGAGAGGAGAAATAAGACACTAGTTGGATCAACCCGAACAATGCTTGAAGAGAAGAAGTTGCCACATTATCTATGGGCAGAAGCTATTTCAACTACTGTGTACCTTGTCAATAGACTACCATCCAAATCACTTCAAGGTATGACTCCTTATGAAGCATGGCATGGAAGAAACCTAGCCTTTGGACATTGCAAGGTTTTTGGTTGTTTAGCTTATGTTCATGTACCATCACAAATAAGAGGTAAGCTAGATGAAAGGGCAACAAAGGTAGTGTTTATTGGATATGATTCAACTGAGATGGGTTACAGGTTCTTCAATCCTTTAACCAAGCAATTCACTACAAGTAGAGATGTTGTGTTTGAAGAACATAGGTCTTGGTATGATGAAAACAAACAAAAGGTAACACTACCATATTATCTTGATTTTGACTCTTATCAATTAGGAAGCAAGCATGAAACACAGGTCCAGGATCCAAGAAGTGATACAAACTATGAACAAGATGAAAGGGAAAAGGATTACAAGCTATGGAAGTCAAGAGGCAAAGCAAAGATGCAAGAGGTTGGAGAATGCTCCAAACAAGCACCTAGAAGATCAGCAAGAGAGAAGAAACAACCAAAAAGGTATGGATATGATTCCACATTTGTTACAAAGCATTCAATCTACTTGGCAAAAGACTCTATTTCAGAGGAACCCTCAACCTATGAAGAGGCAAAGGGAAACCCTAATTGGGAAAAGGCCATGAAAGAAGAGATAGATGCATTGAAGGAGATGGACACTTGGCATTTGGTTCCAATATCGCCGAATCAAAAGGTAATTGGTTGCAGATGGGTATATAAAGTTAAAAGAAACTCAGATGGATCAGTTTGCAGGTACAAGGCAAGATTAGTTGCCTAAGGATGCTCAGAAACTCATGGTATAGACTATGAGAAAACATTCTCACCAGTTGCAAAGATGACTACAATCAGGACATTGATAAGTGCAGCTGTTGCAAGGAATTGGAGACTCCTCCAACTTGATGTGAAAAATGCATTCTTAAATGGTTGGATAAGTGAAGAGGTATACATGTCACAACCACTAGGTTTTGAAAACCCTAATCATCCATCTTATGTTTGCTGACTTAAGAAAGCATTATATGGATTGAAACAAGCTCGTAGAGCTTGGAATTACAGGTTGGTTACATATCTTCAAGATCAATGGTTCAAAGCTAGCAACTTAGATCATTCTGTATTCATCAAAAGGGATCACAATGAGGTTATCTATCTATGTGTATATGTAGATGATATTATTGTGACAGGTGATGATCTAAATGGCATTCAAAGGATCAAGATACACATGCAAGAGGAGTTCAAAATTAGTGACCTAGGTGAGCTCACATATTTCCTAGGTATACAAGTGATATATACAGATGAAGGAATGTATTTGACTCAAAGAAGATAGATTCAGGATCTTCTTCTCAAGTTCAAAATGGAGAACACTAAACCTGCGGGTAAACCTTTAGAGATGATTCATAAACTTAGTGTTTATGACAGTGAGAAAATTGAAGACATTAAAGAGTATCAAAGCTTGGTAGGTAGCTTGATATATGCTACTCATACAAGGGCAGACATCTCATATAGTGTGGGAGTGCTTAGTTAGTTCATGCACTCACCAAGAAGACCACACATGGATGTGGCTAAGAGAGTACTTAAATATCTCAAAGGTACAATCAACGAAGGTATATTCTATCCTTACTCTTCAAATTTGGATATCAAAATCTACTCAGATGCAAATTGGGAAGGATCTAAGGATGATAGAAAAAGTGCATCTGGTTACTTAGCATTTGCAGGTTCAAAGCTAGTGTCATGGAGTTCGAAGAAGCAACCAACAGTTGCTTTATCCTCAACTGAAGCAGAGTACAGAGGCTTGACCATAGCAACTCAAGAGGCAATATGGTTAAAAGCATTGTATACAAATTTGGGACTTGTGAGTTCCAAACCTCACATATTTGGAGATAATGTAAGTTCCATGCATCTAGCGGCAAATCCTATTTTCCATGCGAGAACCAAGCACATAGAAGTCCATTACCACTTCATCAAGGAGAAGCTCATGGCAAAGGAGATTGACATTTCTTTTGTTCCAACTAAAAAGCAAGTAGCAGATATGATGATGAAGGCACTTGATGGAATAAAGCTTTGTAGATTCAAAGCTATGGCAGGTAGTCAACCTATCAGAGAATGAAGACTCAAGCATACTTTAGCTTGAGGGGGAGCTGTTGGAGCATCAAGCTTACACTATGCTTGAGGTGGATTTGATCTACATCAAAGTCTGTCGCATTGAAAGAATATCCATTGGAGAGTTCTTTTTCTTATGCTCATTTATTGTATATTTTTTTTAGAGATTTTTGACGGTTCATTTACCGTTGTAAAATCCTTGACCTTTACACATGTAAAGGTAGAAAATACCTCCTATGGTGTGAAATGATGCATTCTTGATGTTGTGCATCTATTTATCAAGTAAATGGCGATTGTTGTAGCTTCAACTATAATGGTACCTTCATCTCCTTAAGCATGCATCATGGAACTTCAACGTTTTGCCTGTTTTTCTTTGACCTACTCCATTTTGTTGAGGTGTATACCTACAAGTAAACTACCTTTTGATCCCATTCTCTTGTAAAAAAATATAACAACTCTATGGAGAAGTATTATGCTCCACCATCACACCTTAAGGTTTTGATAGACCTTCCTGTTTCTTTTTCAACTTGAGTTTTGAATCCATTGAATATAGAGAACATGTCAGATTTTTTCTTCATACAAAACAACCATTCCTTTCTTGAGTGGTCATAAATGGAAGTGACAAAAAATCTATTACTAACCATTGGTAAATGTTGGTTAGGTCTCCATACATTTGGATGCATCAAGTCCAAGGCATTTGGGGGCACATAATTTCTCCTCTTAAATAGTTTTGTTTTCTTTCCTAGTTGAGAAGCTTCACATAACTCATGTATTCCAACACTATTAAATTTTAGAAGACATCTTACCACTTCATGTTTTCTCATGTCCTATAGCTTTGGAATGTTGATGTGTCCTATCCTTTTGTGCCATAAGTCCAACTCCAAAATCTTCTTGTTCCCAAATTGAATGTACATGAACTTTATGTTGATGTTGGACATCCATGGTGAACATCCTTCCTTCTCTTCTACCTTGAGCAATAACCCTGAAACCTTCTTTTGGATTCTTTATGAAGCACCCATTCTCATTGAATTTGAGATGATAACCCTTCTCTATCATTTTTCCTACCAAAATCAAGTTCTTTGATATTGTAGGAACATGAAAAACATTAGATAGTACCTTTATTCTACTTGTATCTCCAAGCCTTATATCTTTAATATGTTCAAACATGTATTGAGTATCATCTCCAAAAAAACTTCTTTGGAATGAAATATAGTTACTAACACCTGAATCAATGTACCATTTTTTTCATCTTCATAACAACTTCTATACTCATGTTTCATTGCAATTAATGTGTCCTTGCTTCCTTCACTTGAGGCACTTGCATAGTTTCTTTGACTCCTTTGATTGCCTCCATTTGGTCTTCCATTTTTCAGCCAACAATCACTAGCATAGTGTCCTACTTTACCATATTAATAGTGTGTCATACCTTTATGAGAATTTTAGGAGCTTTGGCCTCTTCCTCTACTATTACCTCAACCTCTTGCTTGTGTGTTGTCATTTGATCCATCCTTCTTGTCTTCTAAATTGTTTTGATTGTAGATGGAGTTCTTGTGACCTTTTTCCTTTCCTCTTGATCCTCCTTTTGAGTTTTTTCCTTTACCTTGATTTTCATACAAAATTTGGTTGTGTCTGCCCTTTCCTTTGGAGCCACCAAAAGCTAAGCTCTTTTGTGACAAGGTAAGGGATCAATTGTTTAAAAATTGGGTATGCATCTTTCAAGTTAATGGAAGTTATAAAAGGCTTCCATCTCTCATATTCTCTCAATCCATTGGGAGTACTGCACACAAGATATTCATCTTCAACTATTGCACCTATAGAAGCTAAAACATCACTTAGCTACTTAATCTTCAAAGTATATTCAACTATGGATTGAATCAAAATTTTCTTGATTTTGTTCAAATCATTCTTGAGTTAATGTTTCCTAGCTTTTACATTTGTTGACTACATTCTTTCCATAGCTTCCCAAGCATCCGCAGCTATTTCTAGATGCTAAATATGCCCTACCATGGCATAAGTAATAACTTTTGAAATGAGGAACATGACTCTCCTATGCCTCTCTTCCCATTCTTTTGCTTGCTTCTTTGGACGTCTGTGGCTGTAGCTTGATTGATTTGAGGTTGAGAATCATCTTGGCTCATGATACCCCACAAGCCTTTTCCCATTAGGTAGTTGGTCATTCTAAATTTCCACACGGGATAGTTGTCCTTATCCAACTTCTCTACTTGTTGATCCAACTCAGCTATAAAAATCTTTGAGAGTTACCTCAAGTAATTATATATTCCTTTACTGTTGAATTTGTGAAGCTTCCCCTTGATTTGTAGTTTCTCTTTTGCTTTGGTTCAACTCTAGCTTTGTTGATGAAGCTTTTGCACCAATTTTTCTTTGATACCAGCTGTGGAGAATGAGTTCTCCTATGAACAACAAGAAGCATGTAGCAAGCCCTAGTAGGTCGAGCACTTGGATAGATAGTTGAACCTTGGATTGCTTGCTGCTCTCAACTTAAAACTCAAATAGACATTTGGTTAGATGAACTTGAAAAATGGATACTTCCAACAAACTATAAATTGATTAATTTGGATGTTTTGTCCCGAAAAATCAATTGATGATAGTAGACTATGTGTCCACACATGTATGCTAAAGAACTAGACTTCACTCACAGATTGATAACTCACAAATTATAGAACCTTTGAAGGTGATATGTGAGATAATGAAAGTATACATAATAATCTTTTGAAAAAGCTATAAATCATTAATTTGGATAATTCTTAGTTGAGAAGATCAATTGAGCAAAATAGTACAATCTTTACATTATTGGAAGTGGTTTGGGCCACAATAACAATATTTCACAAGTTTATAGGATCTTCCAACACATGAACCTTAGCATACACACCTTAAACTCAAAAAGAAAATGAGTGAGAGATAGAGAGAGAATAGACAAGATTTCAAAGTGTACGATATGTAAGACAATAGTTACACAATATAACATAAGAGCAATAGCAGAGAAGATAACAGATATAGGAGAATCTCAATAATTTTCTACTAGCACCAAGTACAAAGATGATGGCGTTGTCCACCCGTGCGCTCTCAAGGTAGAGCTTAAATGGTGATCTAGACAACTCTAGAATGGGAGATACAAGGTAGAGGTATGCTGGCTCAACTCGGTGTCTCAGGTAGTGCAGAAGTCATGTATATATAGGATCATGGGTGGCCTGCCATGGATGGCTATACATGGGCGGTAGAGCGTGGGCGGCCACCGCCCGCATAATTGCCATACACGGCTTAGACTGGTTGAACCGACCTAACAAATATAAATGATTTTTGACTCCAACAGGGAATATTCCATGGAATATTCCCTTCACCATCGCGCCGGGGGCGCTGCCCCCAGACCCCTACCAGGGGGCCCACTGGCCCCCTTGGACCCCCTAGCCGGGGCTGCTCACCGCTGCCCCGGACCCCACAATTGGGGACCCTGGTAACTCCCTTTCCTTATAATACCTTACATGGTCCAATATGACCTTCATCCAACATGCAAGTTGGGATTCCCATCAATTGGGTAATGCACGCTTGGCTTCTCCTCATAAAGGGGGCCTTACAAAATGTGCATACAATCATGAGGGGTAGACATTGATCATATACTAACACGATAAGCTAGGATGGTCACCTACACTATTTTATATTCCAATGTCAAATTACAATGTGTGAATATGATACAAATCGACAATATCTGAATCTAGGTGGAAATAGGAACTAAATACAAAAAATTGTATGCCGAAGAGGTAAGAAGAGTGTGTGTGTGAGAATATGGAGAATATGAATAGTTTAGAAATGTTTTATAGCAAACCCAAATTTTTTTTCTCCCTAAATCAGAAACTAGTGGATAAACAAGTGTGGATATATGTAGACTTATTACTCATAGTATGTTGGCTGATACAAACTCCTACAAATGTCTCCAGATGTATAACACATCTCCTCCAACAGTGTAGAAACACCTCCTCTAAGAGAGTACCTCCTTGATCTCCTATTACTCCAAGAGTAGCTTGAGAAGATATCTTACAATGAGCTTATGCTCTCTTATATAGTTTATGTGTCCTTCTAAAAGAAACCTTTATATAAGCATGCGATCGCATCAACGAACGTTACTTCTTAAAATTTGATTTTATGAAATCTGGCACCGATTTTTAATGCTTTTTGAAAAAAAAACATTTTTGCCAAATGCATACATCAAGTATTGAAAACTTCCTCTATCTCTGAAATATATCTTTTGACTCATTTCCACTGAATCTTGAACTCACTTTGCATGAACTTGGATACTTGAGAAATTGCAAATTAAATGTCCGAACATGTATTACATAGATATATCAAGCAAACCAGTGCTTAACTATTTAATGTAGCATCAAATGGTGGTGAATCTGCTTTTGACTATAATGACACATTGACATCCATAGGTGTTTGCATAGGCTTGGAATCTATTATCCCAAACCTTTCCAATGATTTCTTATGCATTTTTTCCATTTCATGTAGATATAATCATCTGTGTACATGAATTGAATCCCAAGATAATAATGCAAAATACCTAAATCATTTACATCAAATGTATGATTAAGTTTTGCTTTAAAATAATGAAGGTCTGAATCCTTGGGACCTATCATGATCATATCATAAACATATATGATAATAATAATCAAAACATATTTTTCAGCTTTAACATAAAGCGTGGGAGCTGCATCTAAGTTTTCAAAACCAATAGATAACTCACAGAGCTTCCATGTTTGATTCTTAAGAATAGAATCAATCCTTCTTGCATAGCTTTATTCCATATGGGACTATGTACTGCATCTTGAACACTAATTGGTTCATTCTCAATTGAATTAAGAGCTAAAGTATTACGAATCTCAAAATGTTCTTCATGATTTACCTGGTCTATTTGTTGTCTCCTTGTTTGACTTTTCATTCTTACAATGTAGTCCTTTATACCATTTTCCTTTCAAGTTTGATATAACCACTTTGCATATCCTTGAAAAGTGGTGGAATCCTTTTTGGTTCTTTAGTATCTCTTTCTTCTTGAACTATGGAAACTTCTCCAACTTCATAAGTCCAAACTTCAAGAGGTACTAATGATGGACTAGGTACTGATGTAGGTAATGTAACTCTCTCTTCACTTGCATCTCTTAGGGTTTGAGAAGGTTCTTCAACCCCCTTTTATGCTAAATATATGAATCCAAATTCCTTCTGAAAAATGCATAGTCATATGCTTGTATGAAATCTGGAATCACTTCCTTCTTATCATAAATATGACTTTCTACAATATATGCATTGCATGAGAGTAGGATATCACCTATATCTCGAACATAGAATATATATCCTTTGCTTTCAATTGCATAACAAATAAAGAAGGCTTTAATGGCTTTTACATTGAGCTTACCATGATCCTTCTTCTCAATGTGAACATAAGCTAGGGAACAAAAAACTTTGAAGTAATTCACATTGGGTTTATTCCCGTAATAAGCTTCATAAGGTGTGATGACCTTCAAAGCTTTTGTGGAAGACCTATTCAGAATGTGATTAGCTGAATATACTACATCAAACCAAAACTTGGGAGAAAGCTTCTTGGATGATATCATACTATACATCATCTCAACATGTATCCTATTCTTTCTCTCTACAAGACAATTCTGTTATGGAGTGTAAGCAATAGTGATTTGATGATAAATACCTTTGTCTTCAAGAAGAAACTTAAAGTCTTTAGAAATGTATTCTCCTACTCTATCATGTCTCAAAATTGGGCTCTTTGAATGAATTTCATTTTTAACCAGAGCTAAGAAAACCTCTAACTTCACTTTAAGACTATAAATCCATGAATATCTTGCGAAATCATCAATGAAAGTAACAAAGTACCTGAAAACTTGAATAGAATCTATTCTCATCAGACCATTCACATCTGAATGTATGATTTACAACTTCCTTGTGGTTGTGATGTATCCATGCTTCTTCAAAGGTAGTTTGTGAAGCTTTCCATCAAGACATCCTTCACATGACTCAGCATTATATGGTAAAGCAAAAGTAGGAAAAATCTCCACCATACCTTGATCTTTGATATGCTTGAGAGCTCTATAACTAATATGGCCAAATCTAGCATGCCATAATTTCATGTTCTCCTTAGGTGTAGTAGACCTAGTAATATTAGCATGACTAATTTTGGATAACAAAAACATGCCACTTCTATTTTCACCTTGAAGTAGAAAATGCTCCTCATGAGGTGAGAGGATTTGACATGAATCTTTCTTAAAAAAAACTTACAACCATCTGACAAGAAAGTAGATATATAGAGAAAATTCTTCTTCATGTTTGAAACATAAAGAACATTGGAAACTGTGAAATTTCCACCTGCTCTAAATTTAAGGTTTACTTCTCTAAAATCATGACCATGTGCAATGGTCACACTTCTAGTTGAAGAGTTAGAAAGGGAAGAAAATACCTTTTTGCAACCTATCATAAGCTTAGTAGCTCTAGCATAAAAAATCCAAGGATTATATGAGATTGCATTTAATGCTACTTGATCAAAAGCTACTTCTTCAATAGTAACACATGCATCATCTTCAACATTATTACGTGATGCTTTCTTCTTCTCATAAAATATCATTGTTCTAAATTCTACTATGAAATGACCTAGTTTCTTACAGTAATGGCATACTCCTTTATTTGAATCAAATGCAGTTGAAGACTTTTCTTTGGCTGTAGAGGAAGCATTAGGGGAAGGACTAGAAGACCTAGGATTAGAAGACTTACTTTCCTTGTTGGATTGTAGACTCTTCTTCTCCTTCTTTATCTCCTTCTTCTTCTTATCCTTTGACAATGATAACATGGCTAAATCATTCTCTTACATACTCTTTTGTTGATCTTCATCTTGAAGTAACAAGAATTATAGCTCTCTAAATGAAAGCTCTCTATCTCTTGTAGATAGA
Source organism: Ceratopteris richardii (assembly GCA_020310875.1). NCBI lineage: Eukaryota > Viridiplantae > Streptophyta > Polypodiopsida > Polypodiales > Pteridaceae > Ceratopteris > Ceratopteris richardii. The sequence continues at coordinate 37,967,009 of CM035439.1, read as the reverse complement.
GATAAAGAAGCAACAAAAGCACGATATGTAGATGGAAGTGAATTTAGAAGTGTACTTACCATCTCTTCATTTGGAATATTTACTCCCACATTGAGTAACTGATCTTTTAAATCTTTGAGCTTCAAAATATGTGGCTGAACTAATTCACCAACTTTCATTCTTGTGTTCGCTAGCTATCTCCATAGATGAGCTTTCCTAGTAGGGTTTTCTTCTCAGATAGAGATTCTCCAACTCTAGCCAAGCTTGCTGAGAGGTTTTGCATGACTTGATTCGAGGTATAACATGCCTCTTGACTCCCATTGCGATATATGAAAGTGCTCTTGCATCCCTTGAATCCCATATGGATTACTCTTCTATAGGAAGTAATCTAGTAGTAGTATGGACTCCTGATGATGAAGTGGTTCCTTCTTCTTTGCTAACCTCATGTGGAGAAGAAATAGGAACATTGGTTCTTCTAGAAGATGAAGTAACACCTTCTCTGACTTGTCTTGGCCTTGGATAAGTGTCGTTTATAATATTCCATTAGTCCTTTGATACTAACATATTCGTTATCATAAAATTCCACATTGGATAATTAGAAATGCCCTTAAGCTTGTCGTCATTCTCAAGTCTATAGTCACTCATCTTGTTAAGAGTCTATGTCAAGTATGCTCTGATACCAAATGTTGGAAGTGGGGTGGGCCACAATAACAATATTACACAGGTTTATAGGATCTTCCAATACATGAATCTTAGTATACACACCTTAATACTAAAAAAGAAGATGAGTGAGAGATAGTGAGAGAGCATACAAGATTTCAAATTGTACGGTAAGGTAGGATGCTCACCTACACTATCTTATACTCCAATGCCAAATTATAATGTGTGAATATGATACAAACTAACCAATATCTGAATCTAGGCAAAGATAGGAACTAGATACAAGAAATTGTGTGCTTAAGAGGCATGGAGTGTGTGTGTGTGTGAGAGAGAGAATATGGACAATATGAATAGTTTAGAACTGTTTTACAATAAACCCAAATTTTGATTCTTCCTAAATTAGAAACTAGTGAATGAACAAGTGTGGACAGATGTAGACTTTTTACTCACAGTATGTTGGCTGACACGAACTCCTCCACATGTCTCCATATGTAGAGCACACATCCTCCAAGAGTGTAGAAAGACCTCCTCTAAGAGAGTACCTCCTTGATCTCCTCCTATAACTCCAAGAGTAGCTTGAGAAGATATAAAAAATGAGCTTATGCTCTCTTATATAGTTTATGTTTCCTTCTAAAAGCAACCTTTGATAAAAGCATGCGATCACATCAACGATCATTACTTCTTGATAATCCGTTTCACAAAATCTGCCACCAATTTTTAATGCTTTTCAAAAAAAAATCTTTGCCAAACATGTCTATCAGGTATTGATACCCACGTCATTTTTTGAGAGTGGTTTGGTTTAGCCACGCTACCCATGAGTTCTAGGGGAAGTTTTATACAGAATATAACTTTTATAGGTGCTTTGTTGGACTATTGGACATTGTTTCCAACATAAATTTGGTTTATCCAGTCATAGATCATGTGAAAATGATCTTTTCACATTATCATAGATCATGTGAAAATGATCTTTTCACATTATCTGCAACATTTTGTATATAATTCTATATTTAAGTTATGTTATTTTTAAAGAGAAAACATAACAAAAAAGAAACTCAAATAAACGAAGATCACAAATATAACTAGAGTCCACAAGTACATATGCAATCTCCTCCACCTTTTCAATATCTTCCACTAGAGTCCCCTAGTGGTTGGTGTACTCACCACTCGAGTTAAGTCTTAATAGACTCAAGTTAGCGTGATTTAACTTGAGTTAGAAGACTCTAGAGTTCCTTGGGCAAAATGCTCTTCCCATGCACCCCATGGGGGTTGAACCCAAGACCTCCTCCTTCTATTATCACGATCTTGCTCACGCGCACACAGAGGTTAAGGATGTTGAAAACACACAAAAAAATAGACATGCTAGGAGACAAGATAGAACGCAATATTGGGTGCAATCTCCCCTATGCACTCTGTTTCGATAGTCCACAGAGTGCATGTATTTATAGGAATTTTTTATTATATCGAAGTAGTGGTTACATGAGAGTGGCTTCAAAAAGCATGCATGAAAGTAAACGTCGGTAATTTTTGTAGAAAGCCTTTGCTTTTAATTTTAGAAATTGTGGTCTACAATGACCCTTATTCTAACCACTACCTTACTAATTGTTTCTAAAAATAGTACCCTCTACATGGGCTTATTTAAAACTATATAAATTATAAATCAAATTATTGATGTCCATGCTTTCAGGCCTTTCACGCCCTCATGAACCTTCAATTGCTATACATTAATACATTAATAAATTCACACACCAAGTGATGTGTGTGAACACACTAGGACTGCCGGGGCACTTTTTTCCCTCTTTAGGAGGTTTTTTTCCCCCGGCTTGTATATATGCCTATTGCCCTAATGGGCTACTTATCTTTGTACATTCTCTAGTAATACATTCAGTATTGTGTGTTTGTGCTCCAAGCTTCTTCTTCTTCCTTGTGTTGTTCGCGTGCTTCTGCAGACATCTAACTCCAACAATTGGTATCAGAGCAGGTCGTCGCTTCATCTAGGGTGCCGTCAACACTCCTCCGTTTGCAGTCTCAGAATCGCACGAATTTTGGTGAGCATACTCAGCGTGTTTTCGAGATCAAAACAACTTTGCTGTGTGGTGCCAAAATCGCGATCTGAGCCTGTTTAGGCCTCCGAATGCACTATCGCAGTGCTTGTGTAGGCTATTTTGTCTTTTTGTGCCAAAGGTATATACCAGTTTCTGTTCGCCAGTTTAAGCGTCTCGAAGTCTGCTACAGGTCTAGTAGAACTCATCTGGGCAGTTCTGTTCAACTTTTTGAGATACAGTCAATTTTTTGCATCAAGGTATTTTAGTCACCGGCCATGGCTGAAAGTAGTGATGTATTCCGTATGTTGGCTGTTGAGGATAAGTTGGATGGTACCAACTACCCATTATGGGCTTATATGATGCGACATGTTTTGGTTGCAAAAGGATTGTGGAACATTGTGCAGGGTGTTGAAAGACGTCCTGTTACACCTGTAACGACAGGTACTGCAAATACAGGTGCCGGAGCTGATGAAGATGGTGTCGAAGATGATATTCCACAGATTCCTGTTCGTGCTGCTGTTTCTGTTGCACCTACTGCAGAGCAAATTCGTTGGGATGGCAGAGACGCCCAGGCACATGCATTGATAGCTTTGTCTGTCAAACGTGCCATTATTCCTCATATTTGCTCTTGCAGAACATCTAGGGATGCTTGGGATACACTTACCACATTGTACCAAGCTAGGAATGAGGCTCGTGTTGCTTACCTCCAAAAACAGTTGGAGAGTGAGCACATGAATGAAGGTGATTCTATGGACAGTTTCCTAACGAAGATCAAAGATTTGAAGGAACAGTTGATTTCTGTTGATGAGGTTATACCAGATAGCTCACTTGTGCAGACCGTTCTGAATGGTCTTCCTGATTCATATCAGAGTTTTGCTTCTACTCTTCGGTTGATGATGAAAGGCAATCCGAATGCCTTATCATTTGAGGAGTTAGTCTCTGTTCTGTTGTAGGAAGATCAGTCCAGGCAGAACAGGTCCATTATGTGTGTTGCAGATCAAGCTTTCCTAGCTAGTCAAAAGGGCAAAGGAAAATGGATCTCTTCTACTAGTAAGCAGAAATCTACAAATGCTGCATATTCGAAGAACCAGTATAAAGATGAGAAGAAATCAGAAAAGCAGAAATTGTTTTGCAAGTACTATAAAGGGAATGATCATATCATAAAGAACTGTCCAAAACTGGCTACAAAAGAGGCAAAGAAAAAGGAGGCTGGAATGGTTGTTGCAGAAGCCTCTGCACAAAAAAACAGAGTCCGCTAATCTTGTGCAGGAAGAAGAATGGGCGTTTACTACTGTTTGCAATTTTGACCCATCTTCTCATGAGCAGTGCATGTCTGCAGCAGACTCAGATGTTTGGTACTTTGACAGTGGGGCGACCAAACATATTACCTCGCAACACAGTTTCTTCTCTTCACTCGAGCTTGCCCCTACAGGGAATACTGTCACATGCGCCAACAACTCCTCTTATCCTGTTATGGGAGTTGGTAAGATCATTCTGACTACTACTGATGGTAGTTCTTTCACCTTGTCAGATGCTTTATTTGTGCCAGGGATCAAGAAGAATCTGTTATCAGTTTTTGCATTAGCCTAGATTGGCTTGGTTGTGAAATTCGTTGATGACAGGTGTACAGTTCATGATCTATCAAATGGCGATGTGGTTATTGCTTCTGGCATTTTATGTCGTGGGCTGTATAAGCTCATAGACTATGAAAGATCTGTGAATGATTCGGCATGTGCAGTTCATGATTCTCAGGCTATGTCAGATGCAAAGCTTTGGCATGCACACTTTGGTCATCTGAATTTTGCTAGTTTGCTATGCCTGCACAAATCTGATATGGTGTCTTCTTTGCCCAAGCTTGAGGCACCTGGAAAACATGTATGTGAAGGCTGTATTTTGGGCAAAATGCAGCGTTCCTCCTTTCCAAAAGATGGTTCAGTTCGGGCTACGTAGAAATTGCAGCTTGTACATAGTGATGTCTGTGGTCCTATGCAGACACCCTCTTTTGGGAATTACCTTTACTTCATGACTTTCATTGATGATTTTTCCAGGCATGCATGGGTATATCCACTCAAAGCAAAGTCGGAAGTGTTCATGTGCTTTAAACAGTTTTTGGTTTTGGCTGAAAATCTACTAGCATGTAAAATGGGCACCCTCCGTTCTGGTCGAGGGGGCCAATATATGTCTTCTGATTTTAATGCATTTCTGGCTGAACGTAGGATAAAAAACCAGTGTAGAGTGCCGTATACACCTCAACAGAATGGGGTTGCTGAACGAAAGAACAAGTCACTCATGGAGATGGCGACGTGCATGGTCAAGAGTCAGGCTTTACCACATAGTTTCTGGCTTGAGGCTGTCATGTGTGCAGCATATGTACTGAACAGGTGTCCCACTAAAGCGTTGTAGTCTATCACTCCATATGAGGCTTGGCATGACCGCAAGCCATCTGTTGCTCATCTGCGTGTTTTTGGTTGTTTGGCATATGCATTAGTGCCTGAACAACATCGCAGAAAATTGGATGATAAGGCAGTAAAATGTATTTTTGTTGGGTACAGTTCTGAAAGTAAAGGCTATCGTCTGTATCATCCACATACTAAACACATTCTGGTTAGCCGTGATGTTGTCTTTGTGGAAGATGCTATTCAGCCATTGCTTTCATGTACTAAGGAGACATCTGTTAGCTCCAAAGACATGTATGATACGTTGATGCCTCTTTTTACAGGTGGACAGTCTAGTGCTGGTCCTAATGAGGCAACTTCTCAGCCTTTGCAGGTTTCATATGATGATGCAGATCATTCTATTTCTGATGCAGATTTACATGATGCACTTGTTGATGAGAGAGCTGATATTGAGCAGGAAAAAACTATGCCAAAATGGTTGGTGCAAACTTTGCGTGACAGCAAATTAGATGCACCTTTGTCATATCGTACTCGTTCATGCTCTCATAGTGCCTCCTTTGCATCAGATTGCTATGCTATGGCTGCGTCTAGTCTCTGTGATGAGAATGAGCCTGTTTCTTTTGATGACGCACAGAATTCAGAAAATTGGATGGTTGCCCTGCAATCTGAATATGATGCTATAATGAAGAATGGTACATGGTCTTTATGTGACTTTCCTCCTGGCAAGAAGGCCATTGGCACTAAGTGGGTATACAAGCTGAAGCGTAAACCTGATGGTACAGTTGACAGGTATAAGGCTAGGCTTGTTGCAAAGGGTTATGCGCAGGAAAGAGGCATTGATTTTGATGAGACCTTTGCACCTACATGCCATACGACTACTGTTCGGAGCATTTGTGCACTTGCAGCCCATCATGGTTGGAATTTACATCAATTGGACATTAAAAAAGCAATTTTGAATGGTGACTTGCATGAAGAAGTGTATGTTTTTCAGCCCCGTGGCTTTGTGCAGAAAGGGCATGAAAACCAGGTGTGCAGGTTAAAGAAGGCATTATATGGTCTAAAGAAAGCACCACGTGCTTGGTATGAGAAGATACATGCCTATCTGGTTGCACATGGTTTTGTGAACAGTCCAACTGAAAGCACCTTATATGTTAAGCTTGCTAATGATGTGCTTCTGATCATTGTTGTCTATGTTGATGACATGCTGCTCACTGGTCCTATTGAGAAGCATATTGCTGATTTCAAGGCTGATTTGCATGCCTCATTTGAGATGTCTGATTTGGGGCATTTGCATCACTATTTGGGCATTCAGTTTATGCAAGTTGATGGTGGAATGGCTTTGTGTCAAACGAAATATATTGACACATTATTGCAGCGTTTTTGCCTTGAAGACTGTAAGCCTATTGCCACTCCTATGGAGACAGGTTTACGCTTGAGTCTTCATGATGCTGGAGATGCATTTGATGTTGTTCTCTATCAGCAGGCTGTTGGATGCTTGATTTACTTATGCATTACTTGGCCAGATATTCAGTTTGCTATCTCACAGATGAGCAGGTTTATGCATTGCCCAGGAGTCATGCATTGGAAGGCGGTTAAGCGCATCTTTTGCTACTTGAGTGGTACTCGGCTACTTGGGTTGTTTTATCCCAAGGGAGGATCACTACCGCATGATTTGCATGCTTTTTCTGACTCAGATTGGGTTGGTTGCTATGACACTCATGTGTCCACCAGTGGTTTTTGCTTCATGCTTGGTAGCTCATGTATATCTTGGTTGAGCAAGAAGCAGCCTACTGTGGCCACTTCCAGTTGTGAGGCTGAGTATAGGGCAGCTTTCGCAGCGACTGTTGAGTGTGTGTGGCTTAGACGCCTTATGGCTGATTTGGGTGTTGGCCAGTCTTCTCCCACCACCATCTTCACTGACAGTTAGAGCGCATTGGCAGTTGCGAGGAACCCTGTGTTCCATGCTCGCACTAAGCACATTGAGGTGCATTATCACTATGTCAGGGAGAGGTTCTCTGCTGGGGAGATCAGCTTGGCATATGTGCCCACGCAGGAGAACATTGTAGACCTTTTCACAAAGGCTTTGCCTAGGGAGAAGTTTGAAGCTTTCCGCAAAGCTTTGGGCTTACTTCCTTTTGTGGAGTGACTTCCACATAGCTTGGCACTTCCTTATACATGAGTGCCAGCTCCTTGTTCACCGCATCACTCCCAAGGGGGATTTGTTGATATATTTAGGTAGTGATGTGTGTGAACACACTAGGACTGTCGGGGCACTTTTTTCCCTCTTTAGGAGGTTTTTTTCCCCCGGCTTGTATATACGCCTATTGCCCTAATGGGCTACTTATCTTTGTACATTCTCTAGTAATACATTCAGTATTGTGTGTTTGTGCTCCAAGCTTCTTCTTCTTCCTTGTGTTGTTCGCGTGCTTCTGCAGACGTCTAACTCCAACAACCTCAGTTGATAAAATAAAGATAAACATGGATGGCTTGTCACATGTTCCATCACTGAATGAAAATAAGCATGATCCATGTGAAAACACATGTATGGAAATATTCATGGATGAATTACATTAATGTGTTTGTGTATGATATGAAAAAATTAAGTGGTCATAATGCGGTGTTAATTGTGTTTTATGTATCCATTAACATTCTTCAATAGAGTGATTTTTGTACTTAACTAAATATCGATGATATTGAGTACTTGTGCATGTAGTAATGACATCATGATCAATTATTTTCTCAGGAACTAAAGTTTCAGATTGTTCTTGAATTAAAGGAGGGTCATCAAGAAGTGGAGTGAGTGGTAAAGTTCCTTTAAATGGTTTAAGTAAAATAATATGAAAAGAGTTATGTATATTCCAATGAGATGGTATATCTAATATAAATGAATTATCATCAATTTTTTGTATAATGCAAAACGGTCCATAATGGCATGGTGCAAGTTTAATTTTAGGATGCTCATGGACATCGTGAAGTATAGAAATGTGATCTTGAGCAATAGAATCAACCATCAGAATGTCGATTTGGGTGAGTGACATGGGAGTGTGAAGCTTTTAGCCATAAACAATTTCAAAAGGTGCACAACCAGTAGTGGTGTATGTGGTGTTATTGTAAGCAAATTGAAGCAATGGAAACTTTTCATCCCACTTACTAGGATTATCTAATGAATATTAATGCAATAAATCAAGAATACTATTTGTAGCCTCACTTTGTCCATTAATTTTGGGATGAAATGCAAAGCTAAAATCTATTTTAGAACCAAAATGTTGAAATAAGGCAACCCAAAAATGATTACAAATCTAACATCATGATCAAATAACATTACTTTAGGAAATCCATGGTGTGGGAAAATGCATTTAACGAATAATTTTGTAGCCTGAGGTGCAGATAAAGTTTTTCTCCAAGGAATGAAAATGTATATTTACTAAACCTATCAACTATTGTTCAAATCATATCATTATGTGATGAAGTGATAGGATGACCTGTGATAACAATCCATAGAGATTTGTTCCCCTGGTTCGTTGGAGTGCGGAGTGGCATTAATAATCCAAATGGTTTACCATGATGACATTTTAAATGCTCACATACAATGCATTGAGAAACATAATGTGCAAAAGAAGAAACCTTTGCAAGCAGAAATGGTGCTTTGTACGCCTCTATGACCCATGTAGGATGGTTCATGCATTTCTTTGATGAAAAAATCTTTAAAAGCTTGGGTTATACACAATCTATGTTGAAAAATATAGTAAACCATGATGAAATGTATAATGTTCATCAGATAAAGATGCACCATTGTTGAAGTCATGCCATGCATGTGAAAATAACAAATCCATTGAGGGAAAAAATGAACCCTGCATGGGCCTTTTAGATTAAGAGAGGATAAGGGTGGTGGCCACAGTCTACTCCCTTAATCACCTAGACGAGGCATAGGCTTCCCTTGTTTCTTTGTGGTCAAAGCTGGTATGAATGACTAAAAACCAGGAGTTCTTCTTCAAAAGTGGTTTGATGGGCCTAGATATTGAAGCATAGCCATTGGATGTACTCAAAGATCCAAAGGCTCATTGTTGGGGATTCGGGGACAAGAAGGAGTTTGAGGGTTTGTAGGAGAAAAAAGAGATGATGAAAATGGACTAATAGTGAGAACTTCTGCAAAGGAATACTCTTGGAACCCTTGAATATTACTTATCTTGCAACAATTACAATGACTGCGCACAGTCCAATCAATGACTAAATACAACTTCAGGGAGTATCAATTACTGAAGACCAATTATCTCAAGTCCTCTAGCGGCAGCCTCTCGTGCGCCAATCCTTCACTTGCTTCCCGCTTCCCTTGTGCACACCTTGCACTAAGCTTCCGCCAAGCTAAGGAATTGGTATCACTGCGCAGCACGCAATAGCCCTTGGAACTCTTGGAGTCCAGCCCGCCTTTTCTCTTCTCTGCACACTTTCCTCTTGACACCTCTTGCACTCTTGAATGTCGCCCCCCACTGGAGGCTCTTCTTGCTTCCTTTCTTGCTCTTCTGAAGCTCTCTCTTGCTCTCCACTCTCAATCTGTCCGAATAGCCTTTGTCCTTCCTTTTGTTTTAGAGTCCGCCGGTTCGCGCACTCTAACTGCAATACAATCTTGGTGTCCTTTCAATGTCCCAAGATTGTCTTTTTGAACTGGTCCTCAACGATTCGCTACTTTGTCTTGTAGTGTCTTTAGAACAAGAGTGACTTTTTAAAATAAAATTTTGATTGGGCGGCCTATTTCCACCTTTTCGTACGCGGCCTTCCACCTTCACTTTTCCTTTTAATTCTTTTTCTTTTTCACCTTAAGATTTAGATTCAACCTTTGAACCTTAAGAGGAAAAATACCTTGTACCTTTAGTTTCAACCGGCTAGGGCTCTACAGATGCCCACCACCTAAAGATCTCTCCGTCCCGGAGAGACAACAGCGATACCAACTGAGAAATTGCAAAGACACAGAGATGAGAATGACGTAGGCAAGAGAAAAATAAAGGATGTGTATCTTATTGAGAAGAAAAAGTATAATGCACCCGACAAGAATGAGAGAAAGCAAAATTATGAGGTAATTATTTGCAAAGGGATACTGGAATCTAAGAGCAATATTTTATGACTGGGATGAGCAAGTTATTGAGACTGAGGAATTTAATTTATTGTGGAGGGTGATTGAGGTTGTCAGCAGAGGTTGATGGAGAAGGGGGCAAAGGAGCAGAAGCTTGTTCGATCGTAAGCTGTAGCGAACTCAAGCATTGTCTAAGGTGATCCCTTTCCCTGCGGATACGTCGGCATGCAGCATTAGCACAAAGCCCTAAGTTGGAGCGATTCTGAAGATCTTCTAAGGCTTTCATCGCAGAGTCGGCCATATCGCGATAATGATCTCGCTCTTCTTTGAGCAATCGGGCCGATTCGTTGAGGGAGTGCCATTGAGAGGTTGCCATGCGATTGATGTTTTCTATTGTTGAGATATACTGTTGATGAACCGAAGCTGCTGTGGAAACCGAATCCAAGGAAATCTGAGAGGCCTGAGCATTGCCGATAGCGACTACACTCGCGTCCTGGAGTAATTGCAAAAATGAAGGTGTTGATGGTAGGTCAAAAGGCGGAGTGGGATTGGCCGGTGGAGCAGGAGGGGGAGGGGGAGGGGGAATATACGGCGGAGTATGAAGGGTTGGAGTGGTCGATGGATTGGGAAGTGAAAGATTGGGGGAAGGGAGATGTTGACTGACAGGAAGGTTACTGGTAGAGGGGGATGTGAAATCCGGGTGAATGTGTGGCATACAGGTGGGGTTTTGAGGGTTGAGCTGGGTTTGAATAAGTGGGGTGAAATCGGAAGAGAGGGGAGGTCTAGGGATAATAGGAGGGGTAGGCATGGATGGAGAATTTGTAGATACAGGAGGGAAAGGGGAAGAAGATTGGGTAGTGAAGGAGTGGACGTGAGGGGTGGGAGTCATGAATGGAGAGGAGGTGGCTGTAGGCGGGATAGGTGAAGAAGATTGGGGAGGGAAGGAGGGCACATCAGGGGGATGAGTTAAGAACGGAGATGTGGTAGAGGCATGAGGGATAGTTGGAGAAGAATGGGGAGGGATGGAGGTTACATCAGGGGGGTTAGTAATGAATGGAGAGGTGGTAGATGCAGGAGGGAGGGGTGAAGAAGATTGTGGAGGGCAGGAAGTTACATCAGGTGGCGCGGAGGTGGGTGTCGAGGCGGAAGCTGAGTCAATAGAGATTAGAGGGGGGGAGGGAGATGGAGCAATGGAAGGTCCAGGTTGGGAGGGGAGATAAGCAGCATTGTGTGCAGAATGTGCTGGAATCTGATATAGCCAAGATAAGAAGGGTGCAGAATAGATGGAAAATGCATGAGAGCCTCTAGAGATAGCCTGGCGTAGGCGACGGGAGCGCAACATCAAGGAACTATAAATGAGGTGCGCGTAAGGGTAGGGGCGGCTATGGAGAAAGCAAAAGAGCGGATCAGCGATACGAATATCAGACCACGGAAGGGAAGAGGTTTGGCTGCGTAGTAAGAAGAAAAAGATGAACGCATTGAGAAGGGTGGTCATGCGGAGCGAAAACCTAGCATTACTTTGAAAATGTGTGTTACAAAAGGCAATAGTGGCTGAGGCGGACAGTCCAGAGTATAGGAAAGGGGGAGCACGAAAATCTATTAGGGGAGACCCAATACTTGCGGCAATGTCTGGGATGAAGAGAGTGCCGGTTCGAAAATGAGGGAAGAGGCGGATGGCTTCATAAACCTGGGTAAAATTGGCGGGGTTGAAGAAAACATTAGCCAAGCCCCACAAGCCCGCCTGTTGAAGATCCTCAATAGAAAACATTTGACGAAGGGCAATGGTAGGAATGGAGAGATACATTCGGATTTGCAGGTTTATGTCAGGTGGGAGAAACAGGCGCATATAATCCCCGGTTGGCGAAGATGGGTGGGATGAATGAGATATAGATGGGGAAGGAGAAGGAGGGTGCGGGAGGGGAGGTGGGGAATACAGGTAGCTGGAATCTGAGTCTATGGAATAAAGGGGAAGATCCAGGGTCGGTGCGGTTTGAGTCGCTTGAACAGATGGGTCTGCCGATGAAGGAGGAGGGGGATTGGGATGGGCAGAAGCAATTGTTGAGGCAGGAGCAGAACTATCACCCGGAGCGGGGTCCGCCATGGATGAAACTGGGGAAAGGAAATGGAGCAGAAGAAAGCCTATAGAGGGGAAGAGGAATCGATAGGTTGAAGTGGAGGGAGGGGGGTAGAGGGTGTGATGATTGGATGGTGTTGGGAGGAAGAGGGGGGCGTACGGTGGAGAGGGAGAGGGGTGGTTTTGATGAGGGGGTGGCGTTGAGGTGAATGGAGTCGGGAGGGGTTTGTGCTGGGTTGTGAGGAGGGGGGGGTTGGGTGAGCGGTGTCGGGAGGGGGGCGCGGGGTAGCGATGAGGGGGGTGTTGGGGATTGGAGAGGGGGGGGCTGGGGGGTGCTGTGCCGAGCTTGGTCGGGAGGGGGGGGGGGGGCGTAGGTTTGAGAGGGGGGGTGTTGAGGGTATTGGAGAGGGGGGGGCTGGGGGGTGCTGCGCCGAGGGGGGGCGGGCATGGGTTTGAGAGGGGGGGTGTGTTGAGGATTGGAGAGGGGGGGGGCTGGGGGGTGCTGTGCCGAGCGGGGTCGGGAGGGGGGGGGGGGCGTGGGTTTGAGAGGGGGGGGTGTTGAGGAGTGGAGAGGGGGTGGCTGTGGGGTGCTGCGCCGAGCGGGGTCGTGAGGGGGGGGGCGTGGGTTTGAGAGGGGGGGTGTGTTGAGAGTATTGGAGAGGGGGGGGCTGGGGGGTGCTGCGCCGAGCGGGGTCGTGAGGGGGGGCGTGGGTTTGAGAGGGGGGGGTATTGAGAGTATTGGAGAGGGGGGGGCTGGGGGGTGCTGCGTCGATCGGGTCGTGAGGGGGGGGCGTGGGTTTGAGAGGGGGGGGGGGTGTTGAGGGTATTGGAGAGGGGGGGGGCTGGGGGGTGCTGCGCCGAGGGGGGGCGGGAGGGGGGGGCGGGCGTGGGTTTGAGAGGGGGGGGTTGGGGGGTGCTGCGCCGAGCGGGGTCGTGAGGGGGGGCGTGGGTTTGAGAGGGGGGGGGGGCGTTGAGGGTATTGGAGAGGGGGGGGCTGGGGGGTGCTGCGCCGAGGGGGGGCGGGCGTGGGTTTGAGAGGGGGGGTATTGAGAGTATTGGAGAGGGGGGGGCTGGGGGGTGCTGCGCCGATCGGGGTCGTGAGGGGGGGGCGTGGGTTTGAGAGGGGGGGGGTGTTGAGGGTATTGGAGAGGGGGGGGCTGGGGGGTGCTGCACCGAGGGGGGGCGGGAGGGGGGGGCGGGCGTGGGTTTGAGAGGGGGGGGTTGGGGGGTGCTGCGCCGAGCGGGGTCGTGAGGGGGGGTGTGGGTTTGAGAGGGGGGGGGTGTTGAGGGTATTGGAGAGGGGGGGGCTGGGGGGTGCTGCGCCGAGGGGGGCGGGCGTGGGTTTGAGAGGGGGGGGTATTGAGAGTATTGGAGAGGGGGGGGCTGGGGGGTGCTGCGCCGATCGGGTCGTGAGGGGGGGGCGTGGGTTTGAGAGGGGGGGGGGTGTTGAGGGTATTGGAGAGGGGGGGGCTGGGGGGTGCTGCGCCGAGGGGGGGCGGGAGGGGGGGGGCGGGCGTGGGTTTGAGAGGGGGGGGTTGGGGGGTGCTGCGCCGAGCGGGGTCGTGAGGGGGGGCGTGGGTTTGAGAGGGGGGGGGCGTTGAGGGTATTGGAGAGGGGGGGACTGGGGGGTGCTGCGCCGAGGGGGGGCGGGCGTGGGTTTGAGAGGGGGGGTATTGAGAGTATTGGAGAGGGGGGGGCTGGGGGGTGCTGCGCCGATCCGGGTCGTGAGGGGGGGGCGTGGGTTTGAGAGGGTGGGGTGTTGAGGGTATTGGAGAGGGGGGGGCTGGGGGGTGCTGCGCCGAGGGGGGGCGGGAGGGGGGGGCGGGCGTGGGTTTGAGAGGGGGGGGGTTGGGGGGTGCTGCGCCGAGCGGGGTCGTGAGGGGGGGCGTGGGTTTGAGAGGGGGGGTGTTGAGGAGTGGAGAGGGGGTGGCTGTGGGGTGCTGCGCCGAGCGGGGTCGTGAGGGGGGGGGCGTGGGTTTGAGAGGGCGGGTGTGTTGAGAGTATTGGAGAGGGGGGGCTGGGGGGTGCTGCGCCGAGCGGGGTCGTGAGGGGGGGCGTGGGTTTGAGAGGGGGGGGGTGTTGAGGGTATTGGAGAGGGGGGGGCTGGGGGGTGCTGCGCCGAGGGGGGGCGGGCGTGGGTTTGAGAGGGGGGGGGTATTGAGAGTATTGGAGAGGGGGGGCTGGGGGGTGCTGCGCCGATCGGGTCGTGAGGGGGGGGCGTGGGTTTGAGAGGGGGGGGGGGGTGTTGAGGGTATTGGAGAGGGGGGGGCTGGGGGGTGCTGCGCCGCGGGGGGGCGAGAGGGGGGGGCGGGCGTGGGTTTGAGAGGGGGGGGTTGGGGGGTGCTGCGCCGAGCGGGGTCGTGAGGGGGGGCGTGGGTTTGAGAGGGGGGGGGTGTTGAGGGTATTGGAGAGGGGGGGCTGGGGGGTGCTGCGCCGAGGGGGGGCGGGAGGGGGGGGGCGGGCGTGGGTTTGAGAGGGGGGGGTTGGGGGGTGCTGCGCCGAGCGGGGTCGTGAGGGGGGGCGTGGGTTTGAGAGGGGGGGGGGGCGTTGAGGGTATTGGAGAGGGGGGGGCTGGGGGGTGCTGCGCCGAGGGGGGCGGGCGTGGGTTTGAGAGGGGGGGTATTGAGAGTATTGGAGAGGGGGGGCTGGGGGGTGCTGCGCCGATCGGGGTCGTGAGGGGGGGCGTGGGTTTGAGAGGGGGGGGTGTTGAGGGTATTGGAGAGGGGGGGGCTGGGGGGTGCTGCGCCGAGGGAGGGCGGGAGGGGGGGGGCGGGCGTGGGTTTGAGAGGGGGGGTGTGGAGGAGTGGAGAGGGGGTGGCTGTGGGGTGCTGCGCCGAGCGGGGTCGTGAGGGGGGGGGCGTGGGTTTGAGAGGGGGGGTGTGTTGAGAGTATTGGAGAGGGGGGGCTGGGGGGTGCTGCGCCGAGCGGGGTCGTGAGGGGGGGCGTGGGTTTGAGAGGGGGGGGGTGTTGAGGGTATTGGAGAGGGGGGGGCTGGGGGGTGCTGCGCCGAGGGGGGGCCGGAGGGGGGGGGCGGGCGTGGGTTTGAGAGGGGGGGGTTGGGGGGTGCTGCGCCGAGCGGGGTCGTGAGGGGGGGCGTGGGTTTGAGAGGGGGGGGGGCGTTGAGGGTATTGGAGAGGGGGGGGCTGGGGGGTGCTGCGCCGAGGGGGGGCGGGCGTGGGTTTGAGAGGGGGTGTATTGAGAGTATTGGAGAGGGGGGGGCTGGGGGGTGCTGCGCCGATCGGGGTCGTGAGGGGGGGGCGTGGGTTTGAGAGGGGGGGGTGTTGAGGGTATTGGAGAGGGGGGGGCTGGGGGGTGCTGCGCCGAGGGGGGGCGGGAGGGGGGGGCGGGCGTGGGTTTGAGAGGGGGGGGTTGGGGGGTGCTGCGCCGAGCGGGGTCGTGAGGGGGGGCGTGGGTTTGAGAGGGGGGGGGGCGTTGAGGGTATTGGAGAGGGGGGGGCTGGGGGGTGCTGCGCCGAGGTGGGCGGGCGTGGGTTTGAGAGGGGGGGTATTGAGAGTATTGGAGAGGGGGGGCTGGGGGGTGCTGCGGCGATCGGGGTCGTGAGGGGGGGCGTGGGTTTGAGAGGGGGGGGTGTTGAGGGTATTGGAGGGCGGGGGGCTGGGGGGTGCTGCGCCGAGGGGGGGCGGGAGGGGGGGGCGGGCGTGGGTTTGAGAGGGGGGGGTGTGGAGGATTGGAGAGAGGGGTTGAAGAGGGTGTGATGAGGGGGGGGTGTCGAAGGGTGATGACAAGGGGGGAGGTGGAACGGAGAGGGTGGGAGAGGGGGATTGGTGGGTGCCGCCGGGGGGTTGGGTTGTGGAGAGTCGGAGAGAGGGGTTGAAGAGGGTGTGAGGAGGGAGGGTGTCGAAGAGCGATGTCGAGGGGGGAAGTGGAACGGAGAGGGAGGGAGAGGGGGGATCGGTTGTTGCCGTCGGGGGGTTGGGTTGTGGAGATTGTTGAGGGGGATTGAGGGTGAGGGGGTGTGAAATGCTCTCCTTCTTTCCTCCCTAGCACAACTTGGCACTGAAAATAAGAACGGAATTCCTGAGGATGGTGAAGCAAGAATGAAAAAAGAGGCCATATTATATAGGTGGTTCGAATGAGGGAGCACCTCTCAAGAAGGAGCGGACTAGCATAAAAAGGTGATCAAAAAGAGAGGAGATGACAATGTTAATCTCATCCATCCGAGAGACAAACAAAGGAAAGGGCAAAACTGAAAGTTACTTAGCAAAGCTATGAGCCATTCAAGTGATGAATTTTATTTATGAAGTGAGGAATTTCTTGATTTTTGATGGAAGAGAAAACTTGCGTCCAAAAATATTTGTTTGATTTTCGTAAAAAAAAGAAAAAAACGTGCGCTCAATTTTTATGTGATTATTACTATTGTTAACTTATTATTACTACTTATTAAAACAATCCAAAACCAACAAGATAAAGGAAAATGCAATGGTTATGATACTTGATAATAAGCCTTGAGTCTGGAAATGTTAACTAAAGGTAGGGTGTTGCCATCGAGTGTTTCCAATTGCACTGCCCCCCACTGCAGCATCTTCGTAATGCGAAAAGGGCCTTCCCAGTGAGGGTTCCATTTCCCTTTGTTTTGATTAGAAATTTGTGGTCTGTGTAGCAGGGCTAAATCTCCAGGCTTCAAATTGTTTTGCCATAGATTTTTGTCATGAGTCTTCTTCCTGTGTAATTGCAGCTTCTCTAACTGTTTGGATGCTAAGATTCTTGATTCTTCCAGCTTATGCAAAGCAGTCAGTCTTGCTGAAACTTCCATCCCATTTTTCTCTAGTCTTTCCGTTCTTATAGAGCCTCTGATAAATTCAAATGGTTCAATAGGAACCAAGCCATAAACTAATTGAAAGGGGGAATACCCAGTCTCTTTATAGGCCAGTCTGTATGCCCATAATGTACCCAGATAGGCCCGTCCCCAAGAGGTCGGCTGCAACATGCATTCTTTTCGTAACATTGAGATTAATACTTTGTTTGTTGACTCGGCTTGTCCATTAGCTCGTGGGTAGTATGCACAAGAAGTCCTGTGTAAAATGCGATACCTGTTGGAAATTTCCTGCAATATTTTGTTAACAAAGTGAGTACCCTGATCGGTACAGATTTCCAGCGGGCATCCAAATCTACAAATGATGTTACAATACAAAAAGTCAGCCACTGTTTGTGCAGAGCAATCCGTTGATGCAATAGCTTCAGCCCATTTTGTTGCGTAGTCCGTGGCTATCAGTAAGTACTTTTCCCTTTTTGGAAGTGCCGGAGGGTATATAGGCCCAACAAAGTCTAATCCCCACTTCTCAAAGGGCTGCCAAGAAGTGGAAACTACCAAAGGGTGATGTCTTTGCTTGGTGGGTTTAGGTCCACACCTCTGGCATACATCACATGTTTTTCTCCAATTATCTGCATCCCTAAAGAGTGTAGGCCACCATAGACCAGCATCTAGTATTCTCTGGCTCATGATATGCCCTGGAAGGTGCCCACCACCTGTTCCTTCATGTGCAAATTGCAGTATTTCCCTCACTTCATCTTCCTCTAAGCATTTCCTCATCCTGTCATCCTTGCCCTGTCTGTAGAGTTTGCCCTCAATGAAAGTATATGGTCTACTTTTGATAAGTAGCCTCTTTCTTAGTACAGCATTAGCACTTTCTGGATACAATCCAATATTAATGAACTGCTTGATATCATCATACCATCCTTTAGGTTGTATAGCAAACAAGTGTGCATCAGGGAAATCATCATTGATACCACTCGTTTGATCCTTCCTATTGATTCTGGATAAGTGATCTGCCATCACATTTTCTCTTCCTGGCTTATGGATTACCGAGAAATCGAACTCTTGGAATAACAGTAACCACCTCCATATTCTACCAGTAGCATGTGGTTTGTTGAGTAAGTACTTGAGAGGTTGGTGGTCTGATATAATAATAAATTTTACCCCCAATAAGTAATGGCGGAATTTTTGAACTGCAAAGACCATTGCTAGTGCTTCCCTTTCGGTAGTACTGTAATTTCTTTCAGCCTTGGTCAAGATTCTACTGGCATATTGAATTGGCCTGTCCATTTTAAATTCTTCACTGGGTTGAGTTAGAACTTCTCCCACTGCATATGCACTGGCATCGACATGTATATGAAAGATTTTTGACCACTCCGGGGTGACCAAGATAGGAGCACACACAAGCCGTGACCTTAATGTCTGATATGCTTTTTCCTCCTCTTCTTCCCATTTGAAAGGTACTTCTTTACCTGTGAGTCTAGTCAGAGGTCTAGCTATCTCTGCATACATTTTTATAAACCTTCTATGATAACCGGTGTGCCCCAAAAAACTCTGGATCTCTTTAGGAGTTTTGGGTTTAGGTAACTTTAATATAGAGAGAATTTTGTCAGGATCTAGGGCCATACCTTTAGCGGATACCACATGTCCTAAGAGGGTTCCTTCTGTCACAAGGAAATGACATTTATTTGGATTGAGCTTTAACTTAGTTTCTCTGCATCTTTGGAAAATATTCTGCAGCTGTCTCAGGTGCTGGTCCAAACAATCTAGATGAGTTTCTTTGTGAGATCCTGAAAATGAAGAGAAATCATCCATGAAGATTCTAAGTGATTCCAGCAATAAGGGGCCAAAAATGAGATTGACCGTTCTGTTAAATGTGGCTGGAGCATTTCTTAGCCCAAATGGCATTTTTACATATACATACGTTCCCCACGGTGTGATAAAAGCAGTCTTTTCACAATCCTCTGGGTGTATTGATATTTGATTATAGCCACTGAAGCCATCCATAAAACTATATAGTGGATGCCCCGCCACTTCTTCAATGACCTGTTCTGCAAAAGGCATAGGGAACCCGTCTGGAATGGTCACCTTGTTGAGAGCTCTAAAGTCTACACAAATCCTGATTTTATTAGTATTCTTCTTTGGTACTATAACCATAGGTGAGAGCCACTCTGAGTGTTCCACAGGAATGATGATTCCTACATCTTCCATCTTTTGGATTTCCACATAGACAGCTTCGGCATACTTTGGATTGAGTCTATAACTCCTTCCTCTGATGGGTCTGGCTCCCTCAACCAGAGGAATTCTGTGCTCTCCATAAGATGCAGGCACTCCTTCCAAGTCTTTATAATGCCAGGCAAAAACATCTGCATACTGGGTTAAGAATGATTTTACCTTTTCCAGAAGCTTTGGGTGGCTCCACAACCAATTGGCCACTAGAACTGGTTGATTATTGTTTTGGGTGCATACATGTACTTCTTGAACCGGGTTTCTTGTTACCAGATTATCTTCTTGTGCATCTGCTTCTTTGTCTTCTTCTACTAGCTTTTCGTGCATTGCTTCATAAGCAGGTGTATCTTGAACTTCGATGTTTTCCTCCTTGTCCTGCATCCATCCTGCAGGGATTTCTTGAATTAGGAAAGAACATTCAACCTCAGAATTTTTTACCTTGCTTTTAGCTTGGGAAACTTCGTTATCTGATGTTGACACATCCTCCTCCAAATTGTATTTGAGGGGTATCTTCCTGCCCCTTCTGTGGTCAGTGATGGGCTCTCCCAATCCATCAACCTGGACCTTTCCTTTGTCTTCATCATAGCCGCCAAATGTACCAGGATTATGAAGAAAAATTCCAAAACAAGAAGAAGAGTTGCCGGCATGGAGCCAACTTAAAATATCCTCTTCTTCCTCAAAATCTATTTGGGGTTGATCCTCCGCTTCTGTTTCCATGCAAATGCTCACTGTTTGCATCATACTAGTGTTTCCTTGATTGTCTGGGCCTTCTTCTAAATGAATTTGTGTCAGCTCCTGCCCTTTCTTTTGTACCCACATGGTGTCCTTACCCCAATCATGAATGACACTGGCATGCCTCAGCCAAGGTCTTCCAATTAAGAGGGGAAATCCTCCTTCAACCTGGGGCAATCTTAAAACCACAAAATCCAGGATAAATAGATTACCTTGCACTTCAAGTGGAACTTTTGGGATTACCCCTAAGGGCCTTACTTTGCTCTGATCTGCCAAAGTGACTGTGAAATTTGCAGGTCTTGAAGGGTGGAGTCCAATCCTTTTCATGGTATGTTCAGGCATCAAATTAATGCCAGAACCACCATCTACAATAACACCTTGAAATTCATGGCCCTTGATTGATATTGTAAGCCGAGGGCTTTTATAATCTGTAAGGGGTGCTTCACCCCTAATTATCCCTTGATGTAAGATAGCAGTCTTAGCCACTAAGCTTGTCGTAGAAGCTTCATCAATTATCTGCAATAATTCTGACCTGAATTTCCCATCCATCTTTATTAAATCAAGAATACTAACCTCCTTTTTCATGGACTTGAGCAGTCTGGAGGCTTCTGATTCCTTAAGAGCTTGGGCTCCATTTGACTTATCCAACTCCTCATGAGCCCTGCTGAATGCCTGTCCAATGGCATCACTGGTACTTGTGCAATTTTCCTTTTTCCTTGTGTCTGCACTTGTGGTGGCTAGGTCTTCGGACACACCTTTGTCTCTGTTTAATCCATTAATCAATGATTCTTGACCCATGTCCACTAGAGCCTTCCCCTTGCTCCTTGTCTGCACAGTAAAAGAGTCAATTTCCTCTAACTGCACCACCCTGGTAGATGGTGACAGCACCTTAACTTGATTTGCCATTTCTTCTTCCTGCACAGAAATCATTTGGATATGGGGCCCTGATGAAGAGGCTTGATTCTTAGGACAGCAATTTGTATAATGGTCTCTGGCCTCAGGGCAGTTCCTGCAAGGAGGTGCATTCTCTGGTAGAGTGCACCTACTTTGGTAGTGCCCACATTCTCCACACCTGAAGCAAATAATTGGCCTTCTAGGCCCATTTGCAAGGTTAGTTCTTGGTCTAGGATTATAGTTATTACCTTGGTTTATTGCTGCTGCCATTACATTTGCTGGTGGCAAGAGCCCGCCTTGTGTCCAGTATGTCGTTGTCGGTATTCCCCTTGATTGGCATTCATGGGCTTCATGCCCAATCTTTCTGCATAATTGACAAGTCACATTTAGCAAAGGGCATTCACTTACTATATGTCCTTGCTTACTGCACATGGAGCACCAGAGTCCGTTCTTAATGCCGCCTCCTTTTAGTTCTTACAACTCCTGCCTCAGCTGAGTTAGTTCCTC
The DNA here is from genome assembly GCA_020310875.1 of Ceratopteris richardii. Classification (NCBI taxonomy): domain Eukaryota; kingdom Viridiplantae; phylum Streptophyta; class Polypodiopsida; order Polypodiales; family Pteridaceae; genus Ceratopteris; species Ceratopteris richardii. Next base: position 37,945,654 of record CM035439.1, on the reverse strand, counting down.
TGCTTGGGCTTCCTCTTCCTTTTGGAGCTTGAGGGCTTCAATCTCTCTTTTTAGCTGGGCTACAGTAGTCTCCTCCTCTGTATAGGGCTTATTCCTCTTCAAGCCTTCCAATTCCCTTCTTAACTGGCTCACAGGGTCCTCCAGTTCTGTACCATATGATAGTTGGGAAGACGTTGTACCATACTGGTGCCTTATTTGTTCCAAGCGGGTGGCCGTGTTGATGAATTCCTCAACAGAGGCCGTAGGTAGCACCAACTCTTTTATTTTGCATTGGGTGACCACAGGTAAAGGTTTGGCTAACCACTTCTTGACAAAGAAGTCGTGTGGTGGATCCGGTAATTTGGCCATTAATGCTTTTGCCCTGGTCACGAATTCGGGGAACTTCTCTCCTGGACCCAATTTCAAGTTTTCCAATTCTTCTATAATGATTTCAGCCGTGTTGCCATGCTGAAATTGATTCTTAAAGGCCTCTTTCATCATATCCCAAGAGGTAAAGTGATTTTCGGCAAACTGACTGAACCACTTGTCTGCCAGACCTTCCAATGTGGCGAGGAAGAGTATCAAGAAAGCATCTTCCCTACCCATTAGTCCCCTAGTCTTACATAATGAAAGAAATCGTCGAATGTGCTCATCTGGGTCCTCATGGGCTAAACCTCTGAAGGAGGGGAATTTTATGTTTAACCTGGAGAGCAAGATTTCTAGGTCCACCTGCCCTGCCATGCTTCCTACCGATGAAGTCGATGAAAGTGGACTTGATGATCTTCGGTTCGTCTTTCTTCTTGTCTGCTTGCACTTGATTCTCAAGGTTTGTGATCGGGTCGCGGTCATGAGCTATTCATAGTCCACTAAAAATGAGACACTTGATAAAAGGATGTACCTTTTGGCCCACTGGAGTAGTGTTGTCAACACTGGAATGTTGTCCTCCAATGGCAATATATAGTCTCCTATGCTCAAAGCTCCTTGGAAGTCCCACCGGGCGTGCCAAATTTGTTGGGGATTCGGGGACAAGAAGGAGTTTGAGGATTTGTAGGAGAAAAAAGAGATGATGAAAATGGACTAATAGTGAGAACTTCTGCAAAGGAATACTCTTGGAACCCTTGAATATTACTTATCCTGCAACAATTACAATGACTGCGCACAGTCCAATCAATGACTAAATACAACTTCAGGGAGTATCAATTACTGAAGACCAATTATCTCAAGTCCTCTAGCGGCAGCCTCTCGTGCGCCAATCCTTCACTTGCTTCCCGCTTCCCTTGTGCACACCTTGCACTAAGCTTCCGCCAAGCTAAGGAATTGGTATCACTGCGCAGCACGCAATAGCCCTTGGAACTCTTGGAGTCCAGCCCGCCTTTTCTCTTCTCTGCACACTTTCCTCTTGACACCTCTTGCACTCTTGAATGTCGTCCCCCACTGGAGGCTCTTCTTGCTTCCTTTCTTGCTCTTCTGAAGCTCTCTCTTGCTCTCCACTCTCAATCTGTCCGAATAGCCTTTGTCCTTCCTTTTGTTTTAGAGTCCGCCGGTTCGCGCACTCTAACTGCAATACAATCTTGGTGTCCTTTCAATGTCCCAAGATTGACTTTTTGAACTGGTCCTCAACGATTCGCTACTTTGTCTTGTAGTGTCTTTAGAACAAGAGTGACTTTTTAAAATAAAATTTTGATTGGGCGGCCTATTTCCACCTTTTCGTACGCGGCCTTCCACCTTCACTTTTCCATTTAATTCTTTTTCTTTTTCACCTTAAGATTTAGATTCAACCTTTGAACCTTAAGAGGAAAAATACCTTGTACCTTTAGTTTCAACCGGCTAGGGCTCTACACTCATATTAAATGAAAAGAAGAACGCTGGTATGAAATTCGGACCATTGGATCTGGAGAAGATCTAATGGTGTAGCTTGAAATTCATGAGAAAATGCACCTTCATCTCTCGTCCATTGGATGGACCTAGAAATAAGTGGTTGAGATGTATTGTTTTGAATTTTGGGCCACTTTCCATTGCATCCATTGGATCTTTGCTTGATCTAGTGCTTGTGAAGCTTCAATCTTGAGAGGATCCCCTTAGTAAATTCGTAGCCATTAGATCACTAGGACATCGAACGGATGAGAATGGCTTCTGCCACGGAAATGAGCTCAATTTTTTGTCGTTTTTTGCCAATCTACAAGGTCACTTAGCTCATTAAATGCTCCTTATTTTGGTGTTGAGTGACAAGCACACTCAAATCCATCCTTGTCATCCGTCAAGATATTATCGGATGGTCTAGAATGCCTACGACTATTCACTTCTTGGGAGAGCTTTTGTCTTTATGTGATAGGCACAAAAATGTTGATCTTAGTCATCCATTTGATCTTATCCAAGGGACAAGAATGCTAACGAGTCCATTTGGACTGAGCACATATCTTAGAAGAAATGATTTATTATCAAAACCACTAGTGGGTTTTTCTGTGAACTTAATCCCTCTTTTTGTTAACTTTAATCCCTAAAAATTAGGGATCCTTACAAGGCCCATGCACGGTTCATTTTTTTACCTAATGCAGATGCATAAGTGGAGATTATTTCTTAAAAAAAAATGAATTTGGATGGTAGAAATATTATGCAAAACAATAGAATGTGAAGGAAAACGGCTAAGAGCATTAGCTACAACATTAGCTTTACGACGTTGATATTGGATCATGGGTTGGAAATTTTGAATGAATGAAACCCATTCAAGATGCTGATCAAAGATTAAGGGCTGATTTAATAAATGCTTAATAGTGTGCTGATTGGTTTTGGATAAGACCTCAGAGCCCATAAGATAGTGTTTCCTAATTCATAAAGCATGCACAACCACTAACAATTCTTTATCATATGTACTATAATTCTTTTCTGAGGGCTTAAGCTTCCTACTCTCAAATGCAATATGTTGATCATTTTGCATTAAAACAACACCTATTCCAAAACCACTAGCATCAGTAACAACATGAAAGGGTCATGAAAAATCAGGTAACTGTAAAACAGGTGCATGTTTGAGTTTTTTAAGAGATTGTTTTTGGGTAAGTCCCCATGCAAATTTTATTTTCTTTTTCAATAACAATGTAAGAGGCAATGCTAAATAAGAAAAGTTTCAAACAAACTTCCTATAGAAACTAGCCAACCCAAGAAAAGAACAAACATCATTGATTGATTATGGTGTAGGCCATTCTACTATCACTTTAATCTTTTTTGGATCCACATGCATGCCTTCACTTGAAATAATATGTCCTAGATATTCTAGCTTATGTTGAAAGAAGTAACTCTTTTCAGGATTAGCGCAAAGTGTGTTCTCTCATAGCAAATGAAAAACTATTTTAAGATGCTTCTAATGCTCACTATCATTCTTACTATAAACAAGTATATCATCAAAGAATACAAGAACAAAAGCTTGGTAATCAAGAAAAATGTTGATCATTCGTGCAAATGTAGCAGGGGTGTTAGTAAGTCCAAAGGGCATTACCATAAATTCATAATGGCCAGTTTGAGTTCTAAATGTAGTCTTCAAAATATCACTTTGTGTCATATGAATCTGATGGTAACCCAATTTTAGATCAATTTTACTAAAGACATGAGATCCTCGTAATTTATCTAAAAGATCATGTATTCGAGGAATAGGGTATCTATTCTTTATTGTGATCTTGTTAAGGGCTCTATAATCAATGCACATTTGATAAGTTTTATTCTTCTTCTGTACTAAGAGAACCGGTGCTCCAAATGGGGAAGAACTAGGCCTTATAAGTCCTTTGTGGAGTAAGTCTTTCACTTGGTTTCCTATTTCCTTTTCGTGTAGTGGGCCATGCCTATAAGGTCCTTTATGAGAGGAGAACTACAGGGAATTAAGTCTATGCTATGGTCAAAGGATCCTTGTGATGGTGGTAGTTCAAAGGGATAATCAGACTTAAAACAATCCTTATAAGTAGTCATGAAAGGTTTATGTGCATTGCAAAGTGTATGAGTATTATCATTCATGACATTGACAAAAATAATACATTAATTGAATCCTTTCCTAAATGCACGTTTTACTTGAGTATGAATAATCAATGGAAATGAATGGAAATCACACTGCGAAGACAAAGTAATGATTTGACCTTTAAATTCAAAGTTAAAGGTATGTGTATGGTAGTCAATGCGTGGGTTATAATGATGAGGAAAAGGCATACCAAGCATAACATCGTAAGATTGCAAAGGTGCAATTAAAAATGTTCATGCATCTACATATGGGCCTATGCTAATCGTAACATATTGCACTTCTCATGTTACATTATAACCACTACCTTGAAATGCAGCTTTCACTTTATACAAGGAAGGAAATGTTTCTAGTTTAAGTTATGGTACTAATAAATGTGAAATGAAATAATGTGAATTACCATCGTCATGTAAAATATTAAACAGCTTTTTATTGATACTACCATGTATCAAAGTAAAGAATGAATTGAGATATCATTACCCAAGGTACTTAGGTCCTTCTCCAATGCTTCCTCTATCCAAACAAAAGGAATTTCTTCATTATTGGCCTCCATGTTATGCAATTGAGATGCAACTAGTTTCATGTGAAGAGGTCACAATCGAAACTTTATATTTTGTATGTCAAGGTTTACCACAATTCCAGTAGGTGATACATGGTCGCTTCTGTTGGGCATCCACCGCTGAAGTTTGGAGGGTAGATGGTTTGGTAGGTTAGAGAGATGAAGCAACATGTGGAGTTGAGTAATTGGATTGTGGAGGACAAGGATGGGGCATTAAAATTGCACTTCATAGGAAATGTGGGTTTAACAAAAAATGGTCGTTGAAGTTGTTGTAGATGGATCAACTTGGTTATGGATTGGAATTCCTTCTCTGCATCATAGGCAAAAGAGATAGCCTCATTCAGGGTTGTAGCTTGTAGGGTGTGAAGTTTAGCTTGGGTTCCCACCTCCAAACCATCTTCATAATTCCATTGCAAGCTATCCTCCGGTAAATCTTCAAGCATTCTAACCAATAGTAAATTTTTCCAAAACGTTTCGTGTAGGTAGTGACCGTGTCACCCTCCTTCCATGTAAAGGTTGTCCATGCACGTCAAACATCTAGATGATATTGAGGAGGAAGAAAAGAATCCTTCAAGTTATCTTGGAAAGCCTTCCACGTTGTTTGACGATCTGTATTGTGGCACAAGACATTCCACCAAAGTTGAGCTTTTCTGACTAAATAGTTAGTGGCAAATTTGACTTTTTCACTTTCAGCATATCATCAAACTATGACAACCATGAAAGAACTAAATGGCCATCCTTATAGCCATCAAACCGTAGAAACTGGTAATTTTTAACACCAATCTTGGAATGTGTGCCATCCGACTGGAAGAGACAATAGCTTTTACCACCCTCGTAAGGTTATCTTCATCAATTTGCATCTTCTAGAGTACTTCATTGCATTGTCGCATCTCATTCTGAGTGCCTCGAAGATTGTGTCACAAGAGCTTGAGTTGTTGCTCGAGTGTTAGCTCGGTTAGAGGTGACTCACCGAAATCCTCCATGGTGTTCGTAGGGTTCATGAGTATGTAGAGAACAAAACCCTCTTGCTAGATATGTAAAAACAATTTTTGAGATTGCTTGAATTAAAATGTAAAAGGAAGGGTTGTTCTTGGGAATTGAAAAAGTAAGAAAGAGATGAAAGTTGTGTTAAATATAAGAAAAGAGAACTAGAGTGACAACACAAAGAGAGTGTGTAGTGGTAAAACACTTCCCTTGTGTGAGTGAGGTTGTGGGTTCAAATCCTCCCACCTTGGTGAATATAAAAATCTTTATTGCCACTCATAAACTAAAATTGGTTTGCACATAGCCAACGGTCACCAAAGGAGCCTTGGGTGTCAAAGATGCCAAAGTAATGCCTTAGTTATGCCTTAGTTATGCCTTAGTTATGCCTAAGTTATGCCTAAGTTATATGCCTTAGTCAATGCCTCTTGGTGACCTTGGGTGCCAAAGATGCCAAAGTAAAGCCTTAGTTATGTCTGTTATGACTAAGTTATGCCTAAGTTATGCCTTAGTCGATGCCTTGGAGTAAACCGGAGTAAATGTAGGTGTAAACATAAGTTCTAGAACTGGAACAGGAATTGAAACTAAAACTGAAAATAAAACAGGAACCGGAAACGAAATCGAGAATGGAAACGAAAATGGGAATGGGAATCAGAATTAGATCACGAACAGAGAACAAAAAAACAGAGATCAATCACCAAAACAAGTAGAAATAGAACCCTTCATAGGGACACGTGCAAGGCTCTGATACTACTGTTATCAGGATCTTGCTCACATGCACACAGAGGTTACGGATGCTGAAAACATATAGAAAAATAGACACGTAAGGAGATGAGATAGAACACAATATTGGGTGCAATCTCCTCCCGTGCACTCTTTTTCGAGAGTCCACAGAGTGCATGTATTTATAGGAATTTTTTATTATGTAAAAATAGTGGTTACATGAGAGCGGCTTCAAAAAGCATGCGTGAAAGTAAAAGTTGGCAACTTTTACAAAAAGCCTTTGCCTTTAATATAAAAAATTACGGTTTACAATGACCCTTATTCTAACCACTAATTTACTAACTGTTTCTAAAAATAGTACCCTCTACGTGGATTTATTTACAAACTATATAAATTATAAATCAAACTATTGATGTCTACCCTTTCATGCCTTTTGCACCCTCACGAAACTTTAGTTGCTACATCAAAAACACCAAAACACATTAATACATTAATAAATTAACACTCCAACAATTCCTTGTTCAACACATTCCATAATTCATAACACCTTCATAACCTTGAGACTTAACCACTAGGCTAAGTGGATCTTTTGTTTAAGAGAACACATGAACTTATGCTTAAGTCTAGTCTCAAGATCTTTGGCCATATACACAAGTGATCAAATGATGTCTGATTTCAGGTCTATCTGAATTGGTCTGACTTAGATCATAGACTTACTTTATTACATTCTTTCCGCCTTGGAAAATGTTTTCCTCCTAAAAACCAAATCTTTATATAGTAACTGTAGGCAACCTCCGAGCCTCATGTTGTAAAACCAGAAGAACATGTTTCGTTTCTATGGTGGGATCCCTCCCCAAATGATTCAAAGCACCATCTTGCTTTGTATTTTGATGAACTGGTCAAAGTACAATGTAATGATTGAATAATAAAGGTGGATCTAAAAACATACCTAGAAACTTCATTGTTTCTCGATGTGCGATCTCGACACAAACATGTGAAATGGATGGATTCCAATTACTAGTCCATTTCTGAGTATGACTGGTGCATGGACTTAGGAACTAAGGCAAGATTCTTATTCCTATCAAGACTTTGAGGACTCTTGATTCATATAAATTTGATTTGGAAAACTTACAGTTTGGCTAGCCCAAACATCTAAGTTGGATGTTTGTATAATGGTTACTCCCATCCAATAATTACTTGATTTGTTCACCCAACCAGAGGACTACTTTGTCCTAATGGGCTTGAAAATCCTATGCAAACTATAGGAGAAAATTTTCTATTTACTTTGGATCAATTGTACTATAACTTGACCAAAACAAATCCAAAATGAAAATTATCCAACTTAGGACACTTTTCTCAAAAATCTTTGGCTTTACATTCTTGGGAATCATTAGTCAGATGAGCAATTCCTAACTTCTCTTTCCAAGATGTTGATATATTTAGGTAGTGATGTGTGTGAACACTCTAGGACTGTCGGGGCACTTTTTTCCCTCTTTAGGAGGTTTTTTACCCCTGCTTGTATATATGCCTATTGCCCTAAAGGGCTACTTATCTTTGTATATTCTTTGGTAATACATTCAGTATTGTGTGTTGTGCTCCAAGCTTCTTCTTCTTCCTTGTGCTGTTCGCGTGCTTTCGCAGACGTCTAACTCCAACAATTGGTATCAGAGCAGGTCGCCGCTTTATCTAGGGTGTCATCTACACCTCTCCCGTTGCAATCTCAGATTTGCATGAAATTTGGTGAGCTCGTTTCGGCCTCCGAATGCACTATCGCAGTGCTTGTGCATGCTATTTTATCTTTTTGTGCCAAAGGTATATACCAATTTTGGTTCGCCAATATAAGCATCTCGAAGTCTGCTACAAGTCTAGCAGAATTCGTCTGGGTAGTCCTGTTCAACTTTTTGAGATACAGTCAATTTTTTGCATCAAGGTATTTTAGTCATCGGCCATAGCTGAAAGTAGTGATGTATTTCGTATGTTGGTTGTTGAGGATAAGTTGGATGGTACCAACTATCCGTTGTGGGCTTATATGATGCAACATGTATTGGTTGCAAAAGGACTGTGGAACATTGTGCACGGTATCGAAAAATGTCCTATCACACCTGCAACTGTTACAACTGGAGGTACAGAAGCTGATGCAGAAGGTGTCGAAATGATAATATTCTGCATATTGCTGTTCGTGCTACGGTTTTTGCTACACCTACTACAGAGCAGATTCATTGGGATGGGAGAGATGCTCACACACATGCATTGATAGCTTTGTCTATCAAACATGCCCTTATTCCTCACATTCGCTCTTATAGAACAGCTAAGGATGCTTGGGATACACTTACCACATTGTACCAAGCTAGCAATGAGGCTCGTGTTGCTTACCTCCGAAAACAGTTGGAGAGTGAGCACATGAATGAAGGTGATTCTATGGACAGTTTCCTAACAAAGATCAGAGACTTGAAGGAATAGTTGATTTCTGCGGATGAGGTTACACCAGATAGCTCACTTGTGCAGACCGTTTTGAATGGTCTTCCTGATTCATATCAGAGTTTTGCTTCTACTCTTCGGTTGATGATGAAGGGCAATCCAAATGCCTTGTCATTTGAGGAGTTAGTCTTTGTTCTGTTGCAGGAAGATCAGTCCACGTGGAACATGTCCATTATGCAAGTTGCAGATCAAGCTTTCGTGGCTAGTTAGAAGGGCAAAGGAAAATGGAGCTCTTCAAGTAGTAAGCAGAAATCTGCTAATTCTGCACAATCGAAGAGGGAAGAAAAAGATGAAAAGAAATCAGAAAAGCAAAAATTGTTTTGCAAGTACTGTAAAGGAAATGATCATATCATAAAGAACTGTCCTAAACTGGCTACAAAAGAGGCAAGAATGGTTGTTGTAGAGGCCTCTACACCAAAAACTGAGTCTGCTAATCTTGTGTAGGAAGAAGAATGTGTGTTTACTACTGTTTGCACTTTTGACCCATCTTCTCATGAGTAGTGCATGTCTGTAGTAGACTTAGATGTTTGGTACTTTGACAGTGGGGCGACCAAACATATTACCTCGTAGCGCAGTTTCTTCTCTTCACTCGAGCCTGCCCCTACATGGAATACTGTTACATGTGACTACAACTCCTCTTATCCTATTATGGGAGTTGGTAAGATCATTTTGACTACTGATGATGGTAGTTCTTTCACTTTGTCAGATTCTTTGTTTGTGCCAGGGATCAAGAAAAATCTGTTATCAGTTTCTACATAAGCCAAGATAGGCTTGGTTGTGAAATTTGTTGATGAGAGATGTGTTGAGAGTTCCATGCTCCACCCTTTGGTCCAAAGCTAGAATCATTCTCATGCAAGCACATATATCCCACATGCAAGGGAATTCTCCCAAACTCCATATAAGCAAGGCGTCCCTTCACTCCACACAAGTCATTCCACTCTAGCTCATTGCCAAGATTGTGCTCCCACTCCTCATGGAGTCACCATGCTCATAGAGCATCTCATGTAAGTCATTTCCATTTCCATTTGAATTCATTCATAATGTTTTGTTATCTTTTGTTCCTTCCTCCTTAGCTTGTTAGATTTGTGAATGTGAGTAGAGTAGGAGTAGTCCTTTTTCATTTCAACATGGTATGAGAGCATATGTTCTTTGTCCTTTGAGTTTCATGTTTTATATTCTTCTTTAGCATAGACTTATTTCTTCGTTGTCATTAGTTTAGATCGATTATTACTCCCTCCCTCCCGCCCTTGCATGTCATTCTAATAAAGTGCTTTTATGCACTACCTTCCTTCATCATTTTTGCATCTTATGATATTGCAAGTTGCATATGTTAGATTATCATCTTAGAAAGTTGTATGGTGCAAAATAAAGTGCTTTTGAGCACTATTATGAGTTTAATCACAGTTTACACATTCATGGAGTAGTTAATGCTAACCACGTCCAAGAGCTAATGGTTTGAGACCAAATTCATCGTTGTATATTGTGTTAAGCTGGGAATATGCAGCTAGACCACTGTGAGCCAGAGTGAAGGTATGCAACAATACTGCCCAAGTGACGCAGAGAAGAACTTTTAGGTTGCAGAGATCCATGTGCACAATGATGGTAGAGAAGGAAGATAATGACCACTTCAGTCTATCAATATGTTTTGGTGCGTCTTTAGCCTTTCTTACTACTTGTTTGTGGGCCACTAGGCACTATGGTAACAAGCGACAATCCATGGAGCGACTAGTGTTGAAGGTCGACAGCCTTAAGCGAGCCGTGTGCTATAAGTGATGGCAGTTTTACAGTGAGGACTATGAGAAAAATGGCGAGTAACTCTTACATAAGATGTGATGTCATTTTCCTAGGAGCCTCTGTAGAGGTCGAAAACCACTGTCTATGGCCGGTACAATTTGATGCCATCTTTTACATGGAAGAGAAAGGAGGACTCCATATATTTCTTCTTCAAAGGCATTGTAGATCATCTCCCAAACATACAAATAGTATGGAAAAAGAGATTCAACACGCAAATGCTTTTGAATGTTTTTCGTGAGGTGAAGACCTTCAGTGCACAGAAGGTAAAGATGCACATCCAATCTCTCGGAGACGGCTGTCTACGAGAAAAGCGAGGCATTGTATACATAATAGACTATGGCACACTCTATGTAATCCTACCTCAACTTTCCTAAGAGATACAACGACAAACAGTTGTGCATCCTTATTTGAAGAGCTCATATGCTCTCAGCGACTCTGTCTTCTCAGCTGAAAGAAGGAGAATGAGCTCGGATCAGCTACACCCACTCCCTTGCATCGCTAAGTCCTCTATTTGTGCACGGAAGGTAGAAGTAACAGGATAGAGAGAGGCTCTGCGAAAACTAGAGCTTCATCAAGTGAGAGAAGCATTGCGCTTGCAAAACACTGCCTACTCTACCTCAAATCAGAGAAAGAGAGGGAGATGGATGAATCGGTTATCAGCCTGCACTTCAGCATCAATTTTTTTCCCTCATAAGATCAAGTGGACCCCATAGATTCTAAATCAAGTGGAGCAGTTTTTTTCGCCACCAAATGGGTTCCAAAGGTTCCGAACAAGGCGCAAGTCTCCCCTGCTAAGAGAGGGAGAAGTTCAAGGTGCGTACATCACTAGGATCTGATTATGGACAGTATATTCACCGGCTCCAACCGACGGAACATGTGCCCAGTTCCAATCTTCACTAGATGCCTGCAAACAAATCAAGTGCGCTATATGAAAGCATCAAAGTTCAAGGGTCCCATGGGCCACTAAAGATTCTTCTCATTAACCCCGTGTGAAGGATAAGAGGCGCTGTCTCACAACGAGGCAATCGGGATGGAATCCAAGCTTGAATGCATTTGAATTAGAGTTTCAAGAAAGAGAGCCGAGGCGCGAGACTTGAGTTGATAAAAAAAGAGAAATGTAACTTTTTATGTTCGATTATTACCCTTCTCTCATCAATGTCATCTATTTTTTTTAAAGGTTACACCTCTATCACTTCATTGTCTAGATGAAACCATTTCAAACATGTTTATGGCACTTTGTAAGGGATTAGATACCACCATGCATAGACATGGTAGGACCTTCCCGAAGCCATCAAGTATTGAAGCCATGTATACCTTAACGTGAAAATGCACTAGCTCTCGAAAGAGTTACAATTTTATTGAGCTCCCGATCATTTCAAGCCCCATGTAAAGGGATTAGACACTGCCACAACAAAGTGGTAAGACCTTCCCTATGGCTTGCACCACTATGTACTTCATCAAAACCACAAAGGGAGGAAAATGGTTCCATAAGCACTACCTACCCCATGATGTAAACCCTTGTACATGTCTAGGGATCCCATATGTCCCTAGATGGCATTAAAAACCACTTGGATCCCAAATGTCCAAGTATATGTCTTGGGATCCCATATATCCCAAGATCCTAGGGATGCCATATGTCCCACACTTGGATGCCACATGTCCTTAGATCCTAAAACCCAAATGGACTAAGTGATCCCATATGTCACTAGTCCCCATGCTAAAAACAAAAGGGTCATCACATGGAGGGGGTGTTGAGAGTTCCATGCTCCACCCTTTGGTCCAAAGCTAGAATCATTCTCATGCAAGCACATATATCCCACATGCAAGGGAATTCTCCCAAAATCCATATAAGCAAGGCCTCCCTTCACTCCACACAAGTCATTCCACTCTAGCTCATTGCCAAGAGTGTGCTCCCACTCCTCATGGAGTCACCATGCTCATAGAGCATCTCATGTAAGTCAATTCCATTTCCATTTTAATTCATTCATAATGTTTTGTTATCTTTTGTTCCTTCCTCCTTAGCTTGTTAGATTTGTGAATGTGAGTAGAGTAGGAGTAGTCCTTTTTCATTTCAACAAGATGTACAGTTCATGATCTGTCAAATGGCGACGTGATTATTGCTTCTGGAATTTTATGTCGGGGGCTATATAAGCTCATAGACTATGAAAGATCTGTAAATGATTTGGCATGTGAAGTACATGATTCTCAGGCTATGTTAGATGCAAAGCTTCGGCACGCACGCTTTTTTCGTCTAAATTTTGCTAGTTTGCTACGCCTACAGAAATCTAAAATGGCATCCTCTTTGGCCAAACTTGAGGCACCCGGAAAACATGTTTGTGAAGGCTGTATTTTGGGCAAAATGTAGTGTTCCTCCTTTTCAAAAGATGGTTCAACTCTAGCTACTCAGAAATTGCAGCTTGTACATAGTGATGTCTGTGGTCCTATGCAGACACCTTCTTTTGGAAATTATATTTACTTTGTGACTTTCATCGATGATTTTTCCAGGCATGCATGGGTATATCCATTGAAGGAAAAGTCCGAAGTGTTCATGTGCTTCAAACAGTTTTTGGTTTTGGCTAAAAATCTGTTAGCATGTAAAATGGGCACCCTCCATTCTGATCGAGGGAAGGAATATATGTCTTCTGATTTTAATGCATTTCTAGCTGAACGTCAGATAAAACACCAGTGTACAGTGCCGTATACACCTCAACAGAATGGAGTTGCTGAACGAAAGAATAGGTCACTCATGGAGATGGCGAGTTGTATGGTCAAGAGTCAGGCTTTACCACATAGTTTATGGCTTGAGGTTGTCATGTGTGTAGCATATGTACTCAATAGGTGTCCCACTAAAGCACTAAAGTCTATCACTCCATATGAGTCTTGCCATGATCACAAGCCATATGTTGCTCATCTGCATGTTTTTGGTTGATTGGCATATGCATTAGTGCCTAAACAACATCGCAGAAAATTGGATGATAAAGCAGTAAAATGTATTTTTGTTGGGTACAGTTATGAAAGTAAAGGCTATCGTCTGTATCATCCACAGACTAAACACATTCTCATCAGCCATGATGCTGTTTTTCTGGAAGATTCTATTCAACCATTGCTTTCATGTACTAAGGAGACATATGTTAGCTCAAAAGACATGTATGATACTTCGCTGCCTCTTTTTATAGGTGGACAGTCTAGTGCTGGTCCTAATGAGGCAACTTCTCAGCCTTTGCAGGTTTAATAGGATTTGCCTAGGGAGAATTTTAAAGCTTTCACGAAGGCTTTGCCTAGGGAGAATTTTGAAGCTTTCTACAAAGCTTTGGGCTTACTTCCTTTTGTGGAGTGATTTCTGCATAGCTTGGCACTTCCTTATACATGAGTGCCAGCTCCTTGTTCACGGCATCACTCCCAGGGGGGATTTGTTGATATATTTAGGTAGTGATGTGTGTGAACACTCTAGGACTGTCGGGGCACTTTTTTCCCTCTTTAGGAGGTTTTTTTCCCCCGGCTTGTATATACGCCTATTGCCCTAAAGGGATACTTATCTTTGTACATTCTCTAGTAATACATTCAGTATTGTGTGTTGTGCTCCAAGCTTCTGCTTCTTCCTTGTACTGTCCGCATGCTTTCACAGATGTCTAACTCCAACACTAGAGTGTACTAGACTCTAGAAATTCATTAGAGTTATGCTAGAGAATTGGATGCAAACTCAAATGAATAGTCAACTTAGATTTATCATCTTTTGAAGAGTGAAAGGGTTCTTATACAGAACATCTCTCTGGATGTTTAATTTAATTGTCTGGTTCTAATGGGCTATTCTTGGACTTTTGTAAAAAGAATCGGATACCATATTTAAGTCAAATCCAAAAGATTTGGAAAGCGAAAAGAAAGAACTAAAACTTTGTTCAACCAGTTGAAGCTCCAAAGATTCATAAACTTGTGATGAGACAAAATCTAGATGAATCAATACTTTAACTACTCAAAGATACAATTCAACAAGGATTAAAGCATTTTTTCTATGTTTAAGAAAAATAAATTGAATTCTCAAAAAGATTCAGAGAAAATCTAAAACATCATCCAACCACAAGATACTAGTGTGGTATCCAACATCAGTGTGTCGACCCACTAATATTCTATTGATAAGTTGATGCTCCACTTGAGACTAAGTTCATGCCTATATTCAATCTTTATGATTTCTTACTAGGAATGCGATTCTTGTGCATTGTGTTGAGTCAAAGAATTGAATTTACCGAGTTACACTAGGAACTTGGTGCTTAACTTATTGATTCTATGCCTTAGTTGAAAGGATCATTTCAATATCAAAGTCTGACTTCTTTAGAAATCAAATAGTTCTAAATCAATGATAATTTATCTTGACGTGTTTCATCATTCTAATAAGAACAAATCTTTGCCTTATTTGAAAAAGAAGATTTTTGAAGTTACTTACTTTCTATCTTCTCACTTACTTGGTCTTGAAGTATCTTGAGATACTACTTTTATCCTCCTTGAATTTAAACTCCTTTGAAGTTTTAATTCCCTTGAGGATCAAATTCAACTTCAAAATTCATTCTAGGACTAAAAGATAATTACCATCCCATGGTCCTATGTCACGTATCATCTTTCCTACATCAATCTGAGTATAAAATCTGGTGTCCCATACCATCCTATTTTATATTCATATTGACGTGAGTGATACTTATCCTCAATTCTAAACATATCTTGATAGAGTACCTTCTTCCTTCAATTCTTTAAGGGAATTTTTAAGTTTTAGGCATTATCTCTAGCTTAATATTCTAGGTTTTGATTCCTTCACATGATCATTTTTACGATTTGAAGTTTTACAGTGGAAGCTTGAAAACCTTTGGATGGAACATCCATCCTTCTCATTTAGGGATTTCAAAATAAAAAACCATTTAGAATTCCAAGTTCTTGAATTTATCTAATCCAAGTCCTATTGGTTGTAGTCAACCAATTTGTGGTGACAAGAGCTTTTCACTTCTTATCTTTAGATTCCTTTCTTACTAAAGCTTTAAGTAGCTACCCCGAGGACTTTATAGAATCTCTCTATTGCTTAAGTCTAAGCATCCACTCATGCTTTTTTTATTTTATCAAAATCCCTTTAAGAATAGGTAAACTTTATGTTCTACCTTCCATAGACTTAATTACCATTATCATGGTTGCAAACTACATACTTGGAACTTTTACTCTGTTCAAACTTGGAACAACTCACTTATTTCACACTTTCCATTGGATGAATGGATCTTGAGTGAAAAATTCCTAATAAGAACCATTTTGGCATAGTTTTTGCCTCCTCAATATCAGCTCTCTCATCAACAAGTGCATCATGTTAATCTGCATCAGAAATGGGATGATCTGCATCATCACATGAAACATGCAAAGGTTGAGAAGTTGCCTCATTAGGACCAACACTAGATTGTCCACCTGTAAAAAGAGGCAGCAAAGTATCATACATGTCTTTGGAGCTAACATATGTCTTCTTAGTACATGAAAGCAATGGCTGAATATCATTATCCACAAAAACAACATCACGGCTAACCAGAATGCATTTAGTCAGTGGATGATACAGACGATAGCCTTTACTTTTAGAATTGTACCCAACAAAAATACATTTTACTAATTTATCATCTAATTTTCGATGATGTTATTCAAGCACTAATCCATATGCCAAACAACCAAAAACATGCAGATGAGCAACAGATGGCTTGCGATCATGCCAAGCCTCATATGGAGTGATAGATTGTAGTGCTTTAGTGGGACACTTGTTAAGTACATATGCTGCACACATGACAGCCTCAAGCCAGAAACTATGTGGTAAAGCCTGACTCTTGACCATACACCTCGCCATCTCCATGAGTGACCTATTCTTTCGTTCAGCAACTCCATTCTCTTGAGGTGTATACGGCACTATACACTAGTGTTTTATCCCACGTTCAGCCAAAATTGCATGAAAATCAGAAGACATATATTCCCCCCCTCGATCAGAATGGAAGGTGCCCATTTTACATGCTGGCAAATTTTCAGCCAAAACCAAAAACTATATGAAGCACATGAACACTTCGGACTTTGCCTTCAATGCATATACCCATGCATGCGTGGAAAAATCATCGATGAAAGTAATGAAGTAAAGATAGTTTCCAAAAGAAGGTGTCTGCATAGGACCACAAACATCACTATGTACAAGCTACAATTTCTGAGTAGCCCGAACTGAACCATCTTTTGGAAAGGAGGAATGCTGCATTTTGTCCAAAATACAGCCTTCACAAACATGTTTTTCGGGTGCCTCAAGTTTGGGCAAGGAGGACACCATTTCAGATTTCTGCAGGTGTAGCAAACTAGCAAAATTCAGATGACCAAAGCATGCATGCTAAAGCTTTGCATCTGACATAGCCTGAGAATCATGTATTGTACATGAAAAATCATTTACAAATCTTTCATAGTCTATGAGCTTATACAGCCCACAACATAAAATGCCAGAAGAAATAATCACGTCGCCATTTGATAGATCATGAACTGTACATCTGTCATCAACAAATTTCACAACCAAGCCAATCTTGGCTAATGCAAAAACTGATAACAGATTTTTCTTGATCCCTGGCACAAACAAAGCATCTGACAAAGTCAAAGAACTACCATCAGCAGTATTCAAAATGATCTTACCATCTCCCATAACAGGATAAGAGGAGTTATTGGCGCATGTAACAGTATTCCATGTAGGGGCAGGCTTGAGTGAAGAGAAGAAATTGTGTTGCAAGGTAATATGTTTGGTTGCCCCACTATCAAAGTACCAAACATCTGAGTCTACTGCAGACATGAACTGCTCATGAGAAGATGGGTCAAAACTTCAAATAGTAGTAAACGCCCATTCTTCTTCCTACACAAGATTAGCTGACTCTGTTTTTGGTGTAGAGGCCTCTACAACAACCATTCAAGCCTCTTTCTTCTTTGCCTCTTTAGCAGCCAATTTTGGACAGTTCTTTATGATATGATCACTTCCTTTACAGCACTTGGAAAACAATTTCTTTTCTGATTTCTTTTCATCTTTGTCTTCCCTCTTTGATTGTGCAGAATTAGCAGATTTCTGCTTACTAGTTGAAGAGCTCCATTTTCCTTTGCCCTTCTAACTAGCTAGGAAAGCTTGATCTGCAACATGCATAATGGACCTGTTCTGCGTGGATTGATTTTACTACAACATAATAGAGACTAACTCCTCAAATGACAAGGCATTTGGATTGCCTTTCATCATCAACCGAAGAGTAGAAGCAAAACTCTGATATGAAACAGGAAGACCATTCAGAACGGGGTGAGCTATCTAGTATAACGTCATCAATAGAAATCAATTGTTCCTTCAAGTATTTGATCTTTTTTAAAATATTATCCATAGAATCACCTTCATTCATGTGCTCACTCTCCAACTGTTTTCGAAGGTAAGTAACACGAGCCTCATTCCTAGCTTGGTACAATGTGGTAAGTGTATCCCAAGCATCCTTATCTATTTTGCAAGAGCGAATGTGAGAAATAATGGCACATTTGACAAACAAAGCTATCAATGCATGTGCCTGGACATCTCTACCGTCCCAACAAATTTGCACTGCAGTAGGTGCAACAGAAACCGCAACATGAACAAGAATATGCGGAATATCATCATCTTTGACACCTTCTAAATCAGCTTCAGTACTTGCAGTTGTAACAGTTGCAAGTGTGATAGGACATTTTTCAGCACCCTGCACAATGTTCCACAGTCCTTTTGCAACCAACACATGTCGCATCATATAAGCCCACAATGGGTAGTTTGTACCATCCAACTTATCCTCAACAACCAACATAAAAAATACATCACTGCTTTCAGCCATGGCCGATGACTAAAATACCTTGATGTAGAAAATTGATTGTATCTCAAAAAGTTGAACAGAACTGCCCAGACAAATTCTGCTAAACCTGTAGCAGACTTTGAGGCGCTTATACTGGCAAACCAAAATCGGTATAAACCTTTGGCACAAAAGGACGAAATAGCTTGCATAAACGCTATGATAGTGCATTTGGAGGCCAAAACATGCTGAGTATGCTCACCAAAATTCATGCGATTCTGAGACTGCAATCAGAGAGGTGTCCACAATGCCCTAGATGAAGTGGTGAACTGCTCTAATACCAATTGTTGGAGTTAGATGTCTATGGAAGCACATGAAAAATACAACGAAGAAGGAGAAGCTTGGAGCACAACACACAATACTAAATGTATTACCACTAGAATGTACAAAGATAAGTATCCCATTAGGGCAATAGGCATATATACAAGCCGAGGGAAGAAACCTCCTAAAGAGGGAAAAAAGTGATGCGACATTCTTAGTGTGTTCACACACATCACTACTTAAATATATCAACAATTCTCTAAGTATTACATGGACTTAGAGTCATCATAAAGTGGATAAGTTTGCAAGTAGCCATGTCTTCTTGCTCATCAAGATGGCAAAAAAACTGAATGCTTGCCTTTTGACATGCCAAGTTTTAATAAGCAAGATATTGAGTATACTCAATGTAACTGAGGTATCGCCTAGAAAAGGAAAAGATTAATCATTTGAGTTGCAAGACAACTAGCATACTATTGCAACGAACTAGTTTTCCTTCTTTCCTAATGTCTATCTTGAGCGTTTAAAAATAATTTATTATTAGGAAAGTACTCGTTCATCATCTACTTAACAAGAAAACTAGACATTTCCATATGCAAATGCATGTGATTTGCATGCAAATTCATATGATTGCATGCATGTATTGGTATTTAATTTCTTTCATGCATCAAAATTAATTCAAGCAATCCTTGAGCTTTCTTTGCATGCATCCATGCACAAACATTCTATTTGCTACCTTTCAAAAAGATATAACCATGCATGTGCATAAACTTGATTGCCTCTAATACCTTTTTCAGGAAATTAGAAGAAAAATGCAAAGGAGAAATGCACCAATGTTCTTTCATTTCCATGCAATGATTCATAGATGCATGCCTTTGCTTGATTAATGTTTCAATACATCTATGATCTTCCATCTAGCTTTAATTTATTCACATCAATATTATTAAAAATAAATATTTATACCATGCTTCAATGATAATAAAATGCACTCTACATGAAATCTAAGAGCAAAAACAAGTATTGAAACCAAACATTAACTTGGAAAATACTTATCTTCAAATCAAGCTACATCCTTCCACTATCCAAGAGAAGAGCCACTCTCCATTCTTGAGGTTTTATTTATAAAGCTTTAGCCATAGATGTCTTCTATAGATCATTTTTCCATAGCAACTCGAGGTGAAGTCAAGCACAATCACTATGTGCAACATCCACCACATGTGCATGTCATTTGGGTACATGCTTTGATGGAAAAGCTCATAACCATGATGCCCGTCCATTCTAAAGTTCAAAAGATGCAGTTTGTAAGATCAGATACATGAGCCATCAGGCTTGTTGGCTAGAGTACAAGATCTATAAAAGTGGTTAGAGCTTCGTAACCTTTGGACTACTTTGCGTGCAGTTGCAATAGGGTCAGGAGTTCAAATCCCTTCGTTTGAGATTGAAATTTAATTGTTTTGCTTCACATGGACTCGCATCCAATAAGATCACAAAAAAAAGTATAATTATTCATGAACAACGATGTGATTATGCCATGGAGCTCGAAATCGGAGGATGTAAGTTTGATCCTCATCGGGCACAATCGCAAGCACTCCATTGTCTGCATACTACAAGGACATAACATGTTTAGTTTTAAATTCTTGCTTGTCTATTGTAGATATATTGCTATCTAGTCTTTGTACACAACGGGTGTTGGCCTCCTAGTTAGAACATGCAACAAAATTTAAGAGGATTTGAGTTCAAGTCCATAGATTTCCATGAAATTTGGAGGTGTACTATGGCACTATTCTTTTTCTTCTAAAAAAAAATCAAGATCATGCTAATCTCATGCAAAAAATCATTGTTATGATGGCGATATATCTGCATTAGAATTTCATGTCACTATGAAAAATAAGATGAGAATGAAGGCTCTCAAGGTCTCCACGGAACCTAGAAGAAGATGATTAGCCTAGCAAGGTCACCATGAAATCTTGCCTAGACCTTTGATACCATTGTAAGAGACTGACAATTATGACCACCACCACATACTAGAGAGATGACTCTCCTCCCAACCTTATGCCTGTATACATAGCTGCTCGAATCAACGAGGACCACAAATGTAACTAGAGTCCATAAGTGAATGTGCAATCTCCTCCACTCCTTTAATATCGTCCACAATAGTCCACTAGTGGTTGGTGTACTCACCACTCAAGTTAAGTCTCATTGGACTCAAGTTAATATGAAGTTAACTTGAGTTAGAAGGCTCTAGAGCTCCTTGGGTAAAACCCCTCTCCCCATGAATCCCACGGGGATTGAAGCAAAGACCTCCTGCTTCACAACCTTGAGACCCACTAGGCTAAGTGGGTCACTTGTTTAAGAGAGCACATGCATTTATGCTTAAGTCTAGTTTCGAGATATTTGGCCATACACATGAGTGACCAAACCATGCCTGATTTTAGATCTGTCTGAACCGGTTGGACCCTTAGATCATATATTTACTTTATTACAATGAGGTCCCACTAAAACTCCATGAAAAAACTAGATTCTTTAGGTACTTCAATAGCACCTAACCACCATATATCACTCTTGGATTAAATAGTATATGTATACTTTTAGCTAGAGTTATTGCTTCGATCACATATGGCATGTATCATAGCTTCATCATTAGTGTTACACTCAATCTCTCCATTCATCATCCCTTTATCATTTGGAATTTTTCTAGCTTCAATATAAACCTCAATTCGGTATTAGAATATGCATAAATTACTAGATTTTTTGTAACATCATAATAAAATGGATATCATGGTAACACTAATGGACATACCTAGTATGGTAGATCTGTGAAACCAAATCATTTCTTATTGAAGCCTCTCTAAATTGATGAGTATTTGTCTAAGGGAATTCCTTTCTAGACGAGCTTTTCAACTCTTTTTTGGATGTAACTGATTGATAAATGGACATAGGTACAATATTAGAGTGTTTGAGAATGCTAGTTGCATCCTCATTGGAGGTCAACTTCTTTAGAGATACCTTGTAAGGGCATGGAAAATATTATGAAAAATACCTTTTTTTTGTAATACATGCTTCAAAAGATTGTACAATGCATTGTATCCTCTAGTACTAATGGTTGCTTCATCACATATGATTTGCATGTCCCTAGGAGTGATAAAAGCTTGTAATTTCTCTATAAATTTTTAATCAATTGTATCTTGATAAGGTTTCCAAGTGGTGACTCCAAAATACTAACCACATACTTTTTGGTCAAACAAGAATTTAGTAACTTGAATCAATCCTTTGTGTTGATGAAGCACTAACATCTTCAATGAATTACATACCATAACGTATATAAAAATGATTATGAAAGTCTCAAAACAAATATACAAATGAAAGAAAAATCACATCACAAAAATTCAATGTTTGCATGCTCCACCACCATTGAAAGAGCCACAAGGGATGCTAATGATCATTTCTTATATAGCATATCAGGTGGAGTCTCCTTCAGCTATTGGAGACTGACTTTTAATTTATCAATTATGATTTACTTTTCTTCCATATCCTTTTCAAGCTTTGCAAACTGTTCTTGTAAAGATATGATTGTGCTTTCTAAAGTCACCACCCTTCTATTGATATAGTTGATATTTTTTAATCGAATACTTAGTACTACAATTGAAGCTATCGATAATCATTGGAAATAACCTAACAATACTAGTAAAGTAAAGCTGAGAGGTTTTGGAATGTTGGATGGTAAGAAAATATTGGATCATGAGAATATAGTGAACCATGAATCCAAAGGACTACTCTTTTCTCAAGGTGCATGATGTTAATTTTGACATTTCACATCATTGTTGCACCATGTGATTGGAGCAAACTCTCTAGGCACACAGACATGAATACTTTTTGAGTTTTGTAGAGATTTTTCTTTCTTGGATTTGGATGAGTCAACTTGTATTTCTCCACTGAGTATGGCTCAAAATGATGAAATTAGGAAAAATTCTCTTTTTTTTGGGGGGGGGGGAAATCATAGTTACATATTTGATGATGTGAATATATTTCTAGAGGAATTTTGAAAAATTTACCTTTTCAAAAAGAAACATAAAAATTTAGCTCAAAAGGTTTGCATGGAGCAGACAAGGCATTGAGGATACACAATGTGGCAAGGCTTGCAAGAACATAAGTTAGTTTGAAAGGTACCACACACCCCCACACACACATACACACACACACACACACACACACACATATATATATATATATATATATATATATATATATATATATATATATATATATATATATATATATATATATATATATATATATATATATATATATATATATATATATATATATATATATATATATATATATATATATATATATATATATATATATATATATATATAGATATAGAGAGAGAGAGAGAGAGAGAGAGAGAGAGAGAGAGAGAGAGAGAGAGAGAGAGAGAGAGAGAGAGAGAGACCCACACACACATTAGAAAGGAGAATCTAGATGGATGTTCCTACTCATAGAACATCTTTGTGAAGTGACCAAATATATTAAAAGAAAACGAAGTGTTCGAGTGGACCAAAGTTATATTTATTCATTATTGAAAGGGTAATAATAGCAAGCAAGTTGAGATTTCAAAGAGGAAAGGTTTATAAACGAGATATTTAGAAGAATAAGAGTACTAACAATTATAATGGTATGGAAAGGACAAAAGTTAATAAGATAAATTTTGGTTGATTCACAAGTATAATTTTTTTGGTGTCAAGGTCAATAAGTAGGACATGAGTTCTAGTATCCTTAGAAGGGACAAAATATGTCTATATTATTCATAGAGATCAAGAATGGAATAATCAAGATGAAATGATTTGCATCCATCAAAGAGATAGTGGACGTTGGACAAGTTGTCTTGATGACATGTCTCTGGAGTATCTGGTTGATGACATCTATATTAGTAAAAAGGATGGTATTAAACATAGGAATTACGTAGAAGATAGTGCATGTATAGTAAGGTAAAAGATTCACACAAAGTATCTTCAAATTACGTAACTTAATCAAAGTCTAATCCATATTGGGGATTAGATATATAGTTCTTATATTTTTTTTTTCTTAAAGAATTTAAAGAGGTACTCAATTTGAGTAATAATGACTTAGATTTTATAGGGATATGTTAAGGACATATATGTTAGAAAGAAGTTAGAATGGGATAGACATACTTATGATGGATTAGAAGGCACTTAGTATTCTTCCTTCTAAGATGGATTATAGCATACATCCCATAAGTACTAGTCATATAACTACATTTTATGATTTGCAGAACCATGCAAAGCATGCAAGGAAGGAATTTCCAAAAGAGAGAAACAATCAATCCCAAGCTCCTCTAGAGTTTATACATGCTAATCTTTGTGGAGAAATTTCTATTGTTTTTTTGGGAGGATCTCTCTATTTCTATTGATATGCAAGATTATAATAGCAAAATGTGGGTGTATCTTATTCCAGAGAAGGTTGATGCTTTTGAAAAATTTAAAATGTGCACAAGATTTTTGAATAAGAAACATGTAGAGAACCAAAGTTTTGTACTACTTGAGGAGGAAAATTTTCATCAATAGAATTGAATAAATACGAGAATGCCAATGGAATCAAGAGGAAGCTTAGCAAAACTCATACTCCATGCCATCCAATATCAACCCCTCTCAGCCCATAGTACCAAATGTGGAAGCTGAGTTTCTCTTCATCATCTTAGTAGATGGAGAGGCGTTTTTATTTCTTCATTATGCTGAGAAGAATTTGAGCTATAGCTTGATGAATTCTTTAGTGTCTTTTGTGATAATTTAGATGCTCAATTAGATAACACATCAAAATTCTTAGTAAAATACATCTGATTAGGTGATAATGTTTTTGACACCATTGCCATGGTATGTGAATATACTTTAAGTGATGATAATAAAAACACCATCAATGATCAGTAGAATGCAACAAGAAAAAGAATAATGAAGAATAAATTTCCTCCATTTCCAAAACTAGAGCAAAGTTGCATGGTCCACTCTAGTATATATATCTTGATGACCTTCAAAGGCTAGATGATAAAGATAGGTTTTATGATGTAAGTGCCTATCGACATTTTATGTTTTAATTTAACATTTTTTTTTTCATGTGCAAGTGACTCTTGAAGAGTAATTTTTTGTTGCAAGTTTTGGTGGGAATCATGCATCTCATAGCAGTAGCTCATCCTTGGCAAACTATAATGCAAAGTTTTCAAAGAATGATTTTGTAATCATTCATAAGAACCATACTCCTCAAGGAATATTTATGATTACGAAGGCCTTGAGAAAAATTTGTGTTTATTAACAAGTATGCAAGGCACAAAATATGTAATTTTTTTTAGCACATATTTAGTTGTAACTATGCTCAAATTTAAGATTAGAGGAAAGATACTAGAACAAGTAGGAATTTCCATGAGTTGATTTCTAGACCCCTAATGTAATTTCCAAAGTTGTAGACCTATAAAATACCTCGATCTCTTTGACCGAGAAAGAATATTTTAGAGAAATTGAATTCCCTTGAGAACTAATGTACCTTTACACTCAATGTGCTTCACTTGCATGCTACCTTTGAAGGTTTTATTATAGATTGAACTATGAAAATCATGTATCAAGTCTATTCAAGAGCTAATAAGAGATTGAAAATGCCTAAAAACTCCAAAAAATCATTAGAATGAATTTGTCAAAGTGTGTAATAGCTTCATAAACACTTCCTTGATCAAAAGCATCAATTTAAAAATTTTTGTTCAAAATTTACAGTTTCTCTCAATGATCCAACAAAAGTTAATAAATCTATTTTTCTTGAAGATAATTATAAGAATAATGAATTTTTTTACTTGAAAATTTAGATTCCTTTACATAGCACCTTTAAATAGGAAAAGGTAAGCTCATAATCTTATAGTGTATACAAGTAAATGGCATGTAATCTAGTTTCCTCATAGAAATTAGATAGTTGGTTCTTTGCACATCCTCATATGACATAGGATAGTCCATTAGACCACATGAAAAGAAAAAAAATGAACTCAGTATAATGTGCTTTCTGTGAAGATAGCATCATTCTATGTAACTTCTTATTGATTCACAAGAACACTCCAAATGCAAAAAAAAAGAAGTGAAGTCAAAGAATTAATTTTTATAGATTCCATTTCTAGCCGAGTGAGGATCACAATGGCCTTTCGAGGACATGCTTGAACTATATGTGATACCAAAATTTGAGTTCCTCTTTTAGATGCTTGAATTATCACAATTCAACATTTCTATGCTTCTTTTGAGAATTTTTGTGAACTTACCCATATCACAAACTTCAAAAACCAAAAATAACTTGTAATATAACACGCAAAGAAATTTTAATTGCTTTTGGATTTTAGACGTGATTTGGTATACATGCACAACATCAACATCTAATGTTCTAAGGGCAAATGAGTGGCTTTTTACCATAATAAACCTCATGTGGTCTCTTTCCATCAGATGTTAGTATAGCTTTGGTTGAGTATTCAAATTACAATGTTTATCTATTTCACCTAAATGTGGTTGGGAATCCCTCTTCCCTTTAGCATTAGCTTTTCGTCTCCACAATGGTTCAATTTTAATGTTCCTACACACCAATTTTTCTATAGCTATATGACATAGTAAGTTGATATTCTATACTCTTCTATTTGCAAAAATCATCAAGACTTTTGAAGTGAATACATCATTTCCATATGTCTAAGCTTTTTCATCTTGCCCTTTGCTCTAGTTTCAATTTGTAGCCATACTTAAAACTCATCAAAGGATTAAGACTTATCATGAAGGATGTGCACCTATATCCTCTTGTTGAAAACATCAATAATCAACAAGAAATAGAAGCTCATCTCATGCTCGAATAGGCATCTTATTAAAATTTTGCATGCAAAACTTTAGAGAGACTTCATCCACTTGTTGCTTTCTTGTGGGAAAACCTCCTAATGTTCTTTATGCATCGAATAAGCTTCAAGTGGTTCCTTCATTTTAGTGATGCAAAGAAAATGGGAAACCATGTCTTTCATATGCATCTCCTTCAGCACTAAATGTCCAATGTGTATGAACCTCTGTCGCCATAGTTGGCATGTGTCCACATTCATTTTGATTATAAGAACGTTAAATTGATTCAAATTTTCCTCCTAGTACTTTTGATCATAGTATTTCTAGTACTTTGACTAATTCAAAAAATCATTTTAAATAATGCCATGCCTCAAATTCATAATGGAAAAATTACTAGTAGAATATGATTTTATTTTACTATTAAAACATATTTCAAAGTTTCTTAGATTCAACATTCAAAGAAGTGGTAAAATCATAAGTACAACATCAAAAGGTACATTTCATTTCTTGCAAATTTCACATAAATACAGTCCATTTGAAGCCACAACAAATTAGATCTTGAAAAGTAATTTATAGTATGCTACCACTATGAATCATCAATTAGTCATCTAGAGCAGACACATGAATTGAAGAACATATTTCCTCAAATCATTACCAATGCACCAAGATCCAATGCTAATGAGTCATAAGAGCTAATCAGACATAATAATTGCAACTCTAGTTTGATTGAATTGGATCTCTCCTTTCCTTTCTTTGAGCTTTCTCTCTTCTCTCATGCTTTCTTACAATGTGGCACTTCTAATCTAAGACATATGAAAGGAGGAAAGGACTAGCGACAGTCATAAAGTTATCATTGGAAAATCATACTATTTCAGTGTAGTGGAAAAGGATCAATAGATGTAGATGGTTTCTACTGCACTTCTAGATTCCAAACTATTCACCAAGCAACTATGGTGCATTTTATCATCTTTGCATCCTTGAGATTTCCCACCTCCGCCCATAATGGCACAAAGTAAATGATTAATGCATGGGAAGAGAAAGAGTAAAAGGAAGTACACAGCTCACAAAGTGCTTCGACTCTCTGAGAGGAGCACATCGAGTAGGCCTTCTGGCATGGAATGACATGGATGCGACATAGAAGAAGATCTTTATTGAAACGATGCTCAGTACAATTTCATAGGAGAGAAAGCCGAGGAGAGAGTTGTTCATCCATGTATGGCAATACGTGTTGATGGTTTTGAAGAGTAGTGCTTTCCTATGCTTGCGCACCACATATGGACTTCTGTATATTGTCTTTCACTGGGCACAAAAATCCTATGCATGACAAAGAACAAAGGCGTACAAGAAATTCACACCAAAGATAGCGAAAGCGAGATCCGGCTAGTAGTTAATCTTCATAGACAAGTGCACTGCATGCTATTGACATTCAAAAATCATACCAATGTATTCGTGGGATACATTGTTCTTGGCATATGCAAATATGCATCAACACTGATATCATTGCATGATTCTGTTACTTTGAATTTCTACTTTAAAAGAAGAGAGAAGCGAAATGGAATCTAGTAAAGAGTCGGCTATCAAAAATGATGTATCAAGCCTTGTATACATCGAGTATTATAGCACCATAAGACAATTGTGTCTTTATTGTTTTTTTTTTTGAAGTAGCATATAGAGGTGCATCTCACAATTACTCATGATGTAGACCTTACATTTTTTTTATCATTTCAAAACTTATGGGTGCTAGACATATCTTCTTAGTGGCATGAAGAAACACATATGGCCATTTGTGAAGGGAGTAGACACTGCCACATATTAAAGTGGTAAGACCTTCCCTAACAGACTAACAAAACCTCATGGAAAAAGAGGGATCAAATTCCACACATACAAAGAATCATCCAAAGAAATTAGGGATCCAGATTTTCCTAGTTGAGGAGGATCAAGAGAAAATATCCTTTCAAATTTAAATCCAACTTCACGTTCAATATTTTCTAAGATCTTTCTTTCAAGCGGTCATTGATCAACACAGATAGGCATGTCTTGCCCACTGATTCCTTGTTTATATCAAGACCAAGGGCAACAATATCATTTGCCACAAGCATTGGAAACTTTCATGATCATCACATGGAGGGAGGGTGTTGAGATTTTTATGCTCCACCCTTTTGTCCAAGTCTTCATTCATTCTCATGCAACTTCTTTTATCCCACATGCAAGGAGATTTGCCCTCAAATCCATATAAGGAGCGCCTCATTTCACTCCCCATAAACTCATTCACTCAAGCTCTTGGCAAGAAGAGTGCCCACACTCTCCTCATCGAGTCTCCATGCTCATAGAGAATTCTACGTACGTCATTTCTATTTTATTTAATTCATCACATTTTTTTATCTTTCATATCTTTCTATATAGCTTAATAGCTTCATTTTATTTAGTAGATTAGGAATAGTTAGTTTCATTCAAAAAATTCATCTTCAATAGTTATTGAGATTCTTGTGAGCCTCTACTTAACCAGAGTTGACAAGTAGTCTATCTTTAGATAGTTTTTTTATTATTCATGTGAACTCAAATTGGATTGATATTTAGCTTGTTAGAAATCTAAGCGTGTCCATTGTGTGAACAAAATTTCAGATTCATTGGATCTTTGTATTGTGATTGAATCATGTTTTAATAAGCATGTCTAATAGAATAGTCGCTCGACAAGATTTGATAACTTATTTTATGCATATTAGAATGAAATGTCTCCACATTTTGTATTAGAGCTTTGGTATTAGATCATTTGTATCAGAGCACTCTGTAGCATAAAGAAGAGCACTTGGAAAAGGCTCAAAGAAATTGAACAAAATCTTAGAGCTATGAGTCTATGATTCTACATGGAGTATGCACCACTCATGAACTATGGAGGTGAATCTTTTGTATTTAACACAACTTTGATGCTTTTATGTCATTTGAAGTGATACATTCACTTGTCCCACTCTCTACTATAATATATATAGGCCATTGAATCTTGCTACAAATTATACTAATCACTTGAATGAAACCTTATCAGCCATTTATATAAGGAGATAAAGATTCAAGCAAGAATCTTGTATGCGTAACTACATTTAGTTGTATATGAGCATTGTATGCGTGCTTTACATATTGCCCAATTAAATGAAGTGCAATATTCTATTATGTACAAAGTTGAAGATAGAAGCTTATATGTCAGCTTGAGGATAGCATTATATGCATCTTACCTGGTGCATGAAATATATGCAATGAAGATGCTTATGTATGCATGATTATGAAGTTTATGCTCAAGATAAATGAGTTTTGGACAACCATGCTTAGGCTGAATATAAGTTGAATTTGGAGTTGATTATTGATGTATAACATGCAAGAATGTTTGCATACATGGTCAAGGAGAATATACATACATGTTTCATGACATGTGGATGAGTTATAGGTTGTTTCGTAAAGCCTATACAAGCTGAATATTTTCAGATTTATGTAGCCATATGAATTGATAAGGTTAGTTGGATATATGATTGAATCGTTGGTGATTTGTATACATGCTTATGTGGATTTTTTAGCATAATATTTAAGCTTTAAAGGATTCTCATGTTCAATCATAGATGAGATGAAAGTACATATGTTTTGATGCAATGAAGATTGATAAAATAGAAGGTTGTTATGTATATGTTTGTGGATGTATCTTGTTGTGAATAAAACCCATTGAGGTAAACTTGCAAAAGAAAATATTTTTTGCTCATGCTATGATAACTAAAGTGGTTGAGTCTTGAGTTGAGCTACAACAAGTAATCTCAATGCTCTTATTGGACAAGCTAAAGCAAAGGTGGGCAAATCTTGGATGAAGTGTGGACACAAAGCTTGGAGCCAAAATGAAAGAAGCCCAAGCTAAAAGATTATCAAACAAATGAAATTTTTTAGACTTGAAGGTTGAGGCCAAAGCTAAAGGTGGTGGAAGCAAGGATGTCCATGACAAGACTCTTCAAGACTTGAAGGATTTGAAGACAAACAAAACAAGGTTTGAAGATTGCAAGAAGTCAAGACAACTACCATCAAACAACTACCATCAAACTTGAAGTGGGCTGCCATTAATTTCAAGATCATTTGGAGAAGAAAAAGACATCAAAGAAGCTTGAAGCTTAGGAGTGAGATTCCCAAAAAAGCTTAGAGTGCAAGGAGTAGAAAACTCCAAAGAAGGGCTACCATAAAGTATTGAAGGTTCAACAAGGACTTGAACACACTCCCCAAGGTTATAAAGAGCAACAAGCAAGCATCAAGCTAGAAGGAAGAGTCACTCATGATAATTGTGACAAATAGGCTGAAGATGAAGAAGGTAAAGAAGTCTTTTTGCAAATCTAAGGGCTAAAGTAAAAGGAAAAGAAAAATCCACATTATGTGTGGTGGTAAGTTCCAAGCATAGATCAGGTGAAGCTCTAGTCAATGTTTGAGGCTAATAAGACCACCAAAGCGAGTGCCAAGCCTATGTAAAGGTAAGTGAGGCCATCCCAAGAGGAATGGCAAGCCTATGTAGAGGCAAGTAAGAGCATCCCAAGGCGAATGGAAAGCCTTGTTAGGTGCAAGGTCCATCAAAGACCAATTGAAGGTCTAGTCAAAGGTTAAGGCTAGAAAGACCACCAAAGAAAGTGAAAAGCCTATGTAAAGGCAATTAAGATAATCTCAAGAGGAATGACAAGTCTTGTTAGGTGCAAAAAGCACCATTATTGATATCTACGGTGATGTGAAGACCAAAATGTAAATGTGCTAAGCTTAGGCGAGCATTTTAGCCATTGACATTAGATTTCTTGCAAGGAAATAGGCCAATAAACCAAAGAGGAAGTATGGCTTACATAATGTTTGTCAAGTCAATGGCATTCTTTCTCTCTCATAGCTACCATAGAAGCAAGCAAATGAGCAGCTCAAAAAGAAGCTTCCCATTGTGAACCTCAAGGGAGCATGTAGAGAGCATGTGGGTAAGCTTTCAATTATTGAGGATTTCTTGTCTTGTCTTGTAGATGATAAAAAAAGCTTGGAAGATATGGAAGCTACAAATGCTTCACATGAAGATGAACATGAAAGAGCTCATATATGATCAGCCCATTGTTGATTTTCCTTAGTCCCAAAGAACTAGTATCGGTGTAGATGTAGATGGTGGGATGGGTTTATCATTGAGAGATTTTGAATAGGTGTCAAATATATGATGATGATGTGTTCTTTGTTTTTTCGCATGCGTACCCATCCTTAGCTTTACATTTTCTTACAATAGCCAAAAATTTCAAATCTGATTTGTATCTTCTAGTTCTAAACCAATTCTTGTTGTAGAGCAGTGCTCACGAAAACTACGCTTATAGTGTAACTGTACCAGTTAACATTAGTAAAAACCGGCCATTTCAATTTGATGCCCTTATTTTAAAAGGCCTTAAATTTTGAGCAATTATTTATTTTACCGGTTCTTGCTTTTGAAATCCTTTTCTTTAAAGGCCAAATTTGAAAGAAACCCTTATAAAAGAGGTTTATATGGCAAGATGTAGGTTGGTATACATGGAGATTTAGGAGTGAGTATCGGAAGTATGTATTATGTCCTACTCTAGTTAAGAAGCCAACTGGAAATTGGTGATTAGATTCTATATTTAAAATACTTTTAATACATATTCTAATCTAAGCTCTTACTTCAAATATCGTTGCGTCTTGAGTTTGGATTCCTCACTTGGGCACTCAGTGAGTTCACGACTCGATAGTCATGGCGTTAGGCTTGGGCACTAAGTAGCAAGGAGTGGACACTCAGTGAGTTCAAGTCTTGGTGGAGACTCTGCTGTCGAGACTACCAACGCTTACGCCACTTGAAGCCTTAAACGCCTTGCTACAAAAGTAGAAGAGAATTGAGAAATGCCTTATGAAGTTCAGAACTAAAGTACCTTATTTGATTATGAGGACTCGAGAGTGCCATGTTTCGAATGTCATGTATAGGCTTCTTTTTCATGCGAGCTCGAATACTCAAGCGTGAGGTCAAGTCTCCTTTCTTATATCTATTCTGATGACAACAACAAGATGTTCTTATGTTTGGTTTACCTGCACTATTGCTCTCTTTGATGCAGATTATCTGGATATTTTACCAAATTCTTCACCACATTAATCTTTGTCTTGTATCTATGTTGTCTTGCGATCAAATTTTTGCAGTGTTTGTGACTGAATTTATGCGTGACCAAATTTCTACAATGTCTCGTGACAATATTTGTTTGAAATGTCATTAAGGTAATTAACGTGTTTTTCTAATGTCATGACGCATTAGGACCTGAGAACTTGTAGAAATATTCAAGCACTGATGTATATATCCATATTTGATATAGTATTCTCTTTTAAGTTCTATACGAAATTTCAACAGTGTGTTCAACTTTAACTTATTAACACGTTATCACATAGTCATTTTATGTATATGGATCATTCTTTTTCTAATTACAATTATGTAAATTTTATATTATGTAGATATCGTACACTCGGTAGTAGGGATTTACTCTTATATGATAACATAAGTTTGCATAAAAAAGTATTCATATCACAATCCATCTTGAACATGTTTTGCATAAAAAAGTATTCATATCACAATCCATCTTGAACATGTTGTATACGATATTTTAAGAAGATCATATTTATGAACCGAATGATATAATCATTTTCTATTTAACATTATCAGGTTGTATGATCATCCTTTGGAAATATGCCTACTGAATTCTTTTGATGGCCGTTTGTTTCATAAGATACTCTCTTGACATATATTGATTATTATTGTGACACCATAAGAGGATGGATTTGCTCTTCCACCACAGTCCCCATTCCTCTGTTGTCATAGTCTTTGTTACGCTTTTGACTCACTAATAATTAGTAGCATGATTTTTCTAACACTGGGTAAATATATGGTGCTTTAATATACCTCCAAATAGGCGTGGATGGTTTGTATAAGTCAAATTGAGTACACATACATTCATACATGCCTATGGAAATCTATTAAAGTTTTTTGCTCGCATTACCTTCTATGCTTGTACTATTTGAACATGTTTAGGAACCCCATATAACTACTCTTCCAGTATACAATGCTTATCTTAATCAAGCATAAAACAAAAATGTTGCCTAGATTTGTACTGATCTTTGAAAAACATTATTGCCCTTCAATTATGGTCATAGTCATTGCTTGATTTCATATCAAGAGTGAAATCCATGTTTTTAAGAAGTTTCCGTTGAATTTATTTAAATTTTTCTGAACTCTTCATTGTTCGCTAAATCTGTGTTAAGAATTCATAGAAACTTCTGTTCTCCAATAGTCTCTCCCTTCCCCCCATTAGTGATAAGACATTTAAGAAAAACTCGCCTCCATGATACGGCACTTTTCCTTATCATTTTTACTGTCAATGAATATACGTTTTTTGTCGTTCAAAAATAAGTACTTTTGTCTGCACGTGTTAGGTTGTCTAGTTGGGGCGTTAGGCTAGGGACTGGGTTTCAACCCCTGTGGGTTGTGGCGGGACGTCCCTCACTTCTGTGGTGAAAAGTTTAATTAAGCCCCTTCAATAGATCACTGGACCTCCTAGCATTCCAG
Source organism: Ceratopteris richardii (assembly GCA_020310875.1). Classification (NCBI taxonomy): domain Eukaryota; kingdom Viridiplantae; phylum Streptophyta; class Polypodiopsida; order Polypodiales; family Pteridaceae; genus Ceratopteris; species Ceratopteris richardii. Next base: position 37,911,561 of record CM035439.1, on the reverse strand, counting down.
TTCAAGAGAGATCCCTCTCATCTTGATGTCGTTGACATAACCCTAGACCAATCAATAACACTCGACATTGTAAGCTGAGAATCTCCGTGCACCCACACACTCATACAAACACATACATACACCAATCAAGCTGTTGAATATTTTCTTCACAATATTTAATGTTCGTTCTCACCCCGGATGCAAAACCCCCTCAATACTCAATGCACGTTAGTTCAATTAGTTTGAGTCTTCGCCTTTTGAGGCAGCGGTGAGGGTTTATTCCTAACTAGCTATGGTTGACATGTATTGGGCCTTACATCAGTTTAAACCTAACTTTGTCACACGTTCAGGCATCATCATTGTATCACCTTCGATACAATCTTAACTCTTACTTTGTAGGGCATTGAGGTCTCATGGGCACTATGCCCGTTCATTTGTAGAGTTGTTCTTTCAATCAATTCAATCGAAGAGAGATTAAGCTTCTCAATAGGGGCCATTGCTTAGCTTCCATGTGAGAGGCCTTTCGCATTCTGAGAAACTATCAACTAGGGATGATTGAATGATCTCTTTATTGCGCTTCATACCAACTAATTTTTCTCTTAATACGGCTAATTTGTAGACGTTCATACAAATAACTAAAATTTATAAATGAGATTGAAAATCTAAAAAAAAAGAAACATGAGGGTTGACGCGGATTAATGTTCCGTCTGCCAGGGAGCGGCATAAGCTGACGCATGTATGTGCTGTAGCTGGGGATACAGCACAGAGCGTACCGCTGCTGTGTGAGAGGATGGCCACAAGTTGGCAGAGTTCAGAGGTGCGCGCCGTGCTGCCTTCTATCATATTTGAGGCGTTCCGCACATTTCAACCGTACATTTACATAGCAGAAGAAAATATAGGGTAGTCACCAGATACGTGCATACGTGCATACAAACAGAGCGTGTGCTAGTTGAATTGTAGGGATCCAGTGTATCGATTCTTGCGATATGAATCATGCACCCTACTGACTTTCAAATAATCAGGTCTGACTTTCAAATAATCAGGTCTTCATATGCTTGTAAATAGGACCTCCTTTGTTACGAGCCATAATGTTTGTTTCTGTCATTTGGGTTTATGAGTCTTAGCGTTTACCTATTCCTCAGTTCCAAATAAGTGGGTACTTCGGTGGCCCCGTGGGATTGGTTTTATGATGCTCTAATCTTTGAACGGTTTTGTATACCTTTGACATTAAAGTTTAAGACACATGCTAAAGCGTACCCGCGCGTGTTGCCTTATTCGCTCTTAAAAGTTCACCTAGATATGGAAGTTCATCCAATAACGCTAAAACTTTGTTAATTTTGTGAAGGACACGCGATTTAGTTTTCTGGAGGTCAAAAAAGATGCCTGCTTTTCATGTCGGCATTCCAAGCGCGAACTCTGCATCTTGATGTATTTTTGACACAAAAACAGATGTTTCGACAGGTACAAGCATCAGAATAAATGGCTGCTCGATTAGAGAGTTCACGGTACTCTACTCGTTTATACAGCACACCACTAACGTAACACATAGCCTTTCCTGACACTTGATATTGCCTGAGTTCCTTGCACCTATCCACTCTATAAACTTGAGGACAACACAAAATGGAACAAGCTGCCAACAATGGCATGAGTTCTATGCATCTACGTACTCTACAAAATTGCAAACAACACAAGATGAGATAACATGCCACCATTTTGCAGAGCTTCCAACCGGAGAAACAATGGCCTGAGTTCTGTACATCTATTATTCTAAGAAATTGGAAACAACACAAAACAAGACAATACACCAACAATTTGCACAGCTTACAATCAAAGAGAATCCACGTCCCCTTTTTTACAATTCACACCTTCTGGTTAAGATGTTTATTGAACGGCCACAAATTTGCTAGCCGTTCCAAAACTCCTCCACTTTTGGGGAATAGACCGGCAAAACCCTGTGGTGTGGTTGCAGGAGGAAAATCCTCTGCTGGCATTGCAAATGGCTGGATCATGCTTTCTAGCTTGTGGAAGGTTAGGTAAGAGGAATCCTCTTGCAAACTCACGGGTGGAAATACTGGTAATGTATGGTCCTGTTGTCTTGGAGATGCCTGCAAAACAATCATAAGCATTACAATCATCTTCTCTCCACGTTTCCAGATTACCAATACACTTAACAACTTAAGAAGTATTACATCGAGTGGGTTTACAGCTGCACCGCAGCTGAATAATAGCTCAATACGAAACCTTCTTGAATCGTCAAGAGCAACCTGTCATTGTCGGAACGAATAATTACAGAATTAAGTTTGGAAAACGTCGTACAAGGATATATGAAGAAATTTAATGCATGTCCATACCCCTGTATTTTCGTACATCCTCAGGACGATATGAGTGAGGTAGTCCAATTCTTTAGTCTCAAACACTTTGTGAAGAGCCCCATTTGAAACCAATCCTTCCCCTTGGAGGGACTCGTCTAGATTGCAATACCTTAAGACATTTATTAATGAATGTATATGTGATTCCTGTCATACAAACAAATATCAATGAAATAAGCTTTACTATTGTCAGATTTGATTCCTCGCCACAGTTACTCTACTTAGTGACACAATCTCTTACCGAGGTAAAATAAAGTCGAGTACGAACATGCCGCTCAGGAGTCCGTACGTTAGCATATCTGAAACAGTGATTGGCATTTAAATTTCCGAATTTTTTTTTTTCTACAACAACTCTCAATTTTGGAGATAGCTATACTTCGCAAACAAGTTACCTTTAATCACGCAATTAGAAGAGTTCGACTTACCTAAAATTTGCACGTCTTATAGGAAAGGTGGCTTTCATTAGATGTTCCAAAAGATTAGCCCCATGAAGTGAATGAGACTAAATGTAGAACAATTTTTCTCATGCTTTAAAACAGTATACAGGTGTGAAACACTCGTTCTCAGGAACTCGAAACCCGTCAATCTCCTTGTGAGCAACTCATACCACAATTGTTCGAAAATATTCCTCCTCGCCAGCATTTCCTCACCATTTCACAAGTATCAAACCAATCTACAAAAAACTATGCAGTTTGGGACATGACTTTGAGCAGTTAAGGGAGCACTTAAAACATACTTCTTGCATTGAGGGCCTACAGGCTACACCAGCAAGAAGGTTTCAACTAAGACTTGGTGTCCAGGCAGGCTTGGCAGAATGGAGGCATTCCGTGGACTAACATCAGATATGCTCCATGGTATGCAGATTTTGGGACTTTCAACCAGCTATCATGAGAAATCTTGTAGTGTGGATGGATCAAGATGCATTGAGAGGCGTTTCGTATAAACGAAATTTCAAGATGCAGAGCTGTATCTATAATGATATAAGCAGCAGAGCAGCAAGAATAGTAAAATAACAGAGAAAAAAGACCCAAAGGTATAAGAAGAAAAGGTAGGAAGTATCTAATAAACCGTGCAATGCAGGGTAAGTACGTATTAACTATAAGGACAATAAACTGTAGGGAGCAAGAGAGTACAGAGAGACCTTCAACTTGAAAGAGAGAAGAAAAAAACAACAGCCTGTGATGAACAATGAAAGGAGGGGGAAAACCCTAAGAACCAGCGAGTAAGCTTACACTTCGAATATGTAATAATGTATACCTGCTGAGTAAAGAAACAAGAAAACATACAGCAACGGCCCCTAACACGCAAAAGTGACATGTGTTGTTGTTTGTGGTGTGGGTTTTTTTTTTTTTTTGGGGGGGGGGGGGGGGGTGGGGGGTGGTGTGGGGTGGGGGTGAATGCAGAGCCAAATGTGCGAGTTGAACAGACAGTAGCAATTAGAAAACGGGAGGCTGTGCACTAGACACAAGGCTGGAATAAAGGTACTCCTACCTATCGACCTTAGCACAGGGACATAGATGGATAAAACAGCAACCTACGAATGAAATAGCACTTTGAATAGGTGAAGATCAACCATATAATGACCAAGGGGTAGGCTCCGAGCGATTGGCGATTAGACAGTGCGGGAACCCAGAACAGGACCCCTCTCGCTCTCTCCCCCCCTTTTTTCCCCCTCCCAAAAAAAACCTCTCCCTCTAGTTTAAGAAAGGAAAGCGGAGGGACGGAAGGTGGGGCAGGGAAAGGGGAGGGGTGGATGTATGTATAAAGGGGGAGGGACACAAATATACTTTGGAGTCTTGGGGACATGCATGTGTAAACCTCAGTGGACTAATGAATTGAACATGAAAACATGGATGTTTGTTTCACTCTTTCGTAAGAATCATACAGATTTCCAAAATTGGCCTTGTAACACAAGCTACTAAGGGCATGATATCATGTAGATTTCTTACTTTGGGTCCAGCCTATATCGTGTCTCCTTATCATCATCCTCTTCAGCATCCAAGGACTTCTCACTGTTGGAACTGGATCTTCTTGAACCATCAAGCTTTATCCTAGACTTCGCTGACTTTGTATCATCATCCGTTAGCTTTGTCAGCTTATGAGCAGGTGCAGAATCCTGAGCATTCTTCAGCTCAGCAATATTTATAGCTTCTTCACGTGTGTTCCGAAGATCAATCAATATTTTCCCTAGTAACTTCCGTGCTATCTGTACAGCAGAATGCGCAGCACATAGAATGAACACTTAATCAAGTATGGTTATTAGAATGCACACTTGTGTAGAAAAAAAGATGGTTGTTTCTGTTTCATAGAAGGGAAAGGACTCAGATAAAGTTCATTCAAAAACAAAATGTTTTCTTTCAGCAATGTAGCATAAAACAACTGCAGTAATCAGGATTCAAGCTCGTATTTCTTACAAGATCATCGAAATAATCATTATGCTGTAATTTTCTTGTTAAGATAAAAGATAAACTTATCCAGAACAAATCGGTACACTTCACCTCATACTAATTGTAAGAAATCAAGCATACAATGCCAAATTATTGATTCGTGAAGTTGATGCTCCATCAAAGATTATGATAATGATGATGGCAGCAACAATCATACACTGCAGAAGTAGTAATTGAACACTACAGGACTGCGTAAGTATTTGTAGGATATTTTACCTTAGATCCAATTTTGAGTTTGTGCACTGGATTAATTCCATATTCATTTGGAATTACACCATCAGCAAGGGCCTGCAGAAAGTTAGAAAACTGCATTAAATGTTTATCCTTGCATCGTGTGCATGCGTGCGTGCGTGCGTGCGTGGGTGGGTGTGTGTGTGTGTGTGTGTGTGTGTGTGTGTGTGTGTGTGTGTGTGTGTGTGTGTGTGTGTGTGTGTGTGTGTGTGTGTGTGTGTGGGGGGGGGGGGGGGGGGTTTTATCTTTTTTTTTTTCTTTTCGTCTTATTTTCCCCCTCGGAAGGAGGAAAGAAAAGCGAAAGAGAAAGGGGGGGTATATTTATTGTTTCTTTCTTTCTTTTGTGAATCTGACACCATCTCTGTGTGGTGGAAAGTACAAAAATGTAAAACGCAAACACACAAACTGATTACTTTAGCAGATATGTAGTAGGAGTGACAGATGGACTGCAGATTCCGAAGTCAGTAATGAGACAGAAAGGAGGCAAATAAACCATACAGTCGAGTGTTACAACTCATGATATAGGAGATACTAAGGGTGAGTTCAGACAGGGTGGTACGCTTCTGCTGACTCACCCTGAGTGAAATTTTCTTCAGTTCACATAGAGCGGCAGCTCTACGCTGAAAGCAAATGCGAATTGTTAATTTATTGGTTGAAATTTTTTTCTGACCAATCAGATTAAAATGCTAAGGCGGTACACTTTGTTCCGAGGGAGTAAGGTCGTCCCAAAGCAAGGTGGACCCGGAACAAGGAGTCTTGTCCAGCATCCAATGGTTTCTATCCGAGTGGCGGCATAGTTTTGTGCCGCCACTCTGTGTGAAGATCCTGACTGGGTATCACATGTGGAGCTTCTGATCTGACAGGGTCTGGGTCACATGTGGAGCTTCTGATCTGAATCTTCCTCTGTAGTCGTCATCTATGCTGGGATGCCCCTCTCTGTGGTAGGCACTGCATGGAATATTCCCAGATTCATCACACTGCCAACTCTGAATAGCCATGAAAATGCCCTAGTATCTCATAGTACTCTGGACAAAGACATATGTAGTGCATCTCCGTCTCTGGCTCTCTATGGCATACCCAGCATATCCTGTCCTGAATTGGAATCCTACTATACATACCAGTCTCAATCTTAAGCTGATGTAAAAATGCACATAACTAACCATTTGCACATTGCATCCCATATGATAACTGTACATCCATATGTCCTCCAAGGTGAAGACCCTGACAGGGTATCACATGTGGAGCTTCTGATCTGACAGGGTCTGGGTACCACATGTGGAGCGACAAACACAGTGGTTATTGGCCAATTCACATTTTCACATGTGCAAAAAGCCATTGAGGATGTGCGGAGTGAAAATGTGGTGCAAGTTCTGATCCACTATGGGTCTAATTGTCTGTCCATGGGGGGTATGGTTGAGGATTATGTATCCCAAAATTAAATGGACACTATGTGCATCACATAGCTTAGATTTACTCATGTAAGACATGGGGCAGATTCCATGGGTAAGAGCCATCCTAGGTAAAGCCAAATTCATAGTGGGGTTTGTCACCTAAACATTTTCCGATCTCATCCTCCTTAGATTTCCAAAAGCCTTCTCTCATCCATTTATGTTACATGTACATAATCGTTGATAGAGTCTTGAGAGCAAAGGAACTGTCTTCTATGCATTGTTCTAGAAGAATGGTGTCAATTATCAGAAGTTCGTGCAATGCATTCTCTCTTCACAAAATTTTCAGCACGCGTCATGGGAGAGGATGATCTTTGGGTGAAGGGAGAGATATTGTTATTGCAATCATGTTTGAATACATTGTGCTCCTCATTACAGATATCGAAGGTAACACTCTTGGCTACACATTTAATTTTTTATGTTATATATATGATGTATGATTATTGATAATTGTTTATATGTTTTTTAAATTCTTTTAACTAGAAAGAAGGGTTTATGTGAGGCTGTTTAAAATCGATGGGATTGGTTACGTAAACCAATCGATGGAGTTGCTCATATTCTTCATCCACTGTGAAGAAATGACACAAGATTCTTGAGGATAGCTAGATCAAGTACATCTCAGGATGGACATATGATGATGTGGTCCTCTTATCTCAATTGGAGGATTAGAGAGTGAGGTTCCGTAGCATGGAAAAATGTTTTGGATAACCTACGTTACTATAAGAGAATGAGCTTTCTTTTGTCACATGGTGGGAGAAATATGCAGTTAGTATTTCTTTATTGGTAAGTGTTTTTTAAATACATATTTCACTACTCAAGTCTTCTTATCAAAAAATCAAGTGTAAATAATTTTAGTAAGTGCGAATTGCACAGAAAACTTGCCTTGGGAATACTTTCGCAAGATTGTAGTGAAGGCCGTGTAGAGAAGAATTGGAGCATCCCACACCATAAAAAGGGAATAGATTCAGCCTCGTGGAACTTGAGAAGTTAGTGTATTACCATTACAATATGAAGTTGCTAGAGATTGAAGGACATAACATTGCGCATTTATAGATAAATAAATTCTTTAACATTTAGTTATGCATTTAAAATTTAAATATGTATTTAGTAAACTCTAATCTATAATTTTGCAAATTTTAAATTACAAGTTAATGTAGATTCTATTATATCAGCCTTTTCAAAGATATCTCTCAAAACTCTCAAGAGAAAAGAGAGATCTTTTCCATGCTTGCGATGGAGTCTAAGAGACCTGTGTGTCAGACTCATAGTTGCACTTGACGGGATAGACCTCATATAGATACAAAGTTTAAATTATAATAAATAGATGAGAATGTTTTTCATCCTACATTTTAGTTTCTAAATTATAATATATTGTTTATGAAAATATTGTGTTACGTATTGTTCTCTATACTCATAGCCATGGTACTTCTATAGAGCATGCACATGATTGGGAGGAGTTATCAACCTCGTCTTCTAGCAAAGATGATCTTGGCCCAAAAGTTGAAGCGATTGTAACTCAATATGGACATTCAAACTCGGATAGTACATCATCATGCGCTAGTATATTTAATGAGGATCCCGTAGATGACTCCATGGATGACATTGGGAAGTCATGATTTATCTTAAATTATAGCGTTGATAGTTTTTGGTGACTTAGTGATAGTGATCACTCTATGGTTTTTTATATGAAATTGCCACTTATTATAAAGTTTTTGTGCCAGTTGCTAGTGACATTCATGTATATCTTTTACTATCTCATTTATGGTGTAAATTGCAATATGGATATGAGGTTCATGATCTATCATTCATTTAAGTTCTATGATGTATAGCATCATGTATCATGAGTCATTACTCAACGCTCACGAGTCAAGATTCACAACAATTGCGGCTCATCCATGTAATGAGGGTGTAGTAGGTTCTAGAGTAGGTATTTTAAGTGTTTTAGGCAATAAAATGCATATATGTGTTGAATACAGATTGTGCATACCTTATATACAAGGAAAAATAAAAATCTCTTTTGATGAATAAAAACTTCGATTATTATTTTTAGTTTTAAAAACCTCTACCATTTAAATGATTCAAATCTGGATTTAAATCTCTACTTTATACTATGATCCCATGTGATATGGATGTCTTTGCTTCAATCAATTGAAAGATCAATGATAACAATGACCTTTCAATGCATCTCCAACCATTTGCATTATAGGATTTGGGATGATGATCCATATAACGACCCCAAATCTGCACCCATAGGAGGATAGGTGATGCTAGAATGTATCAAAAAGCCACAGCTTGTTTGAGATTCCTGGAATCAAATGTGTAAACATATTCTATCTAAACTACCCACAGCTGTGTCTGCCTTTCTGGACCTGGTCTATCTTGCTTTCCTGATCGAGAATACAGGGCCCAGGCCCATTAGAAACTAGCCCAAGGTATGTGTATGCATTTGTGTGTCCCATACTCTCCTGCCCATAATAAAATGACGGTTCTGATGTTCTAGTCCACTATGGGGTGGTGTTGAGCACCTAGCTCATTTGAGTTGTACAAGCAAAAAAGTAGACATATGTACTTGTGCAAATGCTTCCCTAGGGTTTCTCAGTACTCATTCAACACCTGCATCATACTCTCTTGCCTCTTGAAAAGGCTGCTCTCAGCTCTGAACTTCATGCAAAAACCTTTAGGAAGCTGCTCTGAAACTTTTGAGATACAATTCAATGGATCTGATCAAATGGAGGAAAGAACATTGCTCAGGTAGAACAGAGGAAGTGGGTGTGTGGAGCGCCATCTCAGAAAGGACTAGATGCACCATTGAAAGGACCAGATGCGCAGCGAAAGAGGTCGCGAGTCGGGGACTATAGATATGGGTGGCAGTGCACAAGAATGATGGTTATCATGTGAAGATGTGCATGTAGTATGTAGATGAGTGATCAATTTTCCAGGCGTTGGGATTACAAATACTGTACGTGTGCAATCAATCCTTGAAGAGATGGGGATAGGAATATAGATGAATATAAAACAAATTTCTTTATATTTATACGAGGGTGTTAGAAAATCAACGAAAGAATTCCAACAGATGCCATTTTGGAACCTAAAGATGTACTTTCCTTACAATTTAGAGGAATAGTCATCTATTTTATAATAAAGGTAGCACAGAGGTTGAAATCGTCCATGAACTATTCGAGAATTGGGACATACTATGTTGAGGCCATAGTTTAATTTGGTTAGGGCTTGATGAAAGTATTGCTTATGGATATGAAATATGAACAAAAAGTATTGGTAGATCCTCCTTCGAGAATGCTTTGGCAAAGCCCTTAATGCACTCTTGATAACTGCTAACAACAAAGACAGGTTTTTAATTCTTTGGAATACAAGCCCCTCCTCCAGAAAATATTTTTATTCACATTAGAGATGTGGGTGATGTATTAAATACCTGAAATGAGGGAAACCATGCAGAGCATGCTCTCATTTGGGAAGTGTTAGCACTTTCTAAGAATCACCTCCCAATGGAGGAAAAGAAGCTCAACTTCTTTGAACTTACCCTAGAGGCTAGTAGTAAGATCAAAATACTTAATCAGTTTTTTTGTAATAGAGGATCCTAGCTCATAAGAAACAAAATGCAAAGATTCCAGATCACAAAGCTAGTGGTGCAGACAATGCATTGGCTCTGGCATTCCAAGAGTGGATAACACATGTACAGATACTTGGGACATAGAGCAGCTGCCCCTACATATAAAAAAGCATTAGGTAGCTAATGTGAAAGAGAAAAGCAAGGGATAGCTATGGTTTTACAAAACTGGCATAGATGAGCACAGCCAGAAAAGGATAAATATAAGCTACACTTTCAATCAAGATACTTGAACATGTACCTACAAATCCATGTAGCTGCATACAACACATTCATGAGTAAGTCGCATCTGTGTGTACATTTCTACCTTTATATGCAGGCTGCACGTATCTGTCTCTGTGCACCTGCATAACTTTGTTTATGAGTCATGACAGACCACCTCTGAATTGAGCCTGTTTATGAGATCATCAACCCCACATCTACAGAGGCCGTGGCATGTATGTGAGCAAGTAGACAGGAAGAGAGAGACTGGAACTGAATAACTATATACAGCAAAAAAACTTTGCAGGCAATGAAGTTGGTATGGCTGAATTCGAAAACTACTGAAAGAAGGATATCAGGAAACTGCTGTTGCTCCTGATGTAGAGCATGTATAGTTCAGAACTGAGATTCTCAAGCAAGAATTCACTCTCTATGAGCATGGCTTAGTTCTCTACTTCAATGGAAAAGTTCCCGGACTCATAGAGGTGTTTGAGACCATAGATGCTGACTTCCCACATCCTCCATTAACACCATCTTTTACTTAGGACAAGGCCTCTTTGAAATTCCAATGATGTGCAAGATTAGAACAAATTGTTACAGCATAGTTCTGTTCATATGTATACAGTATAATTAATTGGTCTATATATTTAAACAGAAGCCCATTAGATGTATCAGATAGGATCTACTCCACAGTCCTCCCATCTTTGTGGGCCATGGCACTTGGCTTTCCATGTTATCCTCTGGTACTTCAATGCCGAGGACATTGGGCTGAGAAAAACAAAAAGAGAAAAGGAGGGAAAGAAAGGGGAAAAGGGGCATTTGGCGGGTGAAGGGGGGGCTGCTCAGCGCATCTAACAAGGCAAAAGAATTCAATTGTCAATGCTGCAAACAGAGTCCATAATGTAAAGCACAACAAGTGCATTATAGAGAATGCTGAAATCATCTCAGGCTGACTCTAGAGGAGGTAACTAAACACAAGAGTACTCATCCAAACACTAGGGTGAGCACAGAAATCGAAAAAAACAAATTGAATAAGAAAATCATTTCACTGTAGATGCATTTTTCTGTAGCTCACAAGTTTTGGAAATTCAGTATGTTAGATAGAATGCCTGAAATCATGAACCTACACATGCAATAGAAATCTATAGTGTTTCCATTAGGAAAATGTGTATGACTATGAAGAACTAGTTTAGCTAAGCAACTATAGGTGACAGATGTTTGATGTCAAAATATTCTCCAAGAACTGATGCTTTTGTACCTTTGCAACAGTGTATAATTCACCCAGACCATCAAGCTTCAAATGTGTGTTATGTACAAGATCATACCTGACACATATAAATCAAATAAATTTCCATCAAAATTGCTGTAAGTTAGATGCAAAATCAAAAGCTCAGAATAAATAATACCCTACTTAGATGAGTCATAGACATCAGGAATCTTTGTAATGTCGAATCGACTGCAGAAAATTTCAAATAACTGATTAGAGATCAATAACTAAATTTGATGCAACAATTGCACTGAATGAACATGCTTGCCCTTTTCTCTCATTATAGATGTCCCGCTCTAGCTTTTTCCAGCGGGCAAACATGAGAAGAAATCCTTCACTGCCACAGGGGAGACCAGCCGCAATGCGATCCACATCCATATTTGTTTTCCCTAGTGCAGTTGCCTGATCATATGGAGGGAGAGCTTCATCCAAAGTAGTATCAGCCAGTCTATCTTCCTCAGCCTTACACAGGACCTTTACTTGGGCAGTCACTTTCTTTATAAGTTCCACCTGTCAATAAAGGAAACAAACATCCGAAGTTACGTCCACTTATTGTTATTCTTTACTAAATGAGCCACAGGATGCGCAAGTCACTCCATTTAGCCTTAACAACAATGACTCAACATGAAAAAACACTTAAAACAATCAGTAATCAGTATGAAGGTTTTGATGATTCTCTTCCTCGTAACTTTTTTGTCATTCCTAGTCAGATAAAGGACACAGATTTGATCTTCGAAAAAGAGCCTACTATGTAGACATTCAAGACTCGAGTGTGGGTAACTTTTGTTAGACCAGCCCCCTTTCCTAATGGTGCTAAACAAGACAAGGAGGGATGAACAAGGGGCCACACATAGGATAATTAAATGAAGATTGAGGTTGAAATCCCATTGAAATGGCATGTCAAGTAAAAACAAACAACAAGAGACAATCTAATTCATGCCCCTAAGGTATCAGAGAATACTTATTGAGTGAAACTGGAAGGTGCATAATATAAAACATTTTATTGCCTTTCTAGAGCCTTCTTATAAAGAAAGAAAAACTTACTCAGGAACAGTTGTCCTGAATGCTCAGAATTTCATCACTAAACCGAGAGAGAAGGGTGAACTTCACAACATAGGTCTAACTGCTCATAGAAAGGCTAATAAATGAGCATTCATGCATAAGAATCTAAGAGGGAAAGCACATAGTCCTCAATTTTCTACCCAAACAATCCTAGATGTGTAAAGAAGATGGATTTTGGATGAAAAGAACAGAAATTTCTCTTATGCACCAGTCAAAGTCAACTTTATGGCAGTGCAGTTATTGTTTGAATAGCCAAACTGCATTGTTCCAAAGCTGAAGTGGACAGGAAGACAAAAAATCATCAGAAATGTCAAATGAATGCATGTCCTGAACTCTTTTATTATTAAGTATCAGTGCTTACGGTTCCACAGACATGAATTTGAACCCCAAAAAAAGAAGTCATCACCACCACTTGCCGCTGTCATAATTCACAGTGAATAGTTGTCCTCCTCTCAGGCTAAACATACATACAGTTTAGACCCTGCCTTAAAACCTATTGGATGCTGCTGAAGAAATCATTTCAGCACTTCCGAATTCCCCATCAATGTATACATACCTTATAAAAACCAAGGATTGTTCACTACATAAGTGAAAAATAATTGAAAGATTTTAAATTACAACATCAGCAGTAGTACTCACATACAAGGCTCTACTTCCTCTGTCTGTCAAAAAATATCCCTACTGACAGTCCCTAAATATCTAGCTTGTCTTTGACGAAATGAATTCCAACATATTCAAAATGCCCAATGAAATTAAAACAAACATGACACTTGATTCAAAATTTAGTGACAATACAAAAGCAATTCTAAGGACTACAATTATTGTGGATAGACAAACATAATTTAATGTGAACTGATTCAACAAATAGATGTTTATGTTTAAATGTAGCTTCAGCGGCCGTTGAACCTTAGAAAATACATACCAATCTGGGAAGAAGATGCAATGCATCCAATGGTAAACCAGCACCATCAGCCATCCAAGGTGTTTCTGAGTTCAAAGGAATCACTTGTTTTTCTGATACAATGATATCATAAAGGCGAGCCTGAAATCATGAACCATAAAGATCAATGCAGGCCTTCAAGATGATAATCAAATGCTAGGATAGGGAATTATCACAAACAATAGAAAGAATAAATATCTTGTACAGAATGTAGCAATGGTGCACAGTTCTGAACCATAAAAATCATGCAGCAACATACCTTGGCTTCTTCCATCTCGATACTTGCAGTATCTAGGCCATCCAGCATGGAAGAATCTTTACTTACAAGTGAGACCTTGAAAAGAACAGCATTCAACACGACAAACCAGCTCAGAATGCAGTGATATCAGCTCTTCAGAACACAAATGTTGAAAACCCCAAAAAAATTGTGACATACATAAAGATAAGTTCAGACACACACAAAAACGTACGCATAAACATAGATATATACATGCATACCTGGATACATTCTCCTTGAAAAACACGCTGCTCTTTATTGCACATATACAAGGAAACATTCTCTTTGAGGGCAAGCATAGAAAGGTTATCAATGCAGCCTAAGGAATCAAATAGATGATAGAGTATACTGGAGCGATGCTCGAGTGGAATTGAGTGAATAGTAGAGATTAAGAATATGAAAATCTTCATGAAATTACATTTCAGCACTCTGAAGAAGTTTATCCCCGTAACCTCTTTCTGAAGTCCTTTTCTCATCATGCTAAGATGATGAACTTTGGGTATTTTTTTAACAATGGGATTGTAGGTACTAGGTTGTAGCCTATACTTTTGCCCTTGTTTCTTTTATATATGTCAGTTTGAAAGGTGTCTCTACTTCTTTTACTTTCACTTGGCATTGGTTGCATCCTACTAGGCATTACAAGGTCATTAACCAAACCATTTTCACAGCCCCCTCCAACACTAGAAGAAGGCTTGACTGTTGTTTTGCCTTTATCCATGACTTTTCTCCCTCAGCTTCCATTGTCACTTGTATGCTCAAGCATTTCTTGGACATCTCAAAAAAGAAATTCCTTTTTCCAGATAATTGTACTTTGGGGACTATTACTTAAATTCCAAGGAATGAGGATATCAGCTTTACTTCTTTAATCATGCGTAGTTGGACAATTTCTAGACAAATGTCCTAGCATTATAGTAGCAGCAAGCTCTTATAAAACTCCCGTTACTAGGTGTATGATTACCTACTACATCCTCATGCTAAATGGCTAGACTTGGGATATGTGGTCTCCTGTCAAGTTGAGGTTTATGATTACCTACTACATACTTCATGTTTGTGAGAATGATATTTCTATCTCCCACAATACACAATCTTCTTTCTGTCGGGGTCATCAAAGGGCAAAATATCAACTATCTTCCCTTATCCTTTGCCAAGCTTTGCGACATATTCCAAAGCTAGTATAGCAGGTCCTGGAGTTTCACCCACACCTGATACTAAGAAAGATCCCTTCATTCATGTGCCAAATGGGTTTTCATTTAATGACACATGTGCTTTTTTTCACTATTTCCATAGTGGAGTATGCCACTATTTCTTCTTTGTCTTTGACTTTTTTAAGAACCTCCTCAAAAATTCTTCCTTTGTTGGACACCACCTACACTATCTCTTTTAAAAGTCTATCTGATTCTTGGACAACTTGCATTACTGACAATATTTTTTCTCAGACACATTACCATCCCCTTATTATGTGGAGCAAGAACTCTCATATCATGATCCAAAAGATGCAACTTCACCTTGCAGTCTCTTTTATAGAGTGATATTTACTCAAGAAAGCTTGGAGAATGCGTCTAAGAGTATCAGTGACCACTAAGAGTCAGGTCAACACTAAGAATGCTTATCAGGAAAAGATTATCCAGAGCGACAATGTTGTGTACCAGTCACAATGTCATTGCTTCATTTTCAAGCAAAGGATTGAGAGAGAATTCATATCACATAATGTTCATGACTACATGCCATTCACTACCCCATTAACTCAGCTCTTGCACAAGGGTATCGAAATTGTGCAGGTTGGCATCAAGGTCTGCAAGTCTAGCTCAGCACAATCCACGAAAATTAGTGTGTGAAATTCTAAATATCAAAAGAGCTCTCATGACACAGAAAGATAGTTTTTTCATATGAAAACCATACAGCAAGCACATATACATGCAAGGAATGAAACAGTTAAACAAACATCACACGTGATATCAAGCATCTGCCATACAAGGTACTAAACATCTGAAATTTATAGAGGTAACAACACAGATGGCACAAAAGTTTATAGAATTCAGAAATTCATACTTGGCTATATAACAAAACTTGAACTAGATAGAATATAGAGTCCACTAGCTGTGGCTGCCCTCAATAATTGTGCATTAAGATTGTTCGGTGTACAAATAGAAGTACACACAAGAGAGAAGGAGGAGATCAGCACATGAAAAAACGTGATGACTGGAAGAGTTCTCTGTAGATAGATGATGAACAATCATTGGTAATATGGAAATGAGTATAGTGAAAGCTATAAGTGAATCCCTAAGTACTATGTACCACCAAATATGAGTATAGTGTGTATATGTGGTTACATGGGAAAAAACCTCTAGCAAACTCTAAAGCAAAAAGTGCCCGTGTATAGTTAGGGAAACAGTTTACATAAAAGCTACTCAAAAGACACATAAGTGTAATATCTCTCTCTAGAGTGAATTACGTGAACACACAGAGAGTGAAAAATAAGCCCCCACCAAGGTAATAAGCCTAAAGCTTTGCGAAAAGCTTCAAAATTTTTCCATGACACAGCTTTTGCGAATATATCTGCCACATTATCTTATGTAGGCATGTATACAAAATCGATATCTCCAACATGAAAGCGCTCTCTGACATAATGAAAATGAACCTCAATGTGCTTTGTGCATGCATGAAATGCCGGATTTCTTGCAACTGTCAATGAGAATATGACATATGTGTAGGTCCATCAATAAGCATCTCAGCCTAATACACTCGAATGTAGATGTGAAGAGTACCCTCTACTCAACTTCACAATTTTATGCGACCATAGCAAGTTCCTTCTTACTCAACCAAGATATGCATCATCCTCCAAGGTAAAAGCCATTACCACTAATGGAAACCCATGTACTATAACAACCAACTCAATCATTATCTCTAAAAGCATGCAATATGTCTAAACATCTCTACCATAAAAGATATCCAAACTCAAAATGCCTTTGAAATATCTAAACATACGTTTTACTGCTTGCTAAAGCTTAGTGCCAAAACAATGCATAAATCGACTCAACTTGGAAACTACATACTATATATTGAGCCTTGTGTTATATGGATATATCAAACATCCCATAGCTTCCTCATAAAGTGGAGTATCAAATGCATTATTTACATCCTCAATTTAGAACCTAAATCATGTTTCCACTGTTGTTGAGATAGGCTTGCAATCCTCAAAGCCAAAACACTCAAGTAGTTTCTCAATATACTTTGCTTGATACACAACAATTCCCTCCTTAATTGATATAAACTGGATGCAATGATTGATGGAATTCAATCCCTCGGATTTGCACACTAGAAGTGAAATGAACCCAATACCTAGGTCCCTTCATTCACCTTTTCTGCTACCCTAAAGCAAAACTCTGATTCACCTGCCTTGTACAGATCCACATCTAAGATTTTAGCCACACCTAGTATTGTTTATAAGCTTTTTTCCACAAGCTATAGAACACCTCAAACGGATGTGTTTAGGTCAGTCAACAGCTACAAAACAGACGATGCAGACATGTAGGATATGCAAAAATTAAGGTTATAGAGATACACCCATTTCTCTGCACATAAAATTGATTTCAAGAAACCCTCTTAGAAAAAGTGAGACACATATATAAACTACAGAATGCACCTTCAATCTCTTGAATTTGATATGTACACAAAGAGTTACAACTATTATATGAAGACTATGTCTATACCTACAAGAGACTAGAGGGGTGTGGGCTTGATAGCTCCTCCTTACTGATCCTCTCTGCATGTAACACCCTCCTCTACATTTTTCCTATTTTGGAAAGTCGCGTTTAAGCTCCTTGAGCCTTGGATGACTCTCTCCTTGAGCCTTCTTGAGTATATATCTCTCAGTCTTCAATGACCTACAAGACTTCCATACATTTGATGTCTCTTCACCTCCTTTTATAGCTTTTGGATGCATCTCCCGACTTTTCCACCGCCTTAGGACTACATTGCCTGACCTTGAGACTGCCCTAAGTGATCTAAGTCGTGACTTTTGTCCATATTAAGATCCTTTGAGTTGTCCACCTAAAGCCTACATAGTTCACACTTTTAACACTCCCTCTCAAGCTTAAGGTGGTAGTGTCCATATCAAGTAAGCTCATAGCCTTTGAAAACTTTGTTAACTTGGTCACATCCAAGCTTTTAGTGAAGATATATGCAACTTGGTCCTTTGTACCTACAAAATGAACATTAATGTCCCCACTCGCAACCTTTTCCCTTACATAATGATAATGCATCTCA
>CM035439.1:37870949-37883449 GCA_020310875.1 Ceratopteris richardii | reverse complement strand
TAAGTGATCTAAGTCGTGACTTTTGTCCATATTAAGGTCTTTTGACCGCTTTGTCCAGCTAAAGCTTGCATAGTTGACACTTTCAACAAAGATAATACTCCAAAAGACAAAGATATGTGACATCAAAAGTATCTTGCAATTCATCCATAAGCATGCTAATTTTTTCACCACATGACCTAGTCAAGAGAATGTCATCAACATTGAAAAAAAGCACTATAGGCTCAGCCTCATCTTTGTGTACATAAAGTGTGCTTTCAATTGAACTACATGTAAAATCAAGAGCAATCATGTGCTTATGTATTTTCTTATACCATTCGTGTGGAGCTTGGTTAAGTCCATAGAAAACCTTACGTAAGCACCAAACCATATGGGCTTCACTTTTGCATATGCACTTCACTTTTGATTGCAAATCAAAGAGGTTTCTTCACATAAATCTCTTTTTTGCAAATCGTCATTCAAGAAAGCTGTTTTTATATCTAATTGATGCACTTTCCAACCACGATGGGCAGCCAATGCAAGTAGTCAGCACAAAGAAGGTGCAAAAATCTCCCCATAATCAATGTCATACTTTTGCGCATAACCTTTTGCAACTAATCTAACTTTATCTCAATTAATGCTACCATCTCCCTTTCTTTTAATCTTGTAAGCCTGTTTGTTACCAGGGCACTCTTACCTTCACATAACCTCCAAACAAAGTTTTTGTGAATAGAATCCAATTCCAATTGTATGGCGTATATCCACTTTGAATCATCACATGCATCTTCAAAAGTGAGTGGCTCTTCATTACATGTAGTTGCAATAAAAAGTACATCCACAAAGTACCTTAATGCATGGAAAGAGCTTGATCTTGTTCTACCAAGTAAAGGAGGACACAAATTACTATTTTGCAACGTTTTTTGAAGCCGTTTTGGTATAAATTGTGCATCTTTGATACACATGCATTCACCATGCAATAAATCATCAAAATCTACATATTTTCATCCATGTTTAACTCGACATTTTCAATAATTTTTTGTTTGTATTTTTCAACCATGTTTCTCTACAAATTTGGAAATTTTCAGTCATGTTTGGCTCGAATTTTTCAGCCATGTTTCAGCTCTTTGAACCTCATTTGGATAGTATAAATGGCCATATTCAAGCACATCACTTTGAAACAAAGGAACAAGTATATCAAACATATCTTGTGAACTAATTGTTGGGTGAAATTTGCATTCAAATAAAAGATAAACTCGATTTTCAGCAAATATCATATCTCGACTTACAATAATTTTATTCATCAATGGATGGTATAATTGATAATCTTTATTCTCCCTACTATATCCAAAAATATACATTTCTTTTCTTTGTCTTCAAGTTTGTGGCATTGTTGTAATGGTACAAGAGCATATTCCAAACAATGACATATGCACATATGACTAACCATTGGCCATTCCAAGCTTCATAAGGTGTAATGACTCTTAATGCCATTGTAGGACAATGATAGTGTAACCTTTACTCTCACTGCTATATCCAACAAATATACATTTCGTTGCTTTGTCATCAAGTTTGTGATCTTGTTGTGATGGCACGAGAGCATATGCTTAACAATGAATTATGTGCATATGACTAACCATTGGCTTCCATCCATTCCAAACCTCATGAAGTGTAATGACTCTCAATGATTTTGTAGAACAACAATTCAATACATAGTTTGCACACATGACTGCTTACATCCAAAACTTATATTGAAGATGCTTTTCTTCAACCATACATCGTTCCATTTCACAAAGTGTTCTATTCTTGCACTTTGCAATATCATTTTGTTGAGGTGTATATGACACTATACATTGTTTCGCAATACCTCTTTCAACATACAACATCTATTTACCGCCATGATCCGTGCGAAGAGTCAAAAGCTTATTGTCACAAAAATTTTCAACCATAGTTAAAAATATTTTAAAAGTGAGTGACTATCTTATTCTTTGCTTTCATAAGATACACCCAAGTATGGCGTGTTTCATCATCATTGAAGGTAACAAAGTATACATGCTTGTCAAAAGACGGAGCCTTAACTTGATCAAATACATCACTACAAACAAGTTGCAATTTTCGTGTACCATGTGTAGCACCATCCTTAGGAAAAGACCCACGATACATTTTTCCAAGTATACAACATTCTCATGCACGCTTTCAATTGAGTCAAGTATTAACAAACCAATAACCATATCCTTCTTTTCCAAGTAAAACAAACTATTGAAGTTCAAATGATAAAAATGACCATTTTATAACTCCATTTCAATCATAGAAGAAGTATAAGTGCGCAAGGCATTTCAGCAAACTCTTTTCTAGGTATCCACATGATACAAAACATTGCATGACATCTCAGACATCACAATAACTTCATCATTGCTAAAATCATGAACCATATATTTGTTATCTACAAAATGCACATGACGTACTACACTAGCCATACTAAGAACTCAAATCAAGTTTTTCTTAATACCAAGTACATACAATGCATTCTTGAGAGTAGCAATACCTCCATCCGCAATTGTAAGCTGAATTCCTTCAACAATAATAGGATAATAAGCATTGTTTGCGCATCCAACATGTTCTCCCTTGGGCACATCTTTCAAAGATGCAAAAAAATATTTTGCATAAAGTGATATGCTTTGAAGCACCACTATCCAAAAAACAACCTGAATGAGTTTTATTTACAATCATACATGTAGAATCTGATGATGAATCATAACAACATTTAATTACACATGCCCAAAATCTTGAGTAACATTAAATTCATCATTCTTTGCATTGGATGTATTTTCAGCAATAGACATGTCCATTTCTTCTTTTTTCATTATGCTTGGAAAGTTTTTTACATTCATCAATGGTAAATCAAGCATTTCGACCATACTTGCATCTCTACTTCTTTTGCATATCACCATCAAGAGAGGAATAGGTGGAAGGGGAAGAGAGGCTTTGGTTTTGATGAACTCAAAAGCTGAACTATACTTGATTTTATCCTTTGTGTAATAGTAAGTGCTTGTCTTCTCTCAAACCACTTCTATTCACCCTTGATTGCTTTTCTTGTAAAAGAAGAGAAACAACTTCATCAAAAGTATACATATTTCGATTTCCTTTTGCAATCAAACGAAGTGTAGAAACAAATTTTTGAAAAGATTTCAGTAATCTTTTGAATAATGTAGAAAGGAGTGACACACTCGAAATGATTTTATCGTTAATTCCTCTTTTTAATCCTTGATCCATATAGCATATACATTCACTTACTCATTTTCGACCATACATACATCTTCAAGTTGCTTTCTTAAGTAAGAAACACATGCTTCATTATGCATAGCATACAAAGAAGCAAGAGTATACGAAACATGTCTTGAATTAGTGCATGACTCGATGTGTGAAACAATATGTCTCTTCACAAAAAAGAACAATGAATGCATGAGCTCGAGCGTCCTTTCCATCCCATCTAAGTTTCACTTGCATAGGTGGAGAAGGCATTGTCACTATACCTGAAGAAGAACCTGAATCTATGACAATGGGCTATGTAGCAAAAGAACCATTGGATCCCTTGTCAACATTTGTCACTATGTTCCATAGTTGCTTTGCAACAAAAACATGCTTCCTCATGTAAGGTTAGATTAGATAGTTACTCCCATCAAGCTTATCTTCAGCTTGAGGCATGCCAAACAAGTCATTGTCGCTTTCCATTGCACCAAAGAACTCAAAAGTAGCAAGATAGAACTTCAACAAATGCAATCTGAAATGCATCATAGAATTTATAACTCCGATGGCAATGTTGACTGCACAAATGGCTTCGAAAGGGGCCTAAAGCTTCGGCGCACTTGGCAGTAAATGATCTCCGAGCTTTGATACCACTATTGGGTGTGTGTGGGTGTGAGAAAGCACAAATAGAAATACACACAAGAGTGAAGAAAGAGATCAACACACCAAGAAATGCATATAGATGATGAAAAATGATCAATAATATGAGAATGAGTATAATAAGAGCTATAAGTGAATCCCTAAATACTATGTATCAACATATATGAGTATAACATTTATATGTGGTAACATGGGGAAAAAATATCTAGCCAGCTTTAGAGTACAAAAGTGTCCATATATAGGAAAATGATTCATAAGTGTAACAAAGATGAATAAACTCATTAGGTTCATCATTCATAGGGCCTATTTTAGCTTCTTGCATGTTCTGCAAAACAATGAAAGAGCCTTCATCCTTCTCTTTATCAAACATTTCCAATCATAGTTTTTCATATGTGAATCATACTTCACACTCATACAAGCATAAAGGTGGAAATTAGGCATTAGAAAAAGATTTAAAAAATGTTCTATATCATATCATATGTCACAATATAAATTTATATAATAAAATATCAAAAATATATATATAAAGCTATTGTAGAGACATGGTTAGAAAATAAAGTTGCATTTTAAGTTCTATTTTGGAGTTTCTAGAAATAGCTCCAAAGATTTGCTCTAGAGTAATTCATGCTTGATTTGCTGCAGTACAATCATCCAAGAAGTGTACATAGTTATCATCCGGGGAGGTGAGTAATGTTCTGAGTGCTTGCTCATCCCTTTCAATGAAATGTGGTAGCCATCTTCTATGTTGAAGTGTTTCGTTTGGTGCAAGCCATTTTATGATGGACAATAGTTGTTTGGTCATGAGATCACCCCTGATTTTGGTTTTTCATGTGTAGAAATCTTGCCCATTAACCTTATCTAGAGGTTTTTCAGCCATGATGGAGGTCTTACCAAAGTGACTCACTCTGGTAGTGTCTAACTCCTTTACAAATCAGATGCTTTTATGTTCTATGAAGTGCACTTGAATCATATGACGACATACAAATCAAAATAGATTGTTTATTTTCACATTCAGCCAGCTTTGGAATTTAGGTTGCATATCTTGATTGCTCTTTGAAGTGCTCATGAGCATTGATTTTCTTCAAGAAGACGTCACAACTTTAGTTTGTGTGCACATGGTTCGGGAGATGTCAATAGCTATAATCCTTGACAAGTAAAAAGGAATTGCATCAGACATTTGCAGTTACCTACTTCTAATAATATCCGAGCATGTCAAAGAATCTAATCTGTGCTGCATGATATTTCTACAAATGCACGTATAAAGCTGTCTATGAGTGTTCAGGAATTCACTCAGCTTGAGGGTTTTAGTCATTCATATATGATTGTAATGCAGTACTATTAACTTTGATAGTGACCATAACAAATTTTGATCGTTCATGGTGCAGCAACGATGAGTGGATTCCTTTCACGCTATAGAAAAGGAAGAGACAGAAAAGAAAATAGAGAGAGAAATTATAACATGGAGAGACAAAGAATGATTCTCTCTCTATCTCAGAGAATGGCAAAGATCTAGTCTTGTAATATGGTTGTGGACCACTATTCGCAAAGGACTCCTCAAGCTCCAAGACCATCTATTCTCTCGTCTCTGGATCCATATTGTCGACCTTTTTTTCTACCGCACCTCTGCTGCTCCTTTCATGGAGCTGACACCTCAGTCCTGAAGCAACAAGACCAAAAAGTGGAAAACGAAAAATTTCCCTCTCGAATTCCACTCAAAAAAAAAAAATGTATGGAACATTTTGCCGGGCATCAATCAGAAAAAGCACACAAAGGTGGTCACTTTTACCACAAGCAAAAACACCTCCTAGAATTCAATGCCCTCTTTCTAGGCATAACTTTTTGCAAACAACCTTGCCTTGTACTTGGGTTTACCTTCAACAACCTTCATTTCATATATCCATTAGTTGGGAATTGCTTTCCTACCTTTAGGAAACTCAACCAAGTCCCAGGTATCATTTTCATGCCACAACTTTATCTATTCTTAGGACCTATATAGAAAGCTCCCACTTTCTTTTGTGCTACATGACTTTGCCTCTCTATATCTATTTACTTGCCTCTTGAGTCCTTGAGTTTTGTGAATCTCTTTACCCAATGATCTACATTATTTGGCAATGGATCTACAAAGGGAGGAATAACCACATCATCATGAAGGGGCTGCTGATCACCATTTACAGACTTGTTTTCAGCAGGATTCTGTGGCTACTGGTTGACATCAAAAAACATGTATTCGCTGTACAATATCATCTTGCTCCAGTACAATGGACTTAATTGTCACTTCCATCCCTATTTCATGCATCCTAAGGCTTAATTTCAACATTAATGGTTGGTTGTACATGCTGAAATTTCATTTCTTACTGTCATGGTCAGAGACGCAATTGTTTTTTGGGTTGGGCAATCACATGTAACAGCTCATTTTACCTTCATCTTCATATCTCATGATACAAAACTATATGCCGTCAACTATGAAAGAAGGGATTGCAGTTCTCGTACCAAGAAACTGAAGATCCCCCTGCACTCTCGGGTGACCCATTACGCCTCTTGGGGTTCTGTATAAAATTATTACCAAGGCATTGATGATTTGCCTACAAAAACCCTTGGTAGGAATAAGGCATCACGCTCAGCATGGTTTCTTTGATGGATGTTCAATCTATGACAATATACTATCAGTAACACTCATGTCTGACTATGCTACACATCATAAGCTTAATATGGTTATGCTTCAACTGGAGTTTACAAAAGCCTTCCACACTCAATTGGGAATTCATAAAATCAATGACGCATTGTTTTGGATTCGGTGAGAAAGTAACAAATCTCCTCCTACTACTCTGCAGCCGTGTCACTATGGCGGTTCACATACATAGTGCACTCACCCCTCAAATAGAAATTTTTCGTGGAATACATCAAGGTTGCTTACTCAGTCTGGAACTCTTTGCAATAGCTATTTATCCATTGTATTGTTCTGGACAATAGTGTCAAGAATCATTGCATTCACTACCTTTGAATACAAATGTGATTGTTGGAGCAGGGTTTGCAGATGTGTTCGTTGGATACAAATATGATTGTTGCTTTGCATATGATACAATGTTTTTCTTGCAAGTCACGCCTCTAGTCAATTGTGTTGGATTGTCACATTCTTTTGCGAAAGACTCAGGTTTGAAAGTCAACTCCAACAAAACTAAACTCATAGACATGCATTGCCCTAACTTTAATGTGCTACCTTGGAATGGTTTAAGAGTTCCTAGAGGCACTCTCCAATGTCATCTGAGGTACCTACTCAGTGTCCACATCACAACTTGGCAGAAAATCAATGGGTGCTTGACAAAAGTGATTCCTAAGGTAACTTCATGAAAATCGAGGCAATGTCCATTCCATTTTCATCTGCACATCATCCAAAGTATATTGCAGCCATACATTTATATTATATGCCACTCCTTGAATGGACTAAAACCTCCTTCAGGCCATTTGTTCTCTCCAGTAAGTCCTTCCTCTGGCCAAAATTTTCATCACGTATAGTTGTGCCTCGTGACTGGCAAACAGCTACAATGCCATGTAACATAGGAGCTCTTGGGATCGCCGATTTGCCAACTCAAACAATAGCACGTCGATGCAAGCTTCCTCTTCCTCCTTGTGAAGTGTGGTATAAACATTGCACGACTTCTCACAAAGCAGCAATCCCGACTGGGGCTTGAACCAAAGTGAGCAATACTCGGGAAAAAATGCACTCATGTTTGTCACAAGATGCTGGCTCTACATTACAGAGGTTTCATTTAGAGAGTTCTGGTAGAAGGTTTATTAATAAGTTCGTTCATGCTAAGGCATGCACCACCAAATCTCACATTCCTTTGCCCTCAATTGGTGACATGCAAGAAACAATGCATCACACATTCATGGAATGCAAATATGTTAAGCGATGGTGGGCGGATGTTTGGCATCAGCAGAGCATGCAAAACCTAGTTCTCACACCTTTCAGGATTATACTCCGAATGTAGCAAACATGTGAACAATATTGTGTTTGGATATTCGACATGTGTATGCGTGTGTGTGTTTCTGTGTGTCTGTGTGTGTGCCGCGTGTGTGTGTGTGTGTGTGTGTGTGTGTGTGTGTGTGTGTGTGTGTGTGTGTGTGTGTGTGTGTGTGTGTGTGTGTGTGTGTGTGTGTGTCTGTGTGTGTGTGTGTCTGTGTGTGTGTGTCTGTGTGTGTGTGTGTGTGTGTGTGTGTGTGTGTGTGTGTGTGTGTGTGTGTGTGTGTGTGTGTGTGTCTGTGTGTGTGTGTGTGTGTGTGTGTGTGTGTGTGTGTGTGTGTGTGTGTATGTGTGTGTGTGCAGGGAGGGAGGGAGGGAAAAGGGAAAAGGGGAAGGGGGGGGGGGGGGGGGGGGGGGGGGGGAGAGAGAGAGAGAGGGGGGGAGAGAGAGAAAGAGACAGAAACACAGACAGACAGAGAGAATGTGAGAGACAGACACACACAATCACACAGATCTATAGACATATTCTCTGAAGTCTGCAGTTACACATACAAGTATTGGAGTCAATGGGCCTTCTAGATCAAGCAATCCTTTGGCAAAAGCTGCAGCTGACATCTGGATTAAAATTGATTAAGCAGTGAATTAGCAACCTCAGGTAAAAGGCAATGAATGTTTTCACAGATGTGCATGCAGTACCTGCACACGCCCCTCATCAGAGCTATATATCTTGAGGTCATGGCGGTAGGTGCTGTGAAGGCGAAGCAACCCTGTACCCTCTCCTGCAAAAACCGAACCACAGAGTAACCAAATGAGTCCATTTAATCTTAGCGCATGTATTTTACTTCATAAAACACCATTCCTAAGTTGGTATATAACCTGGGTACATAGAGTTTCTAAACACGCGTCCAAGCTCCTCGGCCTGCATTAATTAATGCAAGCAACCAAAATTATCAATACACTCAAAACCTTTTTGCATGCAGTAGTTCTTAATATTTTCAAAGAACAGGAGCTGTTGACTCAAAACCTTTACACATTCAGTAGTTCTTGATATTTTAGTAGAACGGGAGCTGTTGATATTTATGCAAGAGCTCTTAACTAGTTAATGCTTGCAACTAGAGGATGATGAGTTCAAATCTTCGCCACAGACAGCAGCTCTTGGATGTCAGGGCTATCAAGACCTTCAAAATAGAAAACCAGAGCATACATAGATCCATTCTGCCCAAGTTTACAACTCACTGTGATCTTTCACCATGTTCTTTGGTAAATTGAGATCTTTCACCATGTTCTTTGGTAAATTACGAGAAAAAACTATGACAACCAAGCATCTCAAAATACAAGTTCATTAGTTTCAAAACAGATGCTTGAGAAGGATTACCTGTTTTCTTCCAGCATGGGTCAAAACTCCACCATATTTCAGCACCATTAGCGCCTCAATTGGTCGCTCTTCCTCAGTTTCATCCTCTTCTTTTGGAATACGAGCCCATTTTGTGGGTTTTAATTGTACCTTTCGGTATATGCCAGAGAAATGCCCACCCTGGAAACGTAAATATGGAAACAAAAGAGAACTTATCTCTTATACATATCACTGCACATTCGACCTTCAACTGTGTGGCTACGCTTATGTAGGATGTCGGAAGCCTTCGAATTACATTAAAATACCCCAAAAAAGAAAAAAAGAAGAAACGGCCAAAATGAAGATAAGAATATGAATCAGAGATTCAAATATCATATATAACAAAGCCATCTATTTTCGGGTTAGCTGAATATCATTTTTTCATTTCCTTCCCTCTTTAGAATAAAAGATGGTCAAGATGGAAAATGAATTATGGTTTCTCATTTTCCTTCTGGCTAATTCTTTGGTGCTCAATGCATAAAGGAAGCAGGACGAAAATAATACTAGAGAAACATCAACAAAATAATATTTAGATGAATCTTGCGAGTCCTGTCCTACTACAATGTCCATAAATTCAAGAATTCACCTTATGATAAATATGTGAAAAGCAGAGTTAGTAGGGATTCAAATATGAGAGTGCATATGCACCTATGAACATGCACTCTGCACACATGCTCCTACACACACCCATAAGTACACAATTTTCCCAGATGTTGAGAAGAAATCACATCGAATTCTTTCTAAAATGCATCATATTCATGCTACATGAGGAAAACAAATATGGCAAATACCTCTTCTAAGACTGCTTTGACATGTCTGAGTTTTTCAGCATGCTCCAGATCCTCTGCTTCACTATCGCTTTCTTTTCCAGATCTTGTATTTGCCAACAAAAGGATGTAGTAGGAATCAGCTACAAGAATCTATGCACCACTGATTATATATTACAACAACTTTCAGCAGGACAAGAAGCGGGCAAGGGTGAAAAATTACAGAAGAACAATGAAGAAAAACTAACAGAACAAGTTGACAGAAATGTAGGGAATAATTTAATAATATCCAAATTTATGCCTTGAGGCCCTGCATAATTTCCTGAAACGGTGGTATCAACCAAACCCAGAACTCATTATTTGAGGAAGTAATCAAATCGCTAGTTAATCTCCATTGCAAAATGAGAATCTAAATGCTTTAGTCGGCAAATTAACTCTAAGTCATAAAGACGACACAGGCCTGACACATAACAAAGCATTGTTCAAGAATCCCCATGCAAAACAGAAACAAAATCTTGATGTCAAAATGCAACTCCCTATTCCCTTTTCTGCAGACACTTATTCAACTGCCAAACTTGATGCCTTCAAAATGGATACACCCACCTTATAAAACTTGCCATGGCCCATGTCTCCCGGATCATGATAAATAAATTAAAATGTACCAGACATGATATAATGAGTCATTTCCTGTAACCTATTCGAATCAAAATCACATAGCACCTGAATGTAACCCTTCATTTCAGAGGCTTTCATACACTCGTAAATCTATGCTCTGACTCCATTTTATCTAATCATGTTGTCACAAGAAAACCTAGAATTTTCTAGTATTGATACCAGTACAGTCTACTGTCTATAGAAAGAGCTCCAAATGGTTCACGATGAGCCAAAATATAGCAACAGAGTTAATGCTGAAAAGGACCAAGCAAAATGATTAGCCTCTGTAACTGGTAACTTAATGAAGGAGCATTTGGAATCTATTAAAAAGAAAAAATCATCAATGACAAAAACAACTATAAAATGACACAAGAAACCAAAAAGACACAGAATTAACAAAACAGCATTAATCCACATAAACGAACATAACTCTGCATGCAATGCCTGATATTATCTCCAGCGATGAATTCTGAAGCTGAAAAGGATCAGACAGACTCTGTGGTTCATTTCTTTTAGCAACTAAATATACTGTGTCTTCATTGGTCCTAAGTGAGACAAATAAGTGGCACATAGTTCATAGACTATTTATATCTCACCTGGCCCTTGGAACAAGAAGCCTTGTAGCATCAAGAAGGTCTTGCAACTGAACTGCGCTTTTTAACTTGGCCTGACATGTGAACCAGCAAACACTCAGAAGAGAACATTTCAAGCTCAGTTAGGGACTAGACTAGACATGATACCTCTGCTCTTGGCCTTCCACCATTGTATTTGAGCATCAAATTCAAAAGTCTTTCTTGAGTGACCTTCATTTTGACCTTCTGTTTAGGTGTTCGATCGCCGCTGTTCAGGTAATTCTGTCAGACCATCTTTATTTGTTTCAATAGAGTTTGATATTTGGCATCTTGGCAATAAAATTTAGCCTTACTGTCTGAGCACAGCAATGACACATCTGAGTTCCTCTGATTGGCCAAAGGTACCAGATGTTACTGAGCTTCCTTGCCTTCTGATTTCAACATTGACTGGCTCTGTGCATTTCCAAGGAAGACAAGGTGGTAAAGTTGAGGAAAGATGTGGGGCCTTTGCTTCAAGCAGCAATTTTCTAAGCACGCAAGCCGCATCATCATAATATCTGCAATTCAATGATATTTGTAGTGTAATAATGAGACAATCACAACCCATAGAATGCTTATAGAGCAATTAAATATCAAGAAAAAATTCTCACTTGTATGAGTTCTTCACAAAGCTCCATCCATTTACATCACAAACATAAGAACGTCCTTGTGATCGCAATAGATCAAAGCCACAAACCTACAAACAAGCATTATGCTCAAGATTCATAAACAACACAAGACTCAAAACGAAATATGGTTTAGAATAAACTCACCGCCTGGCCAAAAGCCACGCATACCTCCCTCGCCATTTCTTTTTCTGTAGGCGTAAGAAGCACAGGATATCGCACCTTCAAAAGCACACCATAACAAAGCAATCTAAGGTAAAGATTAACTCCCCTTCACCTACAAAACCCCAACCCCCCATGCCCAAAAATAAAAAAGAACAAAAAAGAAGGGGTTGTTGGGGGTAGTCTGTTGGGGCTGTGGGGCACCGGTGGGTTTTGGCTTTTTTTTTGTTTTTATTTTGGGTGTTGTTGTTTGGGGGGGGGGGGGGGGGGGGGGGGGGGGGGGGGGGGGGGGGGGGGGGGGGGGGGGGGGGGGGGGGGGGGGGGGGGGGGGGGGGGGGGGGGGGGGGGGAGGGGGGGGGGGGGGGGGGGGGGGGGGGGGGGGGGGGGGGGGGGGGGGGGGGGGGGGGGGGGGGGGGGGGGGGGGGGGGGGGGGGGGGGGGGGGGGGG
>CM035439.1:37854805-37860949 GCA_020310875.1 Ceratopteris richardii | reverse complement strand
AGAGACTACTACGGAGGCTCCAGGAGTTACAGCTTCCATCAGACATGCTATGGGCCATCCACGCTTTGTATGCACGAGTCACAGGCAGGGTACGCTGCCCCGGCGGTCTATCAGACACCCTTATTAGCACCATTGGTGTGAAACAAGGTTGCCCCCTCTCACCCACTCTCTTCGGTCTCTACATCGACGAGATCACGGAGTATATACAGCGAGTAGGAGGGAGAGGAGGAGACATCGGAGGTACGCCAGTACATATCCTATTATATGCTGATGACATTGTCCTGCTCTCAGAGTCACAGGAGGGGTTGCAGTCACATTTACAGGCGCTCGATACCTTTTGCATGGAGAGAGGACTCACAGTGAACCTTGGCAAGACCAAGGTCATGATCTTCCATACCTCCAGGACAGTACGCCATCGCGCCTCTTTCACAGAGGCTGGAGGACAGATAGAGGTAGTGGACTCCTACGTCTACCTAGGTATCACCTTCTCGGGCAGCACAGGGGTATTCTCCATGGCACAGGCTGCGAGAGATAGATTGACGCGAGGTTATGCGGCACTTGCAGGATTGGAGAGACGCTGCTTTCAGACACATTTTCAGGAGCCTCGGACTAAGGGGTGGCTCTTTGACACTCTAGTGACACCCGCATTGATGTACGCAGCAGCAGTATGGGCACCAGGGATCACAGAGGCGATGTGGACGCAGATTGAGAGGCCCCAGATCACCATGATATCACGCTTGCTGCGCAGCAAGCCCTCCGTTCCACATGACATTATACGAGCTGAGCTTGGCACACCACCGATGCTAGTGGAGGCCCTCTTCCAGTTGGTGACCTTTATTCTGAGAGTCAAAGAGCTCCCCACTAGCCGACTCACCAGGCTTGCATTTGAGAGCTCTAGACATTTGGCAGAGACAGGGCATGAGAGAGTATGGTATGCACAGACTTACCGATGGTTAGCAGACCATGGCATGAGCATTACGGATCTCCCCCCTTTTCAGTATGACCTCTCTTCCCCCCACATTACCCTCTCTCGTTCGGAGAGGAATAGGATCATCCGTCAGGACCTACTACAGATACACGTCAGGGAGACATGGATAGCACCACGGGAGCCTCTTCCCACAAAGAGGCAACACTACAGAGAGCACTTCCTAACTGTGACAGCGGATGGTTTCATTCAGAGACCACGATACATGGATACATATATGGCACCAGCTGAGAGAGTGGCCATTGGGCAGCTCAGAGTATCATCACACCAGCTCGAGATTGAGATTGGGCGAGCCACACATACCCCCAGGGATGAGCGATTATGCAGGATATGTAGAGAGGAGGTGGAGGACGAGGAGCACTACACATGTAGATGCCAGGCATATGAGGACATCAGAGACCGCTACCCACAGCTCTTCAGGGGGCCTAGAGAGATCAGGGCTTTATTGGGGACAGAGGACCAGCGCCCTCTAGGTCGTTTCCTAGTAGAGCTCCAGCACCACCGCGCATCACTCCTCCAGCAGCAGATGGAGATACACCTGCCCCCCCCCCCCCCCTCAGACTCATATTACAGATTTTTTCAGACCCACATACACTCGAGGGCACAGCTCGATGCGGGGTGTCACATTACACAGAGCAGAGGAGCTTAGACGACAGCGTCGACGACCGAGACCCCTTGTCCGGAGAGCTCGTCCACATCAGAGAGAGATTCAGGCGATTCACGCACGCCATGACATGGAGATACAGAGACGTCAGCAGCGCACCCCTATCGATTTGGACGCCCAGAGCATTTTGAGGATCGCCATGATGCCTTACCCACCGATGCATTATATCCTACACCCACTCCAGGCATTTAGGGGGTTGTGACACCATCGAGCCTCCCCTCCCTATGCATATCATGTTTGTATCTCACCCATTAAGCATATAGAGTGCATACCCATAGCACCCCATACCCTTGATGCAAGCTACTATCCCTCCTTTTATACCCGTTTGTAGTACTCACACTTTATTTTCGTTTTGGATCACAGTGGATTGGATCATACTGATGTATATGTTTTGTCTCATAGGCCGATTTTGGCCTCTAATAGACGTTAAAAAGTCTTTCTTTCTTTCTTTCTTTTCTCTCTCTCTCTCTCTCTCTCTCTCTCTCTCTCTCTCTCTCTCTCTCTACTCTCTCTCTCTCTCTCTCTCTCTCTCTCTCTCTCTCTCTCTCTCTCTCTCTCTCTCTCTCTCTCTCTCTCTCTCTCTCTCTCTCTCTCTCTCTCTCTCTCTCTCTCACATATATATATATATATATATATATATATATATATATATATATATATATATATATATATATATATATATATATATATATATATATATATATATATATATATATATATATATATATATATGTGTGTGTGTGTGTATGTATATACACAGTGCACACACACACATATATATACGTCCACATAGATACATACATACATACATACATACATACATACATACATACATACATACATACATACATACATACATACATACATACATACATACATACATACATACATACATACATACATACATACATACATACATATATATATATATATATATATATATATATATATATATATATATATATATATATATATATATATATACATATATACATACACACACACATGTATGTATGTATGTATGTATGTGTGTGTGTGTGTGTGTGTGTGTGTGTGTGTGTGTGTGTGTGTGTGTGTGTGTGTGTGTGTGTGTGTGTGTGTATATATATATATATATATATATATATATATATATATATATATATATATATATATATACACACACACACACACACACACACACACACACATACATATGTATATGTATATGTATATTTATATTTATATGTATATGTATATGTATATGTATATGTATATGCATATGTATATGTGTGTATGTATATACACACACACACATACATACATACATACATACATACATACATACATACATATATACGTATACATATAATATGTATATAATATGGGGTCAATCACCGTGATGGGAGTACAACATGAAGAGATGAAGATCAATTGACTTCTCACCATGGTAAGAATCCCCTAGTTTGGCAACACTATATCAATGATAGATTAGGAAACCTCTTCATCAGCATACCCTTGAGCACTTAGCTCAAGACCAAATGTTTTGCATCATACTTCTTACAATGCATTCCCCAAGTAAGCATGCATAGGACCACATTACATGACCGTGCACAAGGCACATATTTTCTTCAACCCATGCACTAACACACTTACCCATCATTCATTATGGGTTATGAGTACTCTCAACCCATGCACTAACACACTTACCCATCATTCATTATGGGTTATGAGTACTTGGCATGAAAACTATGAAACCCATCGTTGAAAAATCCTGAGGACATCAAAATTACAACATCACTACCTATGAAGCAATTCGGAGCCGACAACTGCTCAATCTCAACATTGACAACCTCTTTTGAGCAACTAGCAATTTTTGAAAGCTCATAAATACACCATTACATTGGAATCTAGAGAAGAAGTACATACAAAGGGACTAAAACTTGCAATGGCTAGTAGTGACAAAATGACGAACAGGACAACCGACCCCCCTACATTTGGAAGAAAAACCGCTTTTGTTGATACATGATGGACACTATCTCTCAAAGTACTACATGGAACACCCACTCAAACAAAGGTCTGTCAGGGACGACAAACTCAAGAGGGAGAAGTGTTGGCACTCAAGGTCAAGCACAAGGAACGGGAACGCATCAAAGAAGTGGACACACAAGAAGAGGGACATGTGGGGAGCATAGTTGCAACGCAACGCGTTGCATAACTTCTGCAACGTACGCAACGCAACACTGTTGCATTGCAGAGAAAAAAAAAAAGTTGCTCTAACATTTGATATTTCATGATATGCATTTACTATTATGATGACACTTGTAACTTGTGACTTCATATGTATCATTTGTCACTGAAGATTTATGCCATGACTCATATGTTACATTGTTAAATGTTATGTTATGGATCATGATATTTAATGTTAAAAGTTAGAAACTTAGAAAGTTAGGTGTTAAATGTTATGATCATT
This sequence comes from Ceratopteris richardii, assembly GCA_020310875.1. Lineage (NCBI taxonomy): Eukaryota > Viridiplantae > Streptophyta > Polypodiopsida > Polypodiales > Pteridaceae > Ceratopteris > Ceratopteris richardii. The sequence continues at coordinate 37,856,848 of CM035439.1, read as the reverse complement.
ATGATGTAAGATGAAGATGTTATGATCATTGATGTTAAATCTTATGATATATCATGTCAAATGTTATGTAATATGATCATTGAATGATAATTGATGGATGTAATATGTTAAAACTCAAATGTTATGAACCGTGAATGATGTTGTTAAATGTTATCATGTTAAATGTTATGAATCATGATGTATCATGCCAGAAGTTACAGCTACCAAATGGTAGTATATTATCTAGCCCACTCCAAGAAAGACATGTAATGAGTCATGACTCGTGACCAGTTTAGATTTCATAATCTCTCTCTCTCTCTCTCTCTCTCTCTCTCTCTCTCTCTCTCTCTCTCTCTCTCTCTCTCTCTCTCTCTCTCTCTCTCTCTCTCTCTCTCTCTCTCTCTCTCTCTCTCTCTCTCTCTCTCTCTCTCTCTCTATATATATATATGGTATAAATAGTCATATCCCACCTTATTACATTTCATAGGACCCAAAATACCTATATATATATATATATATATATATATATATATATATATATATATATATATATATATATATATATATATATATATATATATATATATATATATATATATATTTTGAAAAATCAATAATTTTATCGCAACTCCTAGCTCCAAACGTTGCCCTCGTTGCTAACCCGTTGCTAACGCATTGCCGTTGTCGTTGCTAAAACGTTGCTCTCCACTATGGTAGGGAGCTCCAAGAAGTATATGTCAAATTTTCATAAGAAACCCCTATAAAAACAGTGATTTTGATCACTAAAAACCATTGTAAATATCATTTCATATTTTTGCAACTCCATTTTGTTCAAGCCGAGTCGTCCTCGAGCTTAAGGAGTATTAGAAGTGTCTACGTACCAATTTTCACGACTTTTAGACTCTGTTTGGGCCCTCAAATAAGCCTTGAAACCTAATTTTTAACTAAGCTAGACATTAGATGACACTAAGACATTAGATGACACTAAGACATTAGGTGACACTAGGTCTGGAGAGGGCCAAAACTAGTCGAAAAACTATAAAAAGAGCTAGAGAGCTCATTTTTTAGGTTAGTTAATTGATGGAGCATTTTTTAGGTTAGCAAGTTAGAGAAAGAGCTTCTCGAAGAGTGTAATCGAGTTATTGAGAATCAAAGCTTCCATTGTTCTTATCTTTGTTATCTTGCCTTGTGTGCGTGTGTCTGTGCATGTTTATATGCTTGTCACTCACATTCGCTTGCCACAATTGCTCACGATCTTCATATCCTTCTCACGTCTCCACACAAGTAAAGGAGGTGGTGCTCACGCTTGGGCTACAAGATGGTATCCTCGTGCCTCTGAATCTCAACGGGATATCTGACCGACCTCAAAGAGTCACATGTACTTAGTAAGAGTGAAAATGATGTAGGTGTACCAAGGTTATCACAATGTCTCTATCGGACTTAGAAGGAGAGACAGGGAGAGAGAAACAAATAGAGATGTATAACCATTTATGCAAGGCGAAAATCAGCCCACACAACACAAAACTAGGAACCAAGGTGAGCAGCAAGAGCATGGCACTTTCAGATCAAAACCTTAATCGCACCTTAGACCAACATAGCCAGAGAGAGACACAGAAATGTGGCGTGTTTTCGATAAGATTCATATGACTGTTTCCTTGGAGTCTTTTCACAGTCCTGAACTCACGTTCTATAAGATGGTTACTTTACTCAAACAGTCTGTTGGACATTCAGACAAGGTTTTAGTGTGAAATCCTTTTGAGATAAAACCAGGTGGTCAAAAGGATTAAAGGACCATAAATGATGAACAAATGGATTTAGATATGAAAAAAAAAAAAGAAACGTTAAAAATAAGCATTTGAGCAGTTTAAACTATTTAGGTGGTCATCGATGCTTTGAAAACCTCCTGGCCTCAAAAATGAAAATAATAAAGAGAGGGGAAAGAGAGAGAGAGAGAGAGAGAGAGAGAGAGAGAGAGAGACGTGTTTAAACAAAGAGGTGAAGATGAATTTTAAATCATCTATTACTGATGTTCAGATTGCTCTTAGCTGTCCATTTCCAAGACTG
>CM035439.1:37787305-37842305 GCA_020310875.1 Ceratopteris richardii | reverse complement strand
TCTCATATGGCTGCTAATTGTCAAAAATGTATTACTGAAGAGGAAGTTTTCTTGGCCATTCGGTCTCTTAAAAATGGTAAGGCACCAGGAATGGATGGTCTTACAAAGGGATTTGTGATTGAATTTTGGTCCTCTCTTAAAACTTTGATTTTGGATGTTTGTAATGAGATATGGAGAGATCAAAAAATGCCCTACACATTCAAATTAGGTAAGATTAAACTTATCTCAAAATTGGAGGTACCAAAACAGATGGGGGATTGGAGGCCAATTACTATGATGAGCATTATTTACAAAATATTTGCGAAGATTTTTGCTTTGAGGCTTAAGCCAATTATTCATAAGATAGTTCATCCTCCACAAGTTGGATTTGTCCATCACAGATCCATTTTTTATAATATTTTCCTCACACAAATTTTGATGGAACATGCCGCATCATCCAAGCAAGAAATTGTGGGTATGCAGATCAACTTTGAGAAAGTTTTTGATCGAATAAGATGGGATTTCATTGCCATTACTCTCAAAAAACTTGGTTTTGGAGTTAAATTTTGCAGACTGATTTATATTTTAGCCCAAGATAGTGCATCTCATGTGGAAATAAATGGTAGGCTTTCGGATCCATTTCCTATAGAGCGTTCAGTATGCCAGGGTTGCCCATTAAGCCCGTTCTTTTATGCTTTGGCTTCTTCGCCAATGTTTTACTTGTTGGAAGCTAAAATGAACTCCTCTTGTATTCATGGTATTTCGATTTTTGGGACTCGACGAATTGCAGTTGGTTTTGCTCATGATACTTTCATCTTTGCAAAAGAAGATCAGGAAAATCTTCAGAATATTATTGCTTGTTTGAAACCTTTCTCCTTTGCATCGGCACTGCGCATCAACATGAGAAAGTCAGCACTTATTGATATTTCTCCACAGCACTTTGACTCCTTGAAGTGGGATGGACTTAAAGTTGAGAAAGGAACTATATTTCGCCATCTTGGATACCCACTTGGCATAAACGTCTCTACTAAGAATAAAATTGACTAGGGTTTACGTAGAATCAGAGGTAAAATGGACATGTGGCATGCGGCTCAATGGCCATTACATACTCGGATTAGAATTGTTCAAGCCTTCTTGCAACCGTATGTTATGTATTACTTACTGCTACTTGATTGGAGCAAGTGTCATCTTCATGCCTTTTGAGTGTCTATTGAAGAAATTTCTTTGGAATAAAGTGCATAATCGGGCACTGGTGATTTCTGCATGGAAATATGTATGTCAACCCAAGACAAAAGGTGGACTTGGAATCTTGCACTTAGACTCCCATTTAATGACTAGAAGGGTAGCGTTCATTATGCGCATTACTTCCTCTCAGAAGCCATTATGGTTGGATATTTTCTGGCAATTTATGGAGAATGCACGTTTATGTTATAAGGGATGCTGGAAGCTGGATGCTTGGAATAAATTCTTTCTCTCATGCGCCTCTACGAATTTCTTCGCCTACGCTTGACTTCTTGCTAAGAAGTTTTAAAATGGAAGCTTCTTGCTTGAAATGGAATGGAAGACAACGTTATACGGGTAATTCATTTGTTGCACTATCTCCATATTGTATGTATGTATGTATGTATGTATACATATATATATATATATATATATATATATATATATATATATATACACATATAGTGTGTGTGTGCATGTATGTATGTATGTATGTACATATATACATACATACATACATACATACACACAAATACATATATATATATATATGTGTGTGTGTGTGTGTGTGTGTGTGTGTGTGTGTGTGTGTGTGTGTGTGTGTGTGTGTGTACACCACACTTCTGATGAGAAAGTTATTGCCTAGCCTAGAAAAGGCGCTATGCAAGCCTCGAAGCTAAGCGAAACAAGTTAGCATGTATATATATGTATGTACACACACACACACACACACACGCATATATGAGGGCAAGAATGCCTTAACATAGAAGCAGCAACCTGAACAGCTCCTACAATTATTCTCCATAAGAAGTCTCTGTAATACAAGGAAAGACACTTTCTCCAAACTGCTAAATGTCTATGCAGCCATCAATGATAGAGACCAGTATGATATATTTGCATAAAGAGAAAGACTGGAAGCTTCCTATTGTCCAAAACGGTTAACTGCTTCTGCTGCTTCCTACCATGATATAGTTCCGCATACTGCTTTCAGTGATGGATGTTATCACCTGGGAATATCATAAACATGTGTGTATACATGGAAAACATGTATATACATATATGTGCACTTATATACATAAACTTGCACATACACATCTATTTATATATGACTGTAGTCTTGTATTTGAATGGTGTGAGCTGCACTATGGAACAATAAGAAGAATTTAAATATATCAAATGTTCTAGGTCAGGACTCACAGTGTTATAACGAATGCTTACCTCAAATTCACCAAAAGCACGTAATCTATCCAGGATTTGAGTCATTGGTGGAGAGCAGGCCTGTGGAAATGCAATAAAAATGATCAAAAAACCAGGGACAATTTTAAAAAGAGCACCATGATGGCTTCATGTTCATTCCATGACCCGGTGAGCTTGGCAGTAAAAAGCAAGACTGTATGCAAATTCGATGGAGGAACAAATTTGCAACGTATTGATATCCAACTAGAAAGAACATGGGAAACATCCCAAAAACTTCAAAAAACATGTAAAATAATTGATTAAAAAAAAAAAACCAACAATCAAATGCATGATAGAACAAACTGTAATTGATCCAATGCTTTTATCATATAATGTAATATATTACAGACATGCGTGTAGAAACATACATGCATTGTATATTGTCCAGGGCAAATAAGCAACTTTTTCTAAGCATGACCTCTCTCTCTTATCTTGCACTTTCGAGGTTATCAAGGAAGAGATATCATAAAGTTAGAAGGTGTTTTGATTGAGGGAAAAAATTCAAATACCATTGTGAAAAAACACATACAGTGCAAACATAGTTTTTCCATACGCGAACCATACGGCAAACGCATACGGGTACGGAAGTATGAAAAAAGTATGGAATCTTTTCAAAAATATCATACGTGATATCATACGTCTAGCACAAAAAATATTAAAAATTTGAAGTATTATATATACAATAATATAATATTAAAGATCAAAATTTTGTTGACTACTATAGCTTAGGGTGTAGTATATATGTATGGGTATAATGGAGGAGAGTATATGAGAGTGAATTTGCATAAAAACAATATGAAATTGCTATGGATTTGTCCTCGACTGCAATCAATGAGAGAAGAGAAAAATTTGAGGTACGAAAAATTTCATACTCCAACCATACGCATACGGGTATGGAAGTGCGGTATTTTTTCCATACGAGTCCGAAAATAACTATGAGTGCAAATATATAAGTGCAGAAGAGCTTAGTACACAGCCACAATTTTAAAGTTCATTTGAAGAAATGGGAATGCATCATTGAATATTAAACATACATGCACATAAATACATTCCAACACTACGTACACACATACACTTCAAATTCAAATATTACAATATCCACGGGCCATAGACAACGGGTTCAAAACAAAATGCCATGTACAGTAAAAAATTTCTTGTGCATGAGAAGACAAAGCGATCCCTGTAATGATCGCATGTGAGACACTAAGGTACTCCCTCTTTGTAAGCTGGCTTTACAGGTAAGGCATACTTCTATGAGCACATTCCTTCAACTCTACATACACTTCTTTTCCTTTCCAAACAAGAAGAGGAAGCGGCGAAAAATGCAGCACTCAAAACAATCGCCACATGAAGTACAAAAAGATGAGATACGATAGACATATTGTAATAAGTTTAACTTACTTGGACATTTTTTAATGCAACTGCTGTATTGCTCGTTATGCGTACTTCTCTCTAGCACTTCATATAATCCATAAGCATATTCATTCACCTTTGGAAAAGTAAAAACTCACCTTAATAAAGATCATATCACATTGCCACACCATAAGTCGTAGTATGAATATCATTCAAATTTCATGCAAACAAGTACTGATGGTGGCACTTATTGAACCACACCCTAAGAGGGAGGATTAGGAAGTAATCCTCAACCATAGCTTTTGAACCATAGCTTTTGAGGCAAGTGATCAGCCCATCACACTCTTGCTGGTAGGTCATGAATTCAATTTCCCTTGGATCCAACAATTGGTATCAGAGGCTAGGAAGTAGGCTTGGACACCAAATGGCCTCTAGAAAAGACATTTGGGCACTTTGTAGTTGAAAAGGTACAAAAGCAAGCGTGCGTCGCTTTGAGAAGTGTATCTCTCAATCCATAAGTCGGATTTAGATGTGTGAAGTACCATTGGAAAGCTCTCAAAACGAAATTTCCTATGGAAGCACTAGACTGAGGGTCCAAAATACCTAGCATTGGTGAGAACCAAGTTTAAGATAGTGAGGTTGAGAACAAGGCTTCGAGACACCGAGGTTACAAACAAGAAGGCTCAGACACCGAGGTTGAGAACAAGGATTCAAGACACCAAGGTTGAGAATAAGAAGGTTCAAGAGAGACTACAAAGATAAGGACATCAATTCAAGGGGAGATTAGGGATTGATCATTTAGGACAATGATCTCTAGAAAGAGAAGAAAGTTGAGGACACCTCTTTCCATGAAAGTGTTATGGAAACTCATAGAAAAGGTTTTTATTCTGGGACTATATAAAACTTTGATCTTGATTTCACATGTCGGCTATGGGAGTATCCTATAGTCAATGAAATAGATTCCCTTTTGATTCCTGAATGGATTATGGCATGTTAAAGGGCAAAGGTATGCAACCATTACTACATCCACATGGTGTGAGGCACAAAGGTGAGTCCTTGGTCACATATTCACACGATTACATAGACCCTAGACATTGATCCAGGTTTGGAGCTTCGTCTGATGGGATTGTTGGAAGACTCATTAAACTCCCTCCTCAAACCCATTAATCATGATTGTAGATATATGCATGACTACTTGAGGTTTATCTTGGCAGTTTATGGAGATCATTGCAACTAGTGAGTCAACTTGATGCCTCTATAGCTGTTATTTGACCGTTTCCACGACAATTCGGGTTGCTACAAGACAAAGAGAGAGTTGTCTACCTCAGAATTGGCATGAGTGCCATGTTGCAGATGGATCTCCCTTAGACCAAGGGATATTCTAAATGACATCTAGGATTGGCACATGGGCCTAGGTCTCACCTATGCAATCTCCTTGATATAAAAATGTATTTAAAGGTTGATCGTATACGTCCCATCACCATAGACTATCCTTGTGTGGCACAAGTCCATTAGTTCCTCATTTGTAGATCACACATGCATGATCTGTAATGTAAGACGAGGGATTAGTGGATGATGGATCAAGAGGTACAATGTACAAACCTTACCCATGAGCATCAATAGATGAGACTCCTACATGACAGGCTTTAGACACAAGGGGTTATTCTTGACATGTTCCGATCCTACCACATGTTCTAGTGCCGAATTTTTAGCCATGATAAACACATGATAACACACATAAGAGAATAGACACATAAACAAGAGAACAAAGTATGGTCAAAAACTCCTATGCTCAAATTAATGATAAAGATGTACAAAATGATGATATGCTCCAAATACAACAAAACAAATATATTCACAACTCATAAGTATCAAAAGGATCAAGTGAGGGAAAGGGAAGTAAAGCTATGAAGAGGTGTAGGCTGAAAATAGGAAAAAAGCAACCTCTCAAGAGAGTATGTGAGTCCTCCAAGTGTAACGTATCTCAAAAGTCCACCTCTACATAAGTGCCAACAGAGGTCAAGCCCACAAAGATATATTTGTCAACCAGTTCCGTACTTGTGCCCAGTTGGAGTTAGACATCTACGGAAGCACGCGAACAGCACAAGGAAGAAGAAGCTTGGAGCACAACACACAATACTGAATGTATTACTAAAGAATGTACAAAGATAAGTAGCCCATTAGGGAAATAGGCGTATATACAAGCCGGGGAAAAAAACCTCCTAAAGAGGGAAAAAAGTGCCCCGGCGGTCCTAGAGTGTTCACACACATCACTACCTAAATATATCAACAAATCCCCCCTGGGAGTGATGCGGTGAACAAGTAGGCTAGTAGCTGGCACTCATGTATAAGGAAGTGCCAAGCTATGTGGAAATCACTCCACAAAAGGAAGTAAGCCCAAAGCTTTGCAGAAAACTTCAAACTTCTCCCTAGGCAGAGCCTTCGTGAAAAGGTCTACAATGTTCTCTCGCATGGGCACATATGCCAAGCTGATCTCCCCAGCACAGAACCTCTCCCTGACATAATGATAATGCACCTCAATGTGCTTAGTGCGAGCATGGAACACAGGGTTCCTCGCAACTTCCAATGCACTCTGACTGTCAGTGAAGATGGTGGTCGCAGAAGACTGACCAACACCCAAATCAGCCATAAGGCGTCTGAGCCACACACACTCAAGAGTCTCTCCACACTCAAGAGTCGCTATGAAAGCTTCCCTATTCTCAGCCTCACAACTGGAAGTGGCCACAGTGGGCTACTTCTTGCTCAACCAAGATATACATGAGCTACCAAGCATGAAGCAAAAGCCACTAGTGGACACACGAGTGTCATAGGAACCAACCCAATCAGAGTCAGAAAAAGCATGCAAATTTGGAGGTAGTGATCCCCCCTTGGGATAAAACAAACCAAGTAGCCGGATACCACTCAAGTAGCGAAAGATGCGCTTAACCGCCTGCCAATGCTTGACTCCTGGGCAATGCATAGACCTGCGCATATGTGAGATAGCAAACTGAATATCTAGCCGAGTAATGCATAAGTAAATCAAGCATCCAACAACCTGCTGATAGAGAACAACATCAAATGCATCTCCAGCATCATGAAGACTCAATCGTAAACCTGTTTCCATAGGAGTGGCCATAGGTTTACAGTCTTCAAGGCCAAAACGCTACAATAATGTGTCAATATATTTCATTTGACACAAATCCATTCCACCATCAACGTGCATAAACTGAATGCCCAAATAGTGATGCAAATGCCGTTTTAAACCATATAATGCCTTCTTAACCTGCACACCTTGTTTTCATGCCCTTTCTGCACAAAGCCACATGGCTGAAAAACATACACTTCTTCATCCAAGTCACCATTCACAAATGCAGTTTTAATGTCCAACTGATGTACATTCCAACCATGATGAGCTGCAAGTGCACCATGGTAGCATCGATTCACGGACCGAAACACTATAGCTACCGGTGCGGCACAGAACGGTCCTTTCAATTCAGTGCTGACCGCTTCGAGGGCGGAGGAAGACAAAACAAGGACCGGAAAAAAATTCGGTGCGGTGCGTTTCTGAACCCGAAATTTTCCGGTGCTGTACGGTTCGTGTCACCAATTTAAAAATGTATGAATTCTTAGATCACATCATATGTGTGCGTGAGTTTTCGAGCGCAACTTTTCCAAGTCCCGAGGGCTCTATACGGAGTCCGGAATCAGACACGAACTGTGACACGAGAGAGAGAGAGAGAGAGAGAGAGAGAGAGTGTGTGCTCACGAATCTTGAGGCTTGCAGCTGGATGTTTTTCGAGACCCGAGCTTCTCATTGCCCAATTGGTAATTGGTCATTGGTTATATATGTATGATGTCACATGACACACACACACATGTATGATGTCACACACGTGACACACTGTAGTCACACATACAATATACTACATACATCATTACATGATACTACACTTGAGTCTTGTACATACTTAGTACTACACATGTCGCAGTAATGATTATACATATGTATAATGATTAATCAATGTTCAATGATCAATGATCATATAATGTCATTATGTCATTATTTATACTGAAATATGTATACATGCTGCATGCATGCAGCATCTAACATCATAACACATAATATTTTGTATACACTGTCCAGCATACATTTCTTGAGCCATGCCAGCAGCCACATTGCCATCATCCATCATCCATGCCACATTGCCATCATCCATTGCCATCATTATATCTCTGATGTCATGACTCATGCAGCATCTGACATCATTAATGATGTCAGATGCTGCATGAGTCATGACATCAGAGATATAATGATGGCAATGGATGATGGCAATGTGGCATGGTCCATGGATGATGGCAATGTGGCTGTTGGCATGGCTCAAGAAATGTATGCTAGACAGTGTATACAAAATATTATGTGTGTAATGATGTCAGATGCTGCATGCATGCAGCTTGTATACATATTACATGTATGCTGGGCCCTGGCATGGCTCAAGAAATGTATGCTGGACAGTGTATACAATATATTATATGTGTAATGATCATCATGGATCATACACAACATATTGTATACACTGTCCAGCATACATTTCTTGAGCATCATTATATGTCTGATGTCATGACTCATGCAGCATCAGACATCATGACACATATAATATCTTGTATACACTGTCTAGCATACATTTCTTGAGCAATGAGCATTCAATGTTCAATGTTCATGCATGATGCACATTGCACATTAGGCTACAAGTTGCAACCATCATGATTAATCATTAATGTAGTATGGATTTTGTGTTTCAGGTATCATCATGCCTCGCGGTATTTCTTCTCTCTGGGATGCTCATACCACAAGCCATACCTTGGCAAACACTACCGGCTCTGGTTTTGGCACAAGTGGGTATGCAAGTATTGTGGGAAGACATTCTGTACCACCACGACTCGTCTGATACGCCATGTGTCAGGATTAGGTGGTATGGGTATCGGTGCATGTTTAGAGGTTCCTCCAAACATTGCAGAAGGTGTGCAAAAAGAACATAATATTGCACAAGCAAATATCGCAGCCCGTCGTCGTGAGCTTGCAACATCCTCTCTAGAGATGTTAGAGGAGATTGAGACGGAGCCTAGTAGGACTTCAGGAAAAAGAGGTGCTTCACAAAGAGATGAGAGTGAGTCAGAGACCATTCCTGACCTACCACCAACATCACAAAGATCTAGACAAGCGTCATTTCATACCTCTTTTATAGCTGTGGGACTACAAAAGTAGAGACAAAAAGCTGCCGAGGTTGAAATAGAGCGTTGCATTCTTGAATGCAATCTCTCTTTCAACATAGTTCGTACAGATGCATGGAAGAGGATGGTTAAGACTATTGCACAAGTGGGGCAATGTGATGATTGGTATGGTGTTGACTATAATAGATTGTGTGGGCCCATGCTTATTGGAGAAAGAGAGGATAGAGGTGCTTCTGCAACCTATAAAATTAGGGTGGCAAACATATGGATGCTCTATATTGTCTCATGGTTGGAGTGATATCAGACGTCGCCACATAATAAATATAATGGTGTCCTCATGTATTGGTATTTACTTTCTCCGTGCGGTAGATTGTAGCAGTGTCAGCACACAAATCACTGGGGAATTTATTTTTGAGCACATCAAGAGTGCCATAGAAGAGGTTGGACGTGAAAATGTAGTCCAAGTTATTACAAATAATGTGTCTAACTGTAAAAGAATGGGAGAGTTAATAGAGTGAGTATCCCTCTATAGTTTGGACCCCTTGCAAACACTACCGGCTCTGGTTTTGGCACAAGTGGGTATGCAAGTATTGTGGGAAGACATTCTGTACCACCACGACTCGTCTGATACGCCATGTGTCAGGATTAGGTGGTATGGGTATCGGTGCATGTTTAGAGGTTCCTCCAAACATTGCAGAAGGTGTGCAAAAAGAACATAATATTGCACAAGCAAATATCGCAGCCCGTCGTCGTGAGCTTGCAACATCCTCTCTAGAGATGTTAGAGGAGATTGAGACGGAGCCTAGTAGGACTTCAGGAAAAAGAGGTGCTTCACAAAGAGATGAGAGTGAGTCAGAGACCATTCCTGACCTACCACCAACATCACAAAGATCTAGACAAGCGTCATTTCATACCTCTTTTATAGCTGTGGGACTACAAAAGTAGAGACAAAAAACTGCCGAGGTTGAAATAGAGCGTTGCATTCTTGAATGCAATCTCTCTTTCAACATAGTTCGTACAGATGCATGGAAGAGGATGGTTAAGACTATTGCACAAGTGGGGCAATGTGATGATTGGTATGGTGTTGACTATAATAGATTGTGTGGGCCCATGCTTATTGGAGAAAGAGAGGATAGAGGTGCTTCTGCAACCTATAAAATTAGGGTGGCAAACATATGGATGCTCTATATTGTCTCATGGTTGGAGTGATATCAGACGTCGCCACATAATAAATATAATGGTGTCCTCATGTATTGGTATTTACTTTCTCCGTGCGGTAGATTGTAGCAGTGTCAGCACACAAATCACTGGGGAATTTATTTTTGAGCACATCAAGAGTGCCATAGAAGAGGTTGGACGTGAAAATGTAGTCCAAGTTATTACAAATAATGTGTCTAACTGTAAAAGAATGGGAGAGTTAATAGAGTGAGTATCCCTCTATAGTTTGGACCCCTTGCACAACACATTGCATAGACTTACTATTTGAGGACATAGGGAAACTCCCATGGGTTGAGCCTATTATCAGTGATGCCAAACAGATTATTACATTCATACGTAAGAACCATCATGCACTTAGCATTTTCCGTAGTAATAGTGAGAAAGAGTTGGTTCGCATTTCTGACACACGTTTCGGATACATATTCTATGTGCTTACACGCCTTTACGAGTCTATGCACTCTTTGCGCTTGACGATAATAGATAGGAGGTGGAATGCGATGCCAATGGCTCAATCGGAGAGCGCGAAATACGTGCAACGCAAAGTATTAGACATGGACTTTTGGGCAGAGATACAAAATCTTATCCTTGTCCTTAAGTGCATACACATTGCTCTTCGAGTGGTTGACATGGAGGGATCCACGCTTGGCTTGGTGTACCATTTGTATAGACATATGCGACAGGGCATTGCTCATGTATCCACTTTACCGAGCTCTAGGTATGTTTTATTTCCATATTTCTTTTCATGTTTAAAACTTTATTATTTTTTAAGTTTACTAATTCAAATTTCTAACTGGAAAAGTGATGTTTTGAGTCTTGTGGATTCACGATGGGAGTTCTTATCACGTCCCATTTATGGATTCGCACCTTTGTTACATCCATACTTCAAGAGTCCTGATTTGGGGTCAGAAGTTAGTCTTCGCCACATGAAGGACATGTATATGGAGCACATCATGGATCCCGATGCTCCGATAGCATTTGATGCAGATTTTTCAGCATATATGGGAAACATAGAGATCTCCTATGCACGTTCCACTTCTCTACGTTCAAAAGTCACAGCAAAACCTATAGAGTGGTGGAACACTTATGGATATGGGCATCCACACATTTGTCGTCACTCATTGAGAGTTCTCTCTCAGGTATGTATAAATTTTTAATTGATTAAAACATTATTCTCTTTAAAAAGGTTTATTGTATTATGTATACAGTATAAGTATTAAGTATTAAGATATTCTATCTTGTAGGATTCATACGCTAGCGCTTGTGAGCGCAACTGGAGTACATTTGCATTAGTGCACACCAAGTTGAGAAATCGCTTGAGTGTTGCACAACTTGAGCGTGTGGTCTTTTGTAAGGCCAATCTACGTTTATTACGTAATTTCAAAAACATGACAGGTCCTCGACAGGTAATCATTTGATAATGCAATGATCATTTGATAAGCAAAATTTTAAATTAAATATGTATATATTAATGATCATTGATTAATCACAGTTCTTCTAATTGTAGGTATCTCCACTTGTGTTCAAGGATGCATTCAAATCAGAAGAAACCATCGATGTAGATTCCTCTGTTCTTGATGAACAAGATGAAATATATCGCATGCTTCACTTAGAGCTCGAGAATGTTGATAGACTCATCACACGATCACGTTCTCGAGCTCTTTCACGAGGAGGACATACACGGGCCATACAAGATATTCCTTCTACAAGTGCATCTATACCTGCAGCTAGAGGAAGGAGGCGCAAGTTGCGTCCTCGACGTAGAGAAGCTCCAAACCCACTTGAGGAGGATATACATGATACACTTGTTCCAGAGTTTGATGATGATGGAAATATCATAGCCATGGCTGATATTTCCTCATCGAGAGAGCATTCGTCATCAGAGGAGTCCATCAATTTAGATGACTCAGAGTCAGAGTAGTAGTTTTATGATTTCATGTATGATGTGACATGATCATTTGACATTGATTCATTATGGATTGAGGCTTGACTCTCGAGTGATCAGTCTTATTGTATGGTTGTATTTTGTTTTTACATCATGATGTATCATGTATATAATCCTTTAAGTGGTTTTGGTTTTTTCTCTAGTGTGGTGTTACTGGTAATTGGTGTAATGTGTAATGTGTTTGAACTTAGGTGTACATTGTACATTGTATATGTTTATTTCTTTCTGATAAGCACTTGCCACTATCGTGAATCTTCTAACAACTCATTGCTCAATGCTCACCATTAATATGCATTGTCACTTCCACAATCTTATTAAAGCATGATGATTATAATATTGATTCTATTATGTAACAAGTTAGATCATTAAACATTAAACGCACCTTACGAACCTGAACTATGACGTAAGGTTCGGTTCTCGCACCTTAAACGTACCTAAATCCTATGGAACGCACCTTACGTACCTTACCTAGGACGTAAGGTTCGGTCCTCACACCTTAAACGCACCGAACACACCGAACCTTACGCACCTAACCACTATGAAGTGCACAAATGCTCTGAACAGTAGTCATACGGCATGTAGGTGCAAAGGTTTCATCAAAATCAACGCCTCTTTCCTTCACATAACCCTTTGCAACAAGCCTAGCCTTGTACTTGTCAACTCTACCATCAGGTTTACGCTTCAGCTTGTATACCCACTTAGTGCCAATGGCCTTCTTGCCAGGAGGCAAGTCACATAAAGACCAAGTACCATTCTTCATTATAGCATCATATTCAAATTGCATAGCAGTCATCCAATTTTTTGAATTTTGTGCTTCATTAAACGAAACAGGCATAGCATAGCAATCTGATGCAAAAGAGGCACTATGAGAGCCTGATCGAGTGCGATATGACAAAGGTGCATCTAATTTGCTGTCATGCAAAGTCTGCACCAGCCATTTTGACATAGTTTTTGCCTCCTCAATATCAGCTCTCTCATCAACAAGTGCATCATGTAAATCTGCATCAGAAATGGGATGATCTGCATCATCACATGAAACTTGCAAAGGCTCAGAAGTTTCCTCATTAGGACCAGCACTAGAGTGTCCACCTGTAAAAAGAGGCAACAAAGTATCATACATGTCTTTGGAGGTAACAAATGTCTCCTTAGTACATGAAAGCAATGGCTGAATAGCATCTTCCACAAAAACAACATCACGGCTAACCAAAATGCGTTTAGTCCGTGGATGATACAAACGATAGCCTCTACTTTCAGCACTGTACCCAACAAAAATACATTTTACTGCTTTATCATCCAATTTTTTGCGATCCCATGTTCAGCCAGAAATGCATTAAAATCAGAAGACATATATTCCCCCCCTCGATCAGAACGGAGGGTGCCCATTTTACATGCTGAGAGATTTTCAGCCCAAACCAAAAATTGTTTAATCCACATGAACACTTCGGACTTTGCCTTCAATGGATATACCCATGCATGCCTGAAAAAATCATCGTGAAAGTCACGAAGTAAAGATAATACAACCCGAACTGAACCATCTTTTGGAAAGGATGAACACTGCATTTTGCCCAAAATACAGCCTTCACAAACATGTTTTCCAGGTGCCTCAAGTTTGGGCAAAGAGGACACCATTTCAGATTTTTGCAGGCGTAACAAACTAGCGAAATTCAGATGACCAAAGCGTGCATGCCAAAGCTTTGCATCTAACATAGCCTGAGAATCATGTATTGCACATGCCGAATCATTTACAGATCTTTCATAGTTTATGAGCTTATACAGCTCACGACATAAAATGCGAGAAGCAATAATCACGTTGCCATTTGATAGATCATGAACTGTACACCTATCATCAATAAATTTCACAACCAAGCCAATCTTGGCTAATGCAGAAACTGATAACAGATTTTTCTTGATCCCTAGCACAAACAAAGCATCTGACAAAGTGAAAGAACTACCATCAGCAGTAGTCAAAATGATCTTTCCAACACCCATAACAGGATAAGAGGAGTTGTTGGCGCATGTAACAGTATTTCCTGTAGGGGCATGCTCGAGTGAAGAAAAAAATCTACACTGCGAGGTAATATGTTTGGTCGCTCCACTGTCAAAGTACCAAACATCTGAGTCTAATGCACACATGCACTTCTCATGAGAAGATGTGTCAAAACTGCGAACAGTAGTGAATGCCTATTCTTCTTCCTGCACAAGATTAGAAGACTCTGTTTTTGGAGTAGAAGCCTCTGCAACAACCATTCCTTCCTCTTTTTTCTTTGCCTCTTTTGCAACCAGTTTAGGACAGTTCTTTACGATATGATCATTTCCTTTACAGCACTTGCAAAACAATTTCTGCTTATCTGATTTCTTTTCACTGACAGTCAGAGCGCATTGGAAGTTGTGAGGAACCCTGTGTTCCATGCTCGCACTAAGCACATTGAGGTGCATTATCATTATGTCAGGGAGAGGTTCTCTGCCGGGGAGATCAGCTTTGCATATGTGCCCACGCAGGAGAACATTGCATACCTTTTCACGAAGGCTCTGCCTAGGGAGAAGTTTGAAGCTTTCCGCAAAGCTTTGGGCTTACTTCCTTTTGTGCAGTGATTTCCACATAGCTTGGCACTTCCTTATACATGAGCGCCAGCTACTTATTCACCGCATCACTCCCAGGGGGGATTTGTTGACATATTTAGGTAGTGATGTGTGTGAACACTCTAGGACCGTCGGGGCACTTTTTTACCTCTTTAGGAGGTTTTTTCCCCCCCTTCGATTGTGCAGAATTAGCAAATTTCTGCTTACTAGTTGAAGAGCTCCATTTTCCTTTGCCTTTCTGACTAGCCAGGAAAGCTTGATCTGCAACTCGCATAATGGACCTGTTCTGCCTCCACTGATCTTCCTGCAACAGAACAGAGACTAACTCCTCAAATGACAAGGCATTTGGATTGCCTGTCATCATCAACCGAAGAGTAGAAGCAAAACTCTGATATGAATCAGGAAGACCATTCATAACGGTCCGCACAAGTGAGCTATCAGCAGAAATCAATTGTTCCTTCAAGTCTTTGATCTTTGTTAGGAAACTGTCCATAGAATGACCTTCATTCATGTGCTCACTCTCCAACTGTTTTCGGAGGTAAGCAACACGAGCCTCATTCCTAGCTTGGTACAATGTGGTAAGTGTATCCCAAGCATCCTTAGCCGTTCTGCAAGAGCGAATGTGAGGAATAATGGCACGTTTGACAGACAAAGCTATCAATGCATGTGTCGAAGATGATCCTAGAGTGTTCACACACATCACTACCTAAATATATCAACATGCACTAGCGAGAATCACCCAAACTCAAACGCCCCATGCACACGAAACCTATGTGACCCAAGGCATCAATCCAACAGAAAGCTCACAGCTCACTACAAAAAAAATAAATCATATGAAGTTCCAATGTCAAAAAACATTGATGAACTCTTATGTCCACCACCATATTTGGTATCCCGATACTAATAGAATGAAGATGCAAATAACCAAACATAGTCTCTAATGGTCACTCCATAAACATGGCCCACCCTAAAGATGCCCATCATTGCATGAATGATCAACTCATCCCATACCACCACTCTACTCTTGCTAGTCCTCCATCATATCCTAACATGGAGTCACACAACACACGTTCTATCTCATATACTATCCTTAGCCTACTATTAGTAGTCATCCACTAGCCACTCTAGTAGTGCACATATACATCATGTCGAAAACAAAGAGCAAGTCATGATCTTATAAATGAAGAGTAAAGAATGCATAAAAGAATGTAATGGAATCCATAAATGCCTTAGCTTACTATTAGTAGTCATCCACTAGCCACTCTAGTAGTGCACATCTACATCATGTCGAAAACAAAGAGCAAGTCATGATCTTTGGAATCCAACAAAAATAACATGCAAATGATGCAACAAATCCAGTCATACATGGTGGATGCACCTCTCCCAAGCAACGTGTTTTGAGGAAATAAATTCCTCGACCTCATGACAAGTTCTTCCATGGACTCTTAACGATCATAATCCTCATCACGATGTAAATGTCATAGTGGCTCAGCCTAAGGAATGAGTCCATCACATGGTAGATTTTGCCAATGATTGTAGCAGTGCAGATGTGCCAAGCTCTATGGTCAGCCCAGGTAGTGATTTCTATCTATGTATTGGTCACTCCTCAAGCACACTTTGAAGGTGGTCACCCCATCTAGTCTCTCCCATGCTCCACCACCAGATTGTCTCCCAAACCCTTCCCTCATCAATTGTGGACACCTTATATCCCAAAAGGTCACCCCTACCAAGAGTCGCCTACTTAATAGTCATGTTCACCACATCGTGATGGCCGACCCTCCAAGAGTCTCCCTACCTGATGATCATGTGCACCACATATGTGGTCTCCCTACCAAGCTGGTCATGCTCATCACATATGTGTTCTCTCTCATATGCCATGGAATTATGGTCACCCTTGGATCTTGGACACCCAAAATGTTGGTCTCCCTTGGTTTGAACACCCGAAAATATTGGTCGTCCTTGGTATATCAGTCGAAATGTATGATCGCCTCCTCACTCAATCTCCCTCTCTGGATGGGCGACCCCATTAATGGTCACCTCCTCACTGAGTTTCCCTCTATGGTTGGGTGACCTCAGTGGTGGTCATCTCCTCCCTCAGTCTCCCTCTCTAGCTCGAGGACCACCTCTGGGATGGCCCTGCTATGGGGAAACCACCTCTGAAGGGATGGCACCAAGGAAAAAAAGGACGTGATAACAACATACAAAACCATCGCATACCAAGAAAGATAGTTGAAGATTGATTGCACATAATTTTACAATTCATAAATTACAAAAATATACAGATATTATATGTTGCTGATTCAAGAATCAAGTTATCTAAACACTAATATCAACAATAAACAATGAA
This sequence comes from Ceratopteris richardii, assembly GCA_020310875.1. Classification (NCBI taxonomy): domain Eukaryota; kingdom Viridiplantae; phylum Streptophyta; class Polypodiopsida; order Polypodiales; family Pteridaceae; genus Ceratopteris; species Ceratopteris richardii. The sequence goes on along the minus strand of CM035439.1, from coordinate 37,825,200 downwards.
TTATGACAAAAAAGAGTCGGGCCATGCTCAAATCAAGTGAAAAAATATGAAAATGTTGCATAAATTTAAAAATACATTGAACACGTACGGTATGGTTCGGTATGTTCCATACGTACCATACGTATAATACATACGGAAAAGTTCGAGTTTTGATCCTACCTTGCAACCTACCTATACTAGTTATGTGGACCCAATGGAGCAACTCAAGAGAGAGAGAAGCACTAAAGATGCAACAAAGCCACCATGAAGAGAAGGTTATCTCGTCACCAGCACGACACAATGACGACCTACTTGCACAACTTAAGCACAAAGTGAAGGAGTCTCGAATTGATCAAGAGATTTGTAGGCAAGTATGGTGTACACAACCATATAAAGTGGTGCACTCACTAATGGAAGAATATCCAAGAAGATGATGATACAAAATTTAGATTATGTTGAGATAATCTAAGTGTGTGTGAAGTGAATGAGCAACGAAGCTAACCTTATTCTCACAAAATAGTGTAACAAAATTGTAAACCAACCAACCCTAATTTTGAGATTAGGATAGAGAAACCCTAAAAAAAAATATAAGGTTAACTCACAAAAGATAGTTACCACCACCTTGTAGAAGACTTCTTGCTTCAAGAGAGTAGTCTCTCCTTCATCAAAACTTCACCTCCTCAAAAGTGTATGAACACTCTCTCTTCAAGAAGACCTTCTCACCTCCTCAAGAGTGTATGAACACTCTCTCTTCAAGAAGACCTTCAAACTTGAGATCTTTGAGTGAGTGAGTGAACAATGAGCCAAACTTCTTTATATAGTTTTGTATAGTCCTCTAAAAGCACCATCCAAAAGCACTGCTTCGTAAAAGCTACGATTAATTAAAGCATGATCGCTAAGCTCATGAAAAGCTATTCTCGCGATCTATCCAAAACGTATTGCTTTTCAAAACAAAAGAAAATCGCATTCGCTGCCACCCGCGGGACTTGAACCCGGGTGGGTATTTTGGAAGTGTTTTCTTGTAGCCACGCTGCCAACGCCATTTCCTTGAAGATGATCTATAAAGAATATAAACAATACTTTGTTTTTCAACAGTTTTTTTGGATCATATGGCATTGACTCCAACAATCCCTCCTTCAATGTCATATTGATACAAGCTTCAGTAACCTGCAAATCTTCTCATGACTATCTCTAGTCAATGCTTTGGTAAATATATCTGCAACATTCTCACTAGAAGGAACATAAACCAGTTCAATGTGCTTCTTAGCTATCTGCTCTCGTATATAGTGGTAGTGTACCTCTATATGCTTTGTCCTTGCATGATGCACTGGATTCTTAGCTATAGCTATAGCACTCTAGCTATCTGAAAATATCTGAATGGGTTCATGTACTCTCACATCAAGATAACTGAAAATCTTCTGCAACCAAACTGACCCTAGAGTAGCTGTAAATGCTACACGATATTCAGCTTCACACGATGAAGTGGCAATAGTGGGTTGTCTCTTCAAAAGTCATGAGATAAGACAATCTCCAAGATAAAAACAAAATCCACTAGTACTTCTTCTTGTGTCTCTATCACCTGCTCAATCAGAATCTGAAAATCCTTTTAGTAACAAATTTGTAGATTTCGAAAATACCATAAATTTGAAGTTCCCTTCTAATATCGAAAGATCCGCTTTACTGCTTTCCAATGTAACACTATCGGATTCTGCATGAATCTTGATACTTGAGCAACTGCAAACTGTATATCAGGATGTGTATTACAAAGATATATCAAGCAATCATCAACTGCTTGACTATATAGAGTAGCATCAAATGGCTCTACATTTGCTACCATTTGTAAAGACATGTTCTGATCCATAGGTGTTTGCATAGGTTTAGAATCACTCATCTTAAACCTCTCCAAAAGTCTCTCAATGTACTTCTGCTGTGTCATATAGATACATTCATCTTGAAATAGAAACTGAATCCCAAGATAATAATGCAAAATGCCTAAATCATTCACATCAAATGTTTCCTTCAATTGTTCTTTGAACATTTGCAACTCTTCATCTCTGGGACCTGTGACTATAATATCATCCACATAAATGATTGCTATAATCATCATACCTGTTTCAACTTTGACATAAAGAGTTGGAGCTGCATCTGAGTTATGGAAACCAATGGATAAAAGATATGTATGTATCTTTTTGTACCATGCTTTAAGTGCCTGTTTTAAACCATACAAAGTTTTTATAAGCTTACACACTACCATGCTCTAGGTGCCTGTTTTAAACCATACAAAGCTTTTATAAGCTTACACACTAAGTGTTCTTTACCTTCCTCTTCAAAACCTTCTGGCTGCTGAATATACAGATCTTCGTGTAAATCACCATTTAGAAAAGCAGTCTTAATGTCAAGATGATATATATGCCAACCAAAATGTGCTGTTAGAGCAAGTATTGACCTAATAACAGTCATCCTAGACGTAGGAGTAAATGTCTCATCATAATCAATACCTTTTTGTTGTGCATATCCTTTGACAACTAACCTGGCCTTGTATCTATCAATAGTACCATCTGCTTTCCTTTTGATTTTGAAGATCCATTTTACACCTATAGCCTTCTTTCCCTCTGGTAACTCACATAGCTGCCAAGTTTGATTCTTATGAATAGAATCAATCTCTTCTTGCATAGCTTTTCTCCAAATAGGAATGTTAAGTGCATCTTTAACACATGCAGGTTCATCTTCAACAGTCCTAAGTGCCAAAATATCATGAATCTCAAAGTCTTCAGCAAAACTTACATGATCTTTTTGTTGTTGCTGTCTAGTCTGACTTCTTGTTCTTACATGATCTTGTTGTTGTTGTCTATTCTGACTCCTTGTTCTTCCAGTAAAAGTTTGTATACCACTATCTTTCCAAGTCTGATATAACCACATAGGTGTATCCTTAAATAGTGGTGAAACTCTTTCTGAACTTTCAGCTTCCACAAGTTCTGGAACTTGTCCTTCCAAGGTACTAGGACTTTCTGGAACTTTAACTTCTTTCATTTCTCGAACCAAAATCTCTTGTGGAACTGACTCTCTAGAAGGTTGTGAAATTCCCCTTTCTTCAACTCTTTCTTGAATCCTAGGAATTTTAACTCCCTCTTGATATGGCTGAACATGTACATCCAGCATCTTTCTAAAAAAAAATCCATAGTCATTTTCACTAATATGACCATGTTTCTTGAGAGGTAGTTTATGCATCTTACCTTCAAGACAACCTTCACATATATCTGAATCATCCAGTAGCTTGAATGAGGGTAAACTCTCAACCATACCTCTGTCTTTGATACTCTTGAGAGCTCCAAAATTAATATGTCCAAATCTTTCATGCCATAGCTTCATATCTTCCACCGGTGACGAAGATTTGACTGCATATGCCTAATTGATTTTTGACAAAACAAAGATCCCTCCTCTATGCTCACCTTGCAATATACACTTGTCGTCTTTGTGTGATGAAGTTATTGTAGCTCCTTCTTCGCCTTCTCGTCTGGGTCTTGTTAAGGATCCGTTGACGATACTCCATAAATCCTTTGTCACTAAAATATTCATCATCATGAAACTCCACATGGGATAATTAGAAGATCCATCCAACTTGTCCTCAATCTCAATTCTAATCTCACTCATCTTAACTAAGTGTGTATGTCAATTATGCTCTGATACCAAGCAATTATGCTCTGATACTAGGTGTTGGAATTTGGGGCCCCAGGATCGTTCCAAACTAAAACCTTTTGAGCATACACAACTTAATTGACAACATGATATGTGAGATAGAGAAGGATAGAGATCTTGAGACAAGATTAGAGAACGTAAGCTCGATGCTTACTCACTAAAAAATAGATGTCCAAATTACATCATGGGAGTACTACTCAACCGTATAAAGTGGTGCACTCACTAATGGAAGAATATCCAAGAAGATGATGATACAAAATTTAGATTATGTTGAGATAATCTAAGTGTGTGTGAAGTGAATGAGCAACGAAGCTAACCTTATTCTCACAAAATAGTGTAACAAAACTGTAAATCAACTAACCCTAATTTTGAGATTAGGGTAGAGAAACCCTAAAAACAAAATATAAGGTTAACTCACAAAAGATAGTTACCACCGCCTTGTAGAAGACTTCTTGCTTCAAGAGAGTAACCTCTCCTTCACCAAAACTTCACCTCCTCAAGAGTGTATGAACACTCTCTCTTCAAGAAGACCTTCTCACCTCCTCAAGAGTGTATGAACACTCTCTCTTCAAGAAGACCTTCAAACTTGAGATCTTTGAGTGAGCGAGTGAACAATGAGCCAAGCCTCTTTATATAGTTTTGTATAGTCCTCTAAAAGCACCATTCAAAAGCAACTGCTTCGTAAAAGCTACGATTAATTAAAGCATGATCGCTAAGCTCGTGAAAAGCTATTCTCGCGATCTATCCAAAAACGTATTGCTTTTCAAAACAAAAGAAAATCGCGTCCGCTGCCGCCCACGGGACTTGAACCCGGGTGGGTATTTTGGAAGTGTTTTCTTGTAGCCACGCTACCAACGCCATTTCCTTGAAGATAACCTATAAAGAATATAAACAATACTTTGTTTTCCAACACTTCTTTTGGATCATATGGCATTGACTCCAACAACTACCTCACTCCACAAGAAGGTATGACTCCACATTCTTTGATTGTTTCATCTTCTATGGCACCTATGATGACTAGGGCAAGGGAAGCAGACGGTGGCAAGGCAAGAAGACCAACAAAGACCAAAAGAGAAAGAAGATGGGAAGAAGGCCAACTTGAACAACAATGAGGCCATAGAAGCAACTCATGAGAAGATGAGGGACATCATAAGGGACCTACCAGCTTGCCCTCAACCATGTGCACATGTTGTAGACACACAAGAAATTTCGAAGGAAACCCATCATAAGGTCAGCCTATATCAGATTTTTGAGAGATGGATGATAAGGTACGAAGTGACTTAAGTTCATACACTCTGCTTATCTAAGCTCACCTCCAAGCATTGAGGGGTACATAGTGGAGTTCCCCCCAGCTCCACTAGAAGACTACCATAGTTCAAGAATCAAGGCCGATTGTTTTAATTAAGAAAGAAATTTTGACACACATTATAGTGGATGGTGGATCCAATATCAATTTGATGCTCGACTTCACCATGAAAAAGTGAAAGCAGTACTTGATGAAAGCGGCACCATTCTCAGTGACATTGGCACACAAACACCGAGTCACACCTCTTGGCATCGTTGAAAGGGTACTTATGTTAGTACATAGCTGCCAATTTTTGTTGGATTTTGTTATCATTGCATTACCCTTGATAACCTCCTTCCCTTTGCTCCTGGGAAGACCCTGACTTAGGAAAACTAGGGCACTTCAAGATTGGGAGAGGAACATGTTATGGATCTCCGACAAGTCAAATGATCGATTACATATGAATTTGGGAAAAGGGTGCGAGAGTGGGAAAGCAACTGGATATACCATGGACATTGAGGTAATGCCCTCCTTACCACTCGAGGAAGATAACATGTTCAATTGGATGATGGACAGTCGGGAGTGTTGCGGAGTGGAAATTCTTGAAATGGATGAAGAAACGGACAAAATTGGACCCTATCCACCCTCTACACATGGGAGTGATTTTTCACCAAAAGATGTACAAGTACCAACTATGGTAAGAAAGTGCGATTTATAAATGTTCAATATGGAAGAAAACATATGAAACGGTTGCAGAGAAATAAATGAAGATGGCCAAATGGAACAACTTGGGTTAGTGCACCCAGTGGCCTAAGAAGGTGGCCTCCTCCCACGTGGCCCCACTGGGCAACAACTCCTAAGTAGCCCATTGGTCAAGATGGGCGCCTACTTCTAGATGGACCACCTCATGCTTGCAAGTAACCAAGACATCTCTTTTTGTGTAGACACTCCCAATCACTAAGTTGGGCCAACTTTTTCGGTTGCAGTGACTCCTATGAGGCAAGTGGGACAAGTAACTTTTGTGAAGACACCTTAGGGGGGTAGCACCTCCAGTTGTGCAATGGCCAACTTTTCCAGCTTCACTGACTCCTATGAGGCAAGTGGGACAGGTAACTTTTGTGAAGACACCTTAGGGGGGTAGCATCTCACCAATGGACATAACTACACTCTTCTATCAAGGAAAACTAGGTACTCAAGCCAAATTGGGCAATTTTATGGATGCAAGACCAAAAGACGAAGAACATGGGCAAGCGCCTCTAGAGACTAATTTCAAACCAATAGCCAAGGATGACCTCCCATTTTCAAATATTCGATGCGGATGGACTAAGGAACACATCATGGAGCACAAGTTGAATGCAGCCTCGACGCACAATATAGATGACTTCTCAGGCAAGACCGTCACAGAGACACTGGTACAAAAAATGAACCTTGGAGATGACGAAAACTCGCAAATAGTCCAACTAGCCACCTGGCTATGGCACTATCCATTTTTATTACAAAATGGTAACATCCCTACTCTACACATATAAAAGCATCTTTACCTTGTCCTACAAGGATTTGCCTCCTATTCATGAAGAGCTTGGGCTACATCGAATCCCTTTGATAGAGGGAGTGTCACCCATAGGAGCAAACCATACCGACTCACTTTGAAGTATGCAAAGGCAGTTAAGGTAGAGTTTACTAAATTGGAAAGGAAGGTATCATTATTACTATTACTATTGAACACTCACAATGGCTCTCGTCTATGGTTATTATTTCAAAGAAGAATAATGGGAAGATAAGAGTGTGTGTTCATTTCCATGCCCTAAATAAAGCAATTGTTCAAGATGGCTTCACGCAACCTTTTACTGAGGCCTTGCAAGAGGTAGTCGGGCATACCCTATAGAGCTTCCTAAATGGATTCAATAGGGACAAGACCGCTTTAATCACTCCATGGGGCACCTATGTCTATATTGCATGGCATTTGGCCTCAAAAATGCATCTTCATCATTCACTCGAGCAATGTATTTAACATTGGGTAAATAGCTAACAACATTCTTGCACATTTTCATGGATGACTTTTCCATATTCTCAAGCAGGGCAGAAAGAGCCATGGCATAGGATTTCCACCAACACATGGAAAATCTAAAGGAAGCCTTTGACCAGGGGATCCAAATTAGTTTGAATTGAATCCCACCTGAGTGTCAGTTTTTTTGGTTACTAAAGGTACTCTCCTTGGTGACATAGTCTCTGCCCAAGGTATTATTGTAGATCTAGCCAAGGTATCAGCCATCTTTTCCATGCCCATTCCACGTACTCCCAGAGAAGTGCAAAGTTTTTTAGGCCATACTCGATACCACAAAAGGTTTATACATACGTATTCAGAAATTGCTGCACCATTGTCGAGGCTAATGAGCAAGAAGATACCATTCTCTTGGAGCCTCGAAACAAAGAAGGCATTCAACGAGCTAAAGTTAAGGTTATGTACTACACCACTCCTAACTATCCTTGATTGATCACTTGAGTTCCACGTGCATACAAATGCAAGCCTTCATGCAATTGGAGCAATTTTGACGCAACCATCATAAGAATAGCCCATTGCCTATGTGAGTAGGCTACTCACAAAGTCAGATTGGATCTATAGCACAACTAAAAGAGAAAGTTTGGGCATTGTGTTTGCACTCTGAAAGTTCAAGCACTCTCTCATAGCTGTACATTTTATTGTCATATCTTATCATCAGCCCTTGAGGTATTCAATCAATAAATCATGAGTGGCATAACAATTATGATGTTGATTATTACTTTTTCAAGAGTATGCTTTTGAAATACATATCAAACCACACACAAAACACTACATGGAATATCAAATGTCAAGGACGGAAAAAAGGGAGCAGCCAACAGGTATTGATGATGGGCCTATAGATAGCAACCTTTTCCTTGTTGCTTCTTAATTTGATTGGTATGAAGAGATAGAGCGATTCCTCACTTCAAGAGAATTTCCTCACAATATGACTCCATTGGAAAAAAGGAAGTTGCTATTTAAATCTAAATCATTTTCACTCACAAAAGTTGTATAGGTATTGCCCAGATGGTATTCTACGAAGACGAGTTTATCCACATGAAGTAAGCCTCTTGCTTGAGGCTTCCCATAGTGAAGAAGACCTCAAGGGAGAGGACTTGGCACACAAAATTCTACATAAATGTTTGTGGTGGTCTCATCTCTATAAAGCAAAATTTTCAGTCCTTGGTGATCTCAATTGGATGGAAACCTTTCGAGCGATGGGATCTCGATTTCATTTGATCCTTCAACCCAATGGGTCAACCAGGTAATAAGAGGTACATTTTGATGGTCACTTGGTACTCAACCAAGTGGGTAGAGGCTAAGGCCACTTCGGATTGCACTAAAACAATTGTGGCTAAATTCATGTATAAACAGACTTTTGACAAGAACAAAGTCTATCACAAGAAGCCATATGCCTACTACGCTAGAGCTAATGGACAACCCAAAAGCTCCAAGAAAATCTTGATTGGGCTACAAGGAAAACTCTCTCTCAACCACCTCAGCTCTTGGCCACGAGCATTGATTGGAGCATTCTGGGCATACCGGACTACAAGAAGGGGTACAACAAGTGAAAGTCCTTTTTACTAGCATATAAAGAAGCACGTGCTCTTTTTGAATTCGTCATCAAGAAAGAAATAGAAGAAAGGGCTGTTGCTGAAATTGATCCTCACATAAAAAGGCTATCAGCATTGGAAGACTGCAAGGAGACAACAATGAGAAGGCTATAACATAAGCAAGAAGAGCGCAAAAGAGCCCACTACGAGGACGAAAGGGGTAAGGGAAGAATCTCTGGTCTTGGTACACCAAATCCCACCCATAACCACTAAATTGGCACCCAAGTGGGTTGGACCTTACATAGATGTGAAGATACTGCCTCAAGGTGCAATACAACTTGAAGACTTGGAAGGAGAAAAGCTTTCCCTTGGTTAACATTTACAGGGTGAAGCCATATTACATTTGAGTTATGGGACATCAATAATCATTCCACTGTATACACCATTATTTATTTATGTACTATTGTTCGCTCCTCTTCTAATATTTTGTATGATTTCTTTGAAGCAAATAAAATGTGCACGAACATGTTGCCCCGAGAAAATGCAAAGACTTGATGTGGGGGTCTATAACGCTGTAGATGTGCCAAGCTCTGTGCTCACCCCAAGGAGTGGTTCCCATCTCCTTATTGGTCTCCACTCAAGCAAACCTTGAAGATGGTCCCCCTTGAAGCACCAAAGGGGTGGTTGCCCCATCTAGTCTCTCCCATGCTCCACCTCTAGATTGTCGCCCAAACCCTTCCCTCATCAATTGTGGTCACCTTATATCCTCATGGTTGCCCTTACCAAGAGTTGCCTAAGAGTTTCCTACCTGATGATCATGTTCAAACTTCACCACATCCTCATGGTCTCTCTTGCCAAGAGTCACCTACCCGATGGTCATGTTCACCACATCCACATGGTTCCCCTCCGAGGAGTCTCCATACTTGATAGTCTTGTGCACCACATGTGTAGTCGCCCTACATGTGTAGTCGTCCTACCAAGTTGTTCATGCTCACTACATATGTGGTCACACTCAAAAGGTACTTGCACATTGTTGGTCGCCCCCTTGGTGATGGTAACCTTCTTCACCCAACCTATGGTTGCCCCTTGGTTTCCCTTCAACCTTGGCTTACCCCCAATAGATGGTCTCCCAAACCCTCTTGCAACACATACTTGCTCTCCCCATTTTCTCAAATGTGACCTTTCTCGAGCCTCATCATATTGTTGCCTCAAGTTTTGACTCCACAAGGAAAATAACACGTTGCCTTCGATGAACCCTCCTAATGTGGAGATCGTCTCTACACAGAATTTGAGGACGGAGAAGAAGTTATCGCCACCTACTTATTCGGAGATGAGACACGAAGATTCTTCCTTGGATCTTCTGCCCAGCCATGCATTATAAAGTATATCCCTTTTAACTTCCATGTTTGAGAACTTTGGTAGCTTCCCACATGAGTGCCACTTGGCACTCATGTGAGAGCCCCTATAGTATTCCTAGCTAAGGGAGGGTTCACACCTCCCTTTCTCAAAGCTCTCAAACAACATTTCCTTCCCCTTGAGTCCATTTTTGTCCTCAAAAATGGTATTGAAAGGCTCAATGAAAGTTTAAAGAATATAAACCAAATGCTCCCACTAAACCCATGTATCCGATGTGCATGGTCATATCTTCGTGTTGTTTCCCCACATCCTTCCCCTTAAGAAGACTCTTGGGAAGGTAATCTAAAATAGGGAAACTGTCTCTAAAGGTTGCTAAACCGCTCCCATGTAGCACTATCTTCTTAACTATCTTTTCACTTTACTAGACACTCTTGATACAGGTAACTTCTTGTCCGTTTCTCTCGAGTGTGTAGTATGCTCTCACGCTCATGTGGAATAGATTGAACAAAAATAGGCTCTACTACCTCACTATCTGGAATGAGGCTGTCGGATTCATCCAACCTTTTCTTAAGTCGGCCAACATGAAATACTGGATGGATTTGGCTATTCTCTGGAAGTTAGAGAAAATAAGTCATCTTTCCTATTCTCTCAAGTATTGGGAAAGGTCCACAATACCTAGGAGATAGTTTTGGACAACATCTCATCTTCATGGTTCCAGACTTAGATGGAACTCTAAGATCGACTTCTCTCCTACTTCAAAGTTGATCTCTCTCCTTTGAGGGTCAACATAGGCTCTAGCTCTATCCTTAGCTCTCAAATGTTGTCCTTAGCAAGCCTAAACATATCATTCATCTCTTCCAAGAAATCCTTTGCAGTTTGGACTTTCTCATGTTGCAATCCTATTGCATAAGGAGCTCTTGGCTGAAACCAGTACATAAACATAAGTGGACTATGCCCTGTGGAAGAGTGCTTGGCACTATTATATGCAAACTCTACTACAGTTAAGTACTCTTTCCAATTAGTTTTCCTTTCATTCACATATGCTCGAAGCATATCTTCTAGGATTTGGCTAACCCACTTTGTTTGCCCATCCAACTATGGATGCTCCACCGAACTCATGCTAAGTTTAGTATCTAACCTTTTGAAGCCTACTCTCCAAAAGTGACTAGGAAACTTCCTATCCCGATCAGAGACAATGTCTAGAGCAAGACCATATAACCGATATAGGTTCTCTACAAACAACCTAGCCAACTGAGGTGTCTTCACTATACTACGTGTCGGAATAAAGCTAGCCATTTTGGTTAACCTATCCACAATTACCCAAACCGAGTCGTTCCCTCTCTAGGTCTTAGGTAATCCTACTATGAAATCCATGGAGATACTCTCCCACTTCCCATTGGGAATATCCGATGGGTGGAATAGTCCTTCAACAATCTTTTATAGCTTTATTGACCTAGCATTTAGTGCACCTAAGCACATACTCTAGGATGTTCTTATGAAATCCAGGCCAATAAAACTACCTCTTAACATGATCGTAAGTCTTATTTAACGGGGGACCCGCACTAGATGTTTAGTGTGGGACACCTGCACTAGGTATTTAGTGATCATAAGTCTTGTTAACTCCTCGATGTCCCATGGTAGGTATTTAGGTATCCAATGGATGAAGTAGTCCTCCAATCCTCAATCTTTCAGCTTTATTGACCTAGCATTTATTGCACTTAAGCACATACTCTAGGACATCCTTATGAAGTCCACGCAAGTAAAACTGCCTCTTAACATGATCATAAGTCTTGTTAACTCTTGGCTGTTCCTCACTAGGTATGTCATGACACTCATACAATATGTGTTGTCTCATCTCAAAGTCTCTCGGGACACACACCTTATCTTTATATAGGAGATATCAATCATGGATATTGTAATTCTTCCACTTGAATCCTTCTTGAATACCCGTCGATACTGTTATCAAGTCCAACAAATCTTATTGTCAATGGAATGCCTTGGCTAAAGAAACATAATCCAGACATCAATTAGGAGAAGAATAAAATCACTCGTCGGGATATCCATAAGAATCCAACATATGTAGAAGTCAAAGCCTTCATGCATCCCATAAGAAAGGAACTGACATATATGATCCATACCATACAAGCTCAAGAATCCAAGAAAGATGATCCAGTGCAGCTACCCAATCACTACCAAGACTTTGAAGATGTTTTTGAGAAGAAGAATGCAGATATCCTCCCACAGCATAGACCTTATGATTGCGCCATAGAACTTCAAGAAGGAGCACAACCACCCTTTGGACCAATCTATAGACTATCCCCAAAGGAGCTTACAGAATTACGGTAGAACATTGATGAGAATCTAGCCAAGGGGTTTATCATACACTCAAAGTCTCCAACAAGAGCTCCTATTTTATTTGTAAAGAAGAAGGATGGGACTCTCCGAATGTGTGTAGACTATCGTGGGTTGAATAGGGTCACTATAAAGAACAGATACCCTCTACCACTTGCCTCTACCACTTGTATCAAAGCTCTTAGGACTCCTTGGAAAAACAAAGTTCTTCACGAAGATTGACCTTCGAGGAGCTTACAATCTTGTCAAGATCAGAGAAGGAGACAAATGGAAGACAGCATTTCTAACAAGGTATGGGCATTTTGAATATGTAATTATGCCATTTGATCTCACAAATGCTCCAACCATCTTCGAATATATGATGAATGATATTTTTCAAGAGTATCTAGATGATTTTGTTGTAATATACCTCGATGATATCTTGGTATTCTCCAAAAATCTAGAGGATCATGAATGTCATGTAAAGATAGTTCGAGAGAGACTAAAAGAAAAAGGTTTATATGCAGAATTGGAGAAGTGCTCTTTTCAAAATTCTCATTGATCGACGAGGCAGAAAAAGCCTTCTAGACCTTGAAATTAGCATTCGCCATTACTCCATTTCTAGTTCATCCTGATCCTACCAAGCCTTTTTTCCTAGAGACAAATGCATCAGACTTTGCCTCCGGGGCTATTCTATGACAACATGGAGATGATGGACACCTATATCCAATTGCATATCACTCCAAGAAATTCTCCTCTCCAAAGATTAATAATGAAATCCATGATATGAACTTCTTGCAATGGTGGATGCAATTGATACCTGGCATCACCATCTAGAAGGAGAAGACCATAAAGTTACTGTGTATAGATCATAAGAATTTGGAGTATTTTATGACCTCCCGCATCCTCAATAGAAGGCAATCTCGATGGAGTAACTTTTTATCTAGATTCGACTTTGTCATCACATACCATCTAGGATGCGAACAGTGTGCCTTGTCAAGAAGATCTTACCTTGCACCAAAGAAAGGCAAAGAGGCCTTTGATCAACAAGAGAGTTTTACTCAAGCCTGAACACCTCCAGTTAGGAGCTATCTCTTCAAGTCACCATGAAGATTCAACTTTGACTCATTTTGATTGATGAGACACTAGCACATGATGAATTGTTTTGTAATGTCAAGCACAAAATTCGAGAAGGAAAAGTTCAAGAAGTTAATGAGTTCTAAGAAAAGAATGGGTTATTATTCTATATGAACCTATTGTATGTCCCTCCAGGAAAGCACAAGATCCAAGTACTCCAAAAATGTCATGACAACCTTGCAATAGGACATTTTGGAGTAAATAAAACAATAGAACTCATATCAAGCACAAAATTCGAGAAGGAAAAGTTCAAGAAGTTAATGAGTTCTAAGAAAAGGATGGGTTATTATTTTATAAGAACCTATTGTATGTCCCTCCAGGAAAGCACAAGATCCAAGTACTCCAAAAATGTCATGAAAACCTTGCAATAGGACATTTTGGAGTAAATAAAACAATAGAGCTCATATCAAGGGATTTTTGGTGGCCTCAGATATGGAAGGAGGTCAAAGAATATATCCGAACTTGTGACACTTGCAATAGATCTAAGGTGCTGCGACATAAACCTCATGAGCTCTTGCAACCTTTACCTCATGAGCTATTGCAACCTTTACCTGCGACATAAACCTCATGAGCTCTTGCAACCTTTACCTATTCCAGAAAGGCCATGGGCTTCATTATCTATAGACTTCATCATAGACCTACCAAAGTCGGATAAGTACGATGCCATTCTTGTTATAGTGGATAGACTTACAAAGATGGCACACTTCATTCCAACTGCCAAGGCACACTTCATTCCAACTGCCAAGCCATTGCCAGACTTTTTCTCATATACATCTTTAGACTTCATGGATTGTCTGATGATATTGTCAATTATCGAGGTCCGCAGTTCCTATCCAGCTTTGCACAAAGGCACATTTGAACTTTCAAGCTTGAATGAAATAGGATGAGAGACAATAAATTGACAGATAAATTGATTTGTTATTCAATCTTTTATATTATACTGGCTCCTTGAGCTGTCAAAATATAAAAGAGAAGTTTCACCATGTGCAATAAATGACATTTACCCAAGGACCTAATGAATACGGCGGGAGTCCCTTATCTTTTAAATTACTTCCAGTACAATGTAACGTACGCTGCAAGCATATGGAAATTAACATTTTTAACATGATTATTCTAAATAATGATAACATATTTGATATGATATTGTCAATCAGTTATAGTTTTCGACATAAGTTAATGTGACCAGCTTCTAAAGAAGAGCACGGAGTTGCAGGTCGTGACTGTCAAATTCATATCAATGGCAGAGCCTCAAGAATCACGCCCTATATATGTACACTTGTACTGCATCTCAGTACAGCACTAGAATACAAACATTGTACTGCATCTCAGTACAGCATTAAAATACAAACAGCAAGAACATAAAGGTGGCAATTCATGCAGCTAGAAAAGCCTATGAAATTACTACGAAGAGAATTGTCAGAGAAGAAAATCAAAAGGAACTGTGAGAATCACTTTACAGTTTATCAGTATGTTAAGGGTGGAAATAGCTTACCTTCTTCTCCATCACACAGACTCCAATCACTATTTTAGGAAATTGGCTACTCGATTCCGTCTGAGTCAATAAAAGATCGGCATTTTCTACTTTCATTGTCGCCAGTTCCAACCGATAGTTGTCCTAAGAACACTTTGAGCACTGATGTAAGAAGTTGCACGCCTTATCAGCACGCAAAAGCACAGAAATACAATGTTCTATTTTCCTCGAGTATCTGCGTCATTCGGAAATTTTCGTGTAATCACGGCCAACAAATTGCAGAGAAGAGCCACATTAGTAGGTGATTAACGAGAAAAGTGTCACTCTACGTTCAATCTTCAAGAGACTTCTTTTCTATGCGAGAAAAACTGTTATCCTGTTACTTCGCACGCTATATACAAACTCACTATCAGAGGTTAGCAACTTCAACACCAGAACGTAACAAAACGTCTACGGAAGCTATAGATACAGAAGGAGCCAACGAATAAGGAGGAAGAACTGCAGCTGTATATCCCTAGCGAATCTCTCTTCGTATCCGCTTTCGGTTACTCGATAGAATCAGAAGCGCGAAGCCAGAAAATATTTGGCTATGGTGGAATATACAGCTGCAGCGAAGTAGGAAAAGCTGAGGAGAAAGGTTGGAGGGAAATTTGCATCCCTCTAAATGAGGAAGACAAAAAGCGGGTAGCAACCATGATAAATGAAGGTGACGGCATGTGGGAGTTGTTTTCTCGTCCATATCTGCCTATGTCACAAAAGGCTTGGAGATTCTTCAAGCGATCTAAGCCATGAATGGAGATTCAGCGTAGAAGCATTGTTTAGAAGATTCGATCTCCTCGACGTCTTTGCATATTGAATTGACCAAAATTAAGTAAGTCCAAGGTTGGACTTCCAATGTGCGGTTCTATTGATCGCAATTGCCTGGCTTTAAAGTTGCGGCTGTAGATTGCACGAACATGAAAATGGGTTCAGCCCGCGAGGCGCAAAGGAAATACAAACCAAATGCTTCCATTCTCATGGAAGCAGGCGTAAAGAAGTTCATGATACATTAAATAATGGTGTGTGAGTTTACATTGCTTGATATATATTTTCAAGGGTCGGTTGAAAGATTTTGATGGTGATGCATATATTTTCAAGGGTCGGTTGAAAGATTTTGATGGAGATACATATATTTTCAAGGGTTGGTAGAAATATTGAGATGGTGATCCGAAAGAGAGAGTCATAACTCTCACCACACCATGCTAACATATGTGATGCCATTGTAGATATTGCCAGCCCATCTAAATCAACTCTCGTGAAAGTAGAGACTCAGCACGAGGGTGGGTTCAACCAAGAGAAGCGACGGCACTTCCATTGCCACTCTTAACTACATGGCAATATAAGGCAGTTTTCACATAAGAGCGACGGCATAAATTTTTTTTAAAATGTTATATTTCACTTGGAAATGAAAAAAAGTGTGTGTCGGTGCTTATTTATTCACGTGTGAGAGCAAAACAATGAATACTTTTCTTCTGCCTCAACTCTATGTGAAGAGAAGAGCCACAGCTTACTAAAAAAGAACGTTTGTGTTTTATCATAGAAAATAAATTGTTTATTTTTTCCTTTATTTTATTAATGTGGAAAGAGGAACATCGGTAGGGCAAAAGGGAGGGGGGGTTGGAAACAAAATCCCCGTTGCAATGTGGTTGTTAAACCCTAAGAGGTTTTTGAAAATAGGGGTGTCGGTCACCCTCCACCCCTCCGTGGAGGGACTCTGGGGCCTCGTCGAGCCGTTCTTGGGGGCATGTTGGGGGACCTTCGGGGCACATGCAGGGGCACGTTTGGTCATTTTGGGCTTGGCAATATGATTACCGTTTTTGTCTACCGATTGTGATTCTATCGCTCGTACTTGCTTCCGCATTCTCGCAAGAACAAGGCATTCGGGCTTCAAAGACCTACCTCGGCTCCGACGTTTCGAAGACCCCTTGCAAGGTGCGTTCAGAACAATGGTGACGTGAACAATGGTCTTATGTATCGATGCCCCTATATGAACAACGTTGTGCTTTCTACGTATGTAATGTAAAACATGATTGGAGCGATGATCTAGACATTCGCCATGTGTGGAACGAGACTAAGGTTGGGTTCACTTGGGGGTGGCGGAATATTCGATCAAAATAGGAAAGCTTCTAAGTGAAAACGTAGAGAAAGTGTATGTTTTCTTGGCTATTTTTTCTGAGAAGAAGGAAGCACGAAACAAGAAACAATTTTGTCCTCCCCTTATGTGAACACAAAGAGGCGGTGAAAGAGATGTAAGACACATCCATATAAACATTCATTAGCATAAATCCTTCAAATTAATAAAAGCAAGACTCTTAAGTAAATTTGGACGTGAACCCTTGACACTAATTGTCATTGAATACAAAATTCTAAGTAGATCAGAATCATCGATGAGTGGAAGTGGGCAGCTGGGATAAGACAAAATGACTCTATCTGGTTCCCGATCATCGGCATTAGGGGGTGGAGTCTTGGAACCTCCAAACTGCTAAGCGGTTATGGAACAAGGGGTTCAAACATTGGAAACAGCTCTAAAAACAAGAGATTGGACATGGATCAGGTTCGAAGACTTAGACACCAATCATAGAGTTACCCTCGAGGAATGGACTCTTCTTCAAAGCAGGTGTTTAGCATGGGACCGCTCAACTACCCGCCTTCTCTGCGGACAGGATCTTCCTTGCCTGGAGGGCCTCAAATGGAGCAATGGTAAGAAACTATCCAGAATCCCCAACTTCAAAGAGAACTTAGATGTTCATCACACCCTTAACAAGATGTGGTGCCTTTCTTGGACCAAACTTCGATGTGAAGTAAAGTTCATGTCTATTTGGCACCCCTAATTGAGATCAAAAAGTTTGTTCTCATGTGGCAGATCTTGCATAAGGGTATCTGGTCCAATGCAAGGGCTAACAAAATTTGTGGTGTGCCTCCATGGTGCAAGTGTTGCCATCGATGCATCGAAGATTTAGTTCACCTTTTCTTCGATTGCTCCAAGTCACATGTTATTTGGCATCACGCGATGCGGGTATTGAGACTCACGAACCAAATCAACTGGCAACAGGCGTTGTTGGGTGAGGTGGTTGGCTGCTCATCAAGGCTATGGAATGCCATCGAGGGTGAGACTCTTTGAAAGATTTGGAGGGAACGATGTGTTGTCAATTTCGGCCAAACTCCAAAGGAATGGTCGATTGAGAAATCCTTATTTCTTCTAGGTAAAAGAATCTCCCAAGATAAGAGATCTCCACCGTTTAGACATCACTGTATTTATCTCCTCAAAAATAACAAGTTGAAACCTAGATGGGTCCCACATGAGGAAGGTGATAGATTTGTCCGCCTCATTTGTAATGCCCTCTAGCTTACCGAACTTGTCCCCTGCATTGTGGGATTTGGGGGGTCCCATGGGCACTAGTCCCATTCACTTGTAACTTTTCTCCTTTATTTTAATTAAAGTCCGAGAGATTAGGTGAAGGCCAAACTTCCTTTATATATTAAAGGAAAAAAAGATCAATCTATATCCCGTAAAGCATTATCTTTTTATTTTTTAGACATTCTTCCTTTATCCTCTCTACAAATGATCCCAGAAAGATTATCTCGTAGTTCTTATCCAAGTCCTTCACTAGCTCTTTTTTCATTATTTGTTTGAGCTTGATACAATGCCTCTTCTATTTCAATTTCACATGTTGCATGAAGTTCCATTATGGAGTTAGTTATTTCTCGTTGACCTTCTACCATGTGTCCACTCTTTTTTCATTATTTGTTTGAGCTTGATACAATGCCTCTTCTATTTCAATTTCACATGTTGCATGAAGGTCCATTATGGAGTTAGTTATTTCTCGTTGACCTTCTACCATGTGTCCACTGTGTTTTCACAGTTATGCTTATGCTTTTCCCACTCAATCCGTATCAAAATAATCTAGATATGAAGCACAAGACGTGTTCCCAACTAAATATGGTATAAACCAAAGATCCATGCTCAATAAGATCCAAAAGTTTGCATTCGACATGCCAAAAGCTATGTCCATTGGCATCCTTGTGCTTGATTGGATGAAATTCCAATAGTATTTAAAATGAAATCATCCTTCTTTGCATCCTTTGACAGAAACAAGAATATGGTATAAAGCAAAGATCCATGCTCAATCAGACGCAAAACCTTGCATTTGGCATGCCAAAAGCTCTTTCATTGGCATCCTTGTGCTTGATTGGATGAAAATCCAATAGTATTTAAAATGAAATCATCCTGAAATTCCAATAGTATTTAAAATGAAATTATCCTTCTTTGCATCCTTTGACAAAAACAAGAATGTGTGAATCAATAGAACTTGCATTGATCATGAAGGATAATGTGAATTGAAGAAAGGTTCATGAAGGGCAAAGAGCATGGGCATATCCTTGACCACAAGGATTTTTTCAAGAATATCTTTTAATTGCATATAACAACAATATATTCAAACATCTTTTAAGGGTTAGCAAGGCTACTATGAAGAATGGTACTTGGTCTTTATGCGATTTGCCTCTAGGGAAAAAGGCCATTGGCACTAAATGGGTATAAAATCTGAAACTTAATACTAATGAAACACTTGATAGATATTAGGTGAGGCTATTTGCAAAAAGGTTATGCTCAAGAGAGATGCATTCACTTTGATGAGACCTTTGCTCCCACATGCCGTATGACTACTATTCGTAGCATTTCTGCACTTATAGCTCATCATGGCTGAAATGTACATCAATTGGACATTAAAACTATATTTTTGAATGGTGACTTACATGAAGAAGTGTATGTATTTCAACCCTGTGGGTTTGTGCAGGAAGGGCATGGAAAAAAAGAGGCTAAAAATGCATTATATGGTTTGAAGCAAGCACCACATGTTTGGTATGAAAAGATACATGCCTATTTGATTGCAGATGGTTTTGAAAACAATCCAACTGAGAGCACATTATATGTTAAGCAAGAAGATGATGTACTTTTGATCATCATTGAGTATGTTGTTGATATATTTTGGGTATTGATGTCTATGAACACACTTAGGACCATCACCGCCCTTTTTCCCCACTTTAGGTGTTCTTTCCCTTGGCTTGTATATACACCTATAACCCTTAATGGGTCAGTTATTTGTGTACATGTTCACTTGGTAATACATTCAGTGTTGTGTGTTGTGCTCCAAGCTTCTTCTTCTTCCTTATGTTGTTTGTGTGCTCCTGCAAACCTCAAACTCCAACAATTGGTATCATAGAAGGTTGCCGCTTCATCTAGGGCATTGTCAACACCCCTCGGGCCATAGTCTCAAAATCACATGAAATTTGGTGAGCATACTCAAGGTGATTAGAAGTTCAAAGCAGTTTTGCTTGGATCTCAGCTCGTTTTGGCCTTTGAATGCACTATCATAGTGCCTTTGGAGACAATTTCATCTTTTTATGCCAAACATATATACAGGTTTTAGTTTACCACTACAAGCGCTCGAAGTGTGCTACAGGTTTAACACAGCTAGTTAGGGTAGTTCTGCTCAACATTTTGAGATACAACAATTTTTTGCATTAGGGTATTTTATTCAATGGCCATGGCTGAAAGCAATGATATATTCCGTATGTTGGCTCTTGAGGACAAGTTGGATGGTACCAATTACCCATTAGAGTCTCATATGATGTGTCATCTATTGGTCACGAAAGGACTATAGAATATTGTGCAAGGTGTTGAAAAACATCCTACTACACTTGAAAATACAACTATTGAAGGTGATGTACATGACATTGAAGATCATGAACTTCAAATTCCTGTTCGTGTTGCAGTTCTTGCTGTACCTACTGTAGAGCAAATTCGTTGGGATGGTAGAGATGCTCAAGCACATGCATTGATATCTTTGTCTATTAAATGTTCCATTATCCCTCATATTTGGTCTTGCAAAAAAACAAAGGATGCTTTGGATACACTTACCACTTTGTACCATACAAGAAATGAGGCTTGTGTTGCTTACCTCAAAAATAGTTGGAGAGTAAGCATATGAATGAAGAAGATTCTATGGATAGTTTTTTGACAATGCTCAAAGATTTGAAGGAGGATTTGATTTCTGCATATGAAGTCTTGCTAGATAGTTCACTTGTGTGGGCCATTCTTAATGGTCTTCCAGATTCATATCACAATTTTTCTTCTACTCTTTGATTGATAATGAAAGGCAATCCAAATGCCTTAACATTTGAGTATTCAGTCTCTGTCTTGTTGTAGGAAGACAAGTCCAAATAGAACAGTTCCATTATGCAGGTTGCAAATCAAGCTTCCTTAGCTACAGAAGGGCAAAGGTCAATGGAACTTATTTTCCAATAAGCAAAAATATGCAATTCTACACAATAAAAAAAGGAAGGCAAAGAGGAGAAGAAATCATAAAAGAAAAACATGTTCTGCAAATATTGTGAAGGAAATGATCATGTTATAAAGCGTTTTCCAAAACTGGCTGCAAAAGAGGCAAAGAAAAAAGAAGCTTGGATGGTTGTTGCAGAGGCCTCTACACCCAAAATAGAGTATGCTAATCTTATGCAAAATGAAGAATGAGCACATACTATTGTTTGCAGTTATGGCCCGTCTTCTCACGAATAATCTGCAGTAGACTCAGATGTTTCGTACTCTGATAGTGGGGGAACCAAACATATTACCTTGTAGCACAGTTTCTTCAGTTCACTTGAGCTTGTTCCTATCGGGAATACTGTCACATGCACCAGCAAATCCTCTTATCTAGTCATGGGAGTTGGTAAGTCATGGGGGTTAGTAAGATCATTCTGACTAGTGCTGATGGTAGTTCTTTTACATTGTCAAATGCTTTGCTTGTGCCAACGATCAAGAAAAATCTATTGTCAATTTTAGAATTAGCCAAGATTGGCTTGGTTGTCAAATTTGTTGACGACATATGTACAATTCATAGCCTATTAAATGTCGATGTTCTTATTGCTTCTATCATTTTATGTTGTGGACTGTATAAACTCATAGACTATTCAAAATCTTTCAATGGTTTAGGTTGTGCAGTTCAAGGTTCCTAGGCTATCTCAAATGCAAAGCTTTGGCATGCACACTTTGGTCATCTGAATTTTGTTAGTTTGTTATGCTTGCAGAAATCTAAATTGGTGTCCTCTCTCTCTGAACTTGAGGCACTCGGTAAATATGTCTGTGAAGGCTATATTTTGGGCAAAATTTAGCATTCCTATTTCCCAAAAGATGTTTCATTTTGAACTGCTAAAAAATTGGAGCTTGTTCACAATGATGTCTACGGTCCTATGCAGACACCTTCTTTTGGGAACTACCTTTACTTCGTGAATTTTATTGCTGATTTTTCTAGGCATGCATGGGTGTATCCATTGAAAGAAAAGAAGTGTCTATGTGCTCCAAACAGTTTCTGGTTCTGGCTGAAAATTTGTCAGCATGTAAAATGGGCACCCTCCATTCTAAGTGAAGGGGCCGGTTAATACATGTCTTCTGATTCTAATGCATTTATGCCTAAGCATGGGATAAAACATCAATGTATAATGTTGTATACACCTCAAAAAAATGGTGTTGTTGAAAGAAAGAATAGTTCTCTCATGGAGATTGCATGGTGTATGGTCAAAAGTCAGGATTTACCACATAGTTTCTAGCTTGAGGATATTATGTGTGCAACACATGTACTTAATAGGTGTCCCACCAAAGCAATGCAGTCTATCACTCCATATGAGGCTTCATGGTTGCAAACCATCTGTTTCTCATTTGCATGTCTTTGGTTGTTTGGCATATGCATTAATGCCTAAGCAACAACACAGAAAATTGGATGATAAAGCGGTGAAATGTATTTTTTTTTTGTACAATTATGAAAGTAAAGGCTACAGTATATATCATCCACAGACTAAGACATTTTGTTGTTTTTGTGGAAGTTCAATTCAGCCATGTTGCTTTTGGTTGGCCATGTTGTTGTTTTTGTGGAAGATTCAATTCAGCCATTTTCATGTACTAAGGAGAAAATAGTTAGCTCTAAAGACGTGTATGGCGCTTTGCTGCCTCTTTTTACAGGTGGATAATAAAGTGCTAGTACAAATGAGGCAATTTCTCAACCTTTACACGTTTCACATGATGATGCAGATCATTCCATTTATGATGTAGATTTACATGATGCACTTGTTGATTAGAGGGTTGATATAGAGGAGGCCAAAACTATGCCTAAATGGCGATCCTAAGTGCACAACAGACACACCTATGTCAAGAAAAGACATCATTTCATCATACCAAGTTGCACAAGAGACACACTTGTGTCAAGAAAAGACATCATTTGCACAAGAGACACACCTGTATCAAGAAAAGACATCATTTCATCATACCAAGTTGGAGTACCCAACTCGGGTTCGATAGCATCAACCACGTCAAAAAGTTTAGCATCCAAAAAATAATCATCAAATCCATCCAAAGTTTCACCATTATCAAGGCATGATAAGAAATCTACTACCACATGGGAAGAACATGGTCGATGGACGACATCATAATCGGATTTTTGTAACAACAATACCCACCATGCACACTGACACACTAAATTCAACTGCTTCCCTAAGTAGAATAAATTTGAATGATCCACATGAAAAGTGAATTGTCAGCCTAATAAATAGTGACATAAGTTTAATGAAATAAATCAATCCAATTCATTCTCAGTTGATCACGGAATAATTCTTCTCCACATTAGTCACTCTTTGGCTAGAATAATAAAGTGGACGATACCAGGAACAACTTGCTTTCTCCATCACAACACTACCAATGGCGACATTTGATGCATCAAAGACATGAAACAGATGATTTTAGATTGGAGCTTGCAATCTTAGTGAGTTAGAAGCACCTTTAATCTACAAACGGTTAGATTGCATTTTGCATCCCAATGGAAATATCTAGTTTTGACATGAGCCAAGCGATCAAGGAGTATGGCAATATGAGCCAGATAAGGTAAGTGATGGCCAAGCCATCAAATTTGGCCAGATAACATAAGTGATAGCCATGCCATCAATTTTGGCCCAAAAGTGGTATTGTGATGGTGAAGCCTACAATACCACTTTAACTTTATCAAGATCAACCACAATAACTTCCTTGGAAATGATATGGACCAATAAATTTTTGCATTTTGCCCCAAAGACTGACTTAGCAGTGTTTGAGCAGAGATGAACCTCTTTGCACTGTGTAAAATAGATTCTTTGATGTTTTAAATGGTCCATCCTTTTTCCTAAAATTGAAAAATAATCTAATAAAACTTGAATGAAGCTAATCAACTATAGAGCAAAGATTTGATGTATACATCACATAAAAGTGCTAGGAGCATTTCAAAGTCCAAACTACATGACAATACAAGAAAAGACACCTCAATTAGTGATTAAAGTTGTTGTTGGCACATTGGCATCAACCATCAGAACATGTTTGTATCCATTGAATCCATCCAAGAAGGAATACATTTCTCTTCTTGAAACTTCATCAAGCATTCTCTCTGAAAAAGGTAACTTGAAGGGGTCTATAATAGTACCTACATTTAGTTTATGGTAATCCACACAAATTCATAGGTGTTTGTTTTTCTTTAGAGCAATCATGATTGAGGAGACCCACTCGGGATATTCAATTCGTAGAATGAATTTGATTGGCAATAGTCGATCCAATTCTTCTTGTACCTATTTCAGAATTTTGGGATTCATTCGGTACCAAAATATGGTATTGGTAACTAAACACAAACCTTAAAAAATTCCAGTTGATGAGTAGGACACAAAATGACTGCCTCCACTTAATCCTCTTGCACATGCACACTATCTTGCTTAAGAAGATCTTTGATTAGTAGTATTAATGTAGCTTCCAAAATATCATCCTAGCATGTCTCTGGTCAAACCAAAGCTATAATAGGATCTTGCTTCTGATATCGTGCTAACACTTTCATAATATCAATAATTATGAACAACCAAAGGTTCTTGTTGGCTTTCAAAAAATGAGCTTCCTCATCCTTCTTGAGACCCTCTAGCATATGATGAGGTTTTGCAATTGCCAACAATTGATCCTTTGGGTAAATCTGCTTCTCAACCAAGGTGAGAAAGTACGTCTTATGTCCCTTGTAGAAAGTCACAACCTAGGATCCACAATCCTACTAGACCTGGGCATGCTTCAACCAAGGGCAACCTAAAGCAAATTATAATCCTTGCATTTGCCAAGTAATTCAATAACAAAAAAGGTAGTAAGGAGCATGAATTGCTCAATTCAAATAGGAACATCTTTGATTAATCTAATGGGCTGAATGAGTTTGATCAATCATCTGAATGTAAAAAACAATGAGTCGAATGTTAGTCCATCCCATATGATGATAGATTGGTAGTGTAGAAGTATCTAGAGCTACCATCAATTGATACGCTAGAGATGGGTTTGTACTTGTACCAAATTGTGATCAATGGAATAGCATAATCAACTAGCTTACCTTTCGCAATTTCCACTTGATTAACTAGTACTTCCTATTTTACTAGCATAGGCTCCTGAACAAAATTACATACTTTGGATAGAAGGACTTATCTAAGAGTTGTTAATAAATCTAATAGATCTCCCAATGGTAAATTAATCATAGATTTGCATAGTACATGCTAGGAATAAGGAGCAATATCAGTGGTTATGGTGTTTTT
Source organism: Ceratopteris richardii (assembly GCA_020310875.1). Taxonomy (NCBI): domain Eukaryota; kingdom Viridiplantae; phylum Streptophyta; class Polypodiopsida; order Polypodiales; family Pteridaceae; genus Ceratopteris; species Ceratopteris richardii. Next base: position 37,799,686 of record CM035439.1, on the reverse strand, counting down.
TTGCTCCGTAGAAGCTTGATCATGCTGATTCCTTATTACACTTTCTATCCTAGCTATTGTTTCCTTTCTTATTGTAGTGTTCAAGACCATTACTTGGTTCGCAAAATGTAGATCTAGGACGAGAACATGTATTTGGTCAAATTGTTCTATGTTGGAGGAAGTAGCCTAGTCTAGTGGAGCAAAATAAGATGGCATCTAGGTACTCCATCCATATGCTTACTGATATAACTGATGCTTCTCTAGTTTGTTGGAGTATGGTACCAGATCTTACTATTGAAGTTATTCTCCAGACTGAATAATTAATAGAGATACTGACTCTTCATATATAAGGGTGATGATATTAGTCATGGGTGCTTTAATCTTAGCTTCTTGCTTCCTTTCTATCATAGTCATGGGCTTTCAAACATCTCAAACTCATATGTCTGAACTCCATAAAAGATAAGCACTGAGGTCCTTTGCCTTCCTTTTGATAATTTCCTCCATCATGACAATTTCAATTGAAGAATCTTCCACCTCATCCATTAAATTCGATCCATCTTGACTAGGATGAGTCATGGTAAATTATCATTAATTCCCCTATTATTACCTACGTTTGTTGGATGAATGTTATATATAACATACAGTGACTGGTACCAAGGACCAACATGTCCCACATCAAGTTGTACTTGATTAGTAGCTACCATATACATTGTTCTATACTATGATTCATCATATTACATATGGCACATTAAACTTGATCCAATGCACAATTGATCGCAATATGACCTACGTTCTTGCATTTTTTGCAATACATATGACTAAACGAATGTGTTATGCCCATAATTGGTGATGTAATCAAAGTTGCAGCCTTCAAAGTTTGTTGCAAGAATGGATTCGCTACCTTTCGGTTCCACTCCAACTGTTCGGTTGCATCAATAATTTGATCTAGCATCCATATACCATCCAAAATATGGAGGCGAAATTTCTCCTTTAGTATAGTATTGAGGCCATCCATGAAACAACCTTGCACCACGTCTTTTGGAGGTCATTCTGGACGTGGGATTTGTCACAACATACTTCAAAACAACGAAACATAGTCCATGATTGTCTGCATTGATTGTTGGACCATACACTGCAATGTAATGAAGAGCTGCCCCATTGTCTTAGCCTTTTGATATTCTTAGAAAGTTTATTAATTCGCAATGCAATGTATGTCACAAAATGGTTCAGAGAAAACTTGGCCAGCCATCTAACCACCTTACCACCGAGGGTAGCATGAAACACTTGAAATTTTCGAGCATCATCCTACCTTCGTTCTAATAAGTCATATTGGGTATCAAACAACCAAACACGGATATCCGAATCATTGTACACCTTACCACTAAAGTGGTTAAACTACATTCCACTAACTCTATGTCGAGGCTTCCATCTGCCATGGAATCTACCAACACTACCAATCCTTGTCTATAGGTATTAAGGGAAAAAAATTCCTCCTCTAACTTCACTTTGAAATCGTTCTTCTTCACAAACACTAATATAGACCCTTTTCTATGCACTGTTAGCTTTCCTAGCAACTAGTCCATCTAGACAAAGTCTAATATGCCTAGCACTAATCCACAATCCCAATGTTTCTTGTCCTTCACCCTCACCCATCCTCCACTACTAGCTTGCCGACCTTCTGTTTGTTTGGCATGCTCCTTTACATACTTTTTCTTGGGTACCAACTATACAACTTGGTCGTGATTTAGAATGTGATTGCGTAAGTTGCTCACGTCTTCTTGGGGTTTTCTTGTTTGTTCAAGGAAGCTAAAAACTATGAATACAAAAATAAGAGGGCTTACTCAATTAAGGCCACCTAAGTGGAAAACAACCCATTAGATAATAAACTAACCTTCTCAAGAGGGCCAAGGATATTGTTCACCATAGAGGTCATGTTAAGGGGCACGCTCTTTCACCATTTCCTCTGCAGTTATCAAACCATGAGGGTAAGCATGCCAAGAAGGGTGCAATCCATATACAATATGCTTCATTTAGAAATCGCTTGAAAGGTGTGTTCTCCAACTTGTGATACCCGAGGAAAGGTGTGCCTATGAGGTGTAGCGAGACTCATTAATTGGAATGGAACCAATCTCATAATCTATATAAGAATAAGGAAAAGATGGCTCTTATCATTATTAAACATGTTTATTAAAAAAAAGCCTCATGTCGTTCTAGTAGAAGAGATTGCTTCAAGATACCTAGGTCAATGTCGTTATGCATTTCTTATGGATAGTGTTCATGATCATTAGGGGATTCACCCTGACTAACTTGAGGAGAGGGAGGGGGTGGGTCACCCACTTTGGTAGCTATAAATAAAGGATCAACTGCCGTACTAGAGGATTCATCCATCTTATGGGATGTAGAGACTTTTTAATTACTAGCCTCAATGAACAACTATTTTGTGATATAGTCTTTTATATTTGTTGGTTTTTTCATTCAAATATTTGTTGTTTTTTTCATTCAACCGCCAGGAGTAAAACGTTATAGACTGATAAGAAGAAGGATAAGGAAACTCTCCGCAAGATTGGAGCTGGTACCTCCAAATTATCTAAAACGGAGGATTTTCCCCACCCATTCTGTGACTCTGTCAAGTTTTCATAAAGAATGTCTCGAGAGGCTCGGCACTTTCTCGTGGATGGCCATTTTAATGAATGAGTTTCTTCAAGAATACGATTAAATGCTTGGATATTAACACGTGGAAGATTCTCTTTGTCATGGCGAATAGCATAGAAAGTGTAAGCCGTTTTAAGCGGCATCCTCATTCAAGGCAACTGAACAATGTTGAGAGTGATCCATCGGTATATAACATGAGAATAAGAACAAATTAGACAATTAATTAGGTACTATTAATTTGGCTAAGGAAACAAATGTTTATATGTTGATTATGCCAGTATGTTCATAATTACTACTACAACTTCGTTATTAGTTCTCAATGTCTCAAATGGTGGAAGGTAGAGGTCGATCTTCTTTCAAGGGGAAATTGGAAACCAAGGAATTGTAGGCTACACACATGCACGATTGTATCCAGCTTAGCGGGGAAATTGGAAACCAAGGAATTGTAGGCTACACACATGCACGATTGTATCAAGCTTAGCGAAGACTTCTTCAAATCACTGCTCGCAAGTAAGAAAGAGAAGTTTGTCATTTTGCAAGCTAATAATAACGCCCAAAACATTACTACAAAGATGTTGAACGAGGTAAGCTAGTAACACCACTTTGTGGGAAGCCAATATACAATATACAAGAAGATAAAAGTCCCTCGTTATACCTACTAGCACCACGTTTACCATACTACTCTTCCTCCACCTTACCATAGTAAGGTTCTGTTCATGTAAGGAGATATATCTTATCAAATTATCCCTTTGGCTTAGCGTTGACCGAAATTGGGTGAATTCCAAGCCGATGGGATGGCTTAGTACTGAAAAAGGAGACCATTCTATTCGTATAATTCCTTAACCTTTGAACGAATGGCTATTTTTCTCGTAAGGCTAGCACGGTTGAAACCTGAATATAAAATGGCTTTAAGTATTCTCTTCTTTGGCAGCTCATCTCCCCACTCGAGCATAACGTGAGACCAAAACTAACTAGTACTGTATGCTTCCTACGTAAAGTGGGCATATATATTACCTACGACACCCACATAAATTTATTTATGAGAGGCAACCATATCGATTCCGCAAAGGACTACACTGTCTCGAAGACAAGGTATAGTGACTGATCCCCCCCCCCCCCCCTCCCTCGAATTCTATGGTTTACGTGTGGGGTAGCACGGTGAATATTTGTAAGAAGTGGCAAATAACTCCTTCACGAGACACCCTTGATGAAAATAAATACTTCTTTGGCACCAAAATAGCCTAAAAAGCATGTAGGTAGTCTTCATAGTTTCCTTTGCCCCATCATTGAGGGCTCTCGTTAGCTCCCCATAGAGTGTGAGGCGCCTCTTCAACCTCTAAAGGCTATCCTCAATAGCACGTGCTAGAGGGTAGACTATGTTGGAAAATAGGCAACTTTCCACAAGGAGGTTTATAAAAACAAAAATTGGAGCAGTCAATTGATGGTCAAAGGTTGGTAAAAAATTGATCAAAATTGTCGAAAATTGCACCTATTATTTCACTTTTGATCAATTTCAAACAAACTCAAACCATGATCAAATCAAGGGCAAAAATGGTCAAAATATTTTATCACATATTTAAAAAGTACATATCAAGAGTTTTCTAATGATATATCACATTACAAATTTGGAGATGCTTTGAGGGTTCAAAACCAAAAAAAGCCTAATTTTATGTTTATCATACTTGCTTTTCATGTGCTTTTCACGTCAAAAGAAAACTCTAGAAGCTGATGCCTCTCCAAAATGAGAAAAAAGCACATGCGCATGATATTTTTGCTTTTACAATAGTGGTGCCTTACTTCCTTGGTGGAAATCATGGTTTTTTGGAGGCCTAGGTCAACTTTTCTATACTATCTGCATCCAACATAATCCTATCTTTATTACCCTCTGCCACTTCTACTTTTGCTACCTCATAAGCCTCACGACCTAACCTTTCAAACACCTCCTTCTCTTTTTTAAATCTCTCCTAGGTTTTGCCTCCATGAGATACTTGACCACCTCTGATCTTAGATCTCTTCTAATTGGTTTCCCCTCCTGAAATCTAACACCTGCAACCACTCCTTTGGGCGTCCTCTGCTTAGATATTATGTCTCCATAGCCTATTGATCTTATTGAGTCATTCAACACATCCCCAAATTTATAGTACAAAACTAGCTCAATCCCCTTCACCTTGTTAAACAACCACTCCAAGATGCCATAATTATCTTGCTCCCCACCACTTAGTATGTTTACGGCTTCTACACTTTATCCTATTCGGACCCTCTTGTCTGACATATCTAAATCCCAATTAATCAACCTACTACCTCCATTCTTAAGCTTATTTAACAAAAAGGGATCTCTTTGGGAAGCTGCCCTCGGCATCAACACATAAAGAATGCACATCCTAAATCCACTAGTTTGATCTCAAACGATCCATTTATAGTTAGATTCAATAGCAATAGTGTTGTAACCGCCACTCCAAATATCCTTCCATTCTTAATCTCTATGACTAACTATTGGAAAATAAACAACCTTCCACAAAGATGCTCATAATATAAAAAAAAGCAGCAATCAATAGGTGGTCAAAGGTTGGCCAAAGTTGGTCAAAATGATAAAAAATTGCAGACCTATTCATATAAGTTATTCCATCTCCGACCCAAAGGAATAATTCCCCTTATTTTGGGAGAGGCTTCCCCCGATTGTAATGGAGAAGGAACATTATCCAATTGTGCTAAGGGATTTCATTGTATGATGGTTCTTCTAAGATCCAATATGGTCAATCTTCCTCGTGAAAGTATTCCAAGTGCACTCGTGCTCTACACACCCCAGCAAAATCCCCCTTACAGCCCCTTCCCTAGACGTGCAACCCTCTCAATGGCATACCTTCTATGCCAAGTCTCTTTTTATCCACAATATATTTCTTAAAGGAATCTTCAGATATGTCATCGTCTATGTCGCGGAATAAGATTAACAATATATAATTATTAGACGGTGGAATTCTCTCCACGCATCCATACTTCCCTAATAAAAGAACCTAATATAATTTTCTTGATATCGCGCGCGCGCGCACACACACACACACACACACACACACACACACATATATATATATATATATATATATATATATATATATATATATATATATATATATATACATATATGCTCTTTCAAATGGAGTTTGTCTATCCTAATGCTAACTACTGAACTTTCATTAACTTTTTATGTCCTCCTAGATAGTATCGAAATTGAACTTTTTCCTATGCTTGAATTATGATCCCATGCAAAGATAAAGAAAGCTATGGAAAACAAGAAATGAAATCATTCACAGTTGGAAAAATACTTAGCTTTATCATAAGCTTATGTCCTTCTTTTTTCGTAGATGGAGTTTACTGATGGAGTAATGAGAATTCCAGCAGATAGTGCAGCTTTCCAACATATTGACTCCAAATGGCCTCATTTTGCACAAGAGCCACATAATCTAAAGTTAGGAGTTGCATTAGATGGAGTTAATCCGTTTTCGATGAAACCTAGTAAATGCTCAACATGGCCTGTGGTAGTCATTAACTACAATTTCCCACCATCCCTTAGCATTAAAAAGGAACATCTAATGCTTTCACTTTTAATCTCGGGAAAAAGACACGTTAAAGACATGAATATATATCTTTCTCCTCTCATTGACGATCTCCAAGAGTTATGGAGAGGTATTAATGTCATTGATGTATTGAAAAGCATTAATAAGAGACACTTTATGGTCCATGGAATTGTGGCTTGGATTATACACGATTTTCCAGAATATGGTGTCTGTTGAGGTAATAATCTAATTTTTTTAATTTAATATGTATACATTTATATGTGAGTTAATCTGATTATATTTTTATGGTTTTCATGATGCAAGAATATCTACTAAGGGATATAAGGCTTGTCCTTATTGTGGTGATTGGTTGAGATCAGTTCATAGTAAGAATCTCAATAAAAATATTTATCTTCGACATCAACAGTTCTTGCCTGATGATCATCATCCATTAAGATGCAAAAGAGAAGCATTACATTTTTAATGGAAAGATTGAAATAGGTCAGTGTCCAAAACCAACGTCACCTATGGATTGGTATCGAAAATGGACAGATGGGCCTCTTATAGGTCCAGAATCCTAAATCTTCGGTCATGATGAGGATGATGAGAATGTAAATATTAGAGGTAAAGAAAAATTGGCACTAGCAGAGAATATGTCGATATGGTATTCTTTGGAGTATTGGAAGGATTTAAAGGTCTACCATCTTCTTGATCCTATGCATATATTCAAGCATATTGGTTATTCATTATGGCAACATCTTCTTGGATTGAAAGACACAATAGCATCAAGAAATGATTTAAAGGAGCAAACCTCAAATCCAAAGTTATGGTCAATTTTTGATAGAACTCAACAAGAAACACTTATGCACTAGCTCCTTAGATACTTACAACAAAAGAGATACAAACTATCAACAATAGGATTCAATCGATTCAAACACCTATATGATATGCAACATCTTTCCAAAACATGTTTACTATGGATGATAGAAGCTTATCTGGGTGAAAGTCACATCATTGGCATAACTTTTTGAAGCACATCCTACCTTTGGTTATCGATGGATGTACAACAAAAGGAGTACGGTATGTAATCTATTGTCTTCGATCACTTATAAGGTTATTATCATACTTTTATATTTAATATATAAGATTATTTTATTGGAGTTAGACGTCTATGGAAGCACACGAACAACACAATGAAGAAGAAGAAGCTTGGAGCACAACACACAATATTGAATGTATTACTAGAGAATTTACAAAGATAAGTAGCCCATTAAGGCAATAGGCGTATATACAAGCCAGGGAAAAAAACCTCCTAAAGAGGGAAAAAAGTGCCCGGACGGTCCCTGGAGTGTTCACACACATCACTACCTAAATATATCAACAAATCCCCCTTGGGAGTGATGCAGTGAACAAGTAGCAAGAAATCATGTATAAGGAAGTGCCAAGATATGTGGAAATCACTCCACAAATGGAAGTAAGCCCAAAGCTTTGCGGAAAGCTTCAAACTTCTCCCTAGGCAGAGCCTTCACGAAAAGTCTGCAATGTTCTCCTGCATGGGCACATATGCCAAGTTGATCTCCCTAGCAGAGAACCTCACCCAGACATAATGATAATGCACCTCAATGTGCTTAGTGCGAGCATGGAACACAGAGTTCCTTGTAACTACCAATGTGCTCTGACTGTCAGTGAAGATGGTGGTAGCAGAAGACTGACCAAGACCCAAATCAACCATAAGGTATTTGAGCCACACACACTCAACAGTCACTGTGAAAGCTGCCCTATACTCAACGTCACAACTGGAAGTGGCCATAGTAGGTTGCTTGTTGCTCAACCAAGATATCCATGAGCTACCAAGCATGGAGCAAAAACCACTAGTCATGCAAATTTGGCGGTAGTGATCCCCCCTTGGGATAAAACAAACCAAGTAGCTGGGTACCACTCAAGTAGCAAAAGATGCGCTTAACCGCCTGCCAATGCTTGACTCTTGGGCAATGCATAAACCTGCTCATCTGTGAGATAGCAAACTGAATATCTGGCTGAGTAATGCATAAGTAAATCAGGCATCCAACAGCTTGCTAATAGAGGACAACATCAAATGCATCTCCAACATCATGAAGACTCAATCGTAAACCTGTCTCCATAGAAGTGGCAATAGGCTTACAGTCATCAAGGCCAAAACGCTGCAATAATGTGTCAATATATTTCGTTTGACACAAAGCCATTCCACCATCACCTTGCGTAAATTGAATGCCCAAATAGTGTTGCAAATACCCCAAATCAGACATCTCAAATGAGGCATGCAAATCAGCAATATGCTTCTCAATAGGACCAGTGACCAGCATGCCATCAACATAGACAACAATGATCAGAAGCACATCATTAGCATGCTTAACATATAAGGTGCTTTTAGTTGGACTGCTCTCAAAACCATGTGCAATCAGATAGGCATGTATCTTCTCATACCAAGCACGTGGTGCTTGCTTTAAACTATATAATGCCTTCTTTAACATGCACACTTGGTTTTCATGCCCTTTCTGCACAAAGCCATGGGGTTGAAAAACATACACTTCTTCATGCAAGTCACCATTCAAAAATGCAGCTTTAATGTCCAACTGATGTACATTCCAACCATGATGGGCTCCAAGTGCACAGATGCGCCGAATAGTTGTCATACGGCATGTAGGTGCAAAGGTCTCATCAAAATCAATGCCTCTTTCCTGTGCATAACCCTTTGCAACAAGCCTAGCCTTATACCTGTCAATTGTTCCATTAGGCTTGGGCTTCAACTTGTAAACCCACTTAGTGCCAATTGCCTTCTTGCCAGGAGGCAAGTCACATAAAGACCAAGTACCGTTCTTCATTATAGCATCATATTCAGATTGCATAGCAGCCATCCAATTTTTTGAATTTTGTGCTTCATCAAATGAAATAGGCTCATTCTCATCACAGAGACTAGATGCAGCTATAGCATAGCAATCTGATGCAAAAGAGGCACTATGAGAGCCTGATCGAGTACGATATGACAGAGATGTATCTAATTTGTTGTCATGCAAAGTCTACACCAGCCATTTTGGCATAGTTTTTGCCTCCTCAATGTCAACTCTCTCATCAACAAGTGCATCATGTAAATCTGCATCAGAAATGGGATGATCTGCATCATCACATGAAAACTGCAAAGGCTGAGAAGTTGCCTCATTAGAACCAGCACTAGACTGTCCACCTGTAAAAAGAGGCAACAAAGTATCATACATGTCTTTTGAGCTAACAGATGTCTCCTTAGTACATGAAAGCAATGGCTGAATAGCATCTTCCACGAAAACAACATCACGGCTAACCAGAATGCATTTAATCTGTGGATGATTCAGACGATAGCCCTTACTTTCAGAACTATACCCAACAAAAATACATTTTACTGCTTTATCATCCAATTTTCTATGATGTTGTGCAGGCACTAATGCATATGCCAAACAACCAAAAACACGCAGATGAGCAACTGAAGGCTTGTGATCATGCCAAGCCTCATATGGATTGATAGACTGCAGCGCTTTAGTGGGACACCTCTTAAGTACATATGCTGCACACATGACAGCCTCAAGCCAGAAACTATGTGGTAAAGCCTGACTCTTGACCATACACCTCGCCATCTCCATAAGTGACCTCTTCTTTCGTTCAGAAACTCCATTTTTTTGAGGTGTATACGGCACTGTACACTAGTGTGTTATCCCATGTTCAGCCAGAAATGCATTAAAATCAGAAGACATATATTCCCTCCCTCTATTAGAACAGAGGGTGCCCATTTTACATGCTGATAGATTTTCAGCCAAAACCAAAAATTGTTTGAAGCACATGAACACTTTGGATTTTGCCTTCAATGGATATACCCATGCATGCCTGGAAATATCATCGATGAAAGTCACGAAGTAAAGATAATTTCCAAAAGAAGGTGTCTGCATAGGACCACAAACATCACTATGTACAAGCTGCAATTTCTTAGTAGCCTGAACTAAACCATCTTTTGAGAAGGAAGAACGCTGCATTTTTCCCAAAATACAGCCTTCACAAATGTTTTCTGGGTGCTTCAAGTTTGGGCAAAGAGGACACCATTTCAGATTTCTGTAGGCATAGAAAATTAGAAAAATTTAGATGACCAAAGCGTGCATGCCAAAGCTTTGCATCTGACATAGCCTGAGAATCATGTATTGCACATGAAAAATCATTTACAGATCTTTCATAGTCTATGAGCTTATACAGCCCATGACATAAAATGCCAGAGGCAATAATCACATCGCCATTTGACAGATCATGAACTGTACATCTTTAGCAACAAATTTCACAACCAAGCCAATCTTGGCTAATGCAGAAACTGATAACAGATTTTTCTTGATCCCTGGCACAAACAAAGCATCTGACAAAGTGAAAGAACTACCATCAACAGTAGTCAAAATGATCTTACCAACTGCCATAACAGGATAAGAGGAGTTGTTGGCGCATGTAATAGTATTCCCTATAGGGACATGCTCGAGTGAAGAGAAAAAACTGTGCTGTGAGGTAATATGTTTGGTCACCCCATTGTCAAAGTACCAAACATTTGAGTCTACTGCAGACATGCATTGCTCATGAAAAGATGGGTCAAAAGTGCAAACAGTAGTAAACGCCCATTCTTCTTCATGCACAAGATTAGCAGACTCTGTTTTTGGTGTAAAGGCTTCTACAACAACCATTCCAACCTCTTTCTTCTTTACCTCTTTAGCAGCCAGTTTTGGATAGTTCTTTATGATATGATCATTTCCTTTACAGTACTTGCAAAACAATTTTTGCTTTTCTCATTTCTTTTCATCTTTGTCTTCCCTCTTCAATTGTGCAGAATTAGCAGATTTCTGCTTAGTACTTAAAGAGCTCCATTTTCCTTTGCCCTTCTGACTAGCCAGGAAAGCTTGATCTGCAACACGCATAATGGACCTGTTCTGTCTGGACTGATCTTCCTGCAACATAACAGAGACTAACTCCTCAAATGACAAGGCATTTGGATTGACTTTCATCATCAACCGAAGAGTAGAAACAAAACTCTGATATGAATTAGGAAGACCATTCAGAACGGTCTGCACAATTGAGCTATCTGGTATAACCTCATCAACAGAAATCAATTGTTCCTTCAATTCTTTGATCTTTGTTAGAAAATTGTCCATAGAATCACCTTCATTCATGTGCTCACTCTCCAACTGTTTTCGGAGGTAAGCAACACGAGCCTCATTCCTAGCTTGGTACAATGTGGTAAGTGTATCCCAAGCATCCGTAGCTGTTCTGCAAGAGCGAACGTGAGGAATAATGGCACGTTTGACAGACAAAGCTATCAATGCATGTGCCTGGGAATCTCTACCATCCCAAAAAAATTGCTTTGTAGTAGGTGCAGCAAAAACCGCAGCACGAACAGGAATATGCAGAATATCATCATCTTCGACACCTTCTGCATCAACTTCAGTACCTGGAGTTGTAACAGTTGCAGATGTGATAGGATGTTTTTCAACACCTTGGACAATGTTCCACAGTCCTTTTGCAACCAATACATGTCGCATCATATAAGCCCATAACAGGTAGTTGGTACCATCCAACTTATTCTCAACAGACAACATACGGAATACATCACTGCTTTCAGCCATGGCCGGTGACTAAAATACCTTGATGCAGAAAATTGAGTGTATCTCAAAAAGTTGAATAGAATTGCCCAAACAAATTTTGCTAGACCTGTAGCAGACTTCGAGATGCTTATACTGGCGAACCGAAATTGGTATATACCTTTGGCACAAAAAGACAAAATAGCCTACACAAGCGCTATGATAGTGCGTTTGGAGGCCAAAACGAGCTCAAATCGCGAATTTTAGCACCATCTAATGAAGCTGTTTTGATCTTTGAAACACCTTGAGTATGCTCACCAAATTTCGTGCGAATCTGAGACTGCAACTGGAGAGGTGTAGACGATGCCCTAGATGAAGTGGCGACCTACTCTGATACCAATTGTTGGAGTTAGACGTCTGCAAAAGCATGCAAACAACACAAGGAAGAAGAAGAAGCTTGGAGCACAACACACAATACTGAATGTATTACTAGAGTACAAAGATAAGTAGCCCATTAGGGCAATAGGCATATATACAAGCTAGGGAAAAGAAAAACTCCTAAAGAGGGAAAAAAGTGCCCCGACGGT